>CM039681.1:86966162-87666162 GCA_022537955.1 Schmidtea mediterranea | reverse complement strand
AAATAATTAAAGTATATTAAATAAATATAAATTAAATTAAAAATATATATTATAAAATTTAATGAGTCATCCAATGACCTTGAATGAGTCATGGTCTTTGTTTAAAATTAAAAATATATATTATAAAATATGATGAGTCATCCAATGACCTTGAATGAGTCATGGTCTTTGTTTAAAATTAAATATATATATTATAAAATATGATGAGTCATCCAATGACCTTGAATGAGTCATGGTCTTTGTTTAAAATTAAAAATATATATTATAAAATATGATGAGTCATCCAATGACCTTGAATGAGTCATGGTCTTTGTTTAAAATTAAAAATATTATAAAATATGATGAGTCGTCCAATGATCTTGAATGAGTCATGGTCTTTGTTTAAAATTAAAAATATTATAAAATTTGATGAGTCATCCAATGACCTTGAATGAGTCATGGTCTTTGTTTAAAATTAAAAATATATATTATAAAATATGATGAGTCATCCAATGACCTTGAATGAGTCATGGTCTTTGTTTAAATGACCTTGAAAAAATCGATGAGTCATCCAATGACCTTGACCTACTTTTGAATGACCTTGACCTACTTTTGAATGACCTTGAAAAAATATGATGAGTCACCCAATGACCTTGAATGAGTCATGTTCTTTGTTTAAATAACCTTGAGAAATATGATGAGTCACCCAATGACCTTGAATGAGTCATGGTCTTTGTTTAAATGACCTTGAAAAATATGATGAGTCATCCATGACCTTGAATGAGTCATGGTCTTTGTTTAAATGACCTTGAAAAAATATGATGAGTCATCCAATGACCTTGAATGAGTCATGGTCTTTGTTTAAATGACCTTGAAAAATATGATGAGTCATCCAATGACCTTGAATGAGTCATGGTCTTTGTTTAAATGACCTTGAATGAGTCATGGTCTTTGTCTTTTGGACTTAGAAAAATTTTCTCTCAGTGGGCAGGGGGAGGGGGGAGGGGGTACTGTGCTGGATGTGACATGTTCTGGATGTGACACATCCCACTACTATGGATGTTACGAAGATATATTTATGAATTTTAATTTGATGGATGTATCTGGTAATTTAATTTTGGTTTTAATAAATTATTATAATGCATAAATTAATTTTTCAAATTATCGAAATTTTTCCGGCCCACAGCCAAAGACACATCACAAGTTATTAAAATCAAACATATTGTTCGAACCATGTAAGTGCTTGGAATATCGCCAATGATTCGTGCCCGTGAAGGCTCCGGCGTGCGGAACGCAGGAGTTGGAATGTCAATATTATCCGTAGATAGGGAAACTTGGAGGGTAAATGAGAAGTCCTTTGGCTGCTCCTTCATCATCCGTTTCCTGTAAAATTAACATAAATTTTTAACAACAATCGGCTCAAAATATCTAACACCGAGTAGTCCAGTGGGCACTCATTAATTATGAAATGAACATACATAGATTTTTAGGACAAAGAGACGGAATGGGTAGTGGGGAAAATTGCGAAATCGTTGCAACAGTTAAAATGAATAGCCATCGGGAAAAGATTAATCCGAACGACCAAAATCATGAAAATAATGTTTTTAAATAAGAATTAAATAAATTAATTTGAGTTGAAACGGAAAATATGGGCAGAACGCTGCGCAAATTTTTGGAAATAGTTAAAACACTTATCATAAAAAACTGTAAAATAAGGGCGGAACGCTGCTCAAATTTTCCGAATCAACTAGAATACTTATAGAAAATAGAAAAATAAAAGTGAAATGCGACTCAACGGTTGGTATAAGATTATTATGGAACTGAAAAATAAGGGCAGAATGCTGTTCAAATTTTCCGAATTAACTCAAATACTTAACAAAAATAGTAAAGTAAAAATGAAACTGTAAAATAAGGGCGGATCGCTGCCCAAATTTTCCGAATTGATGAAAATACTTTATCGAAAACTACAGAATAAGGATAAAACCGTAAAATAACATAAATACTTTATCGAAAACCGGAAAGATACAGATGGATTACAACTAAATTTTTATACAAGAAAAATATTTTATAAAGCTGAGGAATAATGAAGGATCCCTAGTAAAAACTTGATAATAATAATGATAATAGTAAGGATAATGGTAATTATAATAATAATAATAATAATAATAATAATAATAATAATAATAATAATAATAATAATAATAATAATGATCATAATCAAGATAATAATAATAGTAATAATAATGATAATAATAATAGTAATAATGATAATAGTAGTAATATAATAAATGTAATGATAATTATATAGTAATAAAATAATAATAAAGGTAATAGTAGTAACAATTAATAAAGGTAATACATATAATAGTATCAATGATAAGGCAAGCAATAATACGTAATAGGGAACATTGTGGTTATAATAGGGATAAGAGCAAGATAGATACTGTGTGAATATTTAACATAACAAAGGGTGCACAGGCCAAAGAATAATCATCAACACGGACAACGATAAGAAGGACTATGGGAATGGACATAACAATGAATGATATGAGAGTATAGGTTAACATTTGACAGAGATAGGAGAATAATGGGACCTAAAAGTCGAAATCGAGCACAGACCTTCTATCGGCAGCTCGTTGAACCCATGGATCGTTCGGTCAATTATAGCATTAGCAATAGCGCTCACTTTTTGCGGACGATCTACCCACTCGAACACAGTTCCAACGTTGCTTAGCAACGGGTGCCGAGTGGTAAGCGAAAGAATATTTGTATGGGGTTGTCTGGGTAACAACCATATAGTTTCAAAATATCAACACCCAGAAACCCACCAACTTTATATTAATTATCGTCAGGAAAGCGATCGATTTAGATTGATGACCATTAGTATCGTTATTAACAGGCACCCATACCAGTGATTGGGAAGACGTGGATCGCACTACTTTAACAGTGCCGATCAGATTTGCCGGAAGATATAGGCAAGCATTATGGGAACGGGGATATACCATATCGACTTATGGTACCCTCGAGTGGTCGAACAGGAATAATAATAGATCAACAACCGACATCGAGGTCCCTAGCATTCTCATCAAGAGGGAGCCAGGCCGAAACCCCGCGGGAGAAATTCGACAGAAAGCAGAAGGTGAACTGCACCGATTGGAACAATTAGAATGGCGATACATATTCTTAGTGAAGCGGCAGAAGGAACACCTCGCCAGGATCAATAGGGACATCGCAAGCGGGCGGATTCCCAGTTCGAACGGGACATGCCCACTTACGGAGTGGCTTATGATCATCGGAATCCGGCCCTCTTAGAGAGTGACGCGCCAGTTCACTTGGTGGTTCCAAAAAGCCTCCTCCAGCCAGATATTCGAGACATGCTAGAAGATCGGGGCGTCAGAGAGCACGTCTATTCACGGAGGCGCTTCACTGATAAACGACCGCACAACAATTGAAGACTTATCTTACGTTTTGTATTTGTAATAAATTCGTTGTATTAGCAATTCTTTTTTTTAAATTTAAATCATAAAATAGCACACGGGAACTAAATAAGGTGAACAGTGAACCGATTCTCTAGAGAAGACAAGACAGGGGATGATAATGGGGTGGGGACTGAAATTTTGTTTATTTTTGTCCTTTAAATTTGTCTCCGAAATTTATCCTATGTCTATTTGTTATTAAGTTAAAACGATGAATGATGCTATGAAGAAAATCGGCAAAGAATTTAAAACCTCCGTAAAGAAAACGCAGACTTACATCAACAGTGTCTCCAACTAAGCCGCGAGATGCAGCGAGTTAGAGCTACGTGGTCCGAGCCGGCTAGAGTGAAGCGGCTTTACCAAAAGATCGACGCGGAACAAAACGGCTGGCAGGAAGAAAGAGCCCTGAACCAAGCCCAGAAGGTCCAGATATGTGGGCTGGAGGTAGCCATAGAGCGGGCCAGGAGGGGCAGGCCGTTACCTACCCTCTGGTGTTCGCCCCAGCCCAATTGGCCTACCAGAATACGACAAGTCCGGAACAACAACCATTCAAACCAAATCCCGCGCAAGGCCAGGACGCGCAGAAAGAAAACGGCAAAAACAACACAAATTGCAATTGGGACAGATATTATCTTGATAGTGTCATGTATGAGTAAATAAAATCTTCTTTGTCATTCATTTGTTCTCACAACGCAAATATATTAGTACAAATCTCTGAGAGGTAAAGACAATGTGATGTAAAGTAAAGTGAGTAAGGGACCTAAAGAAGATAAGAAGAGCATAGACCTTCCATCGGTAGCTCGCTGAACCAGCTGTAGACCAGGTCTTAGCAATTTTGGAAACAAAGCTCATCTTTGACGGTCACAGACCCATTGGTTACAGTACCGACGTTGCCTAGCAACGGGTAACCAGTGGCAGGCACATAGAATTTTATGATTGGGGTCAAGGTCATACCGATCACCTATAACCCACATAAAAATAATAATAATAATAATAATAAATAATAATAATAATAATAATAATAATAATAATAAAATAATAATAATAATAAAATAATAATAATAATAATAATAATAATTATAATAATAATAATTATAATAATAGTAGTAATAATAATTATAACTATAATTATAATAATCATAATCATAATAAACGAAATATAATTTAAGGAAATTATCCTCATTGCTCGTCTACGATCATAATCTCTGTCAAATGCTATGAAAGGAAACAATGATGATATTATATTTATGATTTAATGAGTTAATTAAATACAAACCTATAAAGTATTATAAATAAAATATTAAGTATTTTAAATAAAAGTATGGAATCAAATAGAGAAAGTAGAAGAAAAATCAAAAAACCAGTAACTAAAGAAATCCTTGGCTTCATTTTGAATATGCGCGATGGTGGTGATCCTCCAATGAAAATCGCTAAAAATTTAAATTTATCAAAGTCAGTAACGTACAAATGGTTGAGAATACTTGAAGATTCGGAAAATGGAAGAAATAATTTGGATGATTTTTTTAAAGCCAGGAACCAAACTCATAGGTATAACCGAAAAGGTTTTGAATGTAAGAGAATGTTTTCAGAATGATACACCGTTTACTCAAAATGGGGTTGTCCAAGCATTACGAAATGAAAACATATCATTTTCTCAAGCATCTGTTATGAATTATGCGAAGAAGTTGGATTTAACAAGAAAAGGTTGAAAATTGTTAGTGAAAGAGTGATGTCTCTTGAAATTATTGAAAATTATTGTTATATTTGGATGAAACTGGATTTAACCAACATACCTCTAGGTATTATGATTATTCTCCAAAAAACACTCCTGCGTGTGCCATTGATACACCGAACAAAGGAAGGAATATCAGTCTATTGGCGATAACATCAAATGAGAAAATACTTCATTTAAAGATTTTAGAAGGGTCGTTTAACTCTAATTCATTTGTTGAGATTTTACATGAATTTTTAAATCTGAACATATTTTTCGGGAACAAAACTGTTATTATGGACAATGTGAAGTTCCACAAATCATGTGGAGTCATTGTTTGGCTTATGAACAATGCAGTGCTGGATGATTTTTTACCACCAAATAGCCCACAATTGAATCCAATAGAGGAGATATTTTTGGCTCTTAAAAGTAGTTAAAATAAAATTCGACCTCTAGCTCAAAACAAGGAACATGTTTTTAATATGTTGTGGGGTTTATGGTTTTGATTACCTTAACCCCCGATGTAATATTTTCTTGTCCCCACTGTCCACCCGTTGCTAGGCAACGTTGGTAATGTAACCATGGGTTTTGAGGTCGCCAAAGGTGAGTGCCACATAGGAACTACTTAGGCCCGACCTCAAGGCTGGGTCCAACGCACCACCGTTAGAAGGTATGTGTGCGATTTACTGCTTCTGGTCCCTCACTTATATAATACGTCTTACATGCTAATCTTCTTGGAGCCTTATTTTATTTGTCAGTGCAAACTTTAAAAGGGTTAATTCAAGCAAACATTTATTAAAGATTCATAAACAGTTCCATATGCTTATTCTTGTGGTTTTGCGGCCCGGCGTTTAGCTCGCTCAGCCCTTCCTGACCTGTGCTTGGGTACTTTAGTGACTGGTACCGTCGCCGACGTCGCTTCCCTGTAGGCCAACTGTGCTGGCGCGAATACCAGCGGGTAGGTTACCGCGTTGCCTCCTGGCACGCCGATAACGCTACCTCGAGGCCGCGTATTTGGGTTCTTTGTGACTGGGTGATCTCTCGGGCCGGGTTCCTGCCAGGCTCGCGCTTGATGGCCACATATGGGAGTTCTACGTCTCCCAGGCTGCTTCGGTCACCGTCTCTTGGCTCTCGAACGAGGGATATCGAAAATCCCGCGTCCCACATCGCTTGCCTGCACCTGGCTGCTGAATGTGCAGGGAATCTGGCGATGACTCGGGACGCATCGATCCATGAGTTCTCTAAATTAGAAAAATATCAACCTAAGTATATTTTGGGTTTCGTTCTCAGGAGCCTACTAAGGGTCCTCGGTATGTAGTATAGCTTACAAATATCACGTTTTCTATTGAGAACACGTTCGTCAAGGTGGTTACTTTGTTACGATTGCATTTGGGTCCACCTAGTAAACCAATGCTAATGCTATTATTCCTTTAAACCTTTTCTCGGCGACTCAATATTATCTGTCCTACAACAACGATTTCTCGATGGTCGAATTGAGAGATTAAGCTTGTCAATACTGTCAGAAGTTCCTCAGGTTTAGGGTATTGGCCTTTGTTAATTAACCTATTATTAGGTATAATCGTCACTAGTTTATACAAGATTCAATTGTCGTACTTCATTATCGCCTCTGATTGATTTTTCTGCGAATTTGGGGCTTTATTACTATTATCAGTCTGGGCTCTACCCGTCATTAACTGCCTGGGCGCCATACGCATTCTATTTCCAAATGTCCGTTAAGTTGAAGACTGTTACCGTTACGTAGTAGGTTTCTAAATCATATTGTCATCTCCTACCCGACCGCTAATTTGCGAATTATTATTAGGTAACGGATTTTTAAAAGGTATATTATTGCATGGATGGTAAAATATCTAACAAAATCAAAACAAGGATATCATCATTTGGTAGATCTAAAATGAATAACCAATATTAGAATGTGTATTAACATTATTTAACTGATTCAACGAGGAAATGACTAACAAATTTACGTTATCGTTATGTAATAGGATGCTAAAGTGTCTGCTAAATTATAAAAATATATCATCATTATTTAATAAGATTCTAAAATATTTAATGAATTAATAAAAAAAACATATAATCATGGTTTAATCAGTTCTGAAATGTCTAATAAACTCTAAAACGCACCTTATTATCATCTAATAGAATTCTAGAATATCTAAGAAATTCTAAGAAATTAAATTATTATCTTGTAATCGCATTCAAAAATTGTCTGACAAATTCTAAAAATTAAATTGTCATCATGATCCAACTTCTAAATTGCAATATCGTCATAACCGAGTTCCTCTTTTTTTTAGTTCTTTATTACGTTATTTTTAGCATATAATTGACCAGAACTTTATCCTTTTAAAACAAAAAACTCCAGGTTAAATGGTCCTCGTACGACGGATTCCTGAACCCTTGCATTATCGTTATCATAAAAATTACTTTTAAAATACAATCCTTCAACTAATATTCCTTTAAGAAATTTTACTTTAAAAAAAAATTTTTAAATCATTATCCTCGTATAACAATCGGTGTTCGTAGCGATACCAGATCTCCGCTATGAGTTAACTTGTCCTTCCGGGGTTTGTAAATTTAGCCTTTCATTTACCACCATCAGAGAGCCTATAGTTGGTTCTTATTTTATGCTGATCATTGTTCCTTATAAGTATTTCGAAAGTACCCGAATGGAGAAATCTCGATGGCTTAAGTCTTGTATTATTGGCGTGTCGGTGAATCGACTTGCCTCATGGGTTGATTTGATGTCTGGTTGTTTCGTTCATTGGGTGTCGAAAATCGGGAATTCGCGTTAATCAAGTTTTATCTCTTGGAACTCTCGGGGATCCCATTGTCTCATTAATAGTGAATAGGAGGGTTGACCTAGTTGGGTGGCTTGGAAGTGATAAGATTTAGATAAATCAATTTATTAATTTACCCTCCATATTTTCCATTGTCCTGTTTCGGGGTTCTTCAGTAGCCAGATCTACAAATTGCGAGCGTTTAGTCATAATTGTCAAACTGAAAGATTCGGAGTTAACACGCCTTATATAGCGTGTATGTGAAATAGATCTCCATCGTTAATTAAAGTTGATGTGCCTAATGTGGTAATTCACTGTCTATCTCATGGCAGTAGTCTATCGATTCGTTGTTTATGTCTCTGTTTATCGATCTGTGTAAATATCACCTTACTTATTTTCATTTTTGTCGCGTTGGTTCGATTGGAATTTTATTAGAATTTTTGGAATTAATGCTTTCTAAAATCGCTATCTGTTATAATAATATTTTGGGCTTCGTGGTAAGTTACTTATTTTCATTGTATTTTCATTTATGGAGTACTAGAGATTGTGCGTTTTATATTGCCGTTGCGGTCACTTCGAAGCTTTGGATATTTCTAATTCAACCCAACTTGACTTTGGAAAATGCAATTTCGACTATTGTTTATTAATTGCTTGTTTCATGTGGATCGTAATAAATGATGTTGTGAGGCAGTCAATTAATGTATTCAATTCTGATATTATTAATAGTATGTTTTACTTGGGAATCATGTATGACATTCAAAAAAAAAATCAATCCGTTTCATGAGCTACTCATGATGATGATCCGAATACAACTAATGTATTGATGATTTCTCTCAAGTTATTTGACATGTTAGTGACTATTATGAGTTTCATTTAAAGGTCATTTTTTCCATACTGGATAGATGTATAAATACGAGTTTTTGGGTGGGACGGTTTTATGTTACTTAAAAATCTAGAGTTAATATACTATATGTTATTTAGGGTATTTACGCCTTTACATTAGTTTGAACTACTTGGAATCAGATTACTTCCTGAGTTTTATTAAACTAAATCCAGATGTTTTGTATGACTTTTAAATAGTAATTAGAGTAAATAGTTAAAGAAAATTCGGTTGTAGTTTATTATCCTAAGAAAACCTTTTAAATGTCTTAGAATTCATAGCAACGAGTTTACTTTCTATTATCTTCCCGTCACCTTCCCTTTAATTGACCTTAAACGCCTGTATGTTTATATTACAGATTAATGAGTGCCCACTGGACTACTCGGTGTTATCATTTTAGCCGAACGTGAAGATAATTTAGGTCGATTTTATAGGAAAAGGAGCGACGGCGAAACAGTCAAAAGACTATTTCCCTTTCATCCCTTTTCCCTATCCGGAATAATATTGACGTTTCAGCTCTTGCGTTCTCACGCCGGAGCCTTCACGGGCACGAACTATTGGCGATTATACACGCACTTACACAATTCGATAATATGTAAGATTTTAATTACTTGTAATTTTGTTTCGGCTGTGGGTCGGAAAAACTTCGACACTAAGTAAAATTTGGTTTAACATCTCTTTAAAATATAATTAGCATAACATCACGTTTGGCATAACATCATAATTGGCATAACATTCGAACCTTCCCCCACTCCGACACCTCCAGCAGAGCTCTCACGAGGTTGTCCGGGTGCGACGTGGAAGAGATTTCTAAACACTTCTTCACTCACATTGAAGATAGTAACACTGAGCTTCTTATACTGAGTCACGTTTTCCAAAAAACTGATTTCTGGTAAAAAACCGATTTTAACGATTAAAATTATGTGAAAATGAATCGGTATATATACCTATTATACGACCCTAACCTTGCGTGTTAATTTTGATTTATCAAAAAAAAATTTGACCTTGTGATTTTCCAGTATATTTTATTCTTAATTTTATTAATTTTATAATTTAATTTGACAATTTTCTTTTTAACTTTTAAATTGAATTGTTTTCAAATCAAATTATTTAATTTTGGTTCTAATTTTATGGATTTTCCATTTTTTAGTAAATTGTCAAATTTCGGTCAAATTTTCGTGTTCTCATGTTATTTTTATGTTTATTTCGTGCGGATCTTGTAGCACTTTGTTATTATTATAATTTATTTTTGTGTTTTATACTTTTATATTTAATTGTTTTCTTTCTCACATTGTAGCAGGGTTAGTTAATGTTTTATAGGTCCGATTTTAAATCTGCATGTTGTATTTGCGTGTGTATTACCGATTCATTTAAACAATTCTCAAGTCCGTTTGTGTTATGGTCCAACAACGTGAATCAAGTTATTTATTTGATGAATAATGATGAAAATCTATCCTTTGGTAACTTTCATCGAAACACGAGGAGATATTTAGATCTTGCATTTAATGGATATTTAAATAAAATATGTTTCCCAATTTGTTAATTTTTCTGAAAATAAATATGCATGTAATTGTTTAAAATTTTTTTTTATAAATAATATTTTATTTATAATACTTAATATGTCTGTAATATCAACCAGCAACAAATTGTTTGAGATTATTTAATTAACTCATTAAAATAATAACTATTTTATCACTTTTGTTTCCGTAAATAGCATTTGACACAGAATATAATGGAGGACAGATAGTAAGGATTATTTCCTTAAATTATATTTCGTTTATTTGGCATTCTAGTGTTTTTATTTAAATAAAATTTGTTTAAATTTATAATGAATAGTTATCATTCTACCGAACATGAAGCTCACAAGAATACAACAGCAAAGATTAATGCGAGATATTAAAATGATCAAAACAAATCCAGTTGATGGAATCCGTTTGGAAGTTGATCCCGAGAATTTGTTAAATTGGTATTATATGTTGGAAGGATCGGATGGCACACCGTTCAAAGGAGGATTTTATTTAGGTAGAATTACTCTTTCAAAAGACTATCCATTCAGTCCTCCAAACGTTCAAATGATCACTCCAAATGGCCGGTTTTATCCAAATGTGAATTTGTGCTTCTCCTACACCAATCATCATCCCGAAACATGGTCTGCTGTGTTTAATCCATCCCACGTTGCTCTGGGTCTCATCAGCTTTATGAATGATTTCACAGACGAAGGTGTAGGATGTATGCATTTTACTGTTCAAAATATTGAAGAATTAGCGAAATTCAGTTTGAAATTCAACATAGAAAACGAAATTGCAAAGTCATTCTTTCCCGAAGCGATCGAGCAAATGAAAAGAATTATGAGCATTTGAATAGGGATAAAATTAATGTATATTTTGATATTATTTAGAATTTTTATATGTAAAATATATGCTAAATGTCTTTTATAACTAAATATTGAAAAATAATTTTCTATTCTTTTAAATTTATTCTATTGTATAAAGTCAAATTAAAAATGTGTTTACTTGTGAAACTTTCCATTTTTAACCTCAGAAGTTACCATTTGTGATCTTTTTTATCTGACAACCTTTCTTAGATCAGTATTGCCAAATTTGCACTTGAAACAGAAAAATTCATGAACGATCTGAATGATCGAATAAATCAACTATATTTTCCTCGAATCATTTAAACAAAAAAATATAAAAAGCGTTGTGTAGAAGTGAACTGAGAAGTTTTTGGACTTCTTTTTTATCAAAAAGGATAAACTTCTCCAAGACGATTCATTATTTTCTGAGATAATAATAATTGAGGAATATTCCAATGAAATAAATAATTCATTATCAACAGAAAGTCGAATCTAGACAGCATTGGAAATAAATATTTACCTCTCTGCTCTGACTGGGATTCACTTATTTATTTATCATGTCATGTCTGCAGATGAAAGGAAAATTAGGGATACCAGTGGACTTAAACCCGGCAATATGCAAAAAAAATAAAACTATTATTATCAATAAATGTATTAGCTCATTTTTCACAGATATTTTCATTATAATAATAATAATAATATTATTATTATTATTATTATTATTATTATTATTATTATTATTATTATTATTATTATTATTATTATTATTATTATTATTATTATTATTATTATTATTATTATTATTATTATTATTATTATTATTATTATTATTATTATTATTATTATTATTATTATTTAATAAACAACGGATTTTATTCATATTTAAATATTAAAAGTTTTATTCTAAAATATTTTTAACTCTGTTTAAATCTTTTTAAAAAATGTTTTATTTGCATTTATCCATTTTTAAATGTTGACAAATTAAATTTTAAAATGTTTTAAAAATGTGTTCAAATTTTGTCATTTATTAAAAACGTTTGTGCGAAAGGAAGATTAAACCGAAAAGGAGCAGAAAGAGAAAGACTTTGTGAATTTTGTTTTATGATCAAAATATTTCATATTTTTTAATTAAAACATTGCGGAAATATGCTTACACAGTTATTTATTTATTATATGTTTACATAAATGATTCCGCAATCGACAAAAAATCATAATCTTTGTTAAATGTTATATACGGAGATAAAATTATTATATATTTTCATAATATTTAGAATTTTTATTTGTAAAATATATGCTAAATGGCTTTTATAACTAAATATTGAAAGTTAATTTTATATTCTTTTATATTTATTCAATTGTATAAAGCAGTGATTCCCAAATGGTGTTCCACGGAACCCTGGGGTTCGATGGAAATTCTTAATGGTTCCGCGGGATTAATAGATCTGACACTAAATATTATCATTTTATTATACCCTGTATAATTAAACAATACTCTCAATTACCATTACATGGATATAAATTAACTTCAATCATTAATAGCAATTAGCTTTATATGATTAATAACAATTTACGTTATATGGTTTTGTTATAATCATATAATCATTACATGATTTTTTTAACTGAATTTATAATGGAATTTATAATGACAAACTTGAAAAATACTGAAACCAATTCAAAAGATTCAACACCAACCGAAAAGAATTACAACAATGACTGCATTTCCTTTTTGCATAGTCTACAACAAAACTTTACAAAATTTATCGATGGCTCCGAGTAATCTCAAACGACATCCGACTTTGGCTGCAAATTCCAAAAGCTAATTTTAACAAATTCGGACTCAAAATAAAGACCAAGATAAAAAGATGAAAACTTTCAGCAAATTTCCGGAAATAGCAACTCTTGCTAGCTTTAAGATTACTCAGTTTTTATGCAAAAAGAAGAAAGCTCACGTTGAAGCTGAAAATGTAATTCTGCCAGCAATTCGTATTGCAGTGGAAGTCAAACTTGACGCTGAGTTTAAAACACAAATTAAGCAGATCCCATTGTCTAACAACACAAGTTCACGACGTGTTCAAGATATGCCTAATGATATCGACGCCGAAATTCAAGAATTTTTTGCTGATATTTATGATCCACCTTATGATTATGGGCTCTCCAGATTGACGAATGAACAGATATCAGTAAAAATTCTCAACTTATTGATTACATAAGATACATAAGAAACACAAAAATCAACAATTAGTTCTTATTCGGTTCAGAATTAAAACAAAGAATAAAAGGCCACGATGTTTTTGAGTTAGTTGAAAAGAATATTGATTCAAGAAATCTACATTAGAATAATTCTATCAGCATTTGCACTGACAGAGTACTTAATATGTTAAAAAAAATAAAAGGTTTTGCTTCTCTCGTTCTTGAAGTTAATCCTTCTGTTATGGTTGTCTGCTACATGATAGCTCGTTTTAAAATCGCTGTTGACACACTAAATACACTACCCTTAGGGTTTCTGAAAAACCGCATAATTTAAAACCACAGTTTTCGGTTTTGTGAAAATTGATAATCGCGGTTCATGTGGTTTCCTAAAAAATATAGTTTAAACATAAATGAAAACAGATACAAATTCAATTTAAATTTTTTTATTGAATCAAAAAACTTTATTTATTTGTTTTATTTAAGTAATGAAATTTATAAAGTGTTGGGGTTATAAGAAAACATGAATAAAAATAATAAAATTTAAAAATTATCAAAATCAATTAAAATTAATTAAAATTTTGAAAAAAATAAAAATCAATATTTTTAGGGGGGAAAGTGGTAACCGGTGGCAAATTTGATTGTGAAGACGAATAAAATACTATTAGATTGAGATAAGGTATATTGAGGGGTCGGGAGCCAAAAAACAAATTATTTAATTAATTAAATTATTTACCGACGAACCCATTAATCAAGTGCCGGCGAGCTGAACGTTTAAAGCTTAATGTGTTTCCTGGTATTAGTGAAACCGGCAATAAATTGTCAGAAATGGAAAATAATTTCCCTAGCAGTAATCCAGATTAATGGGAATCCAAAAACTATAAAAGCAACTGACAACAAAATAAGTTGCTAGTTGGTCGAAGAGAGAATATAACGAGTTGAAGGAAACGAGTGAAGAGCAGTAAATCGATAAAGTTAATCAGATTGCAGCGACTTACATCGTGATACCCTTAAGGTCTGTACGAGAAATAAATTATTGTGTATCGTGGTGAATATTTGTCAATAAATATTTCTTTTTTGGGATTTTGTCTTATTGATTATTGAACACGAGAAGTCAGATCGAGAGACCTATTCATCGACGAATATTTAATATCCCAACAAAAGGTTAAAGCATTTAAAGAAGAATCGGACAATCTGGATCTTATTTTGGTACAAAAATTTGCAGCTATAGAGAAAGCTATCTCACTTTCTGTAGACGTAGATTTAATGGTTTATATTGCATTGTACAAAAAAGTTAAGTTTTTAGTTTTATTATTTGTTCTTTTATTATTTGTTTTAATGCAATCCTTTATTTTTTCATATAAACTTTCGATGTCAGTTGCAGTCAGAATAAATTTAGCCAAATTAATTAAATTTTTATTTCTTCTGTGCTCAATTCGAATTTGCATTGATACTGAGAGTTTTTGACTAATTTCGGTATTCAGTTCTTCCAGTTTAGTAAAACGAAAATTAATGGTTCCTCAGCCTGCATAATATTTGCGTCACTTCTACAAAATGCATCCATAGTCCATTTTATTAGCACTAATGCTGCTTGTTATTTTTCCAATAACTCAAAATCTACATCATTAAATAAATGTCAAGCGCATAAATCTTTTGAACTATCAAAAATGCATTCTTTTAAGAGAACAGCAGGAGCTGGAACGTCAATATTATCCCGTATAGTGGAAGTGGGGAATAGGGAAATAGCCTTTTGACTGTTGCCCCGTCCCCCAGTTTCCATAAACTCGACCTAAACTGAATTCACACACGGCTCAAAATCACCACACGAGTAGTCCAGTAGACACTCATTAAATATAATATGAACACAATGCGCCTAAGGTCAACTAAGGGAAAGGTAATGGGAAAATAAAAATGAAATCGTTGTTATAGCTTTAAAAAATCAACTATAGATTCAAACTATTACTATGAATTTATTATAACCATAAATTTCGAGCTATTAATATGAACTTAGAATAAACATGAACATTGAGTAGTTACCATGAACGTACAATAATTAATAAGCTTAAGTTAGTGTTACGAATTTAAATAAGGTATAGATTCAAGTGGTTGCCATGAACTAAAAAGTAGGGTTTAATCCACCAAAATATAGATGTTGTCTTGTATTAAAACCAATAATGTATTCTTCGTAAACTTCTAATATCCTGTTGAGAGTCAACCAAAAAACTATTCGAATAAGGAATGAGATGACATAGCTATCGTAAACCTCAGGGATAACCGCATTAACGTGGAAACTCCCCTAAATTAAATATAGTAACCACTTCCAGTTAATGCTTAAATTTAGATAATGAAATTAATAGCTAAAGATTCTCAACCCAACGTTTACGAAAATTAGGAGCAATTTAAATATAGAGTGAATTAAATATTATCCGTTAAAATCAAAACAAAATCAAAGACCTTTAAACCTTTATCTAATCAAAGAGGAATTAGAAATATTCATTTACTAAATTAAAATCAACTCCACCACATAGCGAATAGACATAAGATATCTAAACCAATATTGCCGACGGTAAATAAAATTACAGACCGAAATGTTCATGTCTAAAAATGTAGTCCTCAGAAACCTAAGGTAAATCAAATTGGGGACACTCGGATTACATAACATTGGATTCCGAAACTTCTATTTTTACTTCTTAAAATAAACTATCAGATATAAATCCCCTGCGAAAATACCAAACACCGAGAACTAATAGTGAACACAACAAAACTAACTCGACTTCCGGAGGAAAAACTAATTTCCAATGAAACTCTTCATCACGCCCCCCCCCAATGAAATAAAATAATAAAACGTAAAAACATGAAAAGACAAGATAAAGCCGGCCACTACTGTGCCATCTTAGGAACATATATAAAATCAATTACAATAACCAAAATATTTAGTAATAAAAGGAAACCAATCCCAACAAGAAATTCTTGAATCATATAGAACCGCCGAGATCCGTAGACGATAAAATTTGGAAATCCATAGAGAGAAAATGTCCGGTAACCTGAACTCCATTAACCGACCAAATATAGAAACCATTATGAGTACCGATTTGTGAGAGGAAAATAATTAGATGAAGGAAGGCCCACATTTCCCCAATGCGGCGAAACCTCATAGTGATAAACGATGCTCTAATTCCCCAACCAAAGACGCACCTAACTATAATCGTTTAACACTATGATCATAAAATAAATCAAAAGATACCTACTCCAAACCCGTGCTAGTACTAGAAAATTATTAGTTCCTCGGATAGAGCGAAATAAACAATTTTCTTGTTCTTTAATTAGCCTCGTTACCGAAAATAATCCCCAACAACCACTAGCAAATCAGTTATTAAGAGAAAAAATCCATAAATAACGAAGTAGTTCCAATGACGGATCCCTTCTATCCAGCCGATGCCTCTGCAATCGATCCTGAACGGACAGAATATTATTGAAAATAAGACCCACCGTCGTTCGCTAATACCTATAATTACATCGCGTACTACCCGACTTACCCATCGACCCTAACCAAGCAAGCGTAAATCTGTAAATTAATAAAATAACTATTGCATACAAATTCAAATATCTCCCACCGACTTAAAAATGACGTATAATTCCAAATCAAAGCAGCCCATTCCCCGCTTAAGATAATGAATTCCTGAAGGCATAAAGAACAAAATTAGTAGATTACAATCCGAAATCAAAGCTTACGGTGGTAACGATTTAACTGAAATAAATTTCATATAAACCTGAAAATTGCGGAAGTAAATAATGCGAGAGAATCAGGAATCTTGCTAAATACCTCTGCCTACATGAATCGATAATTCATCGTACTGGACATTCATATTAAGGTTAATCAATAATAATGTTGTTCGCTTCACACACCTATTACGATTCTGACAGCAACCCATGAAATCAATGACAAATATATCGCACACATTAGATAACGATATATCAAATGCCAATAGCATCGACCGACGAATGTAGAACAACCACGACATGCACTCTTGCCTGGTTAATATATGACGTTGACAAACTCGAAATAGTTAGTTTTAAAATCTTCTTAATGCAACAACCATCCAAAGTAGGAGTGCTTCGACCCGATCCATGGCTGGAATTACTTCGATGGGCTGTGACTCAGATGTCTCAAGTAAATTTTCATTTTTAATTTTTTTTTAATAAATACATAAGTAACCTTACTCAACAGCATTTCCCGTAGAATCTTAACGAAATATTGGTTTTAGGAGCTTTTATGATAAATTGTCGACCAAATCCGTTATCCGTTCCATGGTAGAAACTAGGTCATACGCAGATCTCATTCAATTGCATTCTAGCGGGGTTACAATCGTTTGATTTATCCACCAAGTTTTTTTTCCGTTTCGATCATTTTTTGTCAAACGTTTTTTGAAGCAGTGATTTTTTAAGAAAACACTAATTAGAACAAATCCCTTTTAATTTTAACTACAACAAATTTTTGATGGTTAATAAATAGTAAATTGTTCATTTTTTGTAGAAGTTAATAAATAGTACATTGTTCATTTTTTTTTAATAAATAGTGAATTTTTCATTTTTGTAGAAGTTAATAAATAGTAAATTGTTCATTTTTTGTAGAATAAAGCCTTTAGCTACCGATAAATAATTATTTACTTATTTTGTCGCAGTGTTTTAAATCATCTGCGGATAAGTGCTTGTTTGGTTTAGAATTATTTAGAACAGGCTCTTTAGTGGGTAATAAATCGTACTAATTTATTTTAAAAGAGAGATTTTGTTTTAAACAGACGACCGTTCCAGCAGGCAGCATGAGAAGCATTTTCTTATTATTTCACTATTCTAAGTGTCATACCGAAACTCGATAGGGAACAAAACGAACTCCGACATGTAATCAAGACCGCTCCCAACCCCGTAATTAAGTGCGATAAACTTAAAATTCCGGTTTTATATTTAAACAGATTCGAATACACCTTATGAATTGAATACAACTTTTAAGCTATCCGGGAGAATCTAACCGAATTTACTCCTGGCTACATTTTGAATAGTGAACTTTTTATTTACAAATATATTACCATTTTCGAATTTTACTTCAATAGATCTACAAGATTGATATGAGATTTTTGCTAAAGGGGATAACAAGTGGGACACTAGGGTATGACAGCCTCAGACAATCTATATTGACAGCTAAAGTTTTCTCTTAATAGTATACGCTCGACTAGCAAGGTTATAACTTCATACCAATCACCAACCGTATCGTACTCCTGTCCCTTTAATACCAGCCCTTATCATAGGATTAATTAAGATGATCTAGCTACTTCCTCTGGTTTAATACCAATCAGATGACTCACTAATTTAAATGATTGATGTAGCCGTATTATTCAGATGCACCGAGAGCCCTTGTTTATGTCTCCATGCATGTTGCCGACCAGTGGCGACAGGCCTGGCGACGCGTCTGGCGGGAAAGATACCCCGACGTGCCACAACCGAGAGAGACTCAATGGAACACTGTTCCCTCAGGAGAGAATAATCGGAGACCATTTAGACAGAGCGAACAAAGAGGCGGTCAGAATCCGGCCCGAGAAATTCATGATCGGGCCCGATCTCTTCTGGCACGTCTCCAAGACCACCAACGCCGGGTCGACTCCCACGTGATCTGGGCCAGACAATACTTGGCAAACGTGGAAGAAGATATAGCGGCTGGCAGAATCGCCAACACCGATGGTTATTCGCCGCCGCCCAGCCCCACGCTTGGTCATGCTGGCGGAAGAATGGATAGTCGCAGTGAGGATCATCCGATGCCCCGAGCCAGTCGCATCCGAAACACGAAACGGCGCGTCTTCGTGTACCCAGGCTACTCTGTCGACGAAGGGGTGGAGAGATATTTCAAAAATCTCTGATCCCGTTGCTCTGTGGACTGTGGATTTCTCAATCCTGTCCGTCATATTAACAAACTTAAAAATTATCTCAATAAATAATTTGTCTTTTAAAAATTCAATTTTTTACTTCTTAGGGTAGCTTTTGTAAATTTATGTTTAATCATATTTATGTTTAATGATTCTGGATTAGTAACAACGAATTAATTTTAGTTATTACAGAAATGGAATCCCTGCAAATATTACAGACGGAACTACCACACGCCCGAAAAGCTAATAAAAACTTTTACGACCAAATTTTCCAGCTGTCCCGCGAGATTCAGCAGACAAAAGCCACCTGGGTGGACCCAAAGAAGGCCAGGTTAATGTCTCAAAGGCTTACGGCAGCCCCAAAGGGATGGGCCGACGAAAAGCAATTAAATCAGAGCCTCAAAACGCAAATAAGGGGACTGGATGTTGCACTATCTGCCTGTCAAGAGAGGGCAGCTGTAACTTACCCCTTCGTCTTTGCTCCTGCCCAATTAGCTTATCGAGAGGCGGTAGCAACTCCAAAAACGACACCAACAACGAACAATTATCGTCTTGGACTGAAGGAGCGGGCAAAACACCGAGCCGCTCGAATATTGCAAAACCCGCAACCAACACACTAAACTGCATCATTAGTATATGTAGTCACTTGTTTTAATTTAATATATAATTGTCGAATTTTTTTGTTTTATGATGAACTCAAACGATAAAATCTACGACATAAAGGGACCTAATAATCTAAGGCGAGCACAAGTCTTCTAACGGCAGCTCGTTGAACCCAGAGATCGTTCGGGCAATTACAGCATTAGTAATAATGCTCACTTTTTGCGGACGATCTACCCACTCGAACACAGTTCCAACGTTGCTTAGCAAAGGGTGCCGAGTGGTAGCAAAGAAATATTTATATGACGTTATCTGGGTAACCACAGTAAGATTAAAACAAACAATAGCACCCAGTAACCCACCATTATTTTCAATTATGTTAGGTTGTACTTAACAACCAACCATAAAAATTGACTTTATATTGTTGCTAATAGAACAAATGAATAACAGAAAAACCGAAAAACCGAAAAAATACTTGTGCGGTTTCGGTTCCGGTTTTGTGACTCAAAAACCGGCCGTTTCGGTTTCGGTTTAAACTGTTTCAGAAAACCTAAGTACCCTTGACTTCATCTGAATTTCGGGGATATATTATCAAATCTAAGCGGATATTCTTATGTAATTTTGCAACTTCTTTAGAAATTTTGGAAACCACATATGAATTTTCGACAATTTGGGAAAGGGTAACAGAAGATGAATATCAAAAGTCAAATGAAATATGGGACGAAACAAATAACATTGCTAGATTATATGCTGGTTTATTTAAAACTAGACGTATTTTTACTTGCTGACTTTTTTCAACAATTTCGTGCGAAATCCATCTCACAGAACTCAGTTAAACCATTGAACTTTTTGTGTATTCCTGGTATGCCATGGAATTCAGCTTTGATGACATTAAAATCTCCTATCGAATTGCTCAAAGATATAGAGATGTATAACGTTTTCGAACTGGGGATCGGTAGTGTGTTAACATTTGTTAACAAGCATCATGTAGTATCCTCCGACACTACTAAGTTGCTGTATATAGATATAAATAATTTATATGGATTGGTGGGTTACAGGGTTTCAAATCTTGCTTATCCTTCTAGTTGCCCTCGTAACGCCATACAAAATGATTCTGATCCACTTGGCACCCGTTGCTAAGCAACGTTGGTAATGTGTTCAAGTGGTGGATTGTCCGCAAAAATTGAGTATTATCGCTAGTACTGTAATTGCTCGGACAACCCTCGGGTTCACGAGCTGTCGATAGAAGACCTGTGCTCGCTTTTGATTCTTAGGTCCCCTTATTCTCCTATCTCTTTCAAATGTTAACCTATACTCTCATATCATTCATTGTTATGTCTATTCTCATAGTCCTTCTTCTTGTTGTCCATGTCGAAGATTTTTCTTTGGCCTGTACACCCTTTGTTATGTTAAATACACCCACATTATATCTTTCATCCTTATCCCGATTATAACTACAATGTTTCCCATTATTATTACTAGCATTATCGTTGTTGCTATTATATATATTACCTTTCTTAATTGTCACTACTAATACCTTTATTATTATTTTTATAGCTATAACTACCATTATATTTATTGTTATTGTTACTATGATCATTACTATTATTGTTATTATCATAATTATTATCATCATTACTACAAATACCATGATTATTATTATTACTACCATTATTATTATTATTATTATTATTATTATTATTATTCTTACAATTATTATAATTATTATCAATATTATTAATAAAATTTTGTGTAGGGATTCGTACTTATTCCTCAGCTTTAAGAAATATTTTCCTTATATAACAATTTAGCCGTAATCCATCTATATTTTTCGGTTTTCGATAAAGTATTTTTGTAAATTCGAAAATTTTAGCAGCGTTCCGCCCTTATTTTACGGTTCATCCCTATTCTACCGTTTTCGACAAAGTATTTTCATTGACTCGGAAAATTTGAGCAGCGTTCCGCCCTTATTTTACGCATTCCATTTTTGCGTTACTATTTTTGTTAAGTATTTGAATTAGTTCGGAAAATTTGAGCAGCGTCCCGCCCATATTTTCCGCCTCAACTCAAATTAAATTATTTAATTCTTATTTAAAAACATTATTTTCATGATTTTGGTCGTTCGGATTAATCTTTTTCCGATGGCTATCCATTTTAACTGTTGCAACGATTTCGCAATTTTCCCCGCTACCCATTCCCTCTTTTTGTCCTTAAGATCTATTTATGTTCATTTCATAGTTAATGAGTGCCCACTGGACTACTCGGTGTTAGAGATTTTGAGCCGATTGTTGTTAAAAATTTATGTCAATTTTACAGGAAACGGATGGTGAAGGAGCAGCCAATAAACTACTCATTTACCCTCCAATTTCCCCTATGTACGGATAATATTGACGTTCCAACTCCTGCGTTCCGCACGCTGAGTCTTCACGGGTACATATCATTGGCGATCTTCCACGCACTTACACGAATCTGTACTATGTAGATTTTGCTTTCTTGCGTTATGTGTTGGCTGTGGGCCGGAAAAGGAGTAACAAATAATATTTTACCATAGCATTTGGAATAAAAGTTTCGATGCACTAAGGCTGTAGATATAAAATATTTATTCAGCATATTACATCGGCTACATACATTTGAAATTCATTGAATCCATTCCATAAAATTTACTTCGAAAATCCCATAAATTTAATTCGATAAATCATCCATAAATTCAATTGGAAAAACAAAATTATCCATAAATTCAATTTGAAAACAAAAATCCTCCATCAATTCGATCTGAAAAGTCATACATAAATTCAATTGAAAAATTACCCATCAATTCCCTTCGAAAAAATCAATTAATAATATTGCACCAGTTGAGAGTGATCGTGTTCAGGCAAAACACTTACCCGTGTTAATTGCCCGAATGCACGGCTCTCAACCAGTTATACAACCGGTTATACAATTCTATAATGAAATTTTTCTCCGCAAAATAAGACTGAAAATTTGTGAAAACACATCAGTATTTATACCTATTTTTCTCGCGTGTGAAATTTGATGCAGTAAAACAAAATTCGACCTTGTTATTTTCTAGTAAATTCTATTCGTTAATTTTATTATTTTTTTGATTTATTTTTATAATTTTTTATTTAAGATTTTTATTGAATTATTACTAATTCAAATTTTCGATTTAAATTTCATTTTAATGAACTTTTATTAATTTTTTCAATTTCGTCGAATTTGTTGTGTTTTCTTGTTATATTTGTGTAGGTATCGTGCGAATCTTGGTGCATTTTGTTATTATTTCATTTTCATTTTTATGTTTTTGATTTTATATTTATTTATATTCTCTCAGATTTTAAAGTGTTTAATTGGTGTTGTATATTGTATTTTAAGTTATCTTGGTGCTGGGTTTTCGTGCTGTATTACTGATGCATTTAAACAATTCTCAAGGCTATTGGTGTGCTGGCCCAACAGGATGAACCCTTAGCCAAAAACTTCCATACAAGGACTTTGTATGGATAATTGACCAGATAAAATTAAATAAAATTTTGATTGATTGACATCATGCACATGTTACTTCATATATCGATTAATAACACATATAGGACGAATACGATGAAAACTTATCATAAATTAACATTTAATTGTTTAAATAAATCATTTTAGTTAAATAATAAGGAATCATTTAAATTTTATAAATTTTATATAATTTTAGATATTTGAAAATAATTATTGAAGATTAAAATGATATCAAAATGTTCGATGATAAAGAAAAGGATGGCAATATAATTTAAGTGTAAATTTTTTATGATTCTAATAATTAAATTTTTGTTAACTACATTAAATAAATTGTAAATAAGGATTTATTAATTAAAGTAAATGTATTGTAACTATTTTGTTATAAAAGTAAATAGAATAAAATAGTTAATAGATTTAATTGACAGCTTTTAAATATTTTGAATAATGAATAGATGACTAGGATGAATGAAAATATTGACGATGAATATACGAATGATGAAATAATAATAATTTTATATGAAAATTTTCTAAATTCTATTAATTAAATATCACTGTAAATTAAAGTAAACGTATATTAGTTGTAAATTTTTTATAAAGTATTAATCTTTTTAACTATTATTAAGTTTTCTAAAATAGAGATAACAAATGATGGATAATAATAAAGCAACTGATGATTGACGATTAGAATGATGGCATTATGATCGATGATAAAATGATGATAATATTATATTCGTGTTTTAAATTCTATTCAATAAATTTTTGTTACATATTAATTGTAAATTATAAATTTGTGCTGGGCACCTGATGGATAAAAGATAAGATTTTCGCGGTCACTTGCAAGGAATTCCCACCAGATGCGCGCACTAGAAATATAACCATTGAATACCCGTCAAAATGACGTTGGAAATGTATCACAATGGGCGGTTTCTAGTAAAAAATGGGATCAAGAGCTACCATAGAATGTATTCATGCTCATTTTAATTATAGGTCCCTCTGTTATTAATTTAATTGAAATAATCTTATGGCCATAAAGATGAAAAACCACTTAAGGTAGACGTGCATATTTAGACAAAATATAATGGGTTATGAACCGATGGAGGCTTTATGAAAATTCCCATCACTTTCGAGGATTTTTTAGTTTAATGTAGTTATTTCAGGAACAGGTGTGTCGAGTAGCATATGTATGGGATCCCAATAATAAGTTTTTAATTGAATATATGATTAAAATTTTTAGATTCGGGTCCCTTCTCCTTGAAAATCCCAGATTTCAACTTAAACAAAAAGCTGTCATTTTAAACAAGAAATTCCGTTCTATTTTTAGAATGAGATTTCTTGTTCAACACCCTGGACTCGGGGAGAACAAAAGTTAATCGGTTATTTTATCGATCAATCTAGATTTCTTTGGATTTCCAATTTATTAATTATTTTTCATTCTTTGTGGAATTTTTTTATCTAAATTTCAGTTGGATTTTACCCAAATTCGATGGAATTTAATGTAATCAAAAAGAAGAATGCCTTTCCAGCATGTAGTTATCATTTGCTAGGGTAAGTCGTATTTACTACTCTCAATTTTTTCTTTATGTTTATTATACTTTGTAAAATTACTATTTTGTTTAGTAAACATTTATTTATTATAGGAAATTAACCAAACTGAAATTCAATTTTTTTTACTTCTAAATATTTTATATCAATAAATTTTTACTAGTTTATTTAGTTATTATTATTTATGATGCATGAAAGTTTTAAAACAATATCTCGGATGAATATATTATAAGAACAGCAACAATAAAATTCGCTATAACTTTTTTATTTTTCTAATCTTTATAGAATTTTAATCATATTCACTGTCCTGGATTCGGGGATATCTGGAGTCCAGGATCATAGGATGAGCGATTTTCTTTTGGATTTTTGATCAGCAAATAGGAAATAAAATGATTAATAGAGTTTTAATTATAGTTAAATAATTAATTGAAACTAAAAAACAATTATAACTAATAATAATAATAAATTTCGAATCGATAATTTGCACGACAGGTGGCCAACTCCGTTTTCCCTAACCAATTAATTCGTTCTTGCATTATTACATTAGTTCTTCATATTGTTACACTCAGATCTGTTCGGTTAACAGTATTGTGAGGCGACAACCGTTCCATCTAAATCTAGGGAGGCTGAGTTCAAAAAAAAATTAAATGATCAAAAAGGGTTTTTTCTTTCTATTTAATATAATGATATGTAAAAAATAAAAATTAGAGAACCTGATTACTTGTTTAATTAATAATTTATGATGATTGTTTGTGAATATCGTGATTCTAGCATTTGATTTTTCTTTCTGGATAATAAATTGATCTACTTTCTTCCTTTTCGTTTATTAACTTTATTTTAGTTCGATATTATAGCTTCATAAATTGTCTTTAGTTAAAGTTTATCATTCAATTTTTTCTTCATTTAATATTTTCATTTCTTCTGGCTGTCTCTAGTTCTCATATTTTTCTTTCGTTTTTATATTATATTTAGACCTTCCTCATGATCCTTCGCTCTCTACAGAGGGTCTGATGTTGAGGTCCTTGAAGAGTAGATCTAAACCGGCGAACTACCATTCACTACGGGTACCTCCCACACCGAAGTACTAGCTTTTAACTAGTTGGTGAAGATTAATTTTAAATAATAATTGTGGATAAAATAACGTTCAGATTTGCATCATTTGGATTCTTTAAAATGATTTTAAATAAATGGTAATTTTTGGAATTAATGATAATGGTTAAGCCTTATAATAATAATATCAAATGCAACAAATAATCATTATTAATATTTTATTAGTACTTTTCTCGAGTGATGGAAAATATTGGCCATTAGACATCTTTGTATAGGTCAAGTACCATAGAGGCGAAGCTTCCCTGGGACTTGATCGATACGAGGAAAAATCATTCTATTTCGTTTTTCATTAATGTTAGTTTATTGTTAAATAAATTTATGAAAATTCAAAAATTCAAAATAAATCAAATCATATTATTCGTATAAAAATAATATTTCAATACATTTTTAGACCTAAATACTACAGGTGATAAAAATTCAATATGATAGTATCTAACCTATATCTTTTATAAACATAAAAATAATGATAAAATGATAATAGTATGAAAATAAAAAAACTTTTCTTACTTCAGAATGAAAGATTTTTATAAAAGTTTCTTGACAAATGGCATTAAATTGAGTCGATCTGGCATCGACTTATATAGGGGGTTTTACACTCATGTTTTTTGATGTGATAAAACAAAACGCCTACACGTTTTTACCATATTTCATCCCTTTTCCCCTAGTCAGATTTTCATGATTCTTTTTTGTTAAAGTTTCTATTTATTTTCTAGAATATGAGTTTTTTCTTTGAATTTGGAGCCAATTTGATGAAATAGGTTAACTTTGCTAAACTTAAATGTTTTTTGATTCTTTTTAAATGTTTTTATTTATTTTTATACATTTTTTTGTATTTTTCTACTCTTTTTTCTACATTTGTATTATTTAATGCTAAGTAGGCTATTTTTGATGATTTTTCGTCCATTTGCATTTTGCGCTTCCTGATTTTATCGGTTGTCGTGCCAGAGAAACAATAATTCACAAATATTTGTTTTTGCCCAACATTTGTAAACTAAAATTAAGATTTGTAAATAAATTAAATTATATATAATCTTTTTAAATATTTTAATTAAAACTTTTGATAACAGAGATGCAGATGACAAAAAATGGATGATACTTCTGACGATTACATTGATTTTGTAAATTATGATGGGTTGGGTGGGTCCGTTTTATTCCTTTTATTTATTTTTCAAGCTTGTCGTCTTGGTTGGCGGCTGTAATCTAGCTAGTCTGCGGCTTCTGTAAATATTTATTTTTTGTAAAACACCAATTAATTTGGTCATAGTGCCGATGACGCTTTTTGTGACCATAAGTTCGCAATGAAAGTTGTGTAATGTGTCGGTAGCTTACAACCACTTGTCCAGCTAGGCTTAATTTGTGTTATGATACCCAAGTACTTTTTGACCCCACTTGGTGGTGGTACATACCCGCGAATGAATACCAAGCGTGTCTTTTAGACACAGGTATATGGTCCCCACTCAATAGACTTGCAATATTAAAAGCTTTCACCTGACCTTAGTCCTTTCTTGTCTTGAATAGTATGATATAAATATTATTATTTTTATTATTATACTTATTTACTCACTCGTTAATAGACAAAGTTTTCAACTCACATATATATTTTTAAGTCAATATTTTAAACTGTTTTAAGTTACCCTTTAAAACTCATTATAGCCAGTAAGAGTTTGGATTATTCAACATTGGAAGAAATAATATTTTTAAAAAGAAATAAAAAATAATGGGATAGTGAAATAGCTGATCGGGCCATGGGATAGATAAAATTCTGTCGGTCATATTTTCTTGTTTTTATTTAGTATACAATATATTAAACTAATTATAGTTTTAAAGTCATCTATTTATGTAATTCAAGAACCCAATATATTGCAGTATATTGCAAAATATTGTAACAATTGCAATTATTTATTTTTGTGTAAAATGCATACCAATATATTGCAATATATATTTATTTCCACCATTGCCCGTAGTCAAAGCCACACTAGAAATCTTTCAACATCTTTCAAGCCAAGTTCCTTGGATAATCAATTCATTTGTCGAATCACATGAGACAAATTTGTGATGTGTTGAGCTGGAAAATCTCTTCGAATTAAGAAATGAATTTGCCTGAAAGACATTATTTTTCCAGTAGGAATAGTTTGAATTTTGAATTTACGTTTATGGCGAACATCCACATTTTAGTTTAAAAGATATTTGCATATTGCTACTATTTGGTTCTTCCTACCTTCGTGACCTATGATTCTCGGCTCTAACCACAATCAAATCACAGAAGATAGAAGCGAATTGCAAAGATTGCCATGAAGATTGACCATATTAAAAAATTTTAATAAAAACTGCAAAGGAAATTCAAAAAAAGTGTGTGTCGTAAATATTTTTAATTCAACCTAGCGGCCGTGAACAGCACTGGTCTAATGTAAATTATAAAAATAAAATGCTTTATTTCGCCCGTTTCAACTGAATAGCAACTCCTATAATAAAATGAAAAAAATAATAAACTTATATTATAGAACATAAACAATGGAATTTTTTTTAATGAATTACAGAAAGTCAGAAAGTAAAAGAAAAAATAAATTTAACAAAAAACCAACACAATGCATGGCTTTTAAAATGAAGAAATGGAAGATGAATAACAACTGTATATATTGCAATATTATAATTATATTTTATAAATTTTGGTTTTAAATTAATTTGACTTAGTTGTTATTGAACTGAAACAGATGTAAGCTGTATTTGTTCATTTGTGTATGTCATGTGTGTGTTTATGCTTGGGGTGTGGTATGATAAATTATGGGAACCGAAATGTTAGAAAATAGGAATCAGGCTTTCTACAAACAGTTGGGGAACCTTAAGTATGTCAGGATGTTAATAGTTTGCATTTGGTGCACTCACCTTTTGCTGACATTCCATCTGTTTGTAGAATTACCAATGGTTAGTTCGAAGAATATTGCAGAGTATGCACTAGACACAGTAGTGGGATAACTCTGTAACTCACTACTCTATTGCTTGTTCACAATGGTAGCACATAAGTTTGAAATATCAACACTAACATAAATTAGAAATATTTCTCAAATATAAGGTAAACAATTTAATGAAGTTTTCTTATAAAGGGTACACTAGACTAAAAAGGTCGAATACAAACACGGCTAGATGAACTAGTCACGCTTGTTTTCTCGATTAAGTGTTCTCAGTGAATAATGCATTTTAATAAAACGTTTTGTTTATTTAAATGTTAAAAAGGCCTATGAAGGGAGGTATATCTATCTGATTATTGGGCATATAATCTTTTATTTTACTGATTTTAAAAGACTTCGAGAAAAGTAGCCACTTAACAAAATGTACTTTAGTTTGTTTGATTATATAACTCATCTTTAAAAAGGTCCCTGATGACAGATGAAATGATTTCTTGCGTCAAAGTAAATGTGTAGAAAATTGATTATTTGTTGAACCGGAAAAGTAATAATAAAGATCAATTGACTTTTTGTTTTACTAATTCAATGCATGTCAACAGAAATGAAATAACATAAAATAAATTCAAATTTATTCTCAACCGTAAATTGCTGCAATTTTTTGTAAAATAATTTTCACATTCGATTGAGCTTAGAATTATTTGTTTTTCTGAAAAATTCTCATTCCTATAGCAACAGTTTACGAAACGTTTTTATTTCTAAAAGCACAAACAGAATTTTGTTTAAATCGGAAATAATGTCGGATTTTCTTACGTCAGTCTACTGTAAATCGCAATAATTAGATTTCCATAGCAACAGAATCGGCGTTCACTCTGTGAGGAATTAGTTTTGAATTTGTCGGCATTGACCGAAGGATGAAAGATCCATTTTTGTAATAATTTCAGTCATAGAAAGTAAAATATCATTAATTTAGACGTCTTGGTTTTCTTTTCGTTAATTAATATTTGATAAAGGCTTTGTCGTAAATTATGGTACTCCTTGTGAATTTTATTGATCTATTAGTCTATGAGCAGTTTCTATTTAAACAAATAATTACATGACCGTCGAACGATATGTGTCAGATGTGGTGGTGACAACTCCAATTCACCGGTGGGCCAATAATGTAAACTTACCTTTAAATGTACCCTGAAATGAATTATTTCTTTTATTTTTGAAATTTCACTCTGAAAGCCCAAATAGGATATAAAATAAGCTCACAGGTTTAAAGAAATTCCAATGATGCTTAAATGAGGCTTCAATGAATGTATCTTTACCATGTGAATGAGTGATAATTACATGGTAGAGATTTTTCATTTATTCTATTTCTTACTTCACCTATGATTCTATTCATTATCAACCACTGCTTACCATCTGATAAGACCAATTTCTTTAAGCTTCTTTCAAAGAACATTGATTTTGTAACTGCTAAAGACGTTGCTAGGACAAAATGTCCGCGGAAAAAATGTCACGGACAAAATGGCATGGACAAAATCTCATGGGGACAAAATGTCAGCGGACAAAATGTCATGGGGACAAAATATAAGATGTTTGGGTATTTACTTGTCGTTGATCAGTTGGGAACAACGGAATCGAGGGTTGGCATAATGCATTCAACAATGTTGTCGGTTTTGCTCATCCGACCACAACCAAACTTGCACGCAAACTACAAGGACAACACAGCAATCAACTTCTTCGTCGTCAATTGGAACTGGGAACAACAGCTGGGAAGAAAAAGAAAACATGCATCCGCGTCAACGAGGCGTTGCACACTATGGTGACCGACTACAACAACCGAGATTCAATCACATATTTAGGAAACATTGCACGTGTTTTAAACATTAATGTTGTTTAACTTCTAATTGTTGTTTAATTTTAATTGCTAAAAGACTCGATTATTTAATACTGTGCTTTTCATTAACTGAATATCTCAGACTTTTATTGATATAGGCTAAATATTATTACAATAATAAATTACATTAGGACTTAATTTTAATAATTATATTATTTCATTTCTTCATTTGTTATTCCATCTTATATTTTTCCCCTACCATTTTGTCCGCATGACATTTTATCCATGCCATTTTGTCCCTGCCAGTTTGTCCCAATGACATTTTATCCATGCCATTTTGTCGGTGGACATTTTGTCCGGCCACCCTAAAGACCATTACAAAGTATTTTGAGATGTAGATTACGAAGGTAATGTTTATTTCTGCTTAAAATCTTTCGATATTCTGACATATTCTCAACAATGTTCACCTTTCCTTCCACCACAACTAGTTTCTAATGCTTGAAAGAAAGTCTATTTTGATTTGTACTGTTTTACGAGATAAGAAATTAGCATTGCCATCATCATTGAAAAGGACAACAATATCACAGCAATTTATTAGACACGTTACCTTGTATGGAATGATATGGAAATGAACTCGAAGAAGGTCAAAGAGCTAAATTTTGTTTATACTGTCGACAAAAATATGGCTACTTACATCCTTAATGTCAGAAATCGTTTTCAGTAAGTTTTGGTTTACTAATTGGAAAAATGGACCATGAGTTTTAGAAAATATGAAGCTATTGAGCGTAATCAAGTTATGTTATATAAACCTCAAATCATCTGGAAGGCAACAAAGTGTTATGAGTCTTCGAAGTTGAACGCTGAAAAGAAACGAAATGAAGAGAGCAACAATCTACTTTAGTAGTATACTATGACCTATCTGCGTCAATATACAATTCAAGGCTAATGTAATATTATTCAATATGTCAAGGTCATATTGCGTAATCAAAAATTTCAATTTTTGTTTAAATGGTCGAATTTCAGTCAAACAACACCATTTTGAGGTTAACTTAGGATGAGGGTACTTTGTGATGTCTTAAATTGTGTGTGTTTTAGTGTTGTTATCACCCGTTAAATTGCACATAACCCCACTGTTGCTATGGTAGCGTCACCTGCATAAAAATCCTTTTTTTAGCTTTTAAGTAAAATATTTAGCAGGTTTGAGTAGTGTCTCGAAGTTGACACATCATACCCTTGATATTATTACTTACAAACTTGGATTCAACTTTTTTAGAAGATAAACTATCCATTGGTTCAGTCGACCGGGAAATGCAAATGGCAATGGGGTGATTGTTCAGAGTTGATCGAGGCAGAGAAGGGAATAATAATGCGCATGAATAACCCCAACGTATGAATTGGATGACTCCGAGTTATAACAGCAACAGGCCCTGATCATAGTCTCGGTGCCAGCCAGTTGGGTACGAATATCGGAAACCAGGTGGGGATCGCCCCCAGATCGGCCCGTTGAAAGTTCTTTCGCTCCATATCCACAAAATCGTCTTCAAGAACCAATTAAACTCCACAAAATAGCCCCATTCCAAAAAAATCTTATATAATCGTTGTAAACAAATTTGACTTAATTGTTAAGAATAAAATTTTAGTGCTTATTTTAGTTATGATTGAAATTAGAAATATACTAAAATAATGAGAATTCTATTAATTTCAGTGTCTGTCCTGCCGTTTAATTTACAAAGCGAAGTACGCAAACTATGCACTGAAAACGAACGGCTCCATGGATAGATTTTGCAGTATAGTCAAGTGATCCATAAATTGCAAGCAACTTTGTTCAAACCATTCAAGGTCCACTAGATTTACAAGCAGCTACACGCGGCGCAAGCAATCGTAAGAATCAAGTGATAAAACATCCAATCCTAGGGACACAGATTCATCTCCTGGAGACCACGCTATCCGCAAGTCAATATGTTAATGCCATTACCTACCCTTAGGTTTTGCACCAGCCCAATTGGCCTATAATGACGAAGCCATACAGTTCGTCCCTGCAAATTTCTGAAAAAGAGAGTAAAGCTAAGGAAGGCGAAGCGAGTTCGGAACCACCTTCATCGGGTTGAAATCAATGAAATTCAGTGTACCAAATTAAGCCGATTTATTTTTCAAATAAATATGTTTTGTTGTTAGAACTAAAAGTTTTTTGTAATTTAGTGAGAATTGAGGTTAGACTAAGATCATAAAAACCCGACCGCAGCCTGATCCATATAATCCAAATAGACACATCTCTGACATTTAATTCATACATTTTGACACTAAAATTGACTTTTCATACAAAATTTACCTAAAATTGATGTTTTTTCACCGAAAACTGACTTTTTGTTCAGAATTCGAACCTGACTTCTTTGGCCCACTAGTATCCATTATAAGCATTTTGACCATTAAATAATAGATTTTTACTCTAAAAATGGCTTTCATTCAAAATAGGGCAAAATTAATGTAAATTGAATTTTAAAATTTTTTTAAAAAATTGTTTAGATCTGTATAAAAAGGTTTTATTCGAACCTATTTTATTGAATATATATTTCTGTGTTGAGAACTGCAGAGATGGTTACCTTTCAAAAATCGCAAAAAAATTGTTTTTGGAAATTATTTTAAAAGAAAACTTTCGGTTTTTTTCTAGCACTTAAGAAATTGGGATAGGTTTTTCCTCGCATTGACCATCAGTTTTTACTTGATAAATCTAGGTCTGAGTTTTTCTTACATTGTAATTTACTTTTCATCTGGAGATTTTGAAAGATTGTGTCTGATTTTTATAGAGGTTTTTTACTTGGAAAATTGGAGTTAAAATTTGCCTCATATTTTCATTTAAATTTTTACGGATATATATGTAAATTTTGCTTTAAATAGACATTTATTTACTAGGAAAAGCAAATTAAACTTCATTAAAACAAAGTTATATTTCAATAACGAAAAAATGCAATCAAAAAGGATTTTGTTTCACTAAAACAAAAATTACAAGTAAATATTTTAAACATTTAAACAAAAATTTAAAAAGGGATAAATATTGTAGACCAGGCCTGATCGAACCAGATAATGTTGTAGGCACTTTGGAATTGCATTATTATCCGGTGGACTGCATTACTTTTTGGGTGTAAAATGCGGTCCCTTCTTACGATATGTTGTATAATTTTTATTGTTGTGATTATAAATATTAATCACGAAAAGCAATTTAATTTTGTTTATATAATGAGAAATCGTGATAAAATAGATTTTCAAATTTTGGTTTTTAAATTATGTTGAATCATAACGTTAATATTTATGAATATGACCTTGAGTATGAATATGACGATTGATAAGAAATAAAATCACCATAATAAAAAGTGCTTCTCAATATTCATGGAGCAAAGAAGGAATCAATGGCATTCAACAATCATAGTAGGAAAAGTATATGGGAAATGAAAAATGGATTAGTAACCTAAATGTTTAAATTCAGCGTTTTAACTAATTAGTTAATTTTAAGGTAAAAAGTAATTAATATTTTTGATACTTCATTTTGAAACTTGAGAATATGTTATCTAGCTTAGAAGCAGTCTCAAACTTATGGCCATCACGTATGGGACCTCTGGTGGCTACTAATTGGAAATTTGCAAATTATATAATTTCAATAAATTCTGTTGAATTTTATGAATTACAAAAATAAAATTTTGCTAATCAATCAAATTGTATTTAATCTTTTGACATTATTTAATAATTTCACTCATAATGCGAGGAGTCGGATTAGTCTCAAGTGGAATTAGTTCGAGAAGGCGAACTGCTGTATGGCCTGTGTCTGAGTATAAAATGCATTTCATGGAGGAATTCCCCTTGGACTGCAACTAGAATACTTCCAAGATGATAAAATTGATGTCAATATGTTTAATTGTTCTTTTAGGAACGAATACATATGCGAAAAAGGGGTATGGAAACTGGGTTAATGGTGAAATCTTTTTTTTAACTCATCCATGTTAATTGAAATTCAGGAATACAAAAGGTTAATCTTTATGACAAAATTTATACGATAACTTCTGACACTTCTATCCAAATCGGAAAAGGTCAGGATTGTATTCTTTGCAATATTGTGGCCGCTTACAGTCAGAAAACGTTGCCATCTTACAACTGTCATGAGTAAGTTGATGTTATATAATATTTTTAGACTTTTATTTTTAGACCCGAACAGTCCCCAGTAAATTCATACAAAATAACATATTGTAAATAAATTCGATGTGACTTTTATTTTTATTTTTATTTGTTTAGTCGATAGAGGATTATTGTAGTATTTGACTGTTGGAATAACAAGGATATTGATTGTGAGGAGGATCTTATAAATTGGTTCATAAATATTTCATTAACTAGGTCAAGATGCGTTCCCTAGCCATCTTATTGACTTTTTAAATTTAAAAATGCTATCGTTCAAAGTTAAATAACAAAAATATAATATATAACCTATCAAAGTTTCAACACTCAATTTTTACCTAACCTGTTAAATTTCAAAATTCGTAAATAAAAGTAAGAATAAATCCATCTTTATATGCACCTTCATTTATCTTTATATGTTCTTTTATTCATTTTTATGTGCACCAAAATGTTCTCTGAAATTATTAAATATTCATTTAATTCATTGTTCCACTAAATTTAAATGAAATTAATAGAAATAAATTTTCTCTGAAAATCTTGCTTTGATAAGGCTTTTTCAGAATTTAGGCCACGTCATATTCATTTCAGAATCCACGTCATATTGACCCTAAATGTGAATTAAACTAGTTTGAATATCTGTAAATTTGTTACAATTTCGTCTTATTGGAAGAAAAATAAATCCTCAATCAGATTTCCATTTTAGATACATATTTTTGTGTAGAAGCGGTCTAGTGGGCTCTACATTTATCAATTATAAGATATGCTTGAGTTTCTGATAACTATGTGTTCATCCAAGCAAGCCAACCACCTCATTAAAATGTTTCTGTTATACTTTCTTGTTTTTTTGTAATGTATATTTCATTCTTTTTTCTTTGTTACGAATCTTTTAATTTTTTTAATAAACAGTTTAGAACTTATATCTAAAAATGACACAGTTTTTTCTATGTTAGTGATATGGGGTACGCGTGTTAAAAATGGTTGAAAACTCCTGGTATAAAGTAATGTATATAAAATGCATTTTTATTGAGCAATAAAATTCAAAAAACATAGAAGAAAGTAGTAATGCAAGCAATAAAATAAAATAATAAGCTTCAAATAAAAAACAGAAAAAATATTTACTGCTTTTTCCGTGCCAAAATAATTGATCTATTTAATTATCCTTTTTGATTCAAATTTACTGGGCTATTTGATTTTTTTTTAATTATTAGAATAAGAAATAGATAATTACAATAACGATTTTATATTTACTTATTAAATAAATAAATACTGACTTAAAACAATAATGTGCAGGTTTTAAACATTAAATTTTTAATACCAACCAATAATGACATTAAAGATATTTATTTAATTAACTTTATTTCTTTTAACTTTTTCGTATAAATAATTTAAATTATTAAAATAGCTACTTGATAAAAAGTGCTGAAGGATCACACCAAAAACATCCTAAATATATTCGAAATTAATCCAATAAGTTGATTTGATCAGTTGAACATTTTTATTCGTTTGTTGGTCAGAGGTCGCAGAGCATTCGATATCAAGATTTTGCGTTTCTTCAAGCCTGATAGTGTTCTGAGTAGAATCCAGTTGAGAAATGACAATGTGAGGAATGTTTTCTGGTACAACGATTAATTGAACTTGATTAGTTACGGACGACTTTTTTCCATCAAGAAAATCGTGATTCTACATTTTTGTTTGATCTGCAAATATACTTTCCAAAATCTTTAAATTGGGCATTCTTCAATTATAATTCTCTTTATTTGCCTTTGATGACATTGTAGTGTGAATGATACTTCTTCCATATCCGACAATTAAATGAGAAAACAATATATTAACTGAATCAGTTCTAAAGTTTCGATTTTAAAATGAGAGGGTAGAATTTTGATGTGAAAAATCACCGATGAATGGTTGATCTTCAGTAGTTTGTAAAGTTATAAATTGAAAAAGGTGGCGTCATGTTAAAAGTGACATTATTAAAACAAAAATTCTATATTTGTCATTTTTAATAACGCATCTGTAATTTAATTAAAACTTAATCAAATTAATTAACACTCTAACTACCACACAAAAAGTTCCATTAAATACCAACAAGGTCGCTAGGGACCCTGCAAAAATTACTTCAAGTTACTTCATAAATCACATGCAAGTCCCTGATTTCCTTTCTCCTCCATTGTCGGTCAACACCAATGCTTCTTCAAAAGTGTGTAACAAAAGGAAATGCTGTAACTACTGTCCGTATTTGAAGGACAAAAAGACAGCAGAAACATGCAGCAACTGCTCCAAATCAATTTGTAAAGATCATTTACAATTTTTTTACAAACCCTAGTTCTTGTAATTTTACATTCAGCGACCCTGTTAGCGTTAGAGGGTTAAAAATTTTCCTTTATTAATATTACTTTCTTTGAATTTCGAACGACAAATTCATAAGTTTTAAAATCTACATTTGATTGAGAACTCCAACAACACGAGTACATTAAGACGTTCCAAATACATTTCCTTGGATCAAATTAATTAAACTCCGCATAAAGATATTATATATCCGTCCCTTGCTCGCATTCAGAGTTCTCTCGATATAATAACCATATTTATAATTTCACCACATGAAAACCGTGAAAGAACAGAAAGTCAGTCCAAGTCAATAGGTAAATCAAGAAATATATTATTATTATCATCAACATCACCATTATCCAGGGAAATATGCATAAGATGATGTCAAATTGTTGTATTCCCGTTCGGTTTGATGTCACATTTGTGCATTTGTGTCAATCGCTTTCTGTATGAAACAGCAAAACTTTCAAAAACAAAATCTTTAAACCTTTGAAAACAAAACACGAATAAAACGAGAAAATAAAACCATTGCACCCAGGCCCATTTAACCATGGACCAGAATTCCGTATGATATCTATAAACAATCCGATTTATTTTGAATGCAATTTACTAGGATCAAAATTTACTGTAATTCAACCGGATTATAAAGGATTTCGATGTTCACTTCGAAAAGGTCTGGGTTAGGAGACAACTGCCAACCAGTTGACAAATCCATCAACTTTAACGTAACTACAAAAGAGTATTTTGAATAACATTTAAATGACTTATCCATCACTCACAATTACGACCGGAAATATTTCCGGGGAGATTATCAAACGGGTTTGCGAGAACATTTGCACTTGAAGAGCTGTTGTAGTACGTATTCTGAGATGAATGTAAGAGAATAATAATAATTATTATTAATAATAGTAGTAATTATAAATAATAATAATAATTAATAATAAACAAAAAAATGATTACACTTCAATGTCAAAACTGTCACAAACAATTACATAATGCTGATATTTTGGATAATAAGGAACTATTATTATTCTAAGAGTGAGAAGTAATATTTTCATGACCATCCCATGTATCACACCTCACATGTTTACACTCCTCTCCACTTATATACAAATGTGTTGGAAAAGTTAAAAATTCTTTATAACAACAATACAATTAAGTTCCTATTAATTAATAAACCATAAAAGTCAGTCATTACCAAATACCATTTAGACCAATTGCTAAGACGAATTGCTAAACACTGATATCCTATATTCACTTTTTAATCCACTTACTGAGAGTTACATGGTCACAATATATAGATCGTAAGATTCAGTAGATGCGGCAACAATATTATGGTTGCTGTCAGGTCTGGATAGAAGGTCATATGGCACGGGCCCCGCTTTTAAAGGGCCCCAATTTCAAATTAATCAGGATAAAAATTTTAATTTGTATACAAAAAAAAATATTTCATGTCATAAATAGTTCATTAAGCTTGTTTTAAAAATTTGCTAATTCAAAAGCGCGCAAAGCATTTCTTAAATAATTAAAAGAAATTAACTTATTATGTATTAAATAAAATGTATGTCAATAAATAAAAAATACTTGTTTGTGTTATAATTCAAATGTCAAGACCAAATTACAGAAAATTAAACAATTTTTATAATTTGTGGGCCCGAGAAATATTTTAAGCCCGTGCCCCCTTGAGGCTCTCTGCCAGCCTGGTTGCTGTTATAAACTTAAGGTGACATTTCAAGATTTTCTAAGATGTAAGGCATATTCACTTTTCGAAATCTGCTTATAACACTGAAAGACGAAACATGCCAAAAATGATAATCTCGACATTTGTGATGGAAAATTTAATTAATTTTGATAGTTTAGAAAAAATCAAAGCTTCCATCACTGATCCAAGTTAAAACTATTGTGGAAATTATCGAGTATGCAATAGAAGTAAATAATCTGTATGACTATGTCTATCTGAATTGATCACTCATTTTTACCTGTTTCACCGAGGATTAGGGTCGATATATTAATTCTATTCGAATCTTTTTCCGTCCATTATCTACCGATATTATATTCCTATCAGAATTGTTACATTATTCATCGAATATCGCTTTTCTTTGCATTGTCAGATAATTTTCTAAAAGAATCAAGATACGAGTCAAAGTGGCCACGAGGGGGCTCAAAACCTTTCAATTCATGACTAGGTATTGACTTATACTTATGGGAAATTCATATACATGTACACACTGCCGAAAACATTACCACTTCTTTTAGTGTATAAGTAATATTCGAATGACCTCTAATTAAAATTAATTTCAAACATTAATTTAATTTGACGTCAAAGAAATGTAACAAAGCATTAATATTAACAGAAATTTAATTTTTAAAATAGAATTAGATTTCCTAGTGCAACAAGTTAAGGTACGTGTTTCCATTTTTCATTCATGTATAGAAAGTTCCTGAATCGACTCAGGAGTTTTAAAGAATCCAGGTTGAAGAACTTTTCAATTTTCTAAAGACCACTCAACATAAAATAACTTACAGTAATAGCTTAACGATAAATATTAAATAAAACCTAAAATGGTTTAAAGCGCCAAAATATCTTTTTCAAAAGGATAAATTTCATGAATGATTTGAAAAATTGTTTCTGTTAAAAATTAATCCAACAATTAAGTTAAAAATAAATTATATAATATTTATAAATAAAATCTTTAAATATTATAATTTCTAGTTGAAATTAAAATTTTTCATTTATTTGAAAACAAATTTTAATATTAATAAATTTTTATATTATTAATAATAATAGTTTGATTGCATCAAAATACCTGACAACCAATATTTAAATTACAAATTGATATTTCATAAATTGTTAATGATTGTTTTTAAATAAACAATAATTTTATTATATTCTAATGAATGAAATGAGAATATTATTTGTGAGAAAAGGAAAACCTAATGAAGATAAAATTGAAAGGTGAAGTAGATGTGGATAATTGAATAAGGGTGGAAGATTAAATATTTGGTGAACATTATTAGTGCGAAAACCTTCTTTAAAAAAAGCAGTTTGAAAACAGATATTAAGTTTTCCTTTGTTGCGTTGTTTTTAAAATAATATTCCAAATGAGATGCGATCATAATAATTAGCTAATTTCACAATTTGGCATTTTATGTAGATCTTTTGACTTATTGCCGCAATTAGTAAAAATAAAATGCACAAATTAACGATCATTAAGTGGATAAACAGAAAACTCTAACTATTCACCTAATCAGTAATAAAGAACCGCTCTTTCCAACTTACGAAAGTTAAATAGGAAATACTAGTTTTAATCAGTGGGAATAGTGAAGGAATTGTAGTCCACACATTCAATAAGCCAATTTCAATCATAAGATCATTAAAAAGATCAATAAACAGCTGTATATTATCAGTTTTTTCGTGAATGAAAAGAGCGGGTAGAATTGAAAGCCCGTGACATTCATTAAAACTAATAACCAATTACATTCATTTGACCATTGATAGAGCACTACTTTATTACAAATAACCTTATATTAAGTTTTTACTGGAAATAGGGGGTGTGAAAAAACATATCGCCAGTGAATTAAATTGCCAAAAACCCAAATTAGTTCTTACATTGTAAATCGTCAGTACACCACTATTTGGCAATCTTCGCTTTTGATAGACATCCAGTCGGCCCGTAACTACTAATTTGCGGACCGTCTGTTGTGCGTCCAGAAAGATGACTATCGGCTGCTGGATTTTCAGTGTGGAAATTGTCTGAAAAATGATTTCAATCTAAATTTCGATCGAACTAGAATCGCCTTTACAGTGGAAACGTTGTAATCGAATTGCAGTAGAAATTTTATTCCGCTAATAGTTTTGTTGTATAATTTCACAGTCATATTCAAAGATTCATTGATTCCATCGAAATTAGAATCGGTTTCCGTAATTGAAATAACCGGCAGACAAGTTGGAGTTGAAGCTTGTAAATTGCTCCAAGAATAGACTCCGGAATCTGATAGAAACATCAATGCCATATCTTGTTGCAAACTAACTATTGGTTGGCTTGGAATAAAAACAGATGTTGTATAGAAACCTAACGTTTGTTAAATATATTTTAGTAATTATTAATATGATAGTTATAGTAAATACCATAAGCTCTATATGCCGCGATAGCTGATACAAATAGTGGAGTTAGTGAAAATAATATCACAAATATTGTGGCCCTTGAAAATATATTATGATAATATTTAGCATACTCTTTTTGACGATATACAACATAAAATGTCATTTTTAAACTTTTAAATATTACGTTACCATATGCTTTGTTATTTTACTTAATAAAACAATTATTCTTAGTTAATTTACCATACATATTGAAATTAAATAAATATTGATAAGCATTCAAAGACAAATTTAAATTTAATTGATATCAAATTTTACTATTTTGAATTAAATATTAAAAATAAAATAATTCAAAGTATTAATAACTTAGTAAATTTATTAGTTTAAACTTTAATAACATAATGATTAAAGATCTGCTGAATTTTCGTGGCTTGTCACATCATTTGCAATTTACATTTTTTATTCCTACTTTTAGGCCCTCGTGAAAAATACAGTACCTAGACCGGGTTCTTGTTAGTGAAGTGGTAAATACGGCACTGAACTAATATGCAAAACGTCTTTACACCTGACAATACAGATGGAACAGAAGGACAAGTATCATCCAGTACTTGTAAATCATACGGAAATTTAGCAATAGAATTTTTGAGTTATTATTTTTAATTATTCGGAAGGGACTATTTCTTTGACTCCACGTGCTCTTTAAACACAACTGAAACAAATCAACACCATAGGCGCCCACAGAAATAAATCCATGGGGGTAAAACCAAAACAGAGATATAGACATAAAGCTTGATACTTATTTTGTAGTGTTGGGCCAGAACACAAACGGCCTTGTAAAATGTTTAAATGAATCGGTAACACACATGCAAATATAACATGCAAATTTAAACTCAAACCTATTAAAACATCAACTAAACCCTATCAAATGAGAAAAAAAAAGATAATTACATATAAAATAAATAAACAATAATGGTGGGTTACAGGGTTTCAAATCTTGCTTATGTTGGCGTACTGGGTAGAACTAATTTTGTTTTAATCGATACGCATTTGTTACCTTCGCTTCCTCAATCACTTTTGACTTTCTAGGGTTTCTCTCCCAGACGCCCCACAATTTTGACATCACCACTGTATACCCATGAGCAAGCCCATGTTGGTACTGTATACAGCAGCCGAGAGTCCACAAGCAGGTGAGCCCCGTTTCCAAGACTACTCCTTGTGATAATCTCGCTTTCGGGTTCCTGACGGCCGATAGAAGGACTTACGTCTATTTCACCGGTCTATTTCCTTCAATATTGGTACCACTTTCCCGTCGGTTATCATCGATTATATGTATGCGTCCGCATTAGGTTCTCCATTATGGTCTCGTTTTACCCGTTAGTAAGTATTCGTACACCTTCACTGCCAGAAATATACTCATTTGCACGCTGGCTACTTATTTATCCTTGGTCCGGTAAGTTTGATTTGCATTAAATTTAAATAATTAGTAATTTAAATTTTACTTCTAAAATATAGAATATTTTCCAAAGGAAAATTGGATTAATAGCTTTTGAAAAATTCTGATCCTTAAATTAGTTAAAATTTCCGATTTATTGCTGAATTAATTATTAAAATGTGAAAAACTATCGCTAACCTCGAGTTTTGTTTTAATTTGGAAAATCTTTTCCTTAAGTAACTGGCAAAAATTTAAATTATTAAACATTTAATTGCTATTTGCTGTTAAATCAGCTGTTTTTAAGGTGGAGAAGATCTCCTAAGCGTTTTCAAAGAAAAATAAACTCACATTAGCATCCACAATTTTTCCCTTATTCAAATTTAAACTTTCGTTTGCAACACATCCCCTTTTTAAAGGTTTAAAATCAATTTTTCAATAATTATAGTTATTTCGATTTTCAATATTTTAAATTAAAAGCAACTTCCCAATCATCTTATTCACATACATCAAGCTTCACCATTCTTATGTTATGTTCAGGCAAACCTTCATACATCCTTTTCTCATCTATGCCAAACGTATCGAAACATTATTTAAGAAATTTAACAAATAAAAGTTCTATTTTATATTTATAACAACAAAAGAAAATAAACGAAAAATAAAAATAGAATATAATTAGACATAAATAATTGTCAATCAGTTCGTCGACGCGAAACTTGGTCATCTGCCCGAATCGGCTTTTATTCGTCGATGTCGACGGGAAATCTTCGTTTCCTATTGATTCTTAGTTCATTGGATCCGACTTGGGGAACCGAGTGACAGAGTTCGTCCCCAAATTCGTCCGTCCAATAACTGATTGAAGTAGCTGGCTTGTGATTCTCGTCCGGTTCGCCGGCACAGGTTTGGGTGGCAACTTTTCCGGATTCAATCGTTTCTGGCAGTTTTTCGGCATCTTTCGCTAGTTGTGCCTGTTGTTCGGCGACTAGCATCGCCGCTTCTTCCAGTGTCTGGGCTGCATTTTTTAGCAGGGTGACTCCCTCAGCCCGATGTCGTTCACGGCGACGCCGGTTTTTACTGGGGTTATGTTTCTTGCTAAGTTTCGGCATTTGTGGAGGGCCAGCTGTGGCCGTTTCGGGTACGTGTTCTGCCGGAATTATGTTCAGTTTAATCGCCAGATCGCGGCCGGCTAATCGTTTTTTCAATTCCGTCTCATTGAAAGAGGCGGTTAGAACGGCACTCTGGTTGTTGATTACGATCCGTTGTGCTCGATTCTTGGCAATGAGATCCTCCCGACACCTGGTGAGTCGGTGAATTTGGTTGTGGAGGGCTTTCACAGCCTCGGGGGCGAACCACGTACCGAGCGTGCGTTCGTGTTCTATGACCAACTGATTATATTTCCTTCTGCATTCCTGGTGAGATTTGTCATCGTGATTAGGAATTGATGAGGTAGCTTTTTCCGTCCTTGGCGACGTAATTTTCGGGATTTTATAGCCTGGTTGCATGTTGTCGAAGATCTTCAAAGAAAAATTGTAAACAATCATGAGGGAGAATAATTCAGTAGAAGAAAATAAGGATAATAAAAGAGAATAATTAATTAGACAACCACATCACACATTCCTACACCAAACTCATATTTAGTATTAATTTCTACAATGCCGATTTTCGCGTAAACACCTATTGTTGGGCTGCGGACAATAATTCGGTAAAAAGAAAAATGAAAAATACTGATGCTCGAGTCATTTCGATTCACGTTAAAATATTTTTAAATCTTTTCATTTTGTTAAATTCATTTTCGTGTATTGTGTTATGTATTTATTCCTATACTTAACCCTAGTCGTCCCCTTGTTAAAATCAACTTCTCGACAGGCATTTTTAAAATAAAAAAAAAAATTATTATATCTCTACTTAGACATCTTACCAATGTCAACCCCCTAGGTATGTCGATCTACCCGCATTTTACTCGTACCGCTCCGACCAACATTGAAAATGGCCGCCTCGGTGAATTACGACGGTGTCCTACCCCGTGATCAGTGTAACGAGACCTGACCAGACTAGGCAGACACCGAAGGGTGGTTTGTGACTAAGTAACACGTCGACATCCTGCCAACTTAACGGCCGGAATCGAATATTACTTTGCCATTCTCCACAATTAATTAATATATAGAATTAAATTTAGGGGGACCTGTCGCAGATACTAAAAAGTATCGCGGCCATCCATGATAAAGAAAACAATTAAAATGCATATTAAAAATTCTATTCAACATGAAAGTACAATAAACCAAAAATTACCTAGTGCGAATTTCAAAATTTCAAAATGAGATAAAAATTTTAAAGGTTAATAATTGTGACAATGGCTATTGTATTTATACTGTTTTCGTGCGTGTGTGCGACCAATCAGCTAATTTCGAGTCTTTTTTGGCCATTTTTTCTGGTTTTTTGGTGGCTTTTATTTAATTTTATATTTTTCTCTTTTGTTATTTATTTTTCTTAATTTTTTAATATTAATTTTATTAAATTTTCATTTTTATTTTTTGCTGATTCTTATTCTGGTCGCCTCCTCCGCCTGTGTATTTTCTAAACCTTATTTTGCAAGGTTTTGGCGGTTTTGTATTTTCACTTTATTTTTTCCATGTATTTTTCGTGCAAAATTTATTACTTATTTGTTTTAATTAATTATGTTATTTTTTATTTTGTTTTATTTGATGTTTTTATTATATTTTGAATTTCTGTTTGCGGTGCGTGCTTGTATTACAAATAGCCATTCTCACAATTTTTCGACATGACTTTTTCTAGTCATTTTGTTTTTGTTTTAATGGTGGCTTATAGCCCAACACTTATCTTCCTGGCGACCCTAGTAACGCCATACAAAATGATACTGACCCACTTGGCACCCGTTGCTAAGCAACGTTGGTAATGTGTTCAAGTGGTGGATTATCCGCAAAAATTGAGTACCATGTGCTAGTACTATAGTTGCTCGGACAACCCTCGGGTTCACGAGCTGTCGATAGAAGACCTATGCTCGCTTTGCTCTGTCCCTCGTACTTATTCACGATTAGTGCTTAATCGACTGTGAAACAAATTGGCGGTGTTGGTATACGGTTACATTGAAAGAATAATTCCACTACATTTAAGACTATTTTATTCGATTCAGATACATGTACAACTGTTACTACTGGACGTGTTGGAGTTGTGTTGCGCGACGTCGGGCACGTTCCTTACGTCCCGGTCGACGACTGCTGGGGGTGATGGGTTGTTCTGCTGACTTGGTAGCTGTCTGCGGCATTTGAGTGGGGGCGAAGATGAGCGGGTAAGTTACCGCCTCACCTTCCCGGCATACCGCTAGGGCGACTTCGAGTCCCCGAACCTGCGTACGCAGACTCCGATTGAGCTGGCGTTCTTCGGCCCAGCCTTTTTGAGCTGCGGTGAGTCGTTGATACAGGATCTTCGTCCGTTTAGGGTCTAAACAAGTCGCTTTGACCTGCTGCATCTCGCGAGTTAATTGCAGGACCTGACTAAGTAACTCTGGATTCGTCTGCCTTGCGCGGTCTAGTTCCGTCTGTAGGATCCGTAGGGAGGACATCACTGTAATTAAATAGGTTGTTACACGTCAATTTATGATTGGTCTAAATGTTTTAATTTTTTCAAACAAATCGAAAGTTCATTTTCAGTTATGTAAGAAGAAAACACACACAGGTCTAATTATTATCAAATCACTACATCAATTTGTTCGTTAGTTCAATTATCTGGGCAGTACCGCTCTAGGCTTCTCTTGAGAGCTTCCACCGTGTAGGGCCTCCTAGTGTCTCGAACCGGACGAGGTGGATGGGCGACGGCGATCCACCCGGCGAGGATGTCATCCAGCACGTTTGCAAGGTACATCCTTGCCTTGACTACTTGCAAGTCCACCCGCTCCTGCACCCGCTCCCACTGGGTAAGGAGGTCCTGCGCGTTGGAAAATATCTCGGCAGCTGGGTACTGCTGTCTATGGAGTCCCTCAGGGTCGTGATTTAGATCCGGTGCCCTTCGAATGGCAGGGTACGGCCATTGCCGACGAATTTTCCCGATCGTTCCTGTTCTCCTGGGCGACTCCTTCCTAGAGGGCGTGTCGGTCGATCTAGTGTCTGTCCATTCTAGAGACATGTTTGACTGAAAGCAATGTATTATGATCAATCGCTGGCGTGTGATAAATGAAAGAATAAAACGGATTATCTAAATTGTGCGCGCGGTCTATTATCTGACTCGCTAATGGCTAAGTGAGGGTTGTTGGGCTTTCGTATTGTTTAATATTATGTTGTTGAGGCGAGTAGAAACTTGCGTTCGGTCGCGTACTGTCATTTCTCAATGTTGGGCGAAACTTAACGTTAGATCTCGTATATATTAGAATTAACATTAGGGTTAGGACTACTTCTTAGTTCAACCCAGGCTTCATGGTTACGGAGGGGTTTCTCTTTATTTGTTAGCCTTTCGTGCCCTTAAAGTATCTGAGTTGGTCAGTCTTGACTCATGTCTCCTATTTAGATGGGCTTGACTCTCTTAATTAACAAGAAAAATGTTTCAATGTGTACTTTATCTTAATATTTGGGCTAGTCGATTAAATAATAAATGTAATATTATAATCAAAACTATCAACTTATATTGTAAATAAAGTTAACTTTCATTACTAAAGTATGTTTCAAATGACGAAATGCAACGGTTTATTTATAAAATATGCAATACAAATGCCTTTATGTAATTATTCTAGCTCGTAAAATAGAATCCAGAATTTCGTGAGCTATTCGATCAATGTTGGAATTTTACTAATTTGCATAAGTAAGTCGATTCTCGTGCATGTTTCAGATGACGGAGATGCACATTCGCCCCGAGATAGTTTATGTTTAGATTTACGGCGTCTATCAGGTTTCCGATTTCACCGATCTGATTGTTCTGGCGATAATATATTCGGTCTATGTTTATTGTTAGCCGATAAACTGGTTATATTTTTCGTTCGGCAAATCTATTATTCAGTGTTATTTAATCAACGTGCTATCTCAGAATTTTCAATTGCAAAGCTCGATCAGATCAACTAAGGTAAGTTATCGTTTTAATCGCTTCTCCTACCTTTATCTGTTAGATTTTAGTGTCACATACGCGCTTCTACTATGGATTTGGATGGATTATTTCCCGTATCGTTTGGATATTTTTATTTACCAGCGGTTGGAAGTCATTTCAGTTCACGTCTACATTGGTCGATCGTAAGACAGATTTGCATTCTCCTGATCTATTAGTTGTAATACAAAGTTGTGTTCTTTCATTTTATTTGGGTATTGATGGACTTTCGAATGTCGTGGACTATTTATTATGAAGAATCCCCGTAATTCCAATCGCGTAGTTAATTTGGTGTACCTAACAGATGAACTTTAACCAGCTGGCCTATGGGTCCTAATTGATGCTCCTGATCGGTAGATTGTCGAATTTATGTTAGGTTGTAATCCATGAATTGTTTTATTTAATGTCTACTCGATTTTTGGCCGTAACTTATTAACAATTTATGGTCATTATAACCTCATTCCATTGGGTTTACTTGAATTTGGTTGATGGTTCGAATGATTTTTACTCGTTTACTGTAGAAGATGGGATGAAGTTAAGGGTAGTAACTAAAACTATTAATTCCATTAGAATAAGCTTTACTAAATTTTCTATGACCTTAAATGGATTTATTCGTTAAAATTGATCGTCACTAATGTAGCTAATTAGGAATTTGTTTTATTTCTGGCAATCAGGTTTACCTAGTTTTATTACTTTGCTTTACTCCTAGGAATCGACTTTTCATCCGATTCGTTCTCTCGTAACTCATCTACCAAAATTGAACTATAACTTGAAGTTATTACTAATAATTGCTATTCGCTAATGCTACTTTCTCGTAAGTTTCACCTAATGAGTTGATTTACCCTTCGTCTAAATTATTTAAACTACACTTGCATTTTGGGTACCTCTCGCACTCAAGTTCATTTAAAGCGTGAATTTGGTTTACTATTATTATCACTAAGGTTGCTTAATCTTTTTGAACCATCGACCTTTATCGCAGTATTGAGTTTTATCTAAGTCAGGGGTTTAAATTAATTATAAGTGGTGTCCAATTTACTCTAAAATTTATTTCACGAGTTTTAATTACATCAGTGATTACAATACCCATTTCTCATTCTATCCTATCCCGTTTACTTTAATCCTTAATCAAGGAGTTGGTTTAGATGGAACCGTAAGTCACTTAAATTTCCAATAATTATTTTATTAAAATCCACATTACTTAAAGGGAATATTTATTTTTAATGACGGCAAAAATCTGTTAACTTGATGGATAAGTTGAATTTAAGGGTCTCACTGAACTACTTATGATATTTATGTTTTATTTTCGTTGAGCTAATATACTACTAGTTAAATCATTTTTAAAACATCAGTTGAATTTATTTATACCAACGGTTTCAGTTGATTTATCCCCGTACCCTTTCCCTTTAATAGATCCTAAGCGCCTTTGTGTTTATATTATATTTATTGAGTGCCCACTGGACTACTCGGTGTGATGATTTTAAGCCGTTTGTAAGATGATTTTAGGTCGATTTTACAGAATTGAGAAACGAGGAAGCAGCCGGAGACTTCTTCCTTATTTCTCGCTTCAGCTATGGGGATAAATATTGACGTTACGACCGCTGCGTTGCGCACGCTGAGTCTTCACGGGTGCATATCATTGGCGATTTTCCACGCACTTACATGCATTTGCACTATGTTGATTTTACTAACTTGCGTGATGTGTCGGCTGTGGGCCGGAAAAATTTCGACATTTAAAATTTATAATTTTATAAAGACATATAAATTAAGTTATACATATTAATAAAATTTATTATTCATAAAACAAATAAATTTACCCATCTAACCATTCCATAAAAACATCAAATCATAAAATAGAGCATAAAACAACATAAATACCTCTCTCCCCACATCAACGCCGAGCAGAGCTCCATTGAGATGCAAGGACGTGATGTGGAAAGAGGGTTCCAACCAATACGCTTCTTACCTAAAAAAAGGTTTCCGAATATGTCTAAAATTAATTCAAGATTTGAAAAATATGGTTGTTTCGAAAAACGCTCTTTAGGTTTTTGAAAAATGGCTCTCGAAAAATGGTTCTAACAATTTCAAAAAATGGTTATTAAAATGGTTAAGTTAAATGTGAAAATGGATCAGTATATATACCTATTTGTATGACGTGTAAAATTTGATGCAGTAAAACAAAATTCGACCTTGTTCTTTTCTAGCAAATTCTATTATTTAATTTTAATATTTTTTGATTTATTTTTATAATTTTTTATTTCGAATTTTTATTGAATTATTACTAATTCAAAATTTTCGATTTAAATTCCACTTTAATGAACTTTAATTGATTTTTCTAATTTCGTCGAATTTGTCGTGTTTTTTTGTTGTATTTGTGTAGGTATCGTGCGGATCTTGGTGCATTTTGTTATTATTTTATTTTATTTTTATGTTTATTAATTTATATTTAATTCTTTTATTTCTTAGATTTTATATGGTTTAATTGGTGTTTTTTCAGGTTTATTTTAAATTGCGTGTTGTATCTGCGTGTGTGTTTCTGATCCATTTAAACATTTTTCAAGGCCGTTTACGTTCTGGCCCAACAACAATAAATTAAAATAATAACAAAATGCAACAAGATCCGCACGATACAAACACAAACATAACATGAAAACCCAACAAATTCGACCAAAATTTGATAAATCAATAAAATTTCATGAAAATGAAATTTAAATCAAAGAATTTGAATTAGAAATAATTCAATAAAAATTCTAAATAAAAAATTATCAAAATAAATTAAAAAATAATAAAAATAAAGATTAGAATACACTAGAAAATAACAAGGTCGAATTTTGTTTTACTAAATCAAAAATAACACGCGAGGTTAAGGACAGAAAATAGGTATAAATACCGATGCATTTTCACATAAAATTTAACCAAAAACCAATTTTGAAAATTTTGAATTTAGTTTAAAAAATCTATTCAAGTTATTTTTAGGTGAGCAGAAGTTTTATTTGGAAACTCTCTCTCCACGTCCCGTCCTCGCAACCTCGGTAGAGCTCTGCTTGGATGTCGGCGTGGGGGGAGATGTATTTTTATGTTATTTTTATGAGGATTTTGGTCAAATAATTTGTATATTGTTTTAATATATTAATAACTATTTATAATGTTTAAAATTTACTTTTTTTTTCATAATTAATTGTTTATTGTCGAAATTTTTCCGGCCCACAGCCAAGACACCTCGCAAGTCAGTAAAATCAACATACTATTCAGATTCGTGTAAGTGCGTGGAATATCGCCGATGATCTGTGCCCGTGAAGACCCGGCGTGCGGAACGCAGGGATTGGAACGTCAATATTATCCCGTATAGAAGAAAGGAGAAATAAGGAAGGGGTCTTTTGGCTACTTCATCGTTTTTCGTTTTCTTTAAATTCGACCTAAATTATTTTACACACGGCTCAAAATCATCACACGAGTAGTCCAGTGGGCACTCATTAAATATAATATAAACATAAAATGCGCCTAAGGCTTAATTAAGGGGAAAGGTGACGGGGAATAAAATTAATATGAAATCACTGCTATGAACTAAAATAAATTAATCTTATGAATTAAATTTAAACGCAACTTTAACTAGTAAATTTGAATTATTATTAAACAAATCCCCCAAACTTCCAGAAAAATAGTGAATTTAACCAGATCCTAATCCAAAGAACATCCATCAGTACAGCTAATAGCGACATTTTATTCGAACTCCCTTATAACTAAAAGCCAACTCTAAATCGAAATTGGCCGCATAAAAATACATTAGCCTAAATAATTAAAGTGAAAACACCGATAGGATAAGAATAATTTTATTATAAAAAAGATTTCATAGCCCATTTGAATAAGCCCACGTAATAGACCCATCGGTTTTTCTATCATTATATCGCTGTAACGTTGACGAATAAATCCACGGAATAGGTCATCCACAGTTGATACCCGTTTTCCTAAAATATAACAGTTTAAGTTGATTAAAAATGTCCGACGCGTTCTTGAGTCAGAAATGATTACCAATCGCCAACGTAACCCAGACCACGATCGCTAGTAACTTGACTTACCACCATTGTTCTAGTATGGAATATTGAATCAACAATCGTACAAAACATGACGGCTAGATTTTTCCCTAAAAATCGAACGATAAATGAAAATAATCACTCGTTATTATCAAGATCCAGCGAATACGAATACCAATCGGTAATTAAATTCCAATCTTATTAGATGAGACGATGCTCATGATTTTCTGGCACGGTACACTCATGAAATGCTAACTGAATGCGTTAAATATTAATAATTTTAAAATCAAATAACGTGACGAGAATTGGAAATAACGTGGGAACACCCGCCGTGGACTCGTATAGTCGACGAGGACACGTGCGAGTCTTCCGCCGTTAGTTTCCAGAGAAAGAAAAAACTTACCACACTCCAACGTCGAATTTCCAAAAACCATTCCAAAAATCTGAATAAATAATAAATCTAATTGAACCAATTCGAGCGGATGTCGCGATTGTTTATGCATCCGAACGTCAAATATTGTTCAAATAAACCAAATTAATTCAATCAATTATCATTCGTATCATGTGAAATAAGTTCTAACTGGACGCACACAGACGCCCACGCAATTGGTAAATTATAAAACCATTTACTAGGAAATTTTTAGATATATTTTTTTCTTTTGAATGTCAAACAATACCGAATTAATACCAGAGATGCCCAATGAGGAGGTTGCCGCAATGTTGGATGTAACCACGGAAAGTAAGAAATTTTAAATTATATTTACTAAATAAGCATTAATAATTTTAGTAATAATTGCATTCGATAACTAGTAATAATCATAAAAAATCTGTTGTAACATTTCTAATTAATAATTTGCAATAATTGATAGATATTTTTATCATATTAGTTTCCAACACGACCATCATACATAATCTCGCCTCCACAAACTTTTCCTTTATTCATCATTGATCAAAGAACTCATTCACCTTACCCCACGAAGTACGACCCATTTTTATCAATTCAATCCCAGATTTATTAAGTTTGGTTCATTGGATTTTTTCATCGCGGCCCCCATGGGATTTATTTACCCTACCATACGGCTACTAATTTTGTTCAACCATTGATTTTCATCTCTACCATAAAACCTACTCACCGGTCGCTCATCCAGCCGCGGAATATATAGTATTTTGCCAATCAGGGAAGATTGCTAGGAGTTTTTCACGAAATCATTAGTTATGTCTCAAAAGGCAATATTTTAATAGAAAATAATATTCCATCAATTCTATTAGAAAGAGTTTATCCAAGGAAAATATGTAACTAGCTAATTTAATTTTTTTTGTTTGCATAAAACCGGTGCAAATAATTAGACATAATGAAAGTTTAGCCGTACTTTCTCGCAATACTACGTGGATTTCGATTCAAGATTTAAGCAATGATTTCATTACAAAATATTTCGATCGACCAAGTTTAGAAATATTTCTCCAGTCGCATCGGGCTATTATTTTCTCTATGTTTCGATTAAAGGGAAAATATATTTGTTTATAGGAGAAAAGTTCGTATACCTAACGATGGTCACTAAGGGATACTTGAAAAATCAACATTATCGATAATAGACTACAGTGAAGAAAAGGAAAGAATTTAGTGTCAACGATTAGCGTAAAATCTCTACTGAACCGCGAGATGTTTTGATTTAACCAAAGAGCTTAGTCAGTTCCAAATTCCAGTATGGTCTCACAAAGGAGTAAATCAAAAATGTCATAATTAGTTATTTGCTTATTTATTATTCAATTCTTTAATAAAATTCGCACATATAGTTAATGATTTACATTCAGAAAACCTTAGTCCAATGAATCGTCTGCCAATTTCTCTCGCAGACCGATGGAGATGGGCCTGGGCCCAATATAGACAAGAAAGATGTCCCGAGTTCCCCCCATCAAAGTTCCTAGACAGAAACAATCTGGGACAAGAGATGGCCGAGAAATGGAGCCCGGCCGAAGAAATCTATCTGCAAACACGACATCTACTCGAGAACCTGGAAGCACATCAGCGCCAAGTAGATCTACAGGTGATCCGAGCTCGCCAGTATCTGGCAAACGTTGAGGAGGATTTACTGGCGGGGCGGATCGCCGACAATTACTGGCACCCCCAACAAATCTCCTCGACACAGGCGCCGCAAGTAACCACAGCCCGAACCCGCAGTACCAAGAGGCCGACCATGCCGATCTCGGGCTATACACCCGAAGAATGGGTGGCGAAAGGCTTTCCCTGAACAGACAAGGACACGAATTTGATTAATGATAATTAGGACTAATTGTCTTCCCTTTTGTTTTTGATTAGTTTGATTAATGATAATTAAAAAAATAATTTTTTTGCGTTTTGTTTTGGTTTTTTTGATTAGTTTAGAGTTTATTATTTTCAATTGATTTTCATTAGTTTGTTTGGGTTAAATATAAATTATATGATTTCTGCCCTATCAGTAAACCTCTCCCCTTTAATTATTTTTTTTTCTATTAGCCATGGAACCGGCCCAATTACTACAAAAGGAATTATCCCACGCCCAGCAATCCAACAAAGCTCTATACGAGCAGATAATTCAGCTCACAAAGGAGGTACAGCAGGTGAAATTCACCTGGGGGGACCCAGCAAAACTCAAGTCCATCCACCGACGTCTCACAGCTGCTCAAAGGGGTTGGGCTGAGGAGCGCCAACTGAATCAGAACCTCCGAACGCAGATAAGGGGGTTGGAAGTCGCCCTGGCCGCCAGTCGTGAAGGAGAAGCGGTGACTTACCCTCTTATCTTCGCCCCATCTCAAGTGGCGTACCGGGATTCAGTAAGCAACTCAACACCATTGGTGACTCCATCGGCAGTACCTTCAAACAATTACAGGCCGGGACGCAAAGAACGCGCCCGACGCAGAGCTGCACGCCTGACAAACAAATTGACGTAAAGTGTCCAGTATCGCTTTAGAATTGAATTAACTTACAAATATTGCCTAATTTAATCGGTTTTTTTTGTTCTATGAATTGAATGTAAAATTGTAATTGTTGTTAAATCAATTAAAAGTGGTATGTGTAAAATATAAATAATATTGGAGTGTTGCCGAAAAGTCATGAGTATTCACACCGCGTCACCTGAACATCGTTCTATTTCTACCGGTCAACATGAGTCTGATCTTGAACTTTCTCACACAAGGGACATTGTAAAGCGAGCATAGGTCTTCCATCGACAGCTCGTTGAACCCGAGGGTTGTCCGGGCAATTACAGTATAAGTAATAGTGCTCACTTTTTGCGGACAATCCACCCACTCGAACACATTTCCAACGTTGCCTAGCAACGGGTGCCGAGTGGTAGCTAGAAAATATTTATATGGTTATTTATAGTTAAAATTAAAATAATAAAAATTGGACTGTTTCAACATTTATTTTTATTTATACCAAATATATAATGAGCCATATATATGTACATAGATGACTTATACAGATAAGAAAATGCACAGCTTTGTTATACTAATAACTTATTCTATAAAAAATCTTTGGTTTAATGACATTAAATATGAATCCCCGGAGGTTCTGGAGATATTAATATTACCCAGCCTTATGTGGGGTTAGTGGTGTGGATGACCTTCATCCCAAGCATACAAAATAGTTTTGCTCCCGCCAATGGTTACCCGTTGCTAGGCAACGTTGGTACTGTAACCACTGGTCACAGGACGTCCAAAGGTGAGTTCCGATATCAGAACTGCTAAGGGTTAGTCCTATGTCGGGTTCAGTGGACTGTCGTTAGAAGGCCTATGTCCGTTTCTATTTCAGGTCCCTTTATTACTTTCTCTTTAATACTTTTCTTTTCTATATTTACTTACAAATAGTAACATGTTAAACTAAACAATTTTTATTTAATATCAAACAAATCAAATTATCGTCAGACATGAGTTTATTATCTCATTTGGCCACTCCTTGGGCCCATCGTCGCAACCGTTCGGTTCGACCCGGTCGAGCGTGTGATCGAGGTTTCTGGTTAGTTGATGGGGCTTTTTCTTGGTCGCGATAGACCAATTGTGCCGGAGCAAATACCAGAGGGTAAGTCACTGCACTTCCCTCCTGGCATGCCGACAGGGCGACCTCCAGTCCTTTGATTTGTGTTCGCTGCGCCTGGTTTAACACTCTTTCCTCTTTCCAGCCCTGTTGTGCGGCAGTGAGGCGCTGGTACAACACTTTCATCTTTGCGGGTTCGGCCCAAGTGGCTTTTAACTGTTGCATCTCTCGACTCTGTTGTAGGTGTAGATGCTGATTTTCTCGTCTAAGTTCTTTCAACTCTTGATGTAATATTTTCGTGGCCTCCATTTCTAAAATTACAAATATTTAAATGATTGATCGTCTACAACGTTAATTTAATCCTATCGATCCTCTCTTAGTTATTTTTACGATGTATTAGCGGCTGCGTCTCATGCGTCTCAATTAGTTGGTGTTAACTCTCTGGTTGGCCAAGGTTTAATAAAAGAAAAACGTTCTACATTTTTATATCATTTATTGTCTATAAAATATTTAGAAATTTATTGCAAAAGGGTCAGAAAGTTTATATCCTTTAGTTATACTAGTATCAAAGTAGTCTATTTATAAAAGTAAAAATTGAACAACCCGTGAAACATAAACATTTATTGTTATCAAAAACTAATCAACATATCGGTTCGATTCATTTATGGTCATTGAAACGTTCGTTTCTTCGATCTTTGTTATTGGAGTTCCACTGGGGATGCCTGCTCGCATACGTATGATCGCCCGTTTGACGGGATCCGAGTCGATTTTGGAGTGTTGACTGAACGAGTTTTTCGGGTAACACCAATTTGGTCGGTGCCGTCATCTGCATCAACTTCGGGTCGTCTAACTCGAAAGAAACTCCATATTCTGGCGGGAATCCATCGGTGCTCGGGATAGCTCCACTTGCTATGTCCCTGTTCACTTGAGCTAGCCGTTGTCTGGCTAACACCGCTTTTCGGTGATATTTTCTTTCTAACTCCTCCATCTTCATGGCTGTGAATTCGGCTCGCTGGCGGGCTTCTCGAGCTGGATTTTTGCCCGTCTCGCGCTTGATCGCGATACTCGGTAGTTCGATCTCCTCGGCTTGGCATTCAGATCTTCGCAGCCAGCTTGAGTCTCCATAAGTGGATAACAGGTATCTGTTATCCCACAGCACTTGGCGGTATCGAGCGGCGGAAGCGCTCGGAATCTGGAGAGTCACTCGGGAGTTGTCGTATCAACTGCCATATGGGTCTCGGCGATCTAAATGCATAAAAGATTTAATTACAAATCATTTTTTCGACGTGCCTGTGCATGCAAATTATGGATGTTAGTAATTTATTCTACTTCAATATAGTATTGGTATGGGTGAATTTTAGTTAAAATAAAAAACTGTAGCGTGCGAACATACCTGATTGTCTCTCTCCACTAGGCATTCGAGCATTGTTCCTCGAGATTCGACCTTGTAAAGGGTCTCGGGTTCGAACGCGTCCACGATCGGTATTAGTTGATTGGTGATTCATCGAAGTTTATGCGGTATGAGATGTGAGTTTCTACTATTTTCTTTTATATTCATAAGTTTATTTGCGAGGGCGTGGTGGGGTGAGTGGACTGGCATTTAATTTATTCTTTCTCGTGGATGAAAGTTATTATAATTTTTATAAGTTATTTGCAAATTTATTATTGATGTCGACGATTATTTATTATTCGTTCAGGTTAGCGGTGAAAGTCCGTTGTCATTGATCACCTTATTGCCTTTATCGTTACGATCTTGTGTGATTAACGTCATTGACCTGTCATTCGCGTCGGATTGCAGTGGTTTATTCGGCTGTAAACTCAGACTATGACCTGTCTGTAGTTTATTTAGTATAATTACGATCGGATTGTTCTTTATTGATTCTATGGATTAGTACGTGGCTAATCTCGTTGTTAACTCGATGAATGGAATTTTAGGACGTTTTCCATTTGAATTGTTGCTCCTATTCGACGTCGGTAAATTAAAGAAGGCACTTTATTGCAAGTTACTCCGGAATACTGCTATTTCTGAAAAATGTTCAACTGTACGTGCTTGTCATGGAGAAAACTGCTGGGTGGAATATTCGACGACAGCTATTCGATGGAAAGAATACCGAGGTTATGGAAGAGTCTAAATCTCTACGCTGATGTTTCGTTGGGTTGTAATGTTGAACTGTATGGTTTGCGAATTTGGTCGGAACTTCTGATTTTATTACTTCCATCAATTTCAGGGTGTCTCTTAGATTTTATTCGGATCTAAAGGTTTACTACTATTCGTGGGAAATTTATCGCATTTGAATTATCACGGACTCTCTCATGAAAGCTGGGCTCTTTTATTTTTAATTATGAACTATATTGTGATATTTCATTGTTATTGATCTACTATCCTTGTGTGGAGCATTCCTATTAATTTATTTGTTCATGTCAGGTGCGTGTAATATGATTATTTTTGTCGCTTTTTATCTGTTATTGGTAGTATGATTTTATTATTTAACTCATTGAATTATCCTTAGATTCATTAATTACATCTTTATCTTTCAATTGGTTAGAGGGATTCAAATCTAATCATTAATTTGGTTTACGATTCATCAATGCCTAATGCTTTAATTACTACTACTTTTATGAAATGTTAGCGGATCTATATCCTGTCGTAACTTTTCTCGAAATCAGTTATTTCTACTCTATCGATTGCAGTTTCGTCCCTTTACTCCATTTTCTCTGGCTTCATATTCGTAATCGTTGTTAGTTTAGATTAAATCCGAGGATAATTCAAATCATTAAACACTTGTGAAACTTTACCTGACTTTCATTACGTGAGTAGTTTAATTATGGACCATTTTATTTAATTAATTACTATCCTTCGATTACGTTATAAAAGTATTCTCTTTATAGTATATTCTGGTCACAAATTTAGTTATACTTCCATCATTTTATTTAGATTAATTTATTTACGTCAAGTTTTAAGTCATAGATTCAATTACTTTAAATCAAATTAATTACCATTTAGTTATTAAATTTATCTGCATCGCATCGGTTTCAAGTCCACACTACCCGAGCCTTAACTTTAGTCCTAAGGTTCTTGTGTTCATATTAGATTTTACGAGTGCCTACTGGACTACTCGGTGTTATCATTTTAGCCGATTTGTAATTAGATATTTTAGGTCGATTTTACGGGAAATGGGTGAAAGAGAGCCACCCAAAAGACTAGTTCTCAATCTTCCCACCGCCCCTATAATGGATAGAATATTTACGTTCGAGATCCGTCGTTACGCACGACAGAGCTCTCACGGGCACACATTATAGGTGGAGAAACCGCACTTACACAGTGTGACTAGTTGTGTTATGATTTTACTTTCTTGTGTGATGTGTGGTTGTGGGCCAGAAAAATTTCGACATAAAACTGAAGATTCGTTTTTCATAATACATATATTTGTTGAAACAATTTCATCATGATTCATTCATAGCTAGGTTCATACATATCAGCATACGACAAGAGGTCCTCATAAATACGAGAAAAGTGGAGCTTATATTAAGTTACTTGGTTTCGCAGTATGAAAACAATTATCGAGAGTTGCTTCCTTGAATAATATTGCTCTGGCAAAAAGTAATTTATTCACTGAGTGAAAAAGTGATTAAAAACTTTGTGAAAATGGATTGGTATTTATACCTGTTCTGTGACCCTAACCTTGCGTGTTATTTTTTATGCGTTAAAACAAAATTTGACCTTGCCATTATGTATTTAATTTATTTCTAATTTATTATTATTTTTCGATTTCTTTTACAATTTACTCATTTGTTTTTAATTTCAATCATTTCTGATTGAAATTATTTTATTTTTGTTCGCTTTATTCATGAACTCTTTTAATTTTTCATTAATTGTTACTTTTTCGGTCAAATCTTTTGTTATCGTGTTATTTATATGTCAATTCGTGCATATCTTGGTGCGTTTGTTAATATTTTAATTTAACTTTATGTTTTCTACTTTATATGTTGAATTATGTGTTTTCTCGCATTTTTAGGTGTTTATTAGATGTTTATGGGTCTGATTTTAAAACGTGCGTGTTATGTTTGCGTGCTGTTTCCAATCCATTTAAACAAAAGCTTGTACTGGCCCAACACTTATATGTTATATTTAAATAATCTTGTTTTTTCTTAAAAACCGCGAATTGGTATTTATTTCCAGAAGCCAGGGGCGCAACTGCCCCCCCTTGCTGGCGCCTATGATCAACACAGAACTAATCTTTATTGATACAAAAGTTTCACAGCAGCTCACAATTTCCAATAAACTATCACTTGCAGGGATCCCTTTGGGAAGCCGCCTTTAAATATATGATACACACTAGAACTCTCAAAATATTCTTGCAGTAAGTCTGATTAGCTTCTATTCAATCTCCTTTTACTATATATCTTTCTTTTCAATTTCGTAAAATTTAACTAAATTTTCCCGTCAATTATTTGTGGCACGATTTGTGGCCCAGTTGTTGATTTGAGATTTTGAAACAAACTTAAGTAAACTTTTATTGAAATAGCTGAAAGCGATAATACACAAACATTTGTAATATCATCAATTGGTTGGTCGTCTCCAAAATTAAGTTTCTTTGCCAATATTGTAATGGCTCGAACGTACTTTTGGTTTAGTAAACACATAAAAGGCTTGTGTTTGTTTTCAAAGTGAAACTCTAATTAAAAAAACTCTTTCAAGTTTACGATATGTGCTCATTTGAATACAGTTCAAATTCTCTCAGCAAACCACAATAACATTTTCCTTTTAGGAATTATTTAGCAGATTGTTAGGTAATCTAGTTAGAAATCCATGGTCATTTTCAAGAAACATTAAACATAATTTATATGTAATTTATGTATATTTATTAGAAATATATGATTATTTTCAAGAAACTTATTTTACTTCTTTTACATCCAATTGTTGAAATTATTTCCAAACAACATTTAAAAGATTCACATGTATATTGGTACAAACAGTTTAACCCTTGCACACAGAATATAGCTAGTTTAATTAATTGAATATTAAGGAAAACATACTTTGAATTATATTTATATTAAAATTATCCTTTGTATTACGCATGAATTGTAATTTTTTTGTTGTATCAATATCTCAACCATTTTGTCTTTTTTTAAGTAAGTCTTATTTTTTAGTATCCAACGAAAATTATGATGGCATTAAAGAGAATTTTGCCAAAAAATCATTTTGATTTTTAATGCCTTTTTAACCAAAATTCAATTCAGAACAAAAAATATTCATATAAAGTTGTGTTTTATACATTATTTAAAGACAAAATGAAATAGTCGAAACTTTATGTATAAGAAGCAAGTCATTGTAAAATCAGATCTGGATTATGAAAACTTTTTCAACCCTCGGTACAAGTTAGAAATCTTTAATTTATTACACTATTAATATTTATTTAGATCATTCAATATGAAAGGTTACCTTGACTTAATGAAAATGGTCAATGCTAAATATTATTAGCATTATCTAAGAAACATAGAGATGCGTTCCAAGCCTTAAAAATCTTGATTAATTTGTTTAAGATTCTTCAGGGTTTTTAAGTCTTTATGTCGTACTAAATTAACGAAGGTACTTTGTTGTAAAATGTTGTAAACTAACATATACATGATTATCAATTTTAATATATTTAAATTTCATCTTGTAGAAAATAAATTTCTGCCTACACATTGTTTCAGAATAAATGTGATTACCCTTTTAAAATTATATGAAAAATTAAAAAAACAAAAATTCAAAATGACAGTTAAAGGATCAGCTTTTTTAATTAGTCAAAAGCTGATTAGCCGACTACCTCACTCATACCCCTATGTGTTTTAATGGAGGAAAAAAATTAATTTCATAAATGTTTGATGAGTTATTTCTACATTAGTATATTTTTTAATAATATTAAATAAAACTGATAAAACCATTTCAACGATAAATTTCACCAAGGTTTATTGGTAAATCCGAAGAACACGTTGATAAAGTTTATCGGTATGTCTGATATATAGTTTAATTATCACCGACCAATAAAATTGCAGCTGAAGGCACGAGATAGCGCAGTGTGTGGCAGCCAGTCAATCGCAGCATCACAAGCGTTTGTTTGTGTGTCAAGCGCGATAAAAATTCAACGGTTCTCATTTTTCAGGTTTTATTGTATTTTGATGATTACGCTCCCTAGAGTTTGAATCATAACAAATTTTATTGTCGTTCTTTTCTACTTATATACGATAGATCACATGCAAAGCAATCAGTTTGATTTTTCGTCGACAAATCCATTTCACCAATACGCAGAACATGATAATCAACAACAGTCAAGTTCATTTTCAGATGAACCACTTCCTCCTATTTGTGGAAGTTTATTTAAGTCTGCTGTCACTGAAAATGAAAAATATGGCTCAACATCAATAGGACCAGGATTCCATTGGAGACCAAATCAAGATCACATGGGTTTGTGGAAAGATAATGATAGTACATTTCAAGATGAATTTCCGTATAAATCCAGTTCGATTAATGAAACAATGATGAATATATTTTCTCCATCTCCCTCATCACCGACAAAACCCATGATTTATCCATACATTGAATCTACCAACAACATATCAGGTTTCCAATATCCATATATAACATCTCAAATTGCAAATTTGAATCAAATGACAAACACTTCCTTTTCTTATAGGGGATTTACATTTCCATCTAATGTACCACCATCATTGTATGACGATTCATCAGTAAACGTTGACCAAAATTCATGGGAACATTCGTTGAAACCTCCTGTTCATTTGTCATACCCAATCGACATAAATACTATCGGCTCTTTACCTTCATATAATTTAGGTGCTGGGGTTTTCGAATGCAATCCTGGTAGAGAAATGATTCAAGATGCCATGATGCTAGCAAGATTCAAAATGAACAACCCAATGATGGAACAAGAATATGTTCCAGAAAGTAAGTAAAGATTTCGGTCGTTCCCGTTTACTGACAGTTTGTTGACAAATTTAAAAAGTTTCATTATTAAAATTATTATTATTATTATTATTTAAATATAATTTAAATAAATAACAAAGTCAGTCAATTTCCACAATGTTTATTCATAAAATGAAATATTTCTGTTTAAAATCGATCCTGATCACTCATACTCAAAATTTAACTAGACTTTCGCTTTCTCCTCTTCTCTGATTGATATTTTTGTTCACTCAACTGTATTCAACAAATATATTTATTTAAATATATTTCAAAAAATTTCAAATCCGATTTATCAACATTATAAATATATTTCAACAGAATAACTGTCATCTTCAGGTATACAAAACCAAGTAAAAATATTATGAATTAATTTATAATTTAAACAAATAATATTTATATAAATTACATTTTAAAATTAGTTAAAAGTATTTGAATATTTTTAAAATGTTTATTTATTAGAAAATTAAATTAATATTAAAAAAATAATAATTTTTCATCTTTATTATAATTTTAAAAAATAATGTAATTTATAAATTATTTTATTAATATTAAAAAAGTTTTTTTTTAAAAAAACAATTCATAAACATGATTTAACTTACTTAAACTATTTAATAACAATTAAAACATTTGTAGTCACAGCACTTTGCACATTAATCTTTGGATCCAATGACCTTATCAGCAATGCTTCACATATCACGCGTTCCCAATAATAATAATAATAATAATAATAATAATAATAATAATAATTATTATTATTATTATTATTATTATTATTATTATTATTATTATTATTATTATTATTATTATTATTATTATTATTATTATTATTATTATTAAATATTTCAGTGGATCACAGATGCAGAAAAAAACGAAAGCCATACACCCGATACCAAAACTTGGTCCTCGAATCAGAATTCAACAGTAATTCCTACATTACGCGTCAAAAACGTTGGGAGATCTCATGCAAACTGAACCTCTCCGAGCGTCAGGTAAACCAATATATGCTGATATTTGTATATAATTAAAACAAACAATCGCATTTAAAGAAAACTACAATATTCCGTAGCCTCATCAACAATTTCATTTGTTTATGTGATGAAAATTTTACTGCGAAAAATGAAATTTTAATGACATTTTAATTATTTATTGATAGCATTTGTGCTGCCTGAATCTTGTATAGAAACTAATACCATTAAAAATAATAAAAAATAGATATATAGCGTTGACTCAGCAGCGTACCAAAAAATTATGTGCGGCTACTTCATAAAAATTGCCAGATGGATTGTCTGCTGTAAAATAAAAGAAAACAATAAAAAAAACTTACGCATATTCTACGTATTCAATTCCAAATTTGATATCTTGTGTACGTACACGTCAAATCTCTTGGGGTGTTGTGTTCCGTAACTTCATTAATTTTTCAACTGAATACTTTTTATTATTAACATCAATGACTTTATTTGAAACAATTGTTTTAATTCAATATCTCATTTTATTCCAAAAACATAGGAGGATTTCATAGATTTTGTCCAGTACACAGAGATACTGTTCATGTAAAGAATTGCCCGTGAATTATTAATGGAATTTTTGTGGAAGCTGGTAGATGCACATAATCCCCAATGGTTGCCTAATATCAACTTCATTTCCCATCATCATCATGTCAATATAGGTAGCTTAAAATTTAATAATAATAATATATTTATTTATTTTGTTTAAATGAATGGCTTAATTTTGGAAATTTTCATTCACTTATCTCCCATAGAAATAAAATTGACAAAAGAAATGCATTGTAGGTTGATTTTCGCTAATAATGATCATAAACCTGATTAATGCGATTTTAAGTACATATTTGTTTTAAAAATAATATGATCATCTTTTACTTAAAAATTGTAAGTAGTTGGTAAAATCTTAGAAACATTTGTTCTAATTCCACATATTACAACTTCACAATGAATTTAAATAATTTTTTCAAAATTGCCTAATTAAAACAAATATTTCAGCTTTGAAATTTTTATCGAATGAAACGAGAAATTTCAAAATAAACAAATTCAATCTGGCTTCTTAGGCAATTCCTAATTCTAAGGTCTATGGAAATACTCTTTGACACTGTTTTCCATTTATTCGATGACCACATTAATAATTTGGAAAGCAGGCCTACATCAATTCTATATTTTTGAATTTGAGGCAATTAGGAAACAAATTCCAATCTGAATAGTTCCGAGGATAAATCTTTTATAATTCACACACACACACACACAACATGACTGCATTCAAATTCAAAATCCCAAAAATAAATGGCTTAATATCTAGTATTTTGTGGAATTTCAAGTTATATGCTTTTATTTTCTGGCAATTTGATAACTTACGCAGCTCGTGACTAGGAATCTTCCATATTTCTAATTAAACTAATTAATAATTACAAATTTATTAATTTTAATCAACATATTTTATTATGTATTTTTGAAGATGTTTAGTCATATAAATATCTTGAACGGGAAATTTCTACATAGTATAATAATACATCATTCAGTCGTGACATCACACATATTCAAAATGCAAAATAAAAGCAAAAATAATTACGCAATAGTCAATGTTTTGTTATTTCTCACACTCACCAGAAGGACTCCATAAATAAAAAATAATAAACGGAATAACCGAATTGCTTTTGCCCTTTGCAATTCACAAAATATTAGCAAATAACTCTTTTATGATTTTTGTTTTACTGAATAAAAATTAATTAAATTATTCATTCACCAGATCAAAGTTTGGTTCCAGAACCGAAGAATGAAAAAAAAGAAGTTACAAATTAAAAAGCCTTCGACCGGATAAAGAATGACCTCGTGAATCCTAAATTGACCGAACTGTATATTGACACAACCAATTGTTTTATGCTATATTTAAAGGAAAAGATAATATAAAATTCTTTCTAAATATTTTTATTGCTTGTTTAATTGTTTTGTATCAAGTAGTATATTATGTGATCAAGCAAGATCTACTTAACCTCTTAAGTGGTTTATTTCGTCAATCGAAATACGCTCCTCAGCAGCGAGTTTTGTTATCCGCTAGAGTATATATATATATATATATATATATATGTCTTGGGCATGGTGTTACAAAAATACAATAATAACTTATTGGATTTATCAAGATAATATGTAAACAAAAGTAATATTTATGATATATTTTTAACACATGTTTTAACGTTTTGTAATGCGTATGTTGATGACGTATATATCCTTCATAGCCACTTAAGAGGTTAATAACTGTTTACATATTTATATTCCAAAAATAATATATAGAATACCTATGGTGTTGGTTTCCTTTTTGGGAATTATTAATAATAATAAAAAGAATATTAATAATAACTATAATGATAATAACGATATTAATGATAATAATAATAATATTAATAATATAAATACTAATAATACTAATAATAATTATAATTATTATTATTATTATTATTATTATTATTATTATTATTATTATTATTATTATTATTATTATTATTATTATTAAAAGATAACGCCAGTAAAAAACTCTTCGTACGATACATACGACTTTTGCAGCTTTTATTGTGCTCACTAATATTGCTCAAACCCTTCAATCGACAATGCTCTAGAACAGAGCTTCTTAAACTTTTGTAATTCACGACCTCATTTATGATTGCGAGTTTCTTGACGACCCCATACAAATATAAAAGAAAAATAAATTTATATTTTTTTAAAATTCCTATAACATCTTCTAATTCTAATTCATAGTAAATGTTATTCAAGGTATTACAATACTCTTAATAGAAATGCAGGTACAAACAATCTTTCCGAACTAGAAGATTTTATGATATATTTATCTACGATAATTGTTATTTTATCTTTATAACAATAACTTTACAAGTTAAAAAACATTTTCTGTTAAATTGTATTTTTATCTCTCGGGACCCCAGAATTTTGCTACGCGACCCCAAATTGGGTCGCGACCCAATTTAAGAAGTTTGAGTACAGAGATGACGGGAAGTCTCTCCAATGTATGTAGAATTACACCCATTACATGTAAATTGATAAACGAGATCAAAACACAATCCAACCGGAGTTTTTGATTTATAAAGAATCCATGTTTTGGAAAGTCTGAGTGTAATTTGACAAATGAGTGTGAATTGAGTGTTGATTTAAATAGTAGTAAAAATGGATATAAAAAGATTAGGCATAAATTTGTGTTAGTATTGCCGTACTCTGAATTTTTTACAAATTATAAAAGAAAGTTGAGTAAACAGATGGCAAATTTAGAGTATAAGATCGTCTCTAATTCGTGTAAGGGACACAAAAAAAAAACTCCGGTTGGATTGTGTTCTGATCACGTTTATCAATTTACATGTAATGGGTGTAATGCCACATACATTGGTGAGACTTCCCGTCATCTCTGTACTCGACTTCTAGAGAATTATCGATTGAATGGTTTGAGCAATATTAGTGAACACAATAGAGGCCGTAAAAGTAAAATAGGAATGTCTGATTTTAGAATTTTGTTGAAAAGTTTTTATAATTATTTGGAACGCGTGATATGTGAAGCACTGCTGATAAGGTCATTGGATCCATAGATTAATGTGCAAAGTGATATGACTACGAATGTTTTTAAATAGTTTCAGTATGTAATTCATGCTTGTCTATTGTTTTTAAAAAGAAATTTTTAAATTTTAATATTATTAAAATAATTTAATTTATAAAATGTTAAATTATTTTAAAATTATTTTTAAAGTATTATTTATATATATATATATATATAAATAATACTTTAAAATTAGTTAAAAGTATTTAAATATTTTTGTAAGTGTTTATTTATTAGAAAATTAAATTAATATTAAAAAAATAATTTGTTTAAATTATAAGTTAATTCATAATATTGTTAGTTGGTTTTTTAAACCTGAAGGAGACAGTTATGCTGTCGAAATATATCGTAAGAAGAGTTTTTTTTGGCGTTTTCTTTTAATTAAATCGTTGCCAAATTTATTTAATTATTTAATTATTAATTTTATTATTACTATTTTTATTATTATTATTATTATTATTATTATTATTATTATTATTATTATATCTTATATTATATTATTATTATCTTATATTATTATAATTATTACCTATCATTAAGTTGAAGATTAAAGTATTAATAGGTTGAGATTCAATGGAGAGTAGATTAAACATAAGCTAAAACGACATATGTTTCTACTTTTCATTATTTATACATGGGGAAATATCAGGATTTCGTTCTTCACGGTATTAAAAATTATGAATTTTATATTAATTTTGACGTTGATTTTGTTGAGTATTTCCTTAATTTCGTCTGATTTCATAGGAGTTGGAGTTGTAAGAAATGGTAAATTATAGAATGAAAACGTACATAATCGAACCATTTTTATAGGAAAGCAGTACGTAACGATCACCGGCGTCGAGTACAGTGCCGATTCTCAAAGAAATATTTTAATAGGAACGGGGGACAAATGTAATTTGTGTAAAATTGTGCCAGGAAAAAATAAAACGAATCCAACCTACAACTGTCTAGAGTAAGTTTGATGGTAAAGTTAATGAAAAAATTTAAATGAATATTCAGGCCCATAAAGGTAATTTCTGCAAGTGGGAAAGTTATGTACAAATCACAATGTTGATGATAAATAATTAAATTTTATTTTAATACATATTTTATTTTGGCATGTTTTCAATGAGATGATTGTGCAACTTTAAAAGATATTATATGAATTAAACATAATATGTTTCTGTGGGCCGGCCTATTAAGCAATGGTCCCGATGCGGGGACAAGCTTCAGGATATCATAAACAACATAAGAAAATTTAACAGTATGCGCTACACCAAATCCATAAAATCTGGAATGTGTTATATCCATTAAATGACAGTTGAATACGAAATTTTGATACGGATTATAAATTTACAGATGTTATGTTACAAATTAGGTTCAAAAACTGACCTCCTGAAGCGCCACGATTTTAGAATATTTTTAAAAATTACCCTAGATCAACATTATGCAATAAAATTATGCTGGGAGGAAAACCGAAATTTATTTCGGTTAAAATTTAACCGGTTTTATATTCCTTAGAATAATATTGGTTTTAACTGCTAATAATAACGGCTAATCCTTAAAAATCGGTTTTTTAAAATTACTTTGTTAGCGTAAAACAAGTTTAGTTTTACGGACATCAGAAGGGTACATTCTGAAATTATGATAACGCGAATAATTATTTTTTATTCGCTTCAGCGTACTATCATGAGACAAAACAAAAACTTATCATTCATATTATCATAATTACAGAATGTGGCCTACAGTTGAAGTGAAAGAAATTTCAGGGCAAAGGAAAGCATAATATCAATTTTTTAAATCAAGTTTATTGTTCACCAACTCTTAAGTTTCATAAGTTTAATTTTTTTTATTTACTACTACGTTTATTTATATAAATTATCATATTTATGTAATTGTAAATTGACACCAATTATAATTTATTTCAATATTAAAAATTATAAATTTATTCAGTAATAATTTCAGCTTCAAACTGCATAAGCATAATTGCTGCAAACTGAATTTAAAAAATATATTTTAAACACAGAACTTAAAATTTATCAATATTTAACCCAACTTCTAATGTAGTATTATAAAAAGGTAACACTTTAATGAATTATGATACATAATTTATTTATTCCCCAGAATTATCATAATCCTTAAATCTGACAATATAAAGCGGATGCCAGAGAAACATCTCTCAACACTTTTGTGTATATAAAATTAGCATCTTCTTACACAACTATAAATATATCATAAAATAAATAATCAGGCAAAAAATGAGATAACATCTGAATTAACTGAACAATTAGGAGATTATGTTTCGCATTTTCTTTTTGCTTCGATAGTGCTGTTTGAGGCTTTTGGTTTTGAAATTTGGAGTACTCTTCTTAAATTAGCCACCCTTATAATATATATCAAAATTTTTCAGTTGTGTTTTTTATAAATAACCGCAAAATTGTGATATCTCACCTTTTTACTAGCAGATTTTTTATTGAAATTGTTAATTGGGATAACCATAATTATGAAGGGTATGACATAAGCTTTAGAAAATACCAATTTGTATGATGAAAAGAAGAAAAATAAATTGAGTAGAACATATTTTAAATTGGAAAATTACGTAATTTTAACCGGTTTTTAGAATTTCGGTTAAAGGTGACCGGTTTATTCGTGAATTTTTTTTTCGGTTTCGGTTTCGGTTAAGTGAAATATTTAGAAAAATAACAGTTAACCGATTTTGTAAATAGACACGTTGTAAAATCAATTCTCACAATAAAAGGGAAGAACATGATGCTTAGATTCCAAAGATTCAACACTTAGCTTAAAAATTTTAATTTAAAATTTCTTAGGAAAATTACCTATGAAGTAAGAAATCTAATGTTACATTAAGAGCTAATCTGAAATTCTGGCTTCAAAAAGATATACCCAAAACGTATCCTACATTATGGGATATAGCGAGAAAGCTTTTGATATCATTTCTTGCAAAAGTGTTTCAATTTGGTTGCAAACCTATTTACTAAAAAAGAAACCAGATGAATATTATTTTCCGAAGAAATTTTATATTAAAAATTTGAAGACAAGTTGGAGTTAGGTGATTTTTAAAAAAAATTATTATAATAAATAAAAATTTAGGAAAATAAAATAATTCATTAAAAATAATCAAAAAATTAAAATCAATATTTTCCAGAGGAAATGGGTATGTGCCGATGCCAATTGACGAGACGAATACGAAAATAATAATATAAAATTAATTTGGGACCCCTAGAAAAAGCTATTAAGAAAATACGAATTAACTAATTTATTAAAATGACGAAAACAAATAAATTAAATTAGGGAGAAATTTTCAGATTTGGAAAAATTTAATTACGGAGGGAACTAATTACTCCTTAATGTGATTTATTTCGCAGTCTTCTCCCGGGGAAAGGCCGAAGTGGCCAAAAGATGAAAGTAAATTGCTTAACTAGTTCCCCTGTAGTCCAATGTAAATTGCCGTCAATCGAATTAGTCGTCTGAGGAAAGATTCCCTATATAAGGGAGTCTCAAATCAACAACAGAAAATTTGCGAGTAACAGAAAAGTTAAAAAGGTTCGTGAGATTGAAAAAGAACTAGTCAGACTTGTCAAGGATGTTTTGGTAGTTAATTGAAAAGTCGGCTTCCCGTGGGGATTCCTGCCATTATTGTAAAAGTAACATTTAAATTGTTGTGAAATTGTTGGTATCGAATTAAAGTTTTCCTGTGTTGAGTTATTCCAGTACCATTTAAAGACCACGTGGAGTCAGAGCAAACAGTTCTACCTAACCAAATAAAATTATAACTCAACAATATAATAAGAAAGTATTATACAAGTACATATCTGTGTTATGTGAATTGTTCCATCTATGAAAAGCCAAAATTTCGGCCACGGTATGCTTAAATTAGATTTATTCTCGTAAACACCCATATACATCTCAAGCAAACATATTTTTTGTCTTCGACAGCGCCGTACTATCACAAATGCAACAAGTCCAATCGCATTCGGCCCCCTATTTTTGAGGGGCCCCAAAATATTAAATACATTAGAAAAACTTCTCTAGTAGCAAAAGATATCACGAAATAAAAGAAAATGTTGGGCCAGAACTCAAACGGCCTTGTGAATGTTTAAATGAATCGGTAACACATATGCAAATATAACATGCAGCTTTAAATTCAAAAACTATGAAAACACCAATTAACCCTATCAAAATACGAGAAAGAAGACGATTACATATAAAATAATAAACATAAAAATAAATTAAAATAATAACAAAAAGCAACAGGATCCGCACGATATAAATATAAACATAACACGAAAACTTGACAAATTCGACCGAAATTTGATAATTTAACAAAATATGAAATTTCATGAAAATGAAATAAAATTCAAAGAATTTGAATTAGAAATAATTCAATAAAAATTTTAAAAGAAAAATTATCAAATAAAATTGCAAAATAATAAAAATTAAGATTAAAATACACTAGAAAATCCCAATGTCGAATTTTGTTTTACTAAATCAAAAAGAACACGCAAGGTTAGGGCAAAATAATACGTATATATACCGATTCATTTTTACACAATTTTAATCGTTAAAATCGTTTTTCAGTTTTTTCAAACTTTAACCAGTTTTTTGTTTAAAAATCTATGTAAGTGTGAGTTTGTTTTGGAACTCTCTCTCCACATCGCATCTTCGCAACCTCGATAGAGCTCTGATTAGATGTCGGCGTGGGGGAGTAGTATTTTTATGAATTTTTTTGTTTGCATCAAGTAATTGTTATATTGTTCTTAATATTAATAAATTATTTATAATGCATAAAATTATTCTTTTTAACTAAATTTATTTGTCGAAATTTTTCCGGCCCACAGCCAAGACACATCACAAGTCATTAAAATCAGACATATTATTCAGATTCGTGTAAGTGCGTGGAATATCGCCGATGATCTGTGTCCGTGAAGACCCGGCGTGCGGAACGCAGGGTCGGAACGTCAATATTATCCCGTATAGAAGAAAGGAGGAATAAGGAAGTGATCTTTTGACTACTTCCTCGTCCCTCATTTTTCTTTAAATTCGACCTAAATTATTCTACATACGGCTCAAAATCACCACACCGAGTAGTCCAGTGGGCACTCATTAAATGTAATATGAACATAAATGCGCTTAAGGCTAAATAAAGGGGAAGGTGACGGGAAAATATTAAAATAAAATTGTTGCTATGATCAGGATATAACGACTCAATAAAAAGAAATAGATACCATAAATACTATGATTAAATATGAGAATCTATAATGAAGTCCCAAAAAGAAACAACGCGAGAAGTAATATATTAACTACCATTAAGAGTTTTATACCGGTAAGATTAAAATTTACTCAACCCCAAAAATTAGCGTACTATTTAGTACTGGTAAGGTGCAAATTCCTATATAAAATGACTGATTGTCGAATCATAAAAATACAGTAATTAAGTAAGAATTAAAGGTAACCCGATAAAGTGGCACTAAAATTATTGTAATCACTAGAATAATCGACTAACTAAATCAGAATACTAAGAAATTAAAAATGCGAATTGTTAAACGAATAAATACGAAAAATCCACAACAACATAAATTAACTCGTATTTTTTTTATCATACAAAATAAATCCGTGTCCCCACTCTCCATCAACATAGAAAAGAAACATAGATCGAACAAGGCCCTTCCGATAATATTGAATCAAATGTCAGAGTTCGCGCCGACAAAAATTAACCTAAGAACAATAGGAAGCAAAAAATCCATACCTACCGAAAATTGTTATGCAAACAAAGAACTCAGCTAATAAATAGCTAGATCCCGTCCAAGATTAATCATCAAATTCCACCAACAATTAGTTAATGATACCAAAATTAAATAGATAGAACCCGTCTAAAATTAATACAACAATAATAATAACGAGAAACCTGATAAATTGGCCTCAAACCAAAATTAAGTAAATAAATGATAAAGATCCGTCTAGAACCAATATAAAGACATTGGAGAAATAGAATCCGAACCTCACTAAACATATAACTAATGAATAGAATATCCCTTTAATCACTTGCAAGAACAAAATCGAACGCTAAGAGTACCCGGAAAAGGTTTACATTGAGATAATAAATAAAACACCACCGCAGGCAAGTATTTGATTGTCAGAAAATTCCACCTCGATACCTGGGAAATAAAACTAAAGGAGTCAACATCCGTAATTAATAAAAATGCCTTTCATTAGATACAGCACCACTGAAAATATTATATGTTCCCGGATCCAAAAAATCTAGGAAAATAATATAAATACAAATCAATATATTAAATATTGCTAGAATAAATCTGATTAATCAACTATCGATCTAAAACCTAGAAAAATAACATAAATATAATCAATATACTAAATATTACCAAAACTAATCTGATTGTCCAACCACTGATTTAAAATTCTAGCAAAGGTAAAACCAATAAATGAAGTTGATAAAATAAATCTCGCTAAATTAAACCACTTGTTAGTGGCTGAATCACACTACTTCCACCGAATAAATCATAAATTCCAATCTGATAGCCTGCAAATCGATAAAAGGAATATCGCACCCCAATAGTAAGGGCACTTTAGAGATTAATCCAATGAGAATAGAACGGAATAAACTCCAGGGTGCGAACGAAAATGATTAATTGCCCCAACTGGAAGTCATAATACTAAATTCACAAATAAGCAGAACAACTGAAATAACCTAGTCACTGATTTTTCGGAAGTATTGATTTTCCACGAAAATTTTTCTCACCTTCAACATTACACACCACTGAGCGAGATGCGGTGCGCATACACACTCCTATTCCCAACAGTAAGATCTATAAATAGAGTCACTGACGGATCCAATTGTTCATAGACATTTTTCCCAAATTTCGTTTAAAGATGCACCAGCAACAAGACCTCATGGACACCGCAACCGGGGAAGCGAGCAGTGGGATAACCTCGAACCTAGATCCACAACCTGGGAGTAAGTTCTAATTTCCATTTTTCAATGATTATCCATTTTTTTTTGTAGATAAATTTTTATTCCAAATTTTTTTTTAAATCTGGCGTAGAGATTTCTTGGAATCTATTGTAATAAAAAATATTGTGATAATTACATAAGTATTTGCAGATAATTTTTGAGTTTATCTTAATAAATGTATTATAGTAATTATATAAATCTTTTGTAGATAGCTTTAACTTCATATGAATAAAATTATTGTAACAATTACATAAATCTTTGCGGATAATATTTAGTTCATTTTAATAAAGGTATTAAATATAGCGGAATAATTACACAAATCTTTCATGGATGATTTTTGATGTATAGTAATAAATGTATGGTAATAATTACATAAATTTTTGTAGACAATTTATTAAACTCGTATTAAGGAATATGTTGCAATAATTATAAGAATTTTCCTTTTGAATTTTTTTTGAATTTATTTTATGACGGCATAGTAATAATTAATCGAACCCTCGGGAACAATTCCGAAATTCAAATTTTTTGTGTATCTCTAATAATTATAGGAATTTTTGTATAAATACTCTCCTTAAAATCCATTCTATAGTTGTAGGTAAGAATCACATAAATTTCGTAATATTATTGAAGTTTAATTTGTTAATGGTATTCGATAGTTATGTAAATTTTTTATAGATACTTTTGCAGTTCCTTGAAATAACTTTTCCTTCCTCGACCCATATTGATACATCTATTTAATGGGTATCGAGTAACAACATACCGTACTCTATGTCAAGAGTATTGACTTCTTGGCATTCACTTTATACATCTCATTTTTTTTTCTTGCGTACGAATTAGATTTTAATGACATGCATACCTCTCTGTTTTGACTTTTACGCACTACATAACAAAACTGTTAAGGGGTTTACAACCCAGATAATAATGACGTCTATTCCCTTTAACTATGAATTCCGAGATAAATAATTTACATGGTCATAATTTTGTTTAGAAAGCTCTGGACTTTTTATTTGGGGCCCCACACCAGTAGCAGACCAGTGGCGTCAAGCATGGAGACGTGCCTGCAAGGAGAAGTATCCCGACATGCCCCAACCTGGAGAAAACCGGCGAGAAGATATGCTCCTAATAGAAAATACAATGAAGCAATTCAGGAAGAAAGGTCAATCAGGTGGCCAAAGTCCGGTTCGAGAAATCCACGAGCGGGCTCGAGCCCTCCTGGCCTGCCTCCAGGACCGCCAACTACGGACAAACCTACTGGTAGACTGGGCCAACGGCACGATCGCAGATGCCTATCCACCCAGCCCGAGACTGGCCCAAAACACGAGACGACCCGTGTTCGTGATTCCGGACCACTCCCCTGAGGAAGGGATAAAGAAGTTCTTCCAGGACTCTGAACCTCTCTGATTCCTGAAACTCGCCACCTGGTGTTATTTTAGACAATTTATAAAATATATACTTGATGTTTGTAACCTGTGTTAATTTTTATTTCCTTGGTGTAGTTTTATAATATATGTTTAACTTAACTGTATGCTTGAGAATTTTTAATCAGCCAGTAGAAGTCTTAACGTTCTTTATTATAGTGATGGAGTCTTCCCAAATATTGCAAAAGGAACTGTCCCACGTAAGGCAAGCAAATAAGAACCTTCTCGATCAGGTTATCCAATTAACCCGGGAGGTCCAACAAGTCAAGGCTACATGGATAGACCCCAGGAAGGCCAGATCCCTTTACCAGCGGCTTACCGCAGCCCAAAAGAGATGGGCTGAGGAAAAAAATTGATCTAGAGCTTAAAGATCCAAATAAAGGGGCTGGAGGTTGCGCTGTGAGCCTGTCAAGAAGGGGCAGCTGTAACCTATCCCCTCGTATTTGCTCCCGCTCAATTGGCTTACCGGGAGGCTATATCATCCCCCACAATATGACAACGGGGAAATTCCAATATTCATTTTTGTAATCAGAAATAGATAAAATTCCTCACAGTTGACCAAAACAACTCACAAATTTTAAGATTTCACCAAAAGTTTTTTAATCTAAAATTAAATTAATACGAAAAAACAAATTTCACCAAATCTAAAAAACCCAAAAAATTAATTAAACTCGAAATCTACAAAAAAATGCGCACACAAACACGATTAACCAGTTTTCAACATACGAAAGTGCAAACGGACGCGACAAACGAGAATTCAACACACACATTTAGCATAAATCTATTAACAAAATCAAAAACTATTGAATATTTAATATATCATAAATTTTGAAATATTATAGTTATAGTAACTTTTTAGTAGCCTTATTTATTTGTTTTTATTATGTAACTTATTAGTAATTTATTTTATTTTGTTATATAATATGTAATTACAGAGTCCATCATTGTCTCCTATAAAAATCTGTCTCGGAATAGCTATGTGAATGTTGCGTATTGTATACTTAGGAATTCAATACGATAATGTTCTACAAATTATAATAAAGTCCTGAAAAGAGTAAATAAATTAAAGTTTTATTCAATGAACAAAATATTAAAACGATTTACCCTTCCTCAGATTTCCTCACGGAGTTTCTCTGATTGGGGAAAATAATTCTTTCAGTTCTTGCAGAAATTGATTGTATTTTTTTATTACAATTTTCGATTACAATTTCCAAGAAATTGAGTTTATAAATACGATTTATAACTTGTAACTGTAACTTGGGGTCGGAATATACTTGGTGACTGAAAATGCAATTTGTGGTAGGATCCATTACTTCAAAAGATTGTGTTTGGAATGAATTCAATTATCTTCGTAAAATTTGTAATTTAATTTTTTTATTGATTTTTTAATATTACCCATAATAAAAAATATGAAACCTTACTACGGGGAACTGATTTTTTGGATTTTCATTTCAAATACAAAATTAGCATTTCTAAGTTAAAATAAAAATAACAACAATACAAGCCACCATAATAATAAAAATAGAATTTTAATAATGAACATTTTAAATACACCGCAATACATAACTTGGCGCTTGTTTAGAATTGCCCGCATTTTTTAAATAAATTTTATTTTACATAATAAACTTTTAATACAAGCTTTTATTATTAAAGATAGCTAACATGACTGTAAAAACAGTTATCTAACTCGATCATTGGGCAGGTGGCCAGTATTCACGGATATCATGTAAAATCTTTTCAAATGAATTTGCACCATTTAATCTTCGTCGCCACATATACTCACATAAATAACTATCTAACATGCCACGATGCGTCCCAAAATGACGCTTATTTCTTTGTTTCGCTAAACTCCAACATCTTTTTTTTTGCTAGGTTGATAATCCATCTTTAAAAGTATTAAATGCCCTATAATAAAATTTATTTAAAAAATGCCGGGCAATTCTAAACAAGCACCCATAACTTCTCACTTTAAAATCGGAGGTTAACATATATAATGTTATTTTTTATTTTTACAATTATACAGTATTAAACATACGTAGTACACTATGAGTTCCCTGCACATATACTCCCACAAGGTCAATGTTATATTACGTGATGGCCATGTTGAATTTTTGTTTAAATAATCGAATTTCACTTAAACAACACCATTTTTAGGTTAATTTTTGAAGAAAAAGCCAAATTTGGATTAAAAATCAAGAAGTCATTATTTAAGTTACTTTAGGTGGCTTATCATTGAAAAATATCTGGGGATTGAGAATCGAACAAAAAGTCGGATTGCATTTTAGGTTAATATTGTATGAAAAAGCTGATTTTAGTGTCGGTTTTATGAAACAAGAGTCAATGATTCTTCTACTGGATACTATTTGGTCAAAGAGGTCAGGTTCGAATATCAAACAAAAAGTCAGTATTTAGTCAAATAAAATCATTTTTACCAGTGGCGGCTAGTGAATATTTTAAATGAGGTTGCTGCATAAATCAAACAAAATACATAAATTGAAACTGAAATTTATTGGAGAAAATAAAGCTGTACTTTAAGCTAAAACTTATATATAAAATCCATTCGTCGAGTTTTTGATAAATCAAATTTTTCAATTACTTTTTCATTAAAATTTTTCATTTCAACAATCACTGTCCTTTCAAAAGAAACCATTGCCAGGGCAGTTAGTCCATCCTGGATCATGCTGTTTCGTAAAAACAATTTTATTCTTTTAAAGTAGAAAAGCATATTTCCGGTTCTGATGTTTGTTCATAGTCACTATACCGTTGACAGCCATGTGTTTGTTTAACCATCCAATGCGAAGTGCAACACTCAATGGACAGTTGGCACGGTTACAGGTATCGATTCCTCGATCAATGTGGAAGTTGATGGAATGCCCAGACATGTAAGTCACCTGAGAACGGTTAACGATTGTCCGGACAAAGTAGAAACTGTAAGCGGAGCCAATTCAGAACATACTGATGTAGAGGATTTGTCGAACGAAGACTTTCAGAATGGTTGAAAGATTATGAAATTGATCCTTAGGTCACGGGGCGTGTAATGATTTTGATATTATCACAAAATAGCCACACATTACGTTAATACTTTGCAATTGATACTTCAAGAGTTGACTTGGAAGCGGTAATAAAACTACTCGATTAGCTTGGTTTGGCAGCTAAGGATTCAGTACAACAAAATGCGTTGCGTCTGTTTATCTCACAAACAGACAACAGTAAGCTACGATGGAGAAGAGGAAATAAAATAGAGGAGTTTGATACCTATGCTTCCTGTTCGCGTCAAAAGTTGTGACTTGGGTCAGACCTTGGGTCGGTTCTGGTTCTGGTTTTTGTTATGTTGTAATTCAATGTTGTCCATACATTTCCTTTCTATGTCGTAGAGTTTGTAAACGATTTTTCATATAAATAAATACTTCCTTTCGATGGCAATGGAAATACTGCTTGAGCAAGTAATGGTGGTACACTGGAATGGTGAATACAAATTGAAATTTAAAATATGGAAATTATTCTTCCAAGGACGATCATATGTAAAAGAAAAGTCAAATCTATGGTTCATTAGTGGGCAGAATGATAAAAACCGAAAGTGGCTTGATATTTTTAAATCAAACTCACCAATTGGGCCAGATGCAAAGTTGCGTACAAATTTTGTTAGTTGATATACTAATGTATATTTTAACCAATTTAGATTCATTGCCCCCTTCACTAGTTGGGGCATGAAATCCGGGGTTAAAAACATTTAAATTTTATCCTTTTCTTTAAATTTTATAAATAATCCAATCAACATAAAAAACTTTCTTATCAACCGTACGACTTCCCAATATTATTCACATCATTCTCTAATAATTCACAGGAACAAAGAGCCCAACAAAACCAATCATTCAAATTGGTGGAAAATGAGACAAATTCCCGGTTTGGTAAACAAGTCGTAAAAGGTAATAAATAATTGAAGCCCAGGACCCAATTAACCCATTTGTGCCACTGCATGTCCCGAGGAAATAACGACATCTGCGCACCGACTGTGACCATTATATTAAGACAATCATAACAAAATGCATTCAGCTAAAAAATGAAACCAATTGTATTTGTTTTGCTAATATTTGTAATGAATCCCTTACTTTGCAACGCCTTTATGGGAACCGGCTATTATACGAATGGTTAACTATTTTCCATGTTTACGAAAGGCTTGATAAATTTCATACCGCAGGTATCCCGTATGTGAATATCCGGGGGCAGGAATATTCAGCAACCACTCAGAAAAGAATTCAAATTGGAACAGGAGACCAATGCATTGTTTGCTATATTTATCCCGCGGCAAATTCAAAATCAAAACCCTATTACAATTGTAACGAGTAAAATTTTTTTTAATATATATATATAAATTTCTAAATTAAATGCTCTTAAGACCGATGCCATTTTCTGGGGACGACGGTCAAATATCATACATTTCTTCCTGTACATAATTCAGATTTGCAACTGTGATAACTTTGGTTCTTTCTCTAAATATATTTTGGATTGTGTCACCGTTGTATATTGTTGTTAAAATATAATAATAATAATAATAATAATAATAATAATAATAATATTATTATTATTATTATTATTATTATTATTATTATTATTATTATTATTATTATTATTATTATTATTATTATTATTATTATTATTATTATTATTATTATTATTATTATTATTATTTATGTTATTCTTATAAATTTATTTTAACTTTCAAATTATTCAAATCTAAATAATTTAAAGTTTATTATTGAGTATGAAAATAAATTTGATCCTGAAACATTTAAAAATATTATCCAAGAATCGGCAGAAGGCTCAGCGAGTGATAGAATAATTTAAGTTTGGTTTGTAAAAGTTAGAGCTGCCGATTTAAGCTTGGAAAATGACTTCCATGGGAACTTTTTAAGATTGATGATTAATAATTGAAAGTAGTATATTTTCTTTATTTGCGCCTTTACCAAATAACGTTTACCATACATGAAAAATTTTGGAAATGGTTCTGCATCTTTATCCCTTAGTTGTTGAAGCCACGAATACGGGTAATACTTCCTATAGCAAAGTGTACAACAGAACCTCAATTAATACAAAATCAACAATTATTGGGTTTATAAATGATTGGCTAAAAAAAAGTTGGTTTTGAAAAAGAAAAACTACTAGAAATACTAAAATAGTATTAGAAAATAAAAATTAATTTTTCTTATTTCTTTTAACCTCAAAACTACATCGGAATAAAAGATGGTGCATAGGTATCTATTTGCCTCTTTTATAAAAATATTTATGTTGCTCTAATATATAATATAATGTAACAGCTAATGCCCATAAACGTTTTAAGGTTATTGATAATTGCATTTATTATCAAGTAGTGACAAATAATTATTTACTAAATATTATTCCTTTATTTCTATTTTCAATTTGAGGGTTTCTACACTTAATTTTTACTGGGAGTTTTGAGGAACGTTTGTACTGTGTAAAAAAGAATTGGGTATAATAAAATAAAATCGGCAAATACATTAAAACTTTTTCAGTGAAATGTGGTTCAATCGCATTAATTTGCATCCTACTCCCGGTCACCACGTAACTAGATTATTTTTGCAAAGAAATTGAGATAGAAAATAAAAGTGATAAAAAAATGAAAACAATGTATGTATATATAAACATACATATAGAATTAAACAAAAATATAAAAATAGATCATCCATGACATTATTTGACAAATAATATAAAAAGCCTTACCCATTAGAAAAGTCAGACACCAATAATAACATTTCACAATCCATTAGGTTTGGTCCAGTGCCAATACAATAAGATTTAGATAATGTCAAGATTTATTGATCCATTCAAACAAAAACACCAATTCATAAAATTTATTCAAAATATCAAATTATTGTTTGATCACGTTAAACTTTCTTTTTCGGATCAACTTTACAGAAGGAATAATAAGTGACATATCCTGTTATAGTTTTCGTTGTCATTGGGCTGAAATTGAAATAAATTTTAATTTAACCGTTAGGAATTTACTCTTGACAGTAGAATGTTGAATTTTGATTGGCAGACTTAGACGGAGTTATTGAACAATAAATACATTTGTCGCCAGTTCCAATATTGACAGAAGCTTTCAGGTCTGCTGAATATTCAGTACCGTTCAAAACGACATACTGTTTCCCTACATGTTAAGAGAGACAGTTGCCTAAACTTAATGAAAATTCCTATTACCTTTTCTCCAAAATCCTCTACCGTTCGTATCGCTAGAGCACGACAGAATAGAGAATAAAATTACAGTTAATAGCAAAATTGAATTCATGTCGTTTATTAATCTCAATTAAGAAATATTATGTCACCCTCATTTATAACAACTGTCTGTCAACATCTGTCGATTTGCTTTTAATGTTTAAGCTCCAATCTTTCTCTTTGATATGTATTTATGTAATGAGGAAAATGCTTTATGAATGCGATTGGATAGCACTTGAAATTACGATTAAATTACAAAATTTATTTATATTAGCAAAAGTATAATTCGCTCATGTTAACATTCCATGTCTCATTTCTTGTCGTTTTTTAATAATACAAAATTCAGATAAAGTTAAACTTGAAAAAACTAAAATACCCCTAAAAAATAATTATTTAAATTAATTTTTGTTTCAATAATCTGAAATAGAGCTAATTAAAAAGCACATAACTTCATTTATCTTCATTCTTTTGGAATTTAGATCAATATATCAATTAAAAAACAATATTATTTATTATTCGGGAAATGAAAAACAATATCACTAATAATAGATCAACGAAGAAAATTTTATACATTTTATAGAAAAAATAATAAATAAAATAATCCACAGCTTATGAATGAATACAATGAGTTATATAAACATGATTCGTTAGATAAGTTCCTGGACTAGGATCAGAAATGGATCCCAACTACAAAATTTGTGGGTGCTAATTTTTCCAGCCATAGTCATAATTTTAATAAGACCGAAATATGCTCCAAATGTAAGTCCCAAAAGGCTGACATTGTAGAGAAAAATGTTTTGACCTTGCACAACAAACTTTTCGTGTTTTACATTTTTTTAATAAAAAAAAGAAATATTTGTGAATATAAATTTTTTCTAATTCCGAATGAAAAAGTAAAATTTTACTTAAAAATTAATATTTGCACTATTTATTCAATAATTGCACATTTAAATTATTTTCTAAAATTGCACTGAAAAAACAATAATTGGACTTTTAAGTCAATACAAATACAAAATCGTTAAAAATCACTAATCGAAAAATAATCTCCGTTATGAGTTTTCGCTATGGTTGGTTGCTAACCAGTGCGCGGTAACTAATAGTGGCGCGGGGGCTCACATCTACTTACAAACGATCAAGAACTACAGCTAAATTTTCTTTACGTGTTAAAGGAGTGACCTTTGCGCTTTCTCAAAGATAATGACACTTTTAGGTTTGCTCATACAAATCTGAAATTTTTTTATTGTTCTCACTTTAGCAGACACTATAGAAGTTGTTTCAAGCTATCGTCTTACAATCAGGGTAATACGACGAGCTATGCAGTGAATATATACTGCAGTTGGATATTCATGTATGAGGCGAGTACAAACACCCTTTTCATTCATTTGCACCAATTGATATAAGTTTTGCATTATTTATCCTAAGATTGCTTGTAAGTATGAGAAAATATTAGCTGCATCAAAATCTTTTGGCACAATAAATGAGTAAAACGTTTTTTGAATTTCACTGTCATAAACATATATGAAGCATGTACTCAATTTTTCATCACCAGAATTGTTCAAACTTTCGTCGATCAACAGAAAAAAGATTCATGGTCTTTTGATTTCATTTAGAAGGACCACTTTCTTTCTTTCCAAGTCAAAAATTCAAATCCTCATATTGCGGTCTTACGGAAATTGTAGAAGAATATTGTGTGCTATTACTTTCCTCAAGTCTAACAATATCTTCATCATTTTGTAGAGATTGAGAATGATTTGAAAGACTAGTTATGTTGGTATTTTAGATAGAAAGAAGTTCAATGATCATCGGTTATGGCTCCAACTTGTATAAGTCTAACTTGGGTGGTGGTTTAGGTCCAAATTGCATGGTACATTGCTTAAATATTTTGTAAGGCTTGATAGATTCCATCATATAAACTAATAATAATAAATAAAGTCAATTAATAGACCTTTTCACAGATACGGGTATGACACATATTTATTGGATAAAGTCTGAATACATCGCTGACACATTTTACATGCATTCATAATCTCGTAATTAATTTTATGTAAGAAAAAACTGGGGGTTTTGCTTAGGCCCAACCAGATCTGCCTCTGACTAGGATATTTATAGAATGATGTCAAAAGTGACGTTGTTACTATAAATAATCTTTAAACATTAATATTCAATCAAATAAATCTCTTGAAACCCCTTTAAAAATCTTACTTTAAATGATACCTGCTTTCTTTAATATCTTTAATCCGAATTTTTCCAATAAAAATTATAAAATTGTTATCGATAACCAATATCCTGTTTTTAAAGGCCTTGCAATTTGACTAGTGACTAAATTCAAGCCAATAAAGAACATTCAGAATTGATCAAAATTTATTTATTAAGGTATCTTTCAAAAATTTGAGCAGAGTTCCGCCCTTATATTTTTTGGTAAATTTCCTATTTCATTTATTTAATCACTGTATCGACTGCACGTTCGTCTTAGTTTACTACTTATCTTTCACTGTATTTCAAATTTGATTCACAGTTCCTTAGATCCCGGAACACTTCCCATGATTTTAAGTGGTTGCAACACTACTCTCATCTGCTACATTACATTCTTCGACTATTTGAAAATGTTTTTGACTTTACGTTACTATCCTATACCTTTCTACTTGATTTTACGATTAATTTCCCGACAATATTTTAAATTTTCTATACAATAGTCAAAACCTTATCCTTCTTTAACTCAAGTCACACTTACCTGGATTTTACCTGCCCATCACGGCCAACGCAGCCATCAGACGAGGTGAGTTTTACAACGACGCCCTGTGGGTAGAAACCTCTGTCTTTAGACCAGAACTAGTCGCTAACAGCCGAGGGATTAAGAGTAACGCGACTAGCAGTCACAACTTGCCAGCCGAACCGCTAGTTTGCCCTCCTAAAATCCTATGTCAATACTTATTATAAATAAGATTTTTAGAGGGACTTGTCAGTGGCACCAAAAAATGCCACGACCATGCAGAAAAAAGTTAAAATTTGGTAAAACAAAACTTTAACAAAACTTTAAAATATATATTAATATGAAAAACACAAACTACTTACAAGTTTATTCCAACTAGAAAATTTTCAGACAAAATTTTGCATAAAATTAAAGTGGTTAAATTATGAATTTAACTATCGTATATATAGTTGTTTTGTGTGTGTGCGACCAATAGGCCTTTTTTTGGCTATCTGAGAGATTTTTATTAATTTTAAAATTTTTTTTAATATATTTATAATTTTTCCCTCATTTTTCTTTATATATTATTTATTTTTTTTATAATATATTTTTATTATTATTTCTGGGTCATTATTCTTTTTGATCATTAAAAAGTTAGTTTCTTGGTCGTCGCTTGCACCTATGTTTCTTCTGAACCTTCTTTTGCTAGGTTTTGGCGGTTTTAGGTATTGAATATGTTTCTGTTTGCTGCTGCAGGATTTCTTTTGATTTTATTAATTTTTTGATATATACTTTTTTGTTTTATTTGGTGTTTTTATTATTATTTTTAATATCTGCTTGCGGTGTTTGTGTATGTTCACGGTAGTCGTTATAATAATTCAACAATTTGTTTTAATTGACATAAATGTATTTTTAGTTTAAGTTGTGGCTTTAATTCTTACATAATGGACACAGTTATGAAAAAGAGTGTTTTAGAAAATGAGTTTTATCCTGTTTATTCGTTCTTTGAGCAATTTATCCCAACAGATCAATTATTTTTAATTTCAAATACAAAATAAGTTAGATCAGATTTCGTAATCACGGAACGAGTTTGAAAGATTCAAAACGCAATATAAAAGATGTCATCCAGATTTATGTAGAGGCGAATTTCTCTTTATTTTTGAGCAACTCCGTGTTTACTTTGTGACATTTGTTAGAATTCAATATATATTCTGTTATTTCTTTTCTTAGCTTAAGCGTATTCGTTTTAACAATATTGATATTTTTGTACATTACTACTAGTTTATTTTTTTAATTAATCAATTTGGATTTTAGACTGACTAACATGCAGGCATTGATAGACAAGTTCAACAGTTTCCATAAATTGTCAGCAACTATGACAAATATTTTGGACATAATCAGTTAAAAATTTTTTTCAATAAAGTAAAACTTTAATAACTGTTTTGATAACGCCTCACCCCCAGTTAACACTAGATTTACCAGCATATTATATATGCCTAGTTCTACCATATCAAAAACCGTCATTTTGACGGGCTGGTAGTTCTAAAGTTAATTACAATTATTAAATTAAAAATATTAAAAAGCAATTTTTAATAAATCGATCAAATTATTTATTTACTTGTAATTAACTTAGGTGCGTTATCAAAAAAGTACCGTGAAGTGAAATATGTAATGAATCAATAAAGTGAAATATGTAATGAATTAATAAATAAAATTTGTAATGAATCAATAAAATGAAATTTGCAATGAACAAATGAAATGCAACATGCAATGAACTAATAAAATGAAAAAGAAACGAATTTTCATCAATTTATTCATAATAAATATCTCTCGGAAAAGGAATGAACAACAAAACTAAATTCCTGTCACTGTAAAAGGTTTCAATCGTCTCTTAATCCTCGAAACTAAAAAAAAAAATTAAAAAATTTCCCCCCAAAATCCAAATTAATTCACCAATGATGTGATTGTACCATACGGATGATCATCTTCTGACGAATCATCATCCTCATTAACCTCTGTATCCAATGAGATATCCATGAAGCGCGGTGCATCGAAAACACCATTAATCAGCTCCATGTAATCATCCACCAAATACTGATTATTCCTCTGAATCGAATATCGATCACTTGGGGATGGGGAAGAACCGAACAATGCATTCGGTGCTCGAGCAGTTGATGCATCACTATCGTCATCCTGAGATGAAGACGATGAAGATGACGAAGAGTTAGATATGTAAATGCGCGGTGAAGTAGATCCACTAGATGAGCTTTGACTGCAATTTATTTCCCGCCTGTAGATTAAAAATATATGATATAGACTTGGCCAATTCTAAAGTTAGCCAATGATAATAAGGCAGGCCAACAGAGCTGTAGCTAGATTTGAAGCTGCACGAAGACAACTCATTCATACAAAGGACAAAATGAGTTTCATAGTTTCAACAAAGCTACCTTACAATAAATTTTAAATTATTCAGACATCCAACATCTAATTTTACTTAATTTTGATTATATTTAACATAAATATAATTTTGCCTTCACTATATTTAAATATTTACATCTACAAGGACTTTGTCAATATATTTGAGCTAATTAAGCTTGATGTAGCCATATGATTATAGTTCGTTATTTTTTTGGTCACCTTTGATCTATTTTTGATAATATTTCTTTTATTTTGATAAAAGATCAAATATTTTTTATTATAATCAACACAAATTTTCGGCAACGCATTCGTTAAATGTTATCGAAAATTCTTGAAAAAGACAAAGCCGAAAATTTATATTGAGTATAATAATAATAAAAAATATTCGATCTTTAATCAAAATCAAAATAAATGAGATACAGAAGTATATGTGAAGAAAACGAAGTTTGTTTTACTCTGTAATATTATTTATCTTTAGTAACGCATAGGGCTTCTGCACTCGATTCGAATAGACTCAAACTCGTCGAATATTCTGGTAGTTACTCGGATTATGGATTTGACTCGAATACTCGACGAATCCAAGTTTTTAAAATTAAGCAATGACCAGTTTTGCGTTTCACAGTTATCTCGGCACCCGATGTCGAGACAACCTCGACACTTTTATTCTTCAGTGTAACAAAACAAACTATCAAAAATCTACAAGCACTTAGTATTGCTGAGGCCTTGAAGCGTGTTTAAAAGACAGTAAAAAATGACTAATTCTAATTTTAACAAATATATATAATTAATGATTTCACCAATTGAATTCCCTAAAAAATTAAAATTTTTATGCGAACTACTTTCTTTGCACGCTGCACCTACCAGCACAGTAATAATGGTCCTTGGTGGTCTACTTTTGCCATTGCTGGCATGGATGTAAATTTTGAGTTTGAATTATATATTCTGAAATCGTATCTGAAATAAGATTTTTGTCTTTTTTTCGCTTGAAAATTCCAAAAATTGATCAAATTCAAAAACACACAAAATGCGCATTTCGTGTAGTTCCGAGAAGCGCAACACTGTTGGGCTTCTAATTATTGGAAAGATGCTTCAACAGTTATAAAACTTTCTTAAGTGTAGTTTGGAGTTATAGCGCAATTATTATTAGTCGGATACCTTGTTTACAATTGAGTTTCGTTTTTCCGTTTACATTTGCTCAAGTTGTCTATCAATTTAAATTTACTTTAGATTTGTATCTCATTTTACGAACTGTAATTTTATCAAATTTATTTTTGAATTTTTATTGAGCATCTAGTAGAATTTCAATTGGGATTCCGTTTGAGCTTGATAAAATCTACAAACGAAAATGGATTGCTCCCAGTTCTTGCTCCACAAACGAACTCATCAAATTCGACTAATCCAAAATCCTTTGGTTAAACATTCACTCGAAAAACTTGGATTTTTGATTTTTGTTTATATGAATGAATAACTTGCTATTAAATATTAAAGATAATCCCGAATTGAGGAATTAATGAATAGCGGCTGAATTATGTCTGATTTCCATTGTTTTGTCTACTTAACTCCGATTTAGTGACTACCACGACACGAATACTTGGATACACATTAAACGTGTAATTACAAACGTTAACACATGTTTATTTAATCTCAGCCATCTGGTAGCCATAATAAATTGGATTTTATGTTTTTAAACGAATATTTATACAATTATTAAACTTTTTTTTCCGATTGACCTAGGTTTTATATTAGAGATGTTTCCTTGCAAATTTGTATATAAATTAAGGCAATGAATTGGGGAATACATACATCAACTTTGAGAAATATAATTCTATATAAATATCGAAAGAGTGATGGCCCATTAATAAAAACTCGAAAACGCCAAATTAAACAAATATATTTCGAGGAAATCATCCTCATCTTCAGTCTGCCATCATAATCTTTTTTAAATGCTATATACGGAAACAATAATGATGTAATGGTTACGATTTAATAATTTAATTAAATAATCTCAATAAATTTGTTGCTGATTGAACGTTTATTTTCTAATAGGTTTAGTTTCTGATCTAGTGCATACATTCTCATGTAATGGGTGAAATACCATATATACTGAAGAGAATTCCAGTCATCTTCGCACATGAGTTCAAGAATATAGCCGATTGAGAGACGTGAGTAATATTATTGAGCATATAAAAATGCACAAAAGAACAACTGATTTAAATGATTTTGAAATTTTATATAAAAACTTTAATAACAAATGGGAAAGAATTTTATGTGAGGCTTTGGTGATTAAATCACAATTCCCAAAAATAAACGTTCAATCAAGAGCAAATTTATTGAGATTACTTAATTAAATCATGAATCTTAACTATTACATCATTATTGTTTCCGTATATAACACTTGATAAAGATTATGATGGCAGACTGAAGATGAGAATAATTTCCTTGAAATATTTCTTTTATATAGCGTTTTCGAGTTTATATTACTATATAATTAATATATATCATACAAGTTCCTTACATTAAAAAGTTACAAATCCTTGCCTGTATAAAAAAGATTCATGAAAGTGTAGTAAAGAAATATTACCTAAAGTGATTAGTAGCATAATTAAACGTTAATTAAAAACTAAATCCATAAAAAAATCCTGTAAATCCTTCAAAATTTATTAATTGCATATGAAGTTTATGAGTTCTCACAATGGAATCTGGACCATTATGATAACTACGATACTATTATTATTATTATTATTATTATTAGTCTAAATAATATATAATTACCTAGGAAGATTTGGTACAGATTCCGCACAAGGAAGCGAGTCAGGATTGAGAGCGATGCGAGCATAATCATCAATGTCAATTGACTTACAAAAATGAATCGCATAGAGTAATTTTTCTTGAAGAATTGCCTTGCTTGAATAGTTGGGCAATTTGAGCAAGAAAAAACAAGTGTATGCTTCAGGAAGATAATCATCGGCTGGAGAATATTTGCTTAGCACTTGAATGACGAATTCTTTTCCACGAAGATCAGACACATATCTCGGCAATCGGGTACGCCCCCAAACGAATCGAAGAAATAATGAACGAACTTCATTAGTCATTTCTTCCATAATCTCCCAAAACCAAATAATAATGAGATCATCACTTTTTACGCCTCGATACAATGTGATAGACTTTAAGAAAGAAATCGGAATCGAGTCATTGCCACAGACCAAACATTCAAGCTCCCGAGATGAAAAGAGATTCAATAATGGCAATGGAATCACCAGACTTATGCCTCTTCTGATGAACAAACAGGTTTTGTCGAATTCATGAATTTTGTAGTTGATTACTTCATCTATGTAACTATTCCTATTGGAGGCATTGACAAAGATAGCTCCAGAGGTTTCAATATTTAGATTAACCTCTTTACCATCGATAGCTGTCACACTGTAAGGGATTTGCAAATTCTCTAGTTCTGTCTCATCGATTGCTTTCAGGCTGAATTTAGTTGGAAATGCAATTAGTAAATTAAAAAGCTCAATAACAAATAGAAGAAACGAAACTTTTCAAAGCTAATACAATTAGAAACACTAATCGGAATTACTCAAATAATATTAATTTTTTTTCTCGTCAAAATCATACAACAATTTTTATCATAATGACACTGTAGTTGGCAATAGGAAGAAACAATCAGTTATAACGGATAAACCAACGGTTATTCAATTTACCTTTGCTAATTTAATATTTAGCATCTTTAAAATTGTAATACAACAATCACTCCAACTGTGCCGAGATAGATTTTTATAGGAGACGCTACTGCGTTCTACAATTTCTTTTTTATACAAGTAAACCGACATTAACATTACATCAACATACTATAACCATTATCATTATTATTATTTTCATTATTGGATAGGCACCATATTAATTAAACTAAATTAAATCATGATTATGTAAATTAAAATTGCAATTGAAATGCTCTAAAATTAAATAAAAGAAAAAGTTTTGTGATATTTTTTAATTTACTTAGATTAATATGTGTGTTTTAATAAGATGTGTAAATTAGGGTTCTTTAAAAAAAATATAGAATTTATTTGTTGAAGAATTGACTTTGTTAAATTTAAAATTTCGTTCAAGAGCCTTTGGATTTCATTAAAAACTTAATAAAAGTTATTCAATAACTAGATACTGAAATATGAATAGCGATATTGGATCTGATTATGAACTATTTTGCGATAATGATTCAAATAATAGTTTATGGAAAAATGCTGAGTTTTCTAATGCAAACAAATTCCCCTTTATTAAGAAATTAGATAAAGATGATTCTTATGAACAAATTTGCATTCCTGGTTCGAGTTTTCCTAAAATGAAAGTAAACAATTGTGAAAGCAATTTGAATACATCCAATAATAATTATCGGGAACGTGTGATATGTGAAGCATTGCTGATAAGGTCATTGGATCCGAATATTAATGTACAGAGTGCTATGACTAAAAAATTTTTAAATAGTTTGAGTATGTTAAAATCATTGTTAAAAGTATTGTTTTAAAAAATTCTTTTAATTTTTAATATTATTAAAATAATTTTATTTATAAAATATTACAATATTATTTTAAATTATAATATAGATAAATATTTATTATTTATATAAAATAAATTTTAAAAATTAGTTAAAAGTATTTAAATATTTTAAAGTGTTTATTTATTAAATTAATATAAAAAAATAGACTGTTTAAATTATATGTTAATTCATAATATTTTTAGTTGGTTTTTTGTGCCTGAAGATGACAGTTATACTGTCGAAATATATCGTACGAAGAGTCTTATTGGCGTTTTCTTTTATTATTTTTATTATTATTATTATTATTATTATTATTATTATTATTATTATTATTATTAAAGTGAATAACAAAATAAGCCCTTGCTGCGAAGCAAAAATTACATTGTAGAAAAAATTTTCGATTATTAAATAATCTTATTCAGTTTCTTTTGGAACTCTATATTGATTTATGCTGGAAATTTTCATGGACAATATTAATCCGAAATTATATGAAAATTATAAAATTTTAATGGAACTGAGTAATAAAGAAAATACTTGGTTGATAGTTGCGGTTGATAAAAACAATCAAATGGTTGTTTTAAAATTTATTGAAAATCTAGACAAAAGTAATCAGTTTATCATGGATGATAATTTAAAAAAATTTATTCCAAGAGAATATTTTTTTCTTAAGCTCCTGTCCAGTGTAAACTTTGTTCCAAGGATGATAGATTTCTATTCTGATAAAAAATGGAATTTAGTCGTTATGGAATACTTGGATAAAGATTGGATAGATCTGTATTTTTATACTGATGAAGATAGCAGCGAAAGGCCTTTGAAGATAATTCTAAAGAATTTTATTAATTTAATTTACAAGTTAACCAAAATGAATCTTTATCAATTTTACATAAAACCAGAAAATATCATGGTCAACAGATCTTCATTGGAAATTAAACTTATTGACTTTGAAGATTTCTTCTTTGTAGAATCAGGAATAATGAATATTGATATAACAAAAAATGGAACTATAGTTTATAAAAGTCCCGAATTATACCTTAACGAAGCCTTTTTAATAAAACCGAGTCAAGCATTTAATATAGGATGTTTGCTGTATGTTTGTTTGGAAGGAACTTTCCCATATTCTGGCGATTTGAAATCATTTGATAAATTACCAAGAATGAAAAGATCCACATAAGCAGCGATGAATTTTACAAAAAAGTGCTTTATGAGAAACCCAAATGAGAGAATTTCATTTCATTGTTTTGTAAATGATAAGTGGTTTCAATAAATATAATAAATTCAAATCACAATAAATATAATAAAACGCAATCACCGTTTTATACTTATACTATTATATTATCATCATTTTGTAATTTCTAATTGGAATTTCGACAAATCAATTCTCTATAGTAATTGAACTGCTATAGAGAAGATGTGTACTAATGTAGTTTTCTTGTTCTTACTAGGTTGTGTAAAAAGATCCCGGGCAGTTTTAGATTACAATTTCAACATATAGAATAACAATGAAAGCAAACATGATTAACCATTAAATGAATTCAAGCAATGGTAATATACTAGGTCGTGTAAAAAGAGCTTATTAAATTATAATTTTCATGTATGCAAAGTGCTTTGTAAATTCACTTGCTGCTGCTACCCGGGAACTTTTTACACAACCTAATATTAGCTATTATCATTCTCATCATTTAAAAATATATAATATACGACCACAGTTATGTATGTTAAGATTCTTAAATATTCAATAAATTTTATTAAGTAAAATAAACATAAATTATTTAAAAAAATAATAATAAAAAAACATATTGTGAATAAAAAAATAACTAAAACATTCTTAAATCATGCCAAACTCAATTTAGCTAAATATTAGTTTGGGGAGGCAAAAAGTGTCCCTGGGATGACACAGCTCACTCCTGTTTAGCAGTACTATGAGATCATAGGCATTCCAGATTACAATTTATCAAATTATTAACTGCAATATTTAACGATATGATTTAGGACAAAATTGATGAATAGATTACAATAACTATGAACCTTTTATGCTCACCAGATTTTCAAACGAAAGTTTTTTGACCAACTGAAGCTCTTGCATTATAAATAAAAATAATTTAGATAATTTGCTCCCTTGTGCCTTATAACGTTACCAAGACTTGTTAGGAATAAATCATTATATTCCAATACCTATACCGATATGTCATTCAACATTGGGGAAATTGCTCTATTAATTCGCACACCAGAAATACCTCAAACCATCATTTTTACATAATAATTTCACGAGCAACAAACTCGGAGGTTCTAAAATTTGAAAATCAAAAAGTAAATGAAAATAACAATGAATTAATTAAAGAATTAATTAATACTACAAACAATGTCTATTTACCTCATTAAACTACTAAGAAGATCCTTATCGAATAGTTGTAAGTCATTCTTATTGAGAGATTGACCACTAAGAATCTTCCAGATTAGATCAGAGACTGTTAAGGATAAAGGCTGATTGGTGCGGATAGCGATACCCAATAGACAGCCGAGAAATATGAACCATTTAGTGTTGGTTTTATCTGCATATGGTGATAGAACAAAACAATCTTTGTCCGGAGAAGATATGAAAAACGGTAGATGTCCTAATAACGCAATTGCAACATAATACCTACGCAATATTGACACCAAATAATTATTACCATTTTGTAATTCATCACAAATTTCCGTGATGCTCTCGCTATAACCTCCACCACAATCATCAACACTTTCACCGATCAATTTTACTTTCCATACACGATTGGGCAATAGAAAAAAATCAGGGGGAGGCACGAATATTGAGCCACTTTTGGAAATGCAGTCGGCTTCTTCTATGAGTTTACCGCCCAACTGGCCAAATACTGAAACAAGTACAACCTGATTTAATTCCAAGAAAATAAGTAAATGATCGTTAATAAAATTATTATTACACCATAAGGCAGTATGGAGAGAGGGAGAGAGGCAGGTACACAGAGAGGATTGTTCAAGATTTTTTTGATCACATGTATTATGATCATTTGTATTATGACAAATTTATTATTCATACTACACATGAAACAAAATTTATATTTATTTACTAGCAGAAATTTTTCTTGAATAAAGTCTGTATTTTTCCCAAAGTTTAAACCTAGTTGATTGAAAGTAATGTTAACCCATTCCACCACTAATAATATGACTTAATTTGTTAATTAAAAACACTATTTAATTATTACAACTTTTATTTCAAAGAAACCTTAAGACTAAACTTCACATAAAATTAAAACGGTAAAACATAATACTATAATTTTGTTTTGTTATTTGGATATTTGTTTAATCTTCATCTTCAGGCAATCTTGGAAGGGTATGATAATTTTTTAAACATTCTGACATGCGGAGAGCCACCAAGCATTTCTCACATTTTCATCGTGATTCACTTTTCTTTTTCAGTAAAGAACACATTTTACAAAGCCTGAGCGGGTTTTGTTTGACAGGATTTGGAGGAATTTGACTAGGGAAATGTTCCCATTGTACAGCCTGTAATCGTAAAGGGCATGCTCCTCCAGATGCCCTTCCTCGCCTCTTGTATAGTGGTAGCGTAATATTCTCTAATATGCTTTCCGCAATACAAGTTAAAAATAATACGTTAAGATTGTTAGTAATTATAATTTTTCATCAAAATATCATTCCTAATTATTTTATCAACGATATTTACATGAAAACCAATATTTTTTCCTATTCTAATATATACTATACATAAATTGATATCCAGCACTTTTCCCAATAGTATACTAGTTTCGAGCTTATGGCTCTCATCAGTACTGTGCCGGGAGGCGCTAAGATTTCTCTGAGCGACAGGTAAGTGTAAAAACAGTGCCAAGTTAATACTGTTATACACTTATCCTGATGCACTGGACATCAAAAAGTTTGCAAAGTTTAGATTAAAGGAAAGAAAAAATACTAATCTTTATCTTGAAACCTCCCGCATATATATATATATATATATAGATTCAGGCGAATAAGAATTTAGAAATAAGTCACGTATAGGGTGAAGACAATTACATTATATATAAATAGGAAATCGTTTTAGTATCAATATTCAACATTGTTAAAATTTTTATTATAAAAACTTAGCATAATAATTGAAAATATATTTTTTAAAATTTTATCCATATTATTATATTACCGACAAATTACATAAAAAAATTAAATTTATTTTAAGCTTCATTGATTTTTCAGTGTTTTGTTTTAAAATTCCCTCACCCCTATTCTCAATCATTATTACATACACTTATAGTGCTCCAGCTAATTAAATCATGGAATTTCCATTTTGGAATTTTTCTCTTTTTTTAAAAATAAAAAACCCTCTTCGAAACAGTGAATGTTATATCGGTGGGAGTATTTATTAATAATTAAAAAGTATTTAAAAGTCAAATGAAGAAAAATAGAATTAACCAGTCTTTTCCAATTGAATCTTCGTACGACCAACACATATATCACCATTGTCTCGTCTTTCATCATCGCAATGGTTCTCGACTTCTGCCCATCCCGCTCGTTGCAATATTGAAACACCGGCGGGGGTTCCGGCTGATGCATGCAATCGATTAACTTTAATTTCCGGTCCATGCTTTTTACTGCCATACATTGTAGTTTGGACCATCAATCGGAATAATGACTCTTTGCTACTAGGAAGCAAGATTTGGCGTACTTTATCCATTACAGATTGACGATTTAAATCCATAAAATGGAGATTAGAGCAGAACAATTCCGTCCAGTGGTGAAGTAAAAGAAATCGATTAATCAAAGACACAGCAGATTTGTTTTCCAATAGATTGCATGATGTAGGTCTTGTTGAAAGAGATAATCGTTGATCAGGAGATTCTGTTTCATGTGACTTATTTCCAGAAACGGTTGTCCATGCCAGTGTATGTGCGGAGCCACAGGCAACACGATTGATACCTTTTCCTGTTAGTGATTCGATGATGCGTGGTCTACTATTTGTAGTTGTTGTTCCGTCTCCTAATTGACCTTCATCATTATCTCCCCAACTGTAAACTTCACCATCTTCGGTACAACAAATGCAATGCAAACTTCCGCAAGCAACGTCGATAATTTTTTTCCTATTTAACTGTGCAACTTTTTCCGGTTTACGAACATGATTATCCGACCCATGACCAAGTCGAAAATAATCGCCCTTTCCCCAAGTATAAACTTCACCACTTGCTGTCAAAACTAAACTAAATTGACTTCCACAATCGACTTTAATAACACCAGCTCCCTGACATTATTGTTTGAATGAAAATTTACAAGGTGAGATAAATAATTACCTCAAGAGTTTCAATTTTCATCGGTAATTTACAAATGTCAAATCCTCCTCGTCCTAATTTGCCATAGTCACCATCTCCCCATGACCAGACACTCGTATTAGGAACTAAATCAATTCTTGAATCTTCATTTTTTGTGATACACAAAGTTTGAGCATCCCCGCTTCCACAAGCGACCCCTATTACGTGATAACCTCTCAAAGCTTCAACAATTTTAGGAAATGGTTGATCATCCCCATTACCATGACCAAGTCGGCCATATCGGCCTTTTCCCCAAGTATAAAGTTCACCCTAAATTTATAAAAAAAACATATAATTAAAGGTTTTCTGCATTAAGTAACCATAAAAATACCCATGTATATATAAAAGCAAAAACATAAAGTAATTTTCTATGTAAGAATTACAGTAACATTCATTCGTTTATTTAATGCATTAAAAAGATTTATTTCGTTATACTTTATTTCATTAGTTTACCATTATAAAAACAAATTTTTTAATCGTTTCTAATTATTTAATTCAATTCCATTACCTTGATATAAGGTAGTTAAATCCGGTAGAAAAATTTGAAATATAGACGTGTAAATAGGCGGGTATAGTCTACGTCCTACAGACTGCGGGTTATATTTTGGAAAATACAGTAATTAAATGATAATTAAAATAAGAAGTCCGTTAAAAGTTTATTGTTATTTAGCATTCGTCATTAAAATAACAAGACATGGTAATTTGATATACATAAAATGTTTATTAGTATGATTATTATTTTCTTTTTTTTATTTAAATTATTACACAATACATTACATAACACACGGATGATACTTAAACGCATATTCCCATTTGAAATGTGTCTGATAGACACTTCGGGTCGTTTAAGGCTTAAATGAGTCGGTAATGAAATTATTTATTTCTATGATTAGATTGCTTTTAGAATACATTTTTTTTACAAAAGATCGTTTTAATTTATTATACTTAATTTTTTGAGTGAAATTACTAACTCAATATCTCAAAAATATATTTTTACAAAACTAATTACAAATTAGGATCAACAAAATTTAAATTCCCCATTAAACAGAAGTTAATAAATATAATTTGAATTAGAAAAGGAACAGAAAAGAATAGCAAAAAGAAAACAATGAATAAATAATGAATGATAATGTTGAGTCGAAATTCCATAGAAATTTAGTGAGGTGCATGATAAAATGTGATCAACTATAATTGATTGTGGTGAAGAATGGTAATGTTAAAGTAGGACTGGAATCCGCGTGTCGTATCTGAAATGCTTAGGAAAATACCTAAATTGAAGGAGCTGAATTTTAAATGTATTTAAAATAAAATATTTCCTAAATATTTAAAATGACAGTACTGTACTGGTGATAAAATTCAAATATAATTATATTTATAATATGGTAGAATTTTACCAATTTTATCTATAATTATTATCTATAATTGCGACATATCAATATATATTCAAGTTTAAAATATAACTATAAATTATATAAAAAAATAAAACAAAATAGTAGAGAAATAGAAAAGGAAGTTTCTTTTATTATTCAGAAAAACCAGGAGAATTATAAAAATCAAGAAAATGTCAGGCAAGAAACATTTCAACAATCTCAGCAAAAGAATTCAAATAAATTGCCAATTATCAACAGTCCAAAATCAAAATCTTTTAGTTTATACGAAACTTCACAATGACATAAATAATTTTAATGACACATAAAGTGTTAACATGGGGTCTTTCTATAAAATCAATGTACTAAATCAACTATTTTTAAAATTGATTTACTGTGTTAGTAAAAATAATTCAGATCAATAATAAAAAAACCTATTCACTAACCGTTTTTTTAAAAATATTCAAAAATTTGAAAAAACAGTAAAAACCATAATATTAATAATATTATTTATTTATTGTTTTTTATAAATTATTGTTGTCACTTTTTGATTATTTGTGGTGTTGTGCTTGTCACTATCATTAATAATTATAATTCTAAATATTATTACTATTTTTTGTTTCACCTCCGATTTATTTATAAGTGACATAATATTTTATACAAAATTTGACCATGAATCAGATTTATTTAAGGTATTCACAAATTTTCGGCACAGCCTTTTCAAGTGATTTCTATTATTATTATTATTATTATATTAATATAATATTTTTAAAAATCGATTATTCACATTACCGATCGTGATATAGCGGCACTATGGGAACCGCCAGCAGCAATATCGATTATTTCTGCCTTAACCAATGACTTTACAAGTGTAGGAGTGAGCACATCTTCTCCAGGTTGCACTCTGATGTCCAGGCCCAATTTATTATCCTCTGCATCACCCCAAGCATAAACAAGTCCGTTATTACACAACGCTAAACAATGTTTTCCGCCACTGTTAACAGCGACTTTTACTACAATTTTCTCTTCTAGTCCACTGACTAAAATTGGAGTTTGGACCGACTCAGTAGATCCTATTCCCAAACGCCCATTGTTCCCGAATCCCGTTGCATACACTCGACCGTCAATAGAGACAATAAATAAACTTTGTTCACCCCCAATAATTTGCCTTGGTCTCAATGCACTCAAATGTTCACATAATACTGGCACTTTTATTTTTGAGCCTTCTACCCCTCCTAATTGACCTCGATGATTATGTCCCCATGACCAGACTTCCAATCCACTTGCACTGTCTATAGGCCAACATTTTTTCCATGCATCAGGTCGACTTTTGAGCCAACCAACGATTTGAAGGTCATGCTGATAACTAAATTCACGCGGATCAGCATATTCACTAACTGCAGTTATGGCATTGATCTACAAGATTAATAATAATAATAATAATAATAATAATAATAATACTTCTCTGGTCAATGGATCTTTGACTGTGGGTTCCTTGAGAAATCGTGATTTGAATTCGTTAATAAACCTGTAAGGTAATGATGAGTTAGTGATTAAAGATTCAGTAGTTCTGTATGTAAGACAGTAATTTCGAAACCATGCCCATTCATCAGCAGTAGAAACGGGTGAGATCGAATCCAGTCTGATGTAGCAAGATAACTCAATGAGGCTCTTTAAATGAATATTAAAATTCAAGCAGCAAATGATTTTTTTTTAATAAGCAACCTTTAAAAATCGACTGTAAAATAATTGTTTACTCGACTTTACTTCTGGTTCTTCGAATTTAAATTGCTTCAACACGACTTTTTGAAGACACAATAAAAATCCACAAATGATATCAATATCATTAATAAGCTGAGAAGATTTGTCTACTTGTTCTTCGTCCGATGATGTTTCATCCGCTTCAATGTCGAAATTATTTGGTTCATTACTGAAATTATGAAACCATTTATTTCCAATGGAAATAAAATGAAATAACTTTTGACAGAGGACATTTTACACCATTATAACCCATCATGTTCAATATTCAAACAAATAATTCAATTTAATATTAAAAGACCAAAAATATCAGAGAAAAATTATAAGTATGAATAAACTTTTAACATAAATGGACTTGTAAAAGGGATAATCCAGGATAATATAGAGATACAAGGTGGAATACAGAGGAATACATATGGATTTGGAATTCTTCAAAAAGTAGAAAAGTGAATAGTAAAGTAAACAAAATCATTTTTCAGTGCAAAAGAAATTTTAATAAAAGCAAGGTTAAAGGTTATGGAAATGAAATCTTCACCGGAAATGATTTTAAGAGAATTCGTGGTGGATTAGAAAATCAAGAAAGCAATCAAAAGATTAGAGTTATGCATTATTATTATAAAGATTCCGTTTCGGCTTCTTTATCACTACCAACCATAAATCGTATGGTACCCATTTTCCTATTTTTCATAACTTACCAACTTTTCCAAAATGGGGATGACTCGTTTATTTATTGACCATCTCTTTTATTGTTACTGATGGATCTCTCACATTCAGATACCGAAACATGTAGGCCAGTAAAAATATTACTTCATAAAACACAAAATAGGCCGATTTAAGATCTTTAAGATTAAAAAGTCTCATTTAAGTCAAAATAATTAGGTCAGATATACAAAATTGCCTATCAAGTTTATATATAAATTCTTCAATTGCTATTAATAAGTATACTTCAACTCTAGCTTTCAACCTGCATTCCTCAAAGTCAATTGTGTGTCCATCACGGACTTCATCCTGGGTAATATAATCACCCCTCGGAATCCTTGAACCTACGTTAACATGGACTTAAACTAATAATTCCAATATCAAATCTATTTCCGGTCTTTCTCACCGTTTCAGAACCACTTTATCCTTTTAACAAATAATTCATCACTAAATTTTTATAATCTTTCTATAAAATGATCTAAAAAAATCAGCACAAGTCAAATATTTGATTTAATCTAAGTTACAGTTATGTTAAAGTTTTTGTTTACTTGATACATCAAACTTGGTGAGTTTTAATTATATTAATTGTGACTTGAAAGAAAATCACATAATTTATTTCTTTAATTTAATTAATAAATGTAAAAAATGATTGATTTTGACAAATGGATTGGCAGAATTCCAATTGATTTCTGCGGAAATTAAAAGCTCAAGCAATCAAATAACTAACGGAGTATCATCCTGAGGAGTCAAAACTTTACTGTCAGACCTTGCAGCACTGAGAACAGAGTAACTATCAATTGCCTTCATAAATTGAGCGAATACTCCCAGGTTTAAATTTCGAATGATAGCGAGAATCTGACGGACTGCCCATATCCGGGATTCACAATCGAGATCCCAACGAGAAAATGCCATTTGTGAAAGAGATTTGATTAATTGCAGAGTTAAAGATGTGTCTTCAAATTGCAATTCGATCTCATTTAACAGTTCTTTAATCAGAGGAATATTTGGTGAAAATAGTGTTAAAAGTTCATTGTTGTCGATATTTTCAGTGGTATCATATTTGATTTTATTGTCTTGGTATTGTTTCCAAAGGGGTTTCACTTCGAATCTCCAACCCCAAGCTGTTATTGAACCATCACTTTTAAATGACCAATGCAATTCATTTCCGTTAATAATGACTTTTGATCCCCAATCTTCCCATCTCTGTCCTGATCTCTCAGCTACGATGGAATTGTTATGGTCCATAATAACCAATACGTCTTTGTTTCGCTCTGTCGAGCATTGTCTGTCAAACTCCACAATCAGCCGAGGGGCATCTATCAGTAAAAATTATATTACAAGTCTTATCAAGTTTCGAATATACCCGGTATAAGAACCTTTCCACTTAATTTAGTGTTTTCATTATAAGGATGAGGGCTTTCTCTCACTATAGAAATATCACGAGTTCGTTTCATCATAGTCACAAAGTCTTTATTATCACAATAATGATGTATTCCATTATTCTTACTAGAATTGCTGTCACCAAATCTAAGCGTAAATTGTGAATTAAATAAAACAATTAAAGTAATAAAATTTCCGAAAATTTTAAATAATAATCGCACAAAAACAGAAGAGTTTAAATTTTAAAGTTATCGAAAAATCCGCTTCTTAAAACTCCACTTTTTAAAAATCATTTTTATAAGCGATAAAATTGATGGCTCACAACTCCACAAAGGGTTGCAAAATTTCCAAGAAATTTCTCAACAGAAAAAATAGGTGAAAAATAAAATATTAATAAAATTAAGCATTTAATTTTACACAAAGATCCTACTTTTTATTTTAATATTATTAAAGCAATATAAAATTTTGTGAATCAATTTGTCTATCACCAAATAAACAGTCATGCGAATTCTAATACTGTTTTTCGATATTCAGAAACGAAATCGGTTCTATTTAATGAATGCAAAAGACAGAATGCTCCTTTGTTAGCAGGTGATACGTCATTATTCTGATCTATGAAATAAAGTTTACATTTTTTTTAAGTCAGAAAAAACACCCTTTCACCTTTATTCATTAATGAAGATTGGCTGGCAATCAGAGTTACATAGCTGAAAAACCTAATGATTTAGATTGAATCTACTGACAAAGGTAAAAGGGTTTTAATTTGAATTTAACCCTCTAAAGAATGCGCCCGCCTCAACGCGGAGTATACGGTAGCAGCGATTTATTACTCAAAATATTTTTTTGTTATTTAATACATGACAGCGACAACAGGCAAGATTGCCTCTATACAACGATGGACGAGAGATTGTGACATTATGCATAGTTATCCTGTAACAACCAGTTTAAGTTGAATTGTTTAAAAATGCAGAAGAAAATTGATGCATTAGAGGGTTAATTTAACTTTTAAAAATAAACTGATACTTTAGCTATAAAAACCGAACATTTCTATCAATGGGAATTATATTAGTAGCTCTTAAAACATTTATTCTTTGGCGACAGTCACCGACTGTTGAATCCTACCTTACCAATCTTTTCGGCCTGAGATAATATATAACTTTCCAGAAAGATTTGAAATTTACCGCATCAAAAACCATTATGAATTCGAAATTAATTTTCGTTTATTATTTTTATTTCTAATATCTCCATAAATGAAAAAAAGTTTAATCGACCATCTAGTTTATATTCCACGAATAATGCGTTATGTACAAAGTGGGATTTGAAAAGTGTACTGCCATCTAAAAGTTAAGTTCAGAATTGAATATATCGAGGAAAATGACAATAATTGTCAATTGGGAAGGATTATATTTTCACCAGAAAAAACGGAAAACCACATGGACCATGAAATTCTCTGTAAAACTTACCAGAGCTTATCTATTCAATCACCAAATTATATACACATATCCTGGTGCTACCAGAATTCGATTTACTTTGTTTTTTGTAAAGCTCACTTAACACACTTTTCACAAATTTATTTTTTATTACTCTATATTAATTGATAAATATTGTTATATTTTGACACATTATGAATATGCATTGCATGTATATGATGAAACTTAACGCGTTAAAAGAAATAATTTTGATTTCGAGGACATCCATAAATGATGTCATGCAATGCTACCACAGTTTCGACACCATCCCCTCTGGTCACATCATATCAAATAATACAAAAAAATTCTGCAGCCGCCACCTTCAATAATATCATGAAAGTGTATATTAGATTAACGGACTCTAGTATATTGATGAGCTCAGTGAACAGAATTATCAAAATATGAAATATGACGATGAGTAACAAAATATAAATAATCAAAAACGAATTAAAATTTTATGTAATGTCACATTTCTAAAAATACCATTCCCTGTGCAGATTTGTGACCCCCAGGTGCTCGTGACGTCATTTATAAACGTCCCTTTAATACAGATCTCTTAATACATATTTCTAGATTTTTGTTGAAAAATATAGCGAATTCTGGGAGGATGGATTTATGACGAAGACCCGTAAATAAAAACCAATAGCTAAATTACTGCTGCATTCAATCCCAAATAGAAGAGAGTCAGTGCGCACAATACAAAATGAGTTCAAGAACAGCAGCACTGAAGGGAAATTAATAACGCGTGTAACCGACCAATTGGAACCATTCAATGATTTCCATATCAATAAAACAAAACTAGTCTCACTTCTCAATTTCATCAACCAACAACAGCAGACCGACTTGACGCAAATTATTAGATTGATTGAAATCGGTATTCCTCAATAAATCCTGCAGAAAGAGAACTGATTGGTTTGGAAGAGCATTTTGCAATTTCAAATAATCGAATGCCAATAAAAATGATTCCATGACGGACAACCTTTTATTCGCTGTTGATGGCAAATTATCGGATTCCTTCTAAAGTTGTATAACTTAATTGTTAAATACAATAATTATGCTAATTATACAAATAATTATTAATAAATGATATAATAACCGTTTGATGTCAGCGTTTAGATTTGGACGTTCAGGTCCTATAAAGTAATTAATAGATTCTGTGAAGTGTTTTCAGCAGATAATTAAATATTTCGGATGATTTGCCAGAGTGATTTAAAATGAATTTAAATAATTTTAAAAAATAAAATCAGTTTGCTATTGGTAAAATGTTTAAAATTATAATTAATAAATTTTTGAATTTCGTAATGAATTTTAAAAACATCATTAAATTACATATTGACTGTTGAATTTCTCTGATAGATTGTTTTGAAATTGTTTGGTTTAATGTTTGAAAGTTTGTTTAAATGTTAAATAATATTGGATAATTAATAAATTTTGGAATGAGTTTATTTAATAAAAATTCTTTTGAGGAAAATTTAGAAGATATTCTAGCAACTTCGAACAAATTCAAAGATTATTCTTTAATATTCTTAGATATTCGGAAACATTCGTGATTATTAAAAAATAATTTACTAAAAATGATGGGGGTCAAAATTGACTTTTGGAACATCCTTTAATTAATCAATTTATTCATTCAGTTTAGTATTCACATTTTTCAAAATATTAGAGTTTTGGTTTTATGGAATAACCCGAAAAACTGTACAAAAATAATATGGAGCCAAAAATGACCCCACCGCGCGTATGAGGGATAATTTTTTTTACAATAGATGATGGAAATCTTCTAAAGCAGAGATGGTCAACCCGTGGCTTATCGCAAGAAAACTTGCAGCTAACGAAATTGTTTATAAATATTTTTAAAATATATTAAAAATCAAAAATCTAATCAAAGCAGGATATATTTATAACTGAACATTATTTTCAGTATAAATGAAAATATTCATTTAACTTATCCAAAATCAATATCAGTACTCCAGTTTAATAACCTCGACATGTATTGATTTTTCAAGTAATTTTTTTACAATTAAAAAATTTATTGTAATCTAGCAAACTGTTTTGTGGATTTTTTGTGGTTCATGAAATTTTAGATGTTTTATTTTTGGCTCTTTATTCGATTTAGGTTGACCAGGCCTGCTCTAAAGACTACAATTAACTATAACTTGTATTATTTATAAATTATATATATATATGTTTGCATTTCAACTGATTGTAATCAGTAGAGATCGGAAAAAAGAGTGCATTTCGGGGTTAAAAATGAGGGCAAGTAGTGCTTTTTATTTTCCAAATAGAATTGGAGATTTCAACAAACGAAAAGGAATCGATTAGGAATATTATAATTTCCTATATTTAAGAAAATATATTAATATTTTTTTAATAAAAATAAAGTAATTAATATTATTTATTAAAATATAAATATATTAATTTTTTCAGATTTGTCTGCTATCTGTTAAAATGTTATTTAACATCGAAAAACGACGCTAGACCAAACATCCTGTCAGCGGTGCATATTTGAAAATTTTACCAGAATCACTACAGTTTATGTGGTGATAATTCATAAAATAATTTATATCTGAATTTCTTTCAATACAATCGTCAAAATATTTGGATATTTCAACATCTCTAATTTGATGTTTTAAATTTCCAACCAATCTTGTTTGCTCAATGATGGTTAAACCTTCCCTTTTAATTTACTATTTTTAACCCAGAAATTTGAAAAAGTGCTTTGAAAAAAAGTGCGCACTCTTTTTTCCGATCCTATTAATCAGATTCTCAATTAAATGTTAAAAAATTATTTAAAAATAATATAAATTTATGTGCAATTTTAATTTCTGTTTACACCCCATCACCTTTGAGTGCGCCTGGAGAATTTCAAGTACCAAAACATATCAATGTCTTTGAAATATTCTGTCTTTTGCAATAAATTTTGTAGAGCATCGGTGTACTGGGCATCGAAACAAATTTTACTAACTAAACCAGGAATTTGGAAGAAATATTGATCTTATAGAAATTGCGTAAGAAAAATAAATGTATGTCCCTCCCTCCGATATCCAGATTTGGTATCGCTGAAGAATTTTAAGCTTCAAAACAAATTTATTGTACCAGTTTTATGACTTGTTTCATCTCTCGATATCTAGATAAATTTTGTTAGAAGATATCGGAAATGGAAATTATTATATACGGATATCAATTATATTAATATAACATTAATTAAAATATTACTAAACCTTCGTCAACTCAGTAGATTGGGAGCACGTGCGAGCCATTAAATTTGAAACGAGATTGCTATAGCATAATGAAAAATGGAAATACAAAAACAAAATTTACCGAGCAACAAGAACCTGTAAATTACGAAACAAACTACAAATGACACCAACTTGCGTAGCGCGACCGCGTAATTGTGAAATAACCACTGAGAGATTATAATCATTGTTCTCATTCTCATCATTTTCATTCTTAGATTGCGTAGTTTCATCGGACCTATTTCGCTTTTGGAAAATGTTTTTATCTATATCTGAATAATGTTATTTTGACATTTGCTACTGAATGGGATTCTCACCAAAAACATCTCCTGCCCCAAGCGGATCGGGATTGAATTTAAATAGCAAAGGAGAGAAATCTAAAACAGATAATGAGTATGACATTTCCTTAATGTGTGGCCATCTGTTTAGCGCTTGACTAGGAAGGAAAGAATCCAAATCTGAAGCAGTCCATGCGACACTATGAGAACTACCGCAAGCGACATGAGCAATTTTATTATCCATCAAAGCTGAAACCAATGTTGGGCGCATGTTATAAGTAACTGTTCCATTGCCTTGCTGGCCATGATCATTGTCACCCCAGGAATAGACCTGGAATGAAGTACTTATTAATACTATTATACAAACAAGCGTGACATACTTGTCCACGGTCAGTAACTGCTAGACAGTGTAACGCTCCAACTGCCAAATGCACAATTTTAGTTTTTTTTAAATCTTCAATTTGCATAGGTTCGCGAATATGTTTATCAGTGCCATGTCCAAGACGATAATAATCTCCCTACATATAATGGTCTATAAAATCTTAATATAATTAATATTCCTAGCAATAGTTTCTTATAATATATCTAGATTTGTTGATAAAGAACATTTCAGTTAGTTCATTACATGGTAAATTAAGCACAAACTGATAACAAGACAGAATGACACCAGAGTCATGGTCAATAAGGGCATCGAGCTCAAATGCCTATGAAATTAGAGTCAAGAGATAAAAATAAATCATTCAAGACATTGAGCACCTGATATGACTATTTTTGAAATGCCAACAATAAATTTTGGAATCACTGCAAAATGTTAAATCAGATGAACTTGAGAAAGTCCAGGTTTGAAGTATTCTTAACTAAATACATTTTTTTAAAGTTTTCACTGTAATGCAACACAACTAAGTGGTGACTTTTGCATGATAAGAGAGTCAAAGAAAATCCAAATGCAAAAGTAGCAACAAAAAGTTTTGGAATCAGTAAATATTCATTCATAGAACAAGTCCATGAGGTAAATTCTTTCCCCATTGACAAATATTAGTTACTCATCTTGATGGTATAATAATGATAATCTTGCGAAAGACATCTTTTATTATTCTAAGTCAAACTTGATGCGACGCGTAAGTATTTCTAGACTATGAAATAAAACTATAACATACAATTAACATGAGCTTAATTGAACTGAAACTTAGTTGGCTTATACTGTCAACATTAGAATTATTCAATCTATTCATTTATATTCACAGACAGGATCTTTTTTATTCTACAGGAACTTTAAAATATTTACTCTATTTCCGTTTGAATCAAGGTCAAATAGAGTTTGGGTTATAACAGTAATAAAGAAATTGTCAGTTAAAATTATGTAATCTCATTTACTAACCTTGCCCCAAGTCCAAACCTGGCCATTTTCTGTAAGAGCAAAACTCGACTGTGCACCACATTCTATTTGAATGACATTAGATAAAGACATACACTCGATTTTTTGTGGAATCAAGCAACCAGACGAGCCTCCTCGACCAAGTTTCCCGAAATCTCCATCTCCCCAACTCCAGACTGTAAAGTCACTGGTAAGGGCTAATGTTTGCGCGTCGCGGCTACCACATGCGACTTGTACTACTTTGTAGTCTCTCAATGATTTGACCTAAAGTAGATTTAGCAGTAAACAAATTATAAAAATCCGAAATCTCAATCGACACCTGCTACGTATCGAGCATACAAAAAATTAGGAGGTTTCTATGTAATCATAAATCATAATTATGAATGACAAAACTTTTTCATTCAAGACAAAGGTTAATAAACATATTGTAAAAATTACTATAAACTGAAGTAAAAATAAGATGAAAGGAAAAATAAAATTACAATGGATGACAAACTTAACATAACATGGTTTTTGGCTAATAAATTTTGTAAAACAGGTAATGATAAAGATATCAAATATACAAATATCCCATTATTACAAGTAGAATATTTGCATTCACACGACCGTGTCCTTTTTCATTTCTTCCTAGTAATAATTTTCAAACAGACTTGTCATTAGTGTTTGAAACTGAGGAATTCAACTAAGGATAAGTGCAATTAGTATATTCTCATAAAGATTTTCTTTGAAGTATATTTCATATTCTAAGTAGCATATTTCCTCATTTGATTGGAACCATTATTGGAACCATCAATAAGACCTTTATATCGTTTCTCGATTTTTTAAGAACAGTGTCTGCAAAACATTTTATTTCATGTCACAGTGGGCAAAGGTTATTTGTACCGCAACATGCCAAATAAAAATCCCAACAAATTTAAATATACTTTATAAATATGATAAAAAATAAATAGATTCTTAATATATTTACTATTTAAAATAGATATGGGTACAGACGCCATATCTGGGTAAAATATCTAAAGAAAAAAATTGTTAAATGAAGAAAATGCTTATTAATAAATGAATTAAAAAAGGTTTATCATAATTTTATATTAAAATCTAAAGGTTTTTATAGAAAAAAATGAAACTGCTTTATAAACATGTTTACACAGCTAGGTAAAATAGATAATAATTTTATTTGTGAGAAGGTGGCGATTGGTTTTGAGAAAGAATTGTTTCAAACATGCAACTCCTTCTTTACTATATCTGTAGTCGCTGCCGTTTATTATTTTAATTCCATGAGCGCTGAGGTACCTAATCCTCGTAGATATGACACCATAAGCGGCATCAGAGATTTAATGGCTATAAAAGCTCATTGAGAATATAAGAGCCTTAAAACTACCCAAATGCCACCAAAATCTCCACCCTAACCCAGCATTTCTTTCATGAAAAATCTAACAATATTGCGCCACACATTTCTGTTTTAATGAACGAAAAAATTCTTTAAATTCCTTTGACAAAACAAGTCACTTTTCCAAATGATAATTGGTCGGATAAAACTGTAAATAGGTTTTGGAATAAAAGTAACGACGACTGGTTAATACCAACTGAGAAATATCATAAGCAATTCGAGAATATCTTTAATCCAAGGAATTTTTCTAAGATACCTTTAGTTCAGTCATAGAAAAAATATGTTATGCAAAAAAATTGACCTACATTTATTGTCATGGAAACGATTTAATATGCAATAAGTTGCTATGAGAATATTATTGGTCTATATTGAGAGGGTTTCAACCTACATTTGATTCAGGCGACTCACGGGTGTAATGATGGAAACCATTTGGATACAGTACAGGTCAAAACCATCAGCTTAATAATATTGTCATATTAACCATTGTAGGTCAAGGCCATTTCTATATAGCAAATAATTTTTTTTATCAATTTTTAGAATAGCCCTTAACAGATTTTGTGAATTTTCTCGACGGCCAATTAAATCTAAAGAAATATTTATCACTAAATCTATTAATTTGATCAAATTAATCGAGAAATTAAAATTCCATAATTTTGAAATGTAAAAATCGCCAACTTTTACATGTGGGAATATATTTGAGTACATCAATAAAAATTCCAGATAAAATACTCACGAGTTCCGGGTGTAATCGCATTGCAGTATCTCCATGACCAAGACGGCCATAATCTCCCAAACCCCACGTATATAAGTGACCGCCGAATACAATAGCTGCAGAATGACTGCTTCCACAAGCTACATCAACAACTCGTTTGCCTTTAAAATATTTGATCTTCCGAGGATAATTCAGCTTCAATCGACTGTTATGTCCCAATTTGCCATCATCTCCTTCTCCCCAACTGAACGTTTCGCCTAAAAATTGATATATTCATAATTCCTTTCATCTTAAATTATATTTAAAAGAAGCACCATTTTTTGTTAAAGCAATAGCATGTCGACCTCCTGAATGAACCGCAACCTTTACAATGAAATATTTATCTAAAGCTTCTAATCTTTTTGGCCCAATTATCACTTCCGCTGTAATATCAGTGTCGGATCCAATCCCTAACCTTCCATTCGATGAATCTCCAGCCACGTAAACTTTACCAGTCTAAATCGATTTTATTTCACATACAATTTTAACTCTCATACTCTGGTGACGCAAAAAAGACTTTTTGATCCTCCACTGATTGATACACAATCCAACTCTGATAGTGCTTCATTTAGAATAGGCAACTTTACTTTTGAAGTTGCTTCACAGCCAAGTTGATCTTTGTCATTCAGTCCCCAGACGTAAATTTTCGACATGATGCGACTTTTAAATTTGCTATTGTCTTGACTAGAACAACCATTAAACCAATGACATCGCATGTTAATATCATACTTTTCAACAGTATTTTCCGATAAAGTATCCGAGTTTGTTGTAGGATCTTCGGTGTTAGAGTTCATTTGAAATCGCAACTTATTTAATCGCGCTTGTCTCCAATTGTAAATAGTGTTATTGCAGACTGTATCGATATCTTCAGCACTCCAATTTTTGTCGGAAATTGAAAATATCGTTTTCAATAAGATATCGTTTGAAATTGCAGTTGACTTTGCGTCAACTCGATTTTCCATAAGTTGGATATGGAATGACTTGACGGCATTAAAAACCGTTCTCAAAGAGCTTGATTCGTCGAATAAATCGAGACTGAAAACTCTTTCAGTTGATTGGTGTTTCCTTTTATCTTGATATATCTTCAGCCACATCAACTTTAGGCCGGAACTATAATATTTAGATGAATTGATGATGAACTCGTCTTCCTTCAAAGATTGAACATGAGCTCGATATACGGTTGATAACTTTTTAGATTTTATTCCTTTCTTTACTATGACATGACTCGGTAGCAACAGGAATTCACTGAGAGATATCTGTTGAAATGGAATTAATAATTGCGGAAATTGCTTACAGTTATTTATTTAATTTATGTTTATATAAATGATTTCGAGATCGACAAAAAAGTATTTTATTCCTTTTAAAATATTAAAAGTTTTATTTTAAAATATTTTTAACTAAGTTAAAAATCTTTATAAAAATGTATTATTTATATTTATTTATTTTTTAAATGTGGAAAATTGAATTTTAAAATGTTTTAAAAATTTGTTTAAATTTTGTCATTTATTAAAAACATTTGTGGAAAAGGAAGATCAAACTGAGAAGGTGCAGAAAGAGAAAGACTTTGTGAATTTTGTATTATGAGTGATCAGGATCCTATTAAGATCGAAATATTTCCTATTTTATGAATAAACTTTGTGGAAATATCTTACACAATTATTTATTAATTTTATATTAATAATTTATACTTGTTACATAATATCAAAAATTACTAGAACAACTGAAAAGTAAAGTTTTGATGTAAATATTAAACTATTGAATGGTTATTCTGTAACTTTTGGTCAAGTTATGGAATTTTAAAACCAATGTTGACAGCCCTTAGACAAATGATTAACTGATAGTATTTCTTAATGGTTCATTTTGAACCAAGAATAAAAAATTTCGACTTTGGTTTGTCTTTTAAACTTTAATTTGACAGGAAAAATAAACAATAATCAGTGAAAACAAAAATATCAATAAAGCAAATTTCGATTTTGAAAATGAAATATTTATATGAACATAATTAAATAATAAAAAATAAAAAAATTAACAGAATTATGTAAGATGTCGATAAAAACACCAAAAGTAATGCTTCAAATATGGTGGAGCCAAATTATAAAGCCTATTGGTATGTTGGAAACCTCCAAAGATTTCAATCCAAACTGAAGCATAAAGTGACCAGTTAGTGAATACAAATGATTCTCTTAATTAGCAATAAATGTCATTTTTATTTTAATGGCATTCCTTTTAATTTTTTATGAACCACTTTTATTTCTTCAAAACCTTTAATCCGTTTTTTACTAAGATTTAATGGAAATCTTAAATGAGTTTGTCATATTAAATATTGTATTATTGACTTGTGACAGTATTAAAATGTATATAAATGTCAAAATGAAATAATATAAGAGTTCACAATCTATTAAGTGAATAGTTTTCCTGGGTGGGTGGGTTGCTTAATCCGTTGACTCCTGCAAAGTTATACATTTTCATGGATTTTTGATGATAGTAAATACACCTGGTGTTGAAACGCTTCAAATAGTTATCAACTATCATCTGTGTTCAGAAGAATACGGTTGGGTTATCTTGAAAATAAATAATTATCCGATTTTGACATGAATAATAAATCCGTATATTGTACAGAAGCACTAGATTATCCTGGCGTGATACTGTGAGAAAACATTTCATTTCCAGTAAATATTCCATAATGATTCAATTCCGTTAAAATTCCTATTCAATAATTTTAGAAAAACATCATTTTTGTTTATTTTGAAAGTTTTCAGTTATTCCTTAAAGGTTTTTAGAAATTTTATGTAGCTCTTTTTGAAAATTACTGACCTGACATTGGGGATTTTGACGGTATATATTGAGGCCACTTAATTATAAATAGATTAAATTAATTATTAAGTGAATAAAACAAAGACATCACACACAATAATATTGTATAATATAATAAATGAACAATCTAACCAGCATAAATATTTTGTGAACTCGATAACCTTCAGCAATCTTGATCAGGCAATGATTATTGCTGGAGGTGTACTCAATGTTCCTTGACATTGTTTGTGGAATCAAGGAAAAGTTAGTAAATGAAAGACATTGCTTCAATTCTGACTTGCTAACAGACGCGGTGACAGAAAGCGTTTGCACCTTTCCGGAGTCGTCGAATAAATTCCCGTTGGTTATTTTAGGCTTTTTAGCGTCCTCATCAGCTGTAATGTTTAGGAATTTATGTTTGTGACTCTTCTGGAATTTCGAATGGCAATTTGAACATAGGTATAAATTGCGACAAATTTTGCATTTGTACATTGGTAACGAAATGGGGCTCTGTGTAAATTAATCAAATCAAACGAATGCATATAAGTTATAGTGATTAGATGTCGCCTTCATCCAATATGACTATTATCTAATTCAATCTCATTCACAGCTATCAGTAAAGCCTTCATTGTTTCAGTAACTATGATGAACAGGCAATATTTCAATATATAAATACAGTTCCGTCTGAATTATCCCAAACATTATATAAGTCATATAGAATAATCACAATGAAGATGGTGTCAACGTGGGACTATTTCCGTGCCCCACAAATTTCCAACGGTGTACATGGGAAAGTGTCTAACAGTGAAACATACCTATTACATATATGTCTGTGTCAAAGGACAATACATGTGACCATAGCATGTCAATGTTACTATAGAAGCAACGAAATAGGTCGCTGATTACAATGGTGACCGTAAAGTAAGTCAATTTAAATCCATTTTAAAGATAAAAAAGTTACATAATACAGATTTATTTTCACAGATTCGCAACTTTGAATTAAGTTTCCATTTGAATTAGTATTCAAATGAAATATTGTTCAGAAATAGATATGTCGGATTCAAAGAGTTAAAAATTACATAAATAGCATAGTTACATAGTTACATATGCTAACACATCCATGCAATTATGATTGAGCTGCCAGAATTCAACTCTCTAAAATATAACATAAGAATTCCAATGTTTTAAGTGTTACACTTAATTTGTTGTAATTATGGGTAATTTTATTTATCCCTGCACTCGAGTTCTTGAGCATTGATATGTTTAATTGATATTGCTAAATTCTATAATTAACGCTTAAAGAGTTCAGTTAACAGGAATTTTGAAAGTATTTAAATAATTGAATTGAGTTTTTGGTATCATGTGTATTTTTTTATTTAATTTTAAATTTTAATATACTTAATTCTATGAATTTTTTTTTTGAGAGAATGTATAATGGGACGTTCATTTATTATGTCACCAATTTTTTGTTAAATGGCTTTTGCGTTTTTAATAATTTTATATGATTTGAAAACAAATTTTTATTAGTCAATTTGTTTAAATTTCCTTATTTTCATTAAGTTATATTTATTATTATTATAATTATAAGTCCTATTTTGATTGGATCTTGATTTTATTTAGAAATTAAAGTTTTCCGATATTCTTTATTTGTAAAATATTTAAATATTAAAATAATTTTTTAATGTTTTAAACGATTTACTTAGAGTATTTAAGATTTGATATTTTTGTTATCTCGGCAAAATGCGATTAGTTAATTTTATAAAATTTCAAAACACAGAATCAGAGTCAGTTTCTTCATTAAAATTTTCTAAAACTCTAGAATTGCCTAAATTACTTTTAAGTTTTCTGTAGAAATTGAAAAAATTCTTCACGAAAATTTAATGATTAATCTCCGGACAACGAATGTGTTTTAATTTGTATACTTTGCTGCTCTAATAAGCCAAAGATTTTACTTACTTCTTGTTTCTATTTCCATAAGTGGGTTAAGAAGAATTATTAGAACTTGTGCGGATGGGGCCCCATCCGAATAAGGAAGCAATTGTTCAACACAATCACTGGATGCGCGAAGTATGCACCGACTACATTGTCAACAATTCGGAGATTCTTGGATGTCCTGGAAAGATGGTGGAAATCGACAGTGATCACAAATAAAAAGTATCAAGCCGGCCACCTGGTTTCTCAACAGCAATGGCTCTTCGTGGGGAAAGAACGCGACAGTGACAAGTGCTTAATTGAGTTCGTTGACAAGAGAGATGCCTCCACATTACTTCCAATTTTTCAGCTACGAGTTCTCCCGCAGACGACTATCATCTCCAATGGATGGCGAGCATATATTGGCATCACAAACCTGCCTCAAAAATACCCCCTTTTACAGTCAATCAAAGCCAAAATTTCGTGTCGCTCACACCAAGGCGCTCAGACTCAAGGAATCGAGAGTCTCTATCAGAATCTGAAGGCGCGACACGAGTAGAAATACGGCATAGTGAGAGATCACCTGGCGTCTTTTATCCCGATGTTCATTTGGCGTGTTAATTACTCTTAATTTTGGGCCCCCTATCCGAATTATTTCTTAATCAGTAATACTTATTTTTTGTTTTGAATAAACTTGTAACTTGCATAAAAGGCTTATCATTTTATTTAATAATGATAATGATAATTATTATTATTATTATTATTATTATTATTATTATTTTAGACAATTAAATAATAAAATAAGCCCCTGGTGCAAAATAATTATTAAATCGATGAAAAAATTTTCGATTAACAAATTTTTTCATCAATATTATAATTACTTTTCAGCAAGAGCTTATTTTATTATTTACTTATCTGATATTTTAATTTATGCTGCTACCGAAGAAGCACCGTTTTATAATAATAATAATCATTAGTATTAGTATTATACAAAATAGAATTATGAAAAATTGAATTGTATAATTAAAACCTTCAAACAAGCTTGGCATTGGTATTTGTGCTGCCCTTTGACAACCAACTTCAAATCAGATATGTTACACACTTTACCGATGCAGTTAGGGAAATCGACGATGATTTTCAAATCGTCATCTTCGCTATCCAAGCGGACAATTTGCCGTACAATCCCATTACTAAGAGATGTCATCTAGAACATGCTTGATGAATTTACATAAACTATTTATTTATATACTGCAGGGACCGAGTGAAATCGTATTCCAGATTCTGAAAACGTCACCTCATCGCCAATAATGATGGACATTGTCGGGTTAGTGAATATGTGTATATTAAGTTTTTCGGTTGAGATTGTTTTACTGATCTTCGTCCAGAACACGTTGCAATAACCATCGATTGCATCACCGTCACAACTCAACTTTATTACATATCAACAATGTAAAATACAACAATTTAAAATTTACAATCCCTTGATCACCGACAAATATTTCCCCAAAATTGTTGACACAAACAACATTAAATTCTCCCTTCAAATTAAAATTTTTCTCTACATCTGATGTCATCGGTTTTTCTTCATCTTCTACAAATAATAAATACCAAAATAAATTCAGAGGTTTTAAAAAATATATTGATAATTTCAATTAATATTATTATTTTCCCGTTTAGAAATAAACTCAACGCTTTATTCATAATTCAAATATTTCGAGTATATATAGACTTATTTTCAAAATAATAATAATAATAATTAAAAGAAAACGCCAATAAAAGACTCTTCGTACGATATATTTAGAAAGTTTAACTGTCATCTTTAGGCACAAAAAATCAACAAAAAATATTATGAATTTACTTATAATTTAAAAAATTATTTTTTATATTAATTTAATATTCTAATAAATAAACACTTAAAAAATATTAAAATACTTTAACTAATTTAAAAAAAATTTTTTTTATATAAATATTATAAATATTTATCTATATTATAATTTTAATATAATATTGTAATATTTTATAAATTAAATTAAATTATTTTAATAATGTTAAAAATTAAATTTTTTTAAAAATAATACACATGTATCAATTTATCATGATTTAACATACTCAAACTATTTAAAAACATTCAAAAAATTCGTAGTCATAGAACTTTGCACATTAATCTTCGGATCCAATGACCTTATCACATATCACATTTTCCTAATAATTATTAAAACTTTTCAACAAAATTCTAAAATCAGACATTCCTATTATACTTTTACAGCCTCTATTGTGCTCACTAATATTGGTCAAACCCTTCAATCAACAATTCTCTAGAACTCGAGTACAATATGACGGGAAGTTTCTCCAATGTATGTGGTATTACACCCCTTACATGTAAATTGATAAACGAGATCTTGAATTATTAATAAATATATTGCGTACATTACACGAATTAGATACGATCTTATATTCTAAATTTTCCATCTGTTAAGTCATAAACTCCGGTTGGATTGTGTTCAGATCTCGTTTATCAATTTACATGTAACTGGTGTAATGCTACATACATTGGAGAGACTTCCTGTCATATCTGAACATTATGATTGCGCCTGATGAAAACAATGTCAACTACAGCCAACTAATGATAGTGAAAGCATAAAACCTCATATTTTTGTAATTCCATATTTAGATGGTATTAGAAATTTTAAATTTTATGTAGCAAAATCATTAGGCAATTCAAATTTATTTAAAATAGTATAAAAATCGTTAAAATCAATAAATATGTTTAGTAATAAATTTCGAACTTCAAGTGATTTAGTTTCTGGTGAAGTGCATAAATTCTCATGTAATGGGTGAAATACCATGTATAATGAAGAGAATTCCAGTCATCTTCGCGTATGGGTTCAAGAATATAGCCGATTGAGAGACGTGAGTAATATTAATAAGCATAGAAAAATGCGCAAAAGAAAAACTGATTAAAATGATTTTAAAATTTTATATAAAAACTTTAATAATAAGTGAGAAAGAATTTTATGTGAGGCTTTGGTGAATAAATAACAGTCCCTTATTCAATAAGCAACAAATTTATTGAGATTATTTAATTAAATCATGAATCTTAACTATTATATCATTATTGCTTCCTTGATAAAGATTATAATATCATACTGATGATAGAAATAATATACTTAAAATATTTCTTTCATTCGGCTTTCTCGTGTTTTTATTAAAAATGGTCCATCATTTTTTCAATAATAATAATAATAATAATAATAATAATAATAATAATAATAATAATAATAATAATAATAATATAAATAAAATTTAAATAAATAACAATGGTAGCCAATTTCCGCAATGTTTATTCATAAAATATGAAATATTTCGACCGATAAACGGCCTTGATTACTTATGACCAAAATTTAACTAGACTTTCGCTTTCTCCTCTTCTCTGATTGATATTTTTTAATTATAATAATAATAATACATTTATTAATGATTTCAAATTTAATATACCTGATATGCCATCATCTGAACTGTCAGCATTAAAGGCTTCATCGTCATTAGTCAGAATATCATCGTTTCCATATAAATCGTATATTTTATCATCGTTATCAGAGACAGTAGGTGAATGAAGTTGATGCATTGGCATCATGTATTGTAAATGGTCACAGACAGTCGAGCAGCTTGAATTATCATCCGTTAAATTGAGCCCAGTGCTGTCGTCATCTTCATCATTATCGTCGTCAGCTTCAACATCGTTATCTTCTACTGGAGACAGAGAATAGTCATCTTGTTGAAAGCTCAAAATCGTAGTAATAATAGATTCAGGATTTGAGGTCAAATACAAATTTCCATTTCTCGCTAATTCCTTGACAGCTGCTTGGATTTGCCGTTTCGAAAAGCCCATCTCCATAATTTGAAATTGCAAATCCATGTTTATATTTAACGGATCTCTCCTAGATTCTTTATGAGGATTTTTTGATTTCATTATTTTTGACAGTGCTGAAGCTTAATATATAAATATTTAAAGTTTTCTAATTGCATCCAAAATTATAAAAAACATTTTCGTTTTTTCTCTTTTCGTTGAATGCCCATTGAATTTTCAATATAATCAAAATCAGTTAATTTTGCATTACTACCCATCGGTTCTTTTTCTTCTGATCCAGAATAAATGTTTGTTGCCAATTGACTCAGAGCTTTCTATTGATTATCATAATCATTATAATTATTATTAACATTATTATTATCATTACATATCGGCTTTCAAATTCGTATAAGAACATAAGAACATAAGTCTTAAGCAGCAAAAAAATGAAAACCTTTGCTCAATAGAGAACTGTCAGATATCAAAAAATATATACTTTAATAAAACTTTGTCTTAGAAATATATGTCGGAAGTACATCCATAAGTACACTTACACCAAAGAATAAAAGAATATCAAGATCCTGATTGTGTACTGTTATTATCGTAATGTTACGTTTTATTATTTTCTATCCTTTCAATCACTTTCGTACCTATATAATTATGTTATGAGTGATTTGCAGTTTTCTTTGCTAAATAATGTTAGAAGTGAGTAAAACAAAAAATTATTAAATGTCATTGTATGTATCTGTTTTGCCTTTGCTAATAGTTTTTGTGTTCGCGATTTACAAGACAAATAAATAAACACAGATATTGGTATCGTACTTTTGCACATTATTTATTATGAATGACAATTTGGTCTTGAATTGGAAAAAGAAACTGGTGGTTAATGAACTTCGTAACGCATTGCAGTATATTTACAGCTATGATAATGATGATTTATATGATATGCCTGGTGAGTTTGATATTTCTGAAGAAGAAGCTAGTGAAAACGAAAGTTATAATACGGATAATCAGTTAATTTTTCATTGAAAGAGTCAGAACCTGCTCGTGTTCAACTGGCTTTTACCGACATATCCGGTATGAATATGAAATTAGCAAAACCAGATGATCCTCTCGAATACCTTTATTTGTTTATCACTAACGATATTGTACAGTTAGTTGTGACAGAAACTAATTAAAAATAAATAATAATAATGTTGAGTTCACCAAATGTCGAGGGGACATTTGTACTAAAATTAGTAATTAAATATATATAAATAGTAATTAATATATTTGGGAGTGATATAATTAGTAATTAATATATAATGATTATATATAATTTGGTTTTCCAAAAATGACGTAATTACTAAAAATAGTAATTACTTAAATTAATTGACTAGAAATAGGAATTAAATTTTCAATTTGGAAAAACCAAAAATCCATTTATTTTGATTGGACAATAGACTTAGAAATTTGGTATTTAAGCAGCGTTGAAATTCATTATTTCTGACACTAGTTTGTCTTATCAAACTTGATATAGACTAGCTTAAGAAAGGATTCCTATCCAACTGGATAAAAGGTTGCTTGAAAAATCCCTCGGATATATCAAGCATTTCAAAAGGATCTAAATCAGGTGAGACGCTGCCTAAATACTCTCCATTAGCTCATCATTTTGTGAGTTATAGTGAGATAAGTAAATTAATTTAACTAGCACTCTTCTATTCCCTCTATTTTCTCAGTTGATCAGGAAACGTAGATCGGATCGACTTGTTAACCTTAGGGTGATGTAATATCGACTCTTTATCTTGCTTCACTAGTCAACCCCAAACTCAGAAATTTTTGACCCATTGTATTTATTGTATAATCTGTAATTGTTATTCAGCTTAATAAATATTTTAAACAGACATCGTTCTCTTAGTGATTTATTCTATCGTAATTATATCGATTAATTGAACGCGCAATCCACGGATAGGGTTGTAGTCTATCCACAGAGTCAGAGGAGTCTAATAATAATAATAATAATAATAATAATAATAATAATAATAATAATAATAATAATAATAATAATAATAATAATAATAATAATAATAATAATAATAATAATAATAATAATAATAATAATAATAATAATAATAATAATAATAATAATAATAATAATGCATATTAAATATGTAACAATGGGTTTGATTCAAATAAATTGTGAAAAAGTCAATCTATTGAATTTTTAAGTGTAAGCGAAACTAATTAATAAATGAAAATTTTTACATTAAGGTAAATAAATTTATTGGAGTTATTAATAATTAAAATGAAAACGTTGAAAGAGAAATAATTCACCTTTAATTCTTGCACTGAAATCGAGGATTTGATTGAACAAGCCCGAGAAGCCATATCCAATGCGCTCCTGAACACCTCATCATTTGACTTGTAGATAGGATACCATAATTCGGTTAAATTATGTTCACAAAACTCCATCAAAGTCGACAATTGCATAATTTTAAAAACATTTTGCAATGATGATGTTTTCGTTAATATATTCTAGAAAAAATGAAATCGAAAAATTAACACAACATTTCCTGGAAAACAATAAATAACTTCATTTGAAGAGTAAAAATTAGAAATGAGCATGAGCAGAAATTTCGACATAACTTCCGATTCCGTTTCTGTAAGCGATGACATTATTTCAAACGGGAAAAGAATTTTGGAACTCTGAAAGAGAAGTTTATTAACTAGCATCAAGAGTCGAAAGGATAATTACGTCAATTTGCAAATCGCAGGTCAGATCATGAATGTCATAATCTCTCTGCCAGTCGACGAAAGAATCACAGGAATCGGCTGCAGACGCCACAACTGTGGTGACAACAAATTTATCATTCTCTATCATTGTTATTTCTTCCACTATTCCCAGATATGTTTGTTGTTTCTAATGATTTTACGGTATATCACTTCCAAATTATTAATAAATAATTACTTTTTCATTTTCTCGTTTCACAGTACTCATGGCAATTCCTGGATAGATTCGGTTTTCGATGTCAGAAAATATACAAAACAATCCTAAAAGTTGAATTTGATTGTCCATTTGTTGATCCAGAGATTGAGAGATGGCATTGAAAAGAAAGTTCCTAGCTGATATTCGATTAGGTGATGAACATCTTAACATGTTTCGAAAAATTATTGATAACTCCATGATTTTTATTTTGGAGGGGGAGGCATTTAAACTGTGAGCACTGAATAGAGATTTCATATCCTCGGAACAGTGCCCAAGAATAGCTTGCAGCAGGCAATTCCATAGTCGCTCGATTATTGAATCCGTAATGGCACTTCGACAGATCAACTTTTCAAGGATTTTCAATGTTAGAATCTTAAAAAAAATAATAAATCCCTATCATACACAGATGTGTATCTTAAGGCTTTGTGAAATAATACCAACTTGGAAAAAATATCAACTTTATGATTATGTTTTGATGTACTGTTTGTTCTTATAATTGAAATAAAGATTATTTAGGATACAATTGTTTTATTTATCTGCTTATGTTCTTATGTACCGTTTTTTCTTATAGGCCAAATACAAGTTCTCACCTAAAATGTTATATTCAATAATTATACTTCATAGTTAGTATTTTTTCCCAGTTGGTATTTTTTACCGGTTGGTATTTTTTCCTAGAATTGTATCTTAAGGATTATGATTCTGTAAAAACAATCCACTTTACTTTATATATGGTCGAAAGTCAATGTTGATATTTATTTCGTTTTTATAATGTCAATTAGCGGAAACTTAATCAAGATTTAGAAGCCACCTGATTCCAGGGACGCGGATTGAATTTAAGGACTTATTATATCAATGATAAAACAAATAAATTATGGTGGATTTTAGGAATAAATAATTACAATAAAAATAAAAATTATTTTAGAAAACTATAAAGTCGTTTGGAAAGTCAATAGTGCGCCATTCATCTGTCACTAGTAGTGGATCAAAAAGTCAAACTTAATTTCGATATCCTTTCAATAATAAGGGTTTTGGTATATTATTTTAGCATACCAGGATATTTGTATTGAATGACCAATTTTAATATTTTACTGATTTTATTGTAAAATGCTCAATAAATCGTATGTCACCCATTGGGATCTGCAGGTTCCATACCATCCATCGTTGTTATGTCAAGGGAATATGATTGAAACATCTAGTCTACGACAGATAAAGATAGAGAAAATAAATTATTATGTTTCAAGCGAATACGATTAAAATACAGATAGGTAGAATGAAGAAGAACAACTTGATTGTACTGGATTCATATTCAATGAGGTAATGGTCGTGTGTTGATTACCAAAAATCAGGACTTTATTTATAAAAAAAGTTGTTTTGGAAGACATGATTATAATTATAACATGATTAATGACACTAGAGCATGTATACGTCTGAAGTGTTACCAAATTTATAATTAAGTAGAAATAAATTCGCGTGCAGTCAAAATTAGTCATTTTCCAAATATTTTGTTTAATGTTGATTAAAAACCGTGTAAGATAGAAAACGTACAAAACGAGTAGTGTGTAAAATGAGGGATACGTGTGTGTGTTTGTGTGAGACAATAAGAATATGAACCAAACGTGAATTCTTTTTTATACTTATTAATGAAAATGTCAGATAATAATGATATTTCCATTCAATTCTAATTCAGTAATGGTCAAAAAATAAAAATAGAATTTTAGGAAAAGCCCAGTTGGGCCAATTGTGCATAATAAAGCGTTTAGTTTAAATGGATTCAACTGATGCATACCTGATTGAAAATGTTTTCAGTTGATGAAATCTTTATTTCTATTTCGGCTTTTTTGAGAAATAAATCAATCCAACCATTGCTATTAGGCCAAGGGAAATGGTGCTGCGTAATGAGCGTTAGCAAAAAGCTTGGGTTGCACCACAAATTGATTTGTTCTTGATACATGTTTTTTATTGAATCTGAAAAGAAGAATAGATTCACGAAAATGGATATAGCTAGTAAATGAATACAATTATTGAATGATATCATAAATCAGGTGCTCATATTTTCACTGGTCGGAAATTCGATAAATTGATCAGATTTTTGTGGAAAATTTTCTTACAAACGAAAAACAAGTGCACGTGCCATAAATGTCAAACTAATAGCGATAATCTCGCTATATAGTTTATCCAAACCAAATCAGAGACGGATAAACATATTTTGGGGTCACATGCAATAAACTAAAAAGGGGCCCTTGTGCAATTTTGTTTAATTTATCATGTTTTAATCTGGAAAATTTAAGCATTTCACATTGAATACTTTATAAATGTCCTTTCCGAGACTTTTTTTGAGCAGATTTTTCAATAATTTTATCACAATTGATTCTATTCAAAACTTCATATTCGATGTATAGAAGCGTAAATAAATTAACACAGTTCTCATTCATTATATTTCTATAAAATATTTTAATTCTTTAAAGAGTTTGTTCATCTGAAGTATTTGAAATTGGTAAAGTGTTAAAAATCCCTAAAATTATTTCCACGACTGGGAATGTCGGTTTCATGTCTAATGCTGCTTTATACCATCTAGTTTTCTCTTATCGTCTTTAAATAAGTAGAAAAATTTATGAACTTCGTCTTCATAGAAATATATCTCATAGAAATATACCTTCATAGATCTCCATCAGCTTTTTGGTACAATCCTTTTTTGTTTTTGACAACCTAGAAAGCGTTAAAAATATTTTCAAGATTTCTAAAACATATTTATATTTTTGCAACTGAATTCCGAAAACTTGTTTGAAAAGAAAACCGACATACTTAATTAGGTTATTCTCGGTTTTTTCTAGTGGATTTATCTTTTTAACCACCGCTTCTTGTTTTAATCGCCTTCAGCAACTTGAACTCAATTTGAATATTATTGTTATTCATGAATTATTGCACCAGGCTAGTTTGAATTATATTTTCAATGAAAAATAACTTTTTTACTTAGATGAATTGAAATTATCGAGATTTCATTGAAAAACATAGAGAAAGATTTTAAATAAATTCAAATGAATATATGCTCCGTTAAAATATTATAAGTGCCGTATATGCTCATTCGATTTTGAACAAAATCTAAGGGATGGGATTGAAAGTCAGCTTGTGAGCGGATCATATGAAATATGATTCGCTTTTTGTTAATGTCTACCAAAGAAAAAAATGACTCATGTCTTTCAAAGAGGATAGAGACAAAATTAGATGGTAGAAAGTTGTAATAAACGGGTGGAGCTATATTAAGTATCTATATTAAAGATCTTTAAGCATCTGTAAACAAAGAAAGTATTTTACAAGAAGTGGTTAGTACCTATAGTTTTAAAAAATATGTACTATTTTGTTTATTCTGTCAGCTCATGATCGGATTACACACTTTTCTATTTTTCTATTCCAAAAGATGGAAGTTTTGTTTAAGATTCACTAACGATTATATCTCGGGCAGTGTAATAAATTTATGAAAAATAAGCCGAAATGTTAATCAATAATAAAAAAATGATTTATTTTCGCCGTTTTTGTATCAAAAAAAAACTTGCGTTAATGGGTTAAACAAACAATTTTTTCTTCGACTGTATTTCATTAATGTTAATGGCTTAATGATTTTATCGGTAATGGATAAATAATTATTCATTGACAATTTCGATTATCACTATAGATCATAATTCACTCTCTGGTGTAACCAAAAATTTTGATCTAGAGTCAAAATGGAAATAAATGAAATACTAAAGTAAAAAGCTGGAAGGTGAACTCATATAAAATTAAAGGATGTTATTAAGCCTTAATTAACTAGAATTTCACGTTTAGATCGGATAAAACAAATAAGAACTAACCATTTCATAGTGTTGCTTGTGAGCTATAAAGCTGTTTAACGAATATTTAATTTTACATTAGATTCTTTAAATTATTTTTGTAATAATATATTCAGTCAAAGGAATGTTATTTTATTTTATTCAAAATAAATAAAAAAAATCATGTAATTAAGGGTTAATATTTATCAATAAATTGTTAATAACAATTAAAAATTAATTTATTGATAATCAAAAAATATTGATTGATTTCTATTGTTGTATGAATATTAATTATTTATTGAGTACATCTATAATTAAAATTTTATTCATTGATTAATAAATAAAAATAATTGATTAATTAATATTGATAATAGCTGCTCTAATTACACATACATAGTTTATTATAAATAAAAAATATTTTACCGTTTTTATGAATCGATGCAAGAATAGAGTTTTTATAGATTAACCAGAGAAGCAAATATATTTTATTAAATATTATGTCAGAAGAACCATTTGGCTTCGAGACATTGTTCTGATTTACAATGAGCTGTTGGATTGATATTGCTTGCATCAACTGGCCAGCTGAATGCAATAACAGCATTGACGGCTGATTCCAATTAGATGGAAATAGATATGCCGATGGAGCTACCTCTGCAAGGCAAATGACATAAATACCATTTTTATATCAAACTTAATACTCAAACTAATGAAAAATTATGCAGTAGAAAAGTATTTCAGAAATATAACTAATAAACAAGAAACTCAAAAGTAGCAAATATAAATGATTTTAAATTTCAAATAAATCACACGAATTATTATTATGGACATATAAAGCAGTACGGAAAACTATATAAATTAAGGTTTCTCAAAACCCGGGGTTTTTAGGATTCACCAAATAAGAATTCATAAAAATTGAGAACCGCTGAATTCGATTCCTATTCCAGGTATAAAAAAAAATCACAATTTTAATATATTTTATTAAAGAGAATTCAGTTATTAATTAAAATTAAATATAAATATTAAAAATATTAAAAAAATAACATTTAAATAATAAAAATACTGAAATTAGTAGTATTAACAAGAAGTAATATTAAAGAATTTTTAATTTAATTTGCAATTTGAATAAAAATTTTTAAGAATTTATCCGATAACCGTAATCGTATCTCTGTAAAAAAAACTTCCAGGAAAAGAAAAAGATCTTTGTGAAGATTTTGAAGTCGGTTTAATACCTGAAAGAGCCTGATAAGGTTTTTGCAAATTATTTGTTCTTTTTCCTTGTGTTTCGAAATAAAGTAAATTCTGGATTCAACATATTAGAATCACATTTTTATTTTGTTTCTCCCGATGCTTTTTTAAATCTCATTCAACTTTTTTTCAATGAATATAATTTTTGATTCTTCAATTTCTATTGATACGATGACATTCGAATCTTCATCTTCTAGATCTGAACCAAAAATCATCATCATTTTTTCACTAGCTAAATTCAACGCATCTTTAGATTGAGTATTATTTTGGTCTTTGAAACATTTTAATAATTTCATTAAATGTAATCGTTCTTAACGTGATTCTTTATAATACCAAAGGGACACATGTATAAATATGTCAAAGTAAAATCTTAATCGTGTGTGTAAGCTGAAATCATTTATAATCCTTTTATCAATAAATGCCTAATGTGAAACACAATTTTGGTAATTTTAGTACTGGAAGCCTTAATTGAACGTCACTTGTCAAAATAATTTTAAAAAACTTCCTAACACCCTGTGGTCCTTTCTCATCTTAAAAAATTTATTTGATTTACTGCTCTGAATATTTCCATGTTGAAATCGATCATACACTTAATCTGATTCTCAGAATATATATATATATATACAGGGTGTTTTGAAAATTTCGTAAGTAAAAAGGAAATCTTCTTGGTAACTACTAAATTTAATGAATTGAAAGAAAATAACAGGCACAGAAATTACAATACTATCAACAAGTTTCACTAAAAATAACTACCATTAGCATCGATCACAGCTTCAATCCTGCTTCGGAACCTGGAACAAGCTGATGATACAGTCTCCCTTGGAAGGGCCTCAAAAATACTCTTAATTTTATCCATTAACTGGGCTTTTGTATTACTGGCATAGTAATTGGTGTCTTTTTCAAATGCGCCCCATGAAAAATAATCCATAGGGTTAAGGTCTGGGGAGTTTGGAGGCCAAACATTTGAACTGATGAAGTCGTAAATATTTTCAGACAACCATTTTTGACTTTTCCCAGAGGTGTGGCAAGGGGCCAAATCTTGCCGTTTCCAGGACTTGACTACAGTGTTTAGCAACTCCATACAGCCATCTGAATCCAACCTGAGACCCTCTATGAAAAAATGCGGAGGCATTACATCGCTCTCAGAGGACACACATCCGAAAACCATCACAGTTTGTGGAAATTTAGTCTGCATTACATGAGGAATGTCATTTGGACTGTAGCAAGCCATCTATTATTATGTGTGTTGTGTTTTTGATCCTGGCAAAAGTTTTTCTCATCGCAAAAGAACCAGGTTGTTTGTTGTTCAGCAGGATGTTTCAATTTGCTCAGAAGTTTTTCGCGTTTATCAAACGATTATCACGGGTCTTTTCTGTGAGCAGCTTACCGTTGCGGTGTTTGTATGAGTAGTAGCGAAGGTCTTCATTGAGTGAAAGCTTCATAGTGGAGGATGAAACATTCATTTCACGTGACAAAGCCCGAATTCCAATGCCAGGGTTCTACAGCACCTTTTATGCAGATCTTTGAGAAATTCTGCTGTACGAACGAAATCAGATCGTATGTTATGGATGTTTCTTCTTGCTACAGCTTCATAGTCACCATCGCAAGTCTCTAGTTCATGCCTGATTGTTTTTACTGTGTTCAGGGAGCATTGGGCAGCATTCATAATATCCTTATTTTGATGGCCTGCACGTATCATCATGATGCAAGTTATTCTCTTCCATGATTCAGGTGGGTTCCAGTCATCCTTCTTCTCTGACATCTTGTATATGAATGAAGAAGGGTCCAAACTTTTAAATGATGAGTAGTGGGTTAATAATAATCAATTAATATTATAAAACATAATCAATTATAAATATGTCAAATTTATCCCGAACACCTTGTATATATATATATATATATATATATATATATATATATATATATATAAAATTATTTCATGTTTTTTTCTTTCTCTATTAAATGAGAGAAATCATCAAGAATATCTCATTTAGAACTTTGAGATCATTTTCATGTCTTCAATACACATGATGAACAATGTGTCATTAAAAGATGCAGAATCACACCTCGAGAGAGAATGAAATAATATAAATATATTTTTGCGACACTTCATTTAAAGTAAAATCTTTTATTTTCCTCACCACTGATCTTTTTTTCAAATTCTTTTACATTGATTCCATTTTAGGACTCTATCAATATTTTATTTTGTATGAATCACTAACTATAACTTGCCAAGAGTCTCTAACCCACTATTGTTATATTGTTTGGGATTTATTTACCAACGTATTTATATAGTATTTCCGAGGGGTTACATGGAAATAAAAATTTCGTAATTAATTGCTGCGTTTAATCTCCTAATAATTACAATGGCCTGAAAATGCTGAGTACAGCTGATTTAGAGTAATATCAGTTTAGGAATCGATTTATTTATTAATTTTATATAATGCATTTGTTAAATCGAATCTAAAATTATTAATTCATTAGGAAATATATAGATTAAAGGATAAAGAAATTAGTATAATATGAAACTTATTTATCGCTATTTATAGAAAATCAAAAAGGGAAATAATCAAAAAGAAATTAAATCAATCAAACCTTCAATTTCATTTTTCATTTGGGAATTCGTAATTGTTTCATTGTTCTTAATTCCTAATCGGTTGGCTCGAAACTTCTCCTGGAGCATGCTGATGTCTTTCATTAATGATCTCACTCCACATTCAGATGGGGTTTCATTTTTCACATCTTCAATGCTCTTTTTCAAACGCAAATCGTAGAAATTATCTTTTCCAGCTCTATAGGAAGCAGTTTTTTTGTTGTTTAACCATTGGACTCGAACCATTCCGTTGATACATTCCCGTTTGACTATACCCACACTGTTTGGACCATCTTGATCGCCGTATTTCCAATCTCGACCGCGTAGCACTAGAGTGCCTTTTTTCAGTTGTGATGGCAAAGCGATTGCTGAACTATTGAGATCTTCGATTGAATCACATTTCGTTGTTTCGTTTTTGATATTTCGACTGTCGGACATGACTAATTGATAGTTTGGAGTGTCCTGACACCAGATATTGATGAGTCCGGGCTCCGATTCATAATATTGTCTTAGTAATGTCTGGATTAATCCCAGCACTCCGTTGGCGAGTAACAAGTGGTATATGTCATTGGACCAGGAGATTGTTTGTAGTAGGAAATTACACAGTGATAAATTGAGCTTTGCATTCGCCCAATGACCGATACCGATAATGTGCGATTGATTATTCAACATATTCATACACTTAATGGATTCGATTTTCTGATCATTGACCAATAGATTTTCCCTGAGAATCTGAATGGATAAGAGAACCAATGAATACTCAGTTTGTAAAAAGCTTTGTCTGGTGTGCAAGCTAACAAAATTAAACATCGATAATGAATTAGCAGATTTCAGAACATCGTAAATGTTTTCCGCTTCATTGCCGGTTTCGTTCGACTGATCAATGGATACTTTATCGCAGAAAAACTGTAACAACGACACTTGGACTCCCGGTAAGAGGCCGCAACTGAATTGCAGCAAACATTTGAATTCTTTCAATATATTTATCAGCGATTTGAATTGGATTTTCTTTGCCAACACCAATGTCCGTAATTTTTGCAGGTCAATCGATTCTTTATTTAACAAAAACTGATATATTTGCCCACAGAATTCCCGGATGTTTTCACTGTTGTCAACAAGTTTGATAGCTGCCGATTTGTTTTGTCTGATTTTTCCGGCGAACTTTTTCATCACAAAGTTGTAAACTATTTGCCAATAGTCAGTGGATTTCTTCGGTTTTTTCAGCATCAATGCCGCTTTGTAAGCGATCGATTTCCATCTAGTAGTTGGGGGAGTAGCAGTCAGATGGTCACTGGTGAAATCATTGATGTTTATGGATTTTTTCCGTCCAGCATTGATGGCACTGTTGTTAATTGATAGAATTTCAACCTCGTCGATCAGGAATCGACAGCGAATATTGATATTCGAGCACAATTCCTTGTAGGAAATACAAGTCTGTTGATGTCGCTTGATAATGTCCTTGCGAATTAAAAACGATTCCTGAATCACAATAGTCAGCTCATTGCTGATTGGCTGTTCGTAATTTTGTCGCATGATATGATTGGCTAATTCCTCGCATAGATTAACGTGCTTCACCAAGGCAACCAAGTTCAATACAAATAATGAATTGAGATAAGAATCCTGAATGTTGTCGAGTAGTAACATAGAATTGGCTTTTGAGATGTTTTTAGTTTTATAAGTGTCCGATCTGAGCCATTGGAGGATATTGGTCATGATCGGTGAGGTTCCTTTGCCGATTAAGGAAGACGCTGAACCAAACATCAGTAGATTAATACAAGTTGTGATCATTTTTCTATTGCTATCTTCATTGAGATTTATTACGCCAGTGCCAGACATATCATTTGTTTCTTCGACTTCGTCGCGTTCCTTTTCTTCCATGTGACTGAACGACAAAATAGTAGCAGTATTTGTGTCGTTATTCGTTTGAGATTGATCGGTTTTTTTCTTCAAAACGATTTGCTTGAGAGCCAAAGGAAATTCTTGCAGTTGCTTGAATCCAATCGACTGTTTCATGAGGTTACAACAGGTCTGATGGAACAATAGCACATCTGACATGAGCATTAACAGCATTCGCTCGATGAAATATAGTTGTCTGTAGTCTTCATTGTCGCTATCAAAATACGAGATTGGTTGAGAATCGTCGTCAATATATTCACCACAATAGCACTCGAGTAATAATTTCAATAATTCCTTACGATAAATCGATTTATTGACGATATCTGTGATTATTGTCTTTGAGTTCCTGTTTGGCAAATATTCATCGAATTTCTCTCTGGAATCCATCAATAATCTGTCGAGATCATAAACCCGATTGTCGATAACGATCAGTTGATCGGTTGATTCGGAAATGTCCTTGGATCGAAATATGACTTTATCTATTTTCTGCAACGATTCACTGCACGGATTGTAAAGCCATCCCGGTAGAGATCCATCCTCACTGTCGACAAAGAGTAGCGACTCGTTTAGTCGATTGATCTTATCCAGCAATAGAATCAATGGTTTAAACGCGAAAACGATTTCCCGCATATTGACACTGAATTTGAACAGCATATCGAAATGAAACATCGGATTTGAGGATGAGTTCAAGGATTTCCAGTTGGCTTTTGATAGTTTGTAATCGGATTTGAGAACCGATTTGGAGTCGAGATAACTTTTCAACAGCCATCTCATGGATTCAATGAAATTCAACAGCAGTCGACTGAAACCGGATTTGTTGAGAGTGTGAATCAATTCTTTCGGTGTGATATTGGATTTGCTGATGCATAACCAGCAATATTCGGCCGTTTCGATTGATTGCTGCGCTAATACCTTGCCATAGATGCCGATCAACGATTTCAATGTCGGCTGTAGGCTGTCTTGACCGGGTTTAGATTCTTTAAGGAGGAAAATTATTTTCCTCATCAAATCCGACAGGAAACTGAACAACTTGTGCATGATCGAGTGGTCGTTGTCATTGAGATCTGCGATATTCGGTGCGTTTAACGGGTCGCAATCGAATAGTTCTTTGTTTTTGAGGACAGACGAACTGAATGAGCCGGGAGACGATTTAAAACTCGATACAACAGGCACAAGGAATTGCGATCGAATATTCGTGAAAGTATATCGAACAATCGTTTCGATAACGTCTTCAACATTCGGTAAATCCTGACTGACAGTTCCAGCGATATTGGTTGACAATTCAATCAGAGTGTGTATAAATTGCTTCAAATCGATCGTGTCCAAGCACATGGCAACGATGAGATTGTACCGGGACTCTGAGGGTTCCGCGATTTGCAGCGTGTAATAGATACCGAGCAATTTCTCCATTTGGCTGGCAAATAAGATCTTCCATCCCGATATCAAGCACATTTGAGCGGCATGCTTAATGCTGGAATGCATTTGGGATATCGATCCACAACAACAGTTAATGATGTCACGTTTCAGTTGCACCAACAGCTCATTGGGGATTTTCAAATGTTCCTCGACGATTTTCTGCAATTGAATTGACAACAAATGCAAACTGCTGACAAGAATGCACAATCGGTCTTCGGTAAGTTCGAATTTGTTGTTCGGATTGATTTTCAATAGATATTGCAGCCAATTGTTAGATTCGATTCTACTCTCGACATTGTTCTCGTTGTCTGACGCGGTGCCAAAGTTGACAATAATTGAACTTAACAGCCGAGAAAGAAGTTGTAAATTTTCAATCGACACCTCCAAAATGAAAGGTTGAGTGAGTTTTGGTTTTTCTTTAACAAGAGACCAAGCGAGAATATAATTCCGTTTAATGAATCCGAATCCCGAGAATTTGTGATCAGTGATTTTCATGGATTTTTTCGTTCGAATAATTCCCGATTTATCGAGGAAATAGAATTCTCCGTCACCTTTCGATATCATGGAAACATTGTCGACCTGATACTTGAGAACTGTGTCGAGTTCGGGTTGGATGTCATCGGACTTGTTACATTCAGTGCAATATTTCAACCAAGTATACACGGAGCCGGATTTCAATAGAACTGAGTATGTGCTGTCATGAACTTGGATTTGGTCGATTTCGTTTCGATATTCATTGACACAGGTTTCGATTTTAGGACTCCAGTTCGATAAATGCCTGCGACAATTGTCAAATGTGCTTCCCCATGTGAAAATAGCACCATCATTGGATAGACACATTGACTGATGACCATCGACAGCGATTTGCTTCACAAGGACCCCAATCAGATCAGAGGCGGTTATGCGAATCGGTAGATGCCGGTCTTTCACATCTCCGTGACCTAATTGGCCCATATGATTTCTACCGCAGGAATATATGTCTCCTGATTGTGTCAGAATCAAGCTATGTTCCTCACCGCAAGCAACCTGTTTCACTTGCAAATGGCAACGGGAAAATGTATCAATTATTGTCGGACGTTTTCGGTCCTTAGTATCACCTTGACCGAGCTTCCCAGACGTGTTCGTTCCCCAACTGTACACCTGCCCTGCTTCTGTCACAGCCAACACGTGAGAGCTGTAAATGTTTGCATCAACATCGATTACTCTATTTTTTGACCATAATTTCAACACGCTATCGTTTTTCAGGCAGTCGAATTGATGATTTATTGCGTTATGTTTAAATGTAAACGTGTCGATCACATCATCGGACGAAGTGTTCACTTCATATAGCCAACCGCAATCACTCAAAACATACGTATCCACTCCGGAACAAACAATTTTTTTAATTCGAAACTTTTCGTTAAGTTCTCGAGGAAGTTTGTCCGGTCGTATTTCAACTATTTCAAATTTTGACTCTCGAAGGTCATTTTTCATTAAAGTTAAAGACGTGCTTAAGCGGATAAAATAAAGCTTATGACTCGATTTTTCGATTGAAGAACAGAAAGTGTTGAGGAAATTTTCGTATTTGTAATTAGGAACGTTACTATCTGCATGTTTTACCAAATGAGCTTTATACCATGTTGAATAGGCAATTTGATTTTCTATGGTGAGGCAATCTAGGCAACTCATTATGTACACAGCTGCATTTCTTAATTGGAGAAAAATCTAATTAAATTCTGATAATAATAATAATAATAATAATAATAATAATAATAATAATAATAATAATAATAATAATAATAATAATAATAATAATAATAAAATAGTAATAATAAGTATAATAATAATAATAATAATAATAAATAATAATAATAATAATAATAATAATAATAATAATAAGAAGAAGAAGAAGAAGAAGAAGAATAATAAATAATAATAATAATAATAAGAATAAATAATAATAATAAGAATAATAAGAATAATAATAAAATAGTAATAATAAGTATAATAATAATAATAATAATAATAATAATAATAATAATAATAATAATAAATAATAATAATAATAATAATAATAATAATAATAATAATAAATAATAATAATAATAATAATAATAAAATAGATAATAATAATAATAATAATAATAATAATAATAATAATAATAATAAATAAATAAATAATAATAATAATAATAAGAAGAAGAAGAAGAAGAATAAATAATAATAATAATAATAATAATAATAATAATAATAATAATAATAATAATAATAAATAATAATAAGAATAATAATAAAATAGTAATAATAAGTATAATAATAATAATAATAATAATAATAATAATAAATAAATAAATAATAATAATAATAATAAGAAGAAGAAGAAGAAGAAGAAATAATAATAATAATAATAATAATAATAATAATAATAATAATAATAATAATAAATAATAATAAGAATAATAATAAAATAGTAATAATAAGTATAATAATAATAATAATAATAATAATAATAATAATAATAATAATAATAATAATAATAATAATAATAATAATTTAAGAAATAAATAAAAAAGTTGATATTAATTTATATCAATATCAATGACGCAACGGAATAAATTCGAAGACGAATGCAAAATGTTGAGTTTTTAAGAAGAAATTGTGAGTTTTATTTGCGTTTAGATTGCGATGTAAATTTTCAAAATAAATCATAGTAAAGTTTTAACGTAACTCTTAATTAGTGATTAATATATTAATTATTGCATTGAAACGGGACGGTCTATTGCGATGTGCAATGGACATCACGTTATGTTTCTTTCATTAGAATCAGACATTGGTGAATAAATCAAATTTAAATTGTTTTTTCTTGGTATTCTGATAGCTTGTAACCAGTTTCTGTGTTTCACTTGTAGTGCACAGAGGTAAGATTGTATCTACTATGGTTTCAAGTGAAAGGAGGTTTCAAGATAAAGATTCGTAATTTTTCTTGCCTCAAAGCCAAGCATTGCAAACTGATTTGGTATCCAGTGCATCAGGATAAGTGTACAACGGTGTCAACTTAGCACTGTTTTACACTTACCTGGCGCCTAGAGAAATCTGAGCGCCTCCCGCATAGTACTGATGAGAGCCATTAGCTCGAAACTATTATACTATTGGGAATTGCACTGGACATCACTTTATGTTTCTTATTATTCTTTCATTTGAATCAGACATTCGAGAATATATCAAATTTAAATTATTATTATTATTATTATTATTATTATTATTATTAGTATTATTATTATTATTATTATTATTATTATTATTATTAGAAATTATCATCGATCTGGAAATTGTTATTGCGTTAAAATATTTAATTTTTAATCCAGTGAAATTTCAAATAGAGCGTCAGTGAAATGCAAAATACTGAGAAACGATAATATTAATGTGATAAAATTAGATAAGATTACGTTGCTGACAAACAGGACGCCTTGAATTGTCGACATTAATAACAACAAGGCCCGTGATAAAATAATATTTCTAGAGCAATGAAAAGCTTACAACAGGCAAATATCCACGTCGATCGGCTCATCATCTTTCATGTTGTCGAGATGCATCCAATCTAATAAACGCAAGCACGGATTAGACGAGAGATGTGTAGATCGGGCACAGGTGATTTCATTGTTGTTTGTGGTAGTAATTTTGACAAATTTTGCAATCCGGATCAAGACCGACAAGATTTGCCCAGTGATCATTGGTTTCATTGTTTCGCCGTTATCGGAACCTGTTGTCAATGTTAGATGAGAATAGTTTTTGCTGCCAGATGACAGTTGGATGAGCATGATAATGTGTTTCAATTGCATGCTGAGATTCCCGTAAATTAAGCCCATTTCCAGTAAGAGAACAAGAGCTGCATCTCGGATCGGTTTTGGAATGATCATATCATTGGAACTTGGGCTTAATATGCTATCATACACACAATGCTCATCATTGTCATCAATGATTACCATAGGACAGTATTCTTCAGGAATTGATATGTTTGCTCTGTCACGCCACTCCAAAACGGCAGCGTGTCGGTGTTGTCGGAAACATTGAAAAACCCAGCCACTGGGATTTCCTGAATTTCTTCAATGGCACTGCGCATCACTTCAACACAGTTTTGAACGTCCATTTCATTGCCAACTCTCCACAACCGTTGCATGAATATGAACATCATTTTCACCCCAGATTTTGCTAAAACATTGCCCAACAATCCCCCGGTGGCTTTTCCTTGATAACTCCTGAAATTCAACGATAACATACAATGCATATCAACATTTATTCATAAATCCACTTACAAATTCCCAGGCTCTCGTTATTACGACATTTATATTAAAATCTATACAATAATCCACAGCGAGTTTAGAATCCAACGAAAAAGTCATGAAACTTGCAAATTGTACGGAAATCGTAAAGAAAATTATTGAATATCGTATATTTCTCAACTAAGATTATCAAACAGAAAAAAGAAAGTTGTTTAACTGCATAATTTAAAAGTGTTTAACTCATGGCCGGCTAAATATATTTTGACAAAGAGAACATAAGGATGATTTAGCGTGTGAGAAATCGGAATATAATGTTTGCAAGCAAATTTGAAAACCTGATTTCATTATTCAATGTAAAAGATAAGACAACTGAACATTTTTGATAAATGGATGATTCAAAAAATAATATTCTGCTAACCAAAATTGATATTTCCATGAATTACGTCATTACTTTCAGATCTAAATCGAAAAAGAAGCCACTGAAAGAAACAAAACCAAGTTCTATACATTCAATCGGGTTGAAATCGCTCAAAATGTTGTCTTGACCTATTTGAATAATAATGTAGATATACAAGTGAACTAAATGCGGAAGTCACAAAATTAATACAGCTACAAACCAGAATTGATCAATTTTTACTGTTAATTGAAAAATTTAGCATAAAAAACAATTGTATTCGATTTAAATACTAAATAGATAAATGATATAATAATTTAATATCGTTATTAAAACTATCGTTAAACGAAAATAATTAATATAATTACAACCTAAACAAATTATGAGTTTCGGGAATTAATTGCTCTTTTGTTAAGTTATCAGAATTTTGAATTTTAGAATCGACATGATCTTGATAAGTTATAAATGTTTCCATAGTATTTTGAAAAATGAGGTGGAAAAGTTCGATTTGAGGTTGAATATCTCCACTGATAATGACAGATTTTACAAGATCAGAACTTTCTTTTGAAATTTTCACTAATTTGTTAATGAGAACTAGAATAATTATACTAATGTTTTCTAATAGAAAATTTAAATTGGTACTTGATTCCGCATTGAGATAACCAAATTCATAATTACAATCTTCTAATTGTCTCTTTAATTTATCTTAACATATAGTAAATAAACTTTATATAAATTTAGTGATTCGAACTTGTTATTTCATCGGAATGACTAAAAAACTTCCCTACAGCTTCTTTGTCTTCATTTAGTAATTTATAAAAATTTGATTCATTTGATAGAGTTTTAAAATCATAGGAATGAAGCATTAATTAGTACGTTCAAAAAAACAATATAATTAAATAAATTTTAACATAAATAGAAATTGCCAAGGTTTAATGTTTTATTCAAACACAATTGACAATAAAATTACTTATAAATATGTTCTTAAAATTTTGAAATTTCTTATTGGTTTTTAAACTGGTTTTTAATGTTAAAAATTTTATTATAATTTAAGTTTTTGATTTAGTATCAAACTAAATTTTAATTTCTTTTAAAAATCAAGGAATTTTATTGAACATCACGAATAGAACAATTTTGGTGGTGTTTTTTGCGCATCGAAATTAAAATTATGTATGTGTTACTAGGTAACCACATATAAATGTTTTTGATACCGCTTTGCACCTGTTACTACGCAACGTTGGAATTGAGTTCATCTGGCGGTCGTCCCAAAAAAGGAGTATTGTTACCAAAACTATAATTTCTTGGACACATTCTGGGTCCAACAAACTACCGATAGAATATCAGTTTTCTATTTCATTTTTATGGTCTCATTATATTTATATTCTACTTGAAATTGAATGCACCCTTTATTTTATCAGTCAAAACATACAATCACCATTGAATAGAAATCATACTACCTGTGAAACATTAATCAATTATACTATCTTAATAAAAAAATTTAAAAATATTATTGAATTAGATTTATTCAGCTATATGTATAATGATTTCATAAGTACTTCAATCTTGCGGGTTGAAGGGGGAATCTTATTCATTCCTGAGCACTCAAATTTCCAAATAATTTTAATTACAATGGTCAATTGAACTGTAAGTCATTAGAATTACTATATTTATTTAAAATTAAGTTTAAATAAGAAATAATTAAACGAAACCAAATTATCTGTCAATGGTTCCTTTTTCAAATCTACTACCAATTTGAAATTTGACAAAAAATGAACAAATAAATGTTCTAATTAACTTGATAAAAGTGTTCTATATGTTGTTACTGGGTTTTGTATTGACTTTGGTTTGTTTACAGAGGAAAACTTTACCTACGAATCTAGCCAATTGTTCAATAATCCTAAACAGATAATTTTCATTTGATTCCCGTATGTCATGACGAAAAGAAAAAAAAAGAAGATTTGGAATTTTTGATTTAAACATTGATCTAAGAATTCGTAGTAAATTTTTCATTATGTTTTTTGTTGTTATTTCATTATGAATATAGTATTTAATGTTCGTACAATTTCAATAACTTCATTTCGTTTGAAGTTCTTTTTGGTGATAATTATAGTAAAATAATTTGATGGATGCTTATTTTTATACTAACTGCGAAGCTGATTTTATAATATCAGTTAAATCAGAATTATTAAACATTTAAAATATTTATTTATTCCATAACTTAAAAGCTAGATAAATCTTTCTAATTTAAACAAGTTAGAAGAATTTTAAAAGTCACTCTTAAAATATTTCAATATCTTAAAATATATTTTAAAAGAACTTTTAAATATTAAAAGTACACAACTCTCCTTTTCTTCAAAAATATTGCCACTGTTCATGATTATTGTGAAAATTGTATGATCATCTTGTTTCTAAGCTGGTGTGAGACTGACTTTTTTTACAGAATCTGTCTATTATTACGACGACATATTTCTTTGCTACACTTTGATTCATGTATGCTATGTTAATGACGATTTGTTCTAGAAACTCAGAACTTCTTCTTGGTAAGAATATATTCTTTGTTCGTTTGTGGTCAAATTTTCCCTTTTTGCACATTTCTCAAGCTTCCGTAGGCATTCTTGTATTGAATCCTGTATTGAAAGATAGAAAAATATGTTACTAATGGTGGGTTACTGGGTATTGGTGTTTGTTTTAATCTTACTGTTGTTACTCAGGTAACACCATATAAATATTTCTTGTTACCACCCGGCACCCGTTGCTAAGCAACGTTGGAACTGTGTTCGAGTGGGCAGATCGTCCGCAAAAAAGTGAGCGTTATTACTAATGCTCTAATTGCTCGGACGGCCTCTGGGTCCAACGAGTTGTCGTTAGAAGACTTGTGCTCGCTTTAGATTATTGGGTCCCCTGTATGTCGTAGATTTTATTCGTTGGAGTCCATCTTAACACAAGAAGGGATCCGACAATGACAACACAAGCGGCTGCATATCGAATGGTGCATTCTAGTGGGTTGGTTGCAGGTTTTAGATACTTATCAAATTTTCCTATCAAATGTTCGTAGATATCGTTTTAACTAACGAGAAGGATATAATTTACAACATAAACCTATTTAATTTACAAAATAAACACATTCTATAATTCCGTCAGGTCTTATTTAATAATCGAGCGGCTCGGCGTCTAGCCCGCTCCTTTCGTCCAGGCCGATAACTGTTTGTTATTGTTGTTGTTGTGGTTGTTGGAGTTGCCACCGACTCACGATAGGCTAATTGAGCCGGGGCAAAGACGAGGGGATAAGTTACGGCTGCCCCCTCTTGACAGGCAGATAGTGCAACTTCCAACCCCCGTATCTGTGTTCGGAGGTTCTGGTTCAACTGTTTTTCGTCTGCCCATCCCCTTTGGGCTGCGGTAAGCCTTTGATGCATTGATTTGATCTTCTTTGGATCCACTCATGTGGCCTTTATTTGCTGGATCTCACAGGACAGCTGGACAATCTGGTCATAAAGATTTTATTGGTTTCTTGGGCGTGCGCCAGTTCTGTCCGTAATATTTGTAGGGGTTCCATTTCTGTGAACAATAAAAATAAAGTTTTGTTGTTAATTCCAGAGTTTTTGAATATAGGCTTGATTTAAACAAAAGTTGGCAAATGCTACACTGAGAAACGAGTGAATATGAACTCTTAAAATAACAACTATTTATTATAATGACATGTAAACAAAACTAAAATGTCCATAACCCACTGATCAGCAGGATCAAGGGTTCGAAGAATCTTCTCACCTCTTCCTCAGCTGAGTAGCCCGGGCATACGAAGACGGGCCTTTTCGTATTACGTACCGGTCTGGAACTGAGCGACGGCATGCACGGGTAGAAGTCTGCGATCCTTCCGGTCGCGATGTCGTCCTCCACGTTGGCCAGGTATTGTCTGGCCCTGACCACGTGAAAATCGACCTGCCTTTGATGGTCCTCAAGGCGTGAGAGGAGGCAACGGGCATGATTTCGAATTTCCTGGGCCGGATTCTGACCGCTTATTTGTTCGTTTGGCAACGACGGTCTCTCGTTTGTTCCCAGCAACTGCCAGATGGTCTGTCGGGGTCCTCTTTGTTGGGGCTCCTCGTCGCCTCTTGCTCGCCTGATTTGGCGACAGGCTTGCCTCCACTGGTCGGCAATGTGCGTGGGAGCACGAACCAAAGGCCCATCTTTCTGAACAACAAAAACATGGTCAGATAGGGTTGCCATCGAAATTTAATAATTATCAAAGAGAATTCAAATTCCTATGACATTCCTGGAAAATGATATCGGAGAATCCTGTCAACCATAAACAATTTCTTTAATTTGATATACTTACTCACCTAAAAACATAAATGGTGAAAGTTTAAAAATTTCCTAGTAATTATACATTAAATATAAAATATATCCAATTACCTAAAAACGTAAACAGTTACAATATATATTCAATCACCTAACAACATAAATAGTTAAATTATACCTTCAATCAAATAGTTAAAATATATATTCAGTCACCTAAAACATAAATAGTTAAAATATTTATTCAATCACCTAAAGCATGAATAGTTAAAATATATATTCAATCCCCTAAAAAGTAAATAAATATTTATTCGATCACCTAAAACGTAAATAGTTAAAATATATATTCAATCACCTAAAACGCAAATAATTAAAATATTTAAAATTGTTTTTAACAACAATTATATATTAAATAACAAAAAAAAGAAAACGCAAAATTTCGAAACAGTATGAATCAAACTGTCACCTCGAACTATAAATTCAGTCAACTTGCATCGTTTCCACGGATGACCCAAAAATTTTGAGCGCCTCTACGAACCATCGCTGAAGTGAATGAGTAACGAGAAGGAATAGAAACGAACGTAATGTGCTCCGGAATGGCATGCCCTGAACGTCGAGGTTTAAATTTTCGTCAAAAAATTTGTTGAGAAAAAAAAGTAATTTTTACCATTGTAGTCGTACAAATTCGGTTAAAAAAAAATCAAAATTTTTACATCGTTAATGAGAATAGTTAACTGATATTTAATACATTAATTTAAACTTTTTAAGATATCAAATATTATTTACCCCAATTCGGCGAGTTCGGGTCACGAACTATCTCCTCACCCGTCATCTTAGCAGTATCCTCATGGCCGAAGGTTAGATGCATAATTCCACAAAAAAAATTAAAGGAGATCAAGATTTACTGAATGATTGGCATCGCCGGATTCCTCTTATGGAAATCTGACTGTCCGTATGTGCCTGTAGGTGTGCGACATGCCATGCCCTGTTCTGTATCGAGTGTGTGCGAAAGACAACTTCAATATTAATTGATTTATTTCTTATAAATGCCAAGTTCGGTGATGCGGCATTAGACGTGCGTGATTGTGCCTATCGATTGGGATTATTAGCATAATTTTATTGAAGCTGCTGTGGGTGGGCATGTACCATGCATGTCTACTAGTGAAATCGTTGGCACACCTTGCCTAATTGTGGAGCGTGTGTCGGTTGGTGTAACCGCTACCACATCTTGCCTGATTGTGGTGTGCCATATTTGCTGATTACTATGAAAAATCTCAATGCTATATGGGGTGTGTAAGTAATCGATTTTATTATTTCTGGTTAATTTAATCATGAAATTATTTAGCAACCAAAAAATAGTGGGTAATTTTCGTTTATTAGCTGCTTAGGGATTTCAGGGCATTGGCGATTACAATGAGAGATTACACCATTAATGTCACATTGGCGAATTTTCGGACTGGCGGTACTTTGGGCGAGGAAGAATAGGTAAAATTTTAGGTGAGTGGGCAATTATGTTGAGATAAATTTACTTTCTTTTTATTAGGAGGGACTTTTAATGCCATTGACGATTTAAGATTTTCTACAATTATCGGGCTGGATTAATGATTATATCGTCGGGATCTCGCAATCGGGTAACCGTAAAATTCTTAAATATGATTATTATTAGTTAGACAGTCGAAATATTTGGTCTGGGTGGCAAGTGACTACACTTGGCGATGGTTGGGGTATCCTTCCTATTGGGCAATCTGGATGTGGTGGGCTTCTCCACTAATCTATTGAGGGATATTGATTTGTTATGCTCTTATTTCTTATGTATTGTGGTTGAAATAGATGTTGTGGTTATTAGTTTATCTATACCTTTCATTTCTTTTGATGTTCGTGATCAATTCGGCCTGGATTTATTATCCTTTGGAATAATTTATTTGGTTGGGGAATTTATAAACTCTATTCATAGGTAAGTAGCATTTGAATGTATTATACTTTAGTGATGATTTTCTTTTATGGGGATTTTATATAATTTATTATTAGTGGTATGTGAGTTTATAGGTCGGGTCTTGTTTACGCTAAAATTAATTGTTAGTCTATTTTATTACTTTTTATTTGGGCCATAACAACGATTTTTTCCTTTGTTACTTTTTCCCAATTTTTTTTATTTAAAACCTATTTTTTAAGTTTGCAGCAATCATTTTTGTTTATAGATTAGTTAAATTCGCAATTTAAATTCATTAATTATTAATTATGATTAAATTCAAGGTATTAGTTAGATTTAAATTTATAGCGACGGTTTCATATTTAATTCCCCGTTACCTTCCCCTTAATTGACCTTAGGCGCATGTGTGTTCATATTATAATTAATGAGTTCCCACTGGACTACTCGTGTGATGATTTTGAGCCGTGTGTAGAATAATTTAGGTCAAATTTAAAGAAATTGAGAGACGAGGAAGTAGCCAAAAGACCGCTTCCTTATTTCTTCTTTCTTCTATACGGGATAATATTGACGTTCCAGCTCCTGCGTTCCGCACGCCGGACCTTCACGGACACGAATCATTGGCGATATTCCACGCACTTACACGAATTCGAATAATATGTCGATTTTACTAACTTGTGATGTGTCTTTGGCTGTGGGCCGGAAAAATTTCGACAATTAAAAATAATTATGAAGAAAATAATTTTAGGTATTATAAATAATTTATTATTATTAAAAATAACATAAAAAGTACTTGATCCAACCATAACGAAATATCATAAAAACATCACTCTCCCCACGCCGACATCCAAGCAGAGCTCTATTGACGTTGCGAGGATGAGACGTGTAGAGAGAGTTTCAAAATAAAACTCACACTTACATCGAGTAAATTGATTCAAGTTTGAAAAACTGAAAAACGATTAAAATTGTGTAAAAATGAATCGGTATATATACCAATTTTTTGGCCCTAACCTTGCGTATTCTTTTTTGGTTTAGTAAAACAAAATTTGACTTTGAAATTTCTAATGTATTCTAATCTTAATTTCATTTTATTATTTTGCTATTTTATTTGATAATTTTTCTTTTGAAATTTTTATTGAATTATTTCTAATTCAAATTCTTTGATTTTTATTTCATTTTTATGAAATTTTACATTTTTGTTAAATTACCAATTTCGGTCAAATTTGTTAGGTTTTCGTGTTATGTTTATATTTATATCGTGCGGATCTTGTTGCTTTTTGTTATTATTTTAATTTATTTTTATGTTTATTATTTTATATGTAATTGTCTTCTTTCTCATATTTTGACAGGGTTTAATTGGTGTTTTAGTAGGTTTTGAATTTAAATCTGTATGTTATATTTGCCTGTGTGTTACCGATTCATTTAAACATTTACAAGGCCGTTTGTGTTCTGGTCCAACACTAATATAATGTGATAAGCTTTTTATTCGACATGACATAGTTTGATGTGAATCTATTGAACTTATTCATCAACATAGTTTTCTGTGATCAAAACTAAATAATTTTCTTCTCTTTTCATAATTAACAGTTCTTCTTCATAACGTATATAATCAATATGTTTAAATGGAAATTCCTTAGGTAAATTCTTTTATTGAATGGTATTATCTTATAGAAATTCAGTTGCTCTTCTTCTATTCTTTCCATCGTCTCCATTTTTGCAAAACACACATATGCTGAACTCTGGCGTTTTCTTGTTTGAAATCTTTATGTCTTGCTGATATTGTGCACACACATCTCCGTTAATTCTTTACAATTCATCCGCATTACCGTGTTCTTCTCCTTTACTATATTTAAGCTCGAAGTCGTATTCAGATAGGTTTGCCATCCATGTATGGAACTGAGGACTTAGTGCCTCTTTTGTAGTGCTTAGAAAAATCAATGCTTTATGGTTTGTTCTTGTGATAAATATTTTCTCATAAAGATATTCTTTGAAATATGTTACGTATTTATGTACCGCTAAAAGGTCCTTTCTTGTCACACAATATCGTTTTCCATGCGCTGTTAGATGTCTAGAACCATATGCTATCACTATTTCTTTACTATCTTCCTTCATTTGTCTCAGGACTGCCCGATAGCGCCAAAACTGGCGTCAGTATCTAAAATAAACATCCTATTTTCGCGGGAAAAATCTAATATTGGTGCTTCTCATATTCTTTTTTAATATTTCAAAACTTTCCTCGTGTCCCTTAGTCCATACTATGTTTTTCTTGAAACCTGTTGTTGTTGCATATGATGGAGCTGTAATATTTGCATAATCTTTGATAAATCTTCTATAGTAATTGGTTAACCCTGAAAATGATCTTACTTGTTTCGCGTATTTTGGGACTGTTGCAGACTTGATTTCCTCAATTTTTTTTGAATTCATTATAACACCACTTTCATTAATTATATGTCCTATAAATACGAATTCGGTTTTATAGATATGACATTTTCTGGGTTTATTTTCAGTCCTGTCTGTTGAATTCTGTTAAAACCTTCTTCTAGGATGTTATCATGTTTTTGTTGGTTTTTTCCCATAACTCAAAATATCATCGAGGTAGACAACCACTACTTTGAATATTAAACCTTCTAGCATGGTATGCATCAATCTTTGCAAAGTAGATGGCACTTTAACCAATCCGAACAGAATTCTATTAAAACAAAACCGGCCTTCTTTAGTGCTAAAGGTTGTTCGATCTTGCACTTCCGGAGGTACCACTACTTGATAATATGCTTGTCCTAAGTATATGGACAAAAAATGGTTTGTATTAGCAAGACAGCCTAATAATGTTCGCGTATCTGGTATCGGGAAAGATTCGTTTTCTGTAACGTCATTAAATCTCATGTAGTCCATACACATCCTTATCAATCCATCTTCTTTCTTTACTATTACTACCGTGGCATTTCACGCACTCTTGAATTTTTTTTATTATGGTCAGCCTTTAGTAAGTCTTTTAATAAAACTTCTACTTTCTGGTCTAAATGCATTGGTTGCGTTCTTGAGTGCTGCATTACTGCATTTCCCATCGTTTTTATTTCATGTTTTAAAAGTTCTGTATATACAAGGTCAAATTTGGAGGCCATGAAAATAATTCCAAATTTCTTTACTAAGCTTAGAATGTTTTCTTTATCCTGTTTTCGAATGCATACCAATGCGTTTTAAATCCTTTCTTTTTCGGAATATTTTTGTGCTACCAACTTCGCATCAATATTATTTACTTTCATTAGTCATATCCCAAAAATATCCGTCCTGTTTATGCCGCCTATCAATTCTAATTTAAGTAATTTGTCGCCTTTTTAAGAACCATCTTGCATTGATAGTTATGCTGTTTGTCATTTTCAGAAAATACTCCGCATAAACAATTCCACTTTTTGTCAGTCTTGGACTTACAATTTTCTTCCAAATCTTTTCACTCATACCGTTGTGAAGGCTCCTGAATGCCATAACATTTTTACTTCTACTTCGTTTATTTATATCTTACTCCATTTCCTTCTGTCTTTCGTCTCATACATCTTTCTTCTTACTTCTATATTATTTCGATTTCTTATATGCGATTCTTCGACTTCATTGACAAAATTAATGCAATGGAGTCCTCCACATTTTTTGTACTATTTTCATACTCTTCTTATTCCGTTTCACTTATTGGTGAATCTTTTTCTTGGTTGGTTTCTGCTTCTTTATGCACAAAAGCTATTTTTCTTGAGTTTTATAATTTTTTAACAAATAGCAATCTCGAAATGCATGATCTTCTTTCCCACATATTATTTTTAAGGGGACATTCAAAACTTCTGTGTTCTTTTTCTCCACAACAAAAGCTTTGTAGAAGAGAAAGATTTTCTGTATTTGGTGGGATAGACCACAGCTATGATTGTATAATCTTGTCGCTATAAGTTTCATCAATACTGTAGGATATCTTTTTTGAATCGATGTATTGATTGGTTTTATTTCTCTCTCTGTATTTTGTCTCGGAAATCTTCTTTGGTCCGATATAAATACTGAAGATTTCTTATAATTCTTATATCCACCGTCTTAAAAACGGCCCTCATTTCTTCATCCATGATTAGTTTGCACAACATTTGCATAAGTTCTTTCGTTATTATTTTTTATTCTTTTTGACTCTATCCATATTTTCGAAAGCTTTAACCAAAGTTCTCGTCTCTTCTAATTTTATGCCTGGTTTTATATAGAGCAATTCTTTAATACGATCATTCTGCATTCGTTTGGAAATAACATCCTGCACTATCTCTTCTTTCGACATAACCGAATCATAAACTTCATTGTTCGATTTGAGTACCCTAATCTCAAACGTTGAAAATCTTTCATTGATACCTTGTTTTATTGAACTCAATTCTTGGATCTTGCTCAGAATCGATCTTATAACTGTGAATGTTTCTAATAACCGCATTCCTGCCTCGATATCAGACATTTCTTTTCTCTGTGCATATTTGGTTTCATTCCACAGGATTTCTATTTCTCAATATCGTTTAAACATTTTTCAGACTCTAGATAAAAAGTCGCAACGCATAAGGTTTTATACCAAGATTCGGTGTGTCTTTTTGATGTGTGCACATTACTGAATTAAACCGAATTTGAAATTCAAGAAAGTTCTATTTAATTTTTTAATTATTTTATTCGAATTGAATGATGTTTTTTCTGATTTTGTTTACTAAATATTTTTTGCTAATTGTTTATTTAATTTATTTTATCCTTTTACAACACTCTGATGGATTTTGCTTTGGTTTTGTCTAACTAATTTAAATTTAATTAATTTTTTATTATTTCACATTAAATATTATTTCTAAAATGTTTATTTAACTTAATTTTTGCTTATTATGACGCCGTGATGGATTTCGCTTCGGAAGTAGTCAAAACTGTAATTGCTTGGATGCACCTTGGATTCAACGAGCTACTGTACTTAATTTTTAGCTGTGATCCCATCATTTAGTTAAATGTTTATTATTGTTTTACTAAGAAATATTTATTATGATACAAGTTTTAATTTTTAATTTTAAGTATCATAACAATCTTTTTCAGAGTGATTGAAGTTATTGAAGTGATTGGTCGGCCTCAAGCGTATATGCCTCAAATCTCGCTTTAAATAGGTGACCGATCTTGTACTCAACGCTTACGAGAGCGTTCGATTTTTGCAGATTTAATTCTTTTCTTGTTCTGGTCGGTCTTAGTTCATCTGCTTGACGTGTTAATTTGATCAATGGTTCATTGTACAAGCGCAAGAAAGAGTGGGCAAGTTATTGTCTTTCCGCTTTGATTTACCATTAATAACGTTTCATTGCCACGTATTTAGAACTCGAGTTTAGCCTTATTATGCCTTATTTTGACTAAAATCAAAATTAAATACCTTTTAATTATTTGAAAATGGTCACTTTATTAATTTAAACCTAAAACTGTGAAATGGTCAGCACTGCAGTTGTTGTTTATGGGTCTATGACCCGTTTCCATACATGAAACGATGCTTTTATGCCGACGTCTATTTGGTTTGAATTCCCACGTTGTTAATTAACTATGCTTTCGTCAGGACAATACCGGTTTCGGCCATAGTTATTGTTCCAGCATCTTTATCAGGAATAATTTTGATCATTAATTCTTTTGTGATATCCAGAATTGATGGATCTGTTAAACTTTTGTTGCGGATCTTGTCTAAAGCCTCGCTTGAATTTGAATTTAATCCTTTCTGAGTAGCACGTTTACAATAAACAATTAATCGACAAGGTTATTCAATTATTGGAATTTGAACGAGATTATTAACTAAATTGCATATGTCCTTTGGATCACAAATGGTAGATTCTCAAGCATAATCAATATCAATAGAAAGTATAAACTCCATTTTCACTAAACATTTATTTTAAAACAATTTCATATTTACAAATTTCACGATATATAAATACAAGCAAATTGATTTAGATAAAAAACATAAAATTCAAACATTTTTACAATAAAAATAAAAAATAATCAGACATAATTTGGCCGACACAATACTCTTAGGCCCTTTTGAATTATATTCAGATTCTCATATTTTTATACATCACACTAGTCATGAAACTTTATCCAAACTTCGCGAGTTTCATTACATTAAATTTTCATAAACATCATTCTCTCAATCATTTAATAAACAGTTTAAACAACAACATATGTTTCGTCAAACAACATGTCACAGAATTGATCTTATCAATTATATTCTCTAAGTTGAAACCTCCTTCGCTTTGTTGGTATTTGGTTGTCCATACTGATAACTTTGGGCAGCACCATTTAGGTCAGTGCTTCCTTCGTTTCCAGGTTCGGGTCATCCAGTTTATGTCACCAAGCTTGGTTTTACCATCCTCTCCTAAGAGTAGGCATAATCCTTTCGGATAAGCTGAAACATGAGAGTTTCTGCTGTTTTTTGTGATGCTACTTTTAGGTGGTTCAACTGTGTTCCCGGTGGGGATCATCAGTAGTCACCACAACACTCCGTATGAATTGACAGCACTCTTGCCAATCCCCTCATCCAGACCATGTCAGTTCATTGGCCTTATTGAGCATCATTAGTCGATGTTCACAGACATACCTCTGATTACGTATGTCTGCTGATAGGATGATAATGGCAAGTTATCAACCAATTGTCTTCTATTAAATAGGCAGTGGCATCTAAGTGCTAGTGCTCTATTGGAAAATATATGGTCTCGTACCCATTATTTGTGCTATTTATGGGTAAGAGAGTGCAGACTAGTGAGCATCCAATGCTTCTATTCTCACTTTTATCAGTAATATTCGTATCCCAAGGTTATTAATGACATCAAGTGTCATTAATAACCCAAGCCTATCTTGTGTTACTGTTTTTTATTTTATAAATGTATTTGGAAGTATGCCATACCCCAAATAACATTTTTATTTTCATTCATCTGTAGGGATGCACTAATAAGCATACTATGCCACTAAGTACATGTGGGTACATTTTAATACTCTATTTTACCTTAAGCGAAATATCATCCACATTATTATTATTATTATTATTATTATTATTATCAATATTATTATTATTATTATTGTTATTATTATTATTGTTATTATTATTATTATTATTATTATTATTATTATTATTATTATTATTATTATTATTATTATTATTATTATTATTATTATTATTATTATTATTATTATTATTATTATTATTATTATTATTATTATTATTATTATTATTATTATTATTATTATTATTTCTGAAAGAAAAGTTAGGAATGATATTTCGCTAAGTAGGTTTTTGTGCATCTAAGCACTCAGTGCTTGAGGCATCAATTTTTGTGTACTTATATTATTTATCCTATTTGCTACATGATCCATGTATATTCTGTAACTGGATATGACTGCTGTTGTCATGCATATTTTAGCCAGTTTTTTGACCTCTGTCCTATTTAGTCCTATTTTTGCCAGGGTACTATTATTTCTGCCACTCCATGACCCAAGGGTTCCTACAACTAGTGCGGATACCGTTGTATGGCAGTTATTAGCTTTACCTATTTCTAGGGATAACTCCTTATATTTTTTATAATTCTCATCTTTAGAGTTTTCAAAGTTAACAAGGTGGTTGTAGGGTACCTTAATGTCTAGGATGTGCATGAGGTTATTTCTCTTTGATTTTATAATTAGGTCTGGTCGTAGTCGCGTTTCGATGCCCAGTGGGGGTTTTTCTACGTCTACATGGAACCCCTTAGAGATTAGGTATTCACTAGCTTTTTCCATCACGTTGTTGTGTTTATTTCTCCTAGCATTGCAAGTTTGGGTACAGTGGTTAAAAACATGTGCTTGGGTTTCAGGTTCCTAATTACAAAGTCTGCATAACATATTCGCGTTCTCCTTAACTCTATGAGTATTATAGTTAAGACTTAGCATATTGTTACGGGCTTTGATCAAAAAGTAAAACTGTTGGTCATTAAGCACATTATGTTTGATAAGGTATGCTGATTGCCTATTGTTTCCTATAGTCTTAGCTATGTATCCTTGACATGTAATTAGAAACCACTGTTAAGCATACCACTCGCTAGTAAGGTCATGGAGTATATTAGATGTTTCTTTAAGCGAATCTATATCTATAGTGGTCGCAAAGTTATTCCCCTTAATTTCTAGCTCAAAGCGCTCTTCTACTAAAGTAATTTTAATAATAATATTAAATTTTTCATTTAACCTAAGTATGGAGTTGCAAAACTTTGAGAAAATTGTCTTATGTACAAATTTTTCCCGCTTAATCTCTGCGTTTAACCATTTAAGAGATAGGTCGATGTCTGAAGTTTGGTTTGGGAATCTACTTTGGGTAATATCTCTTAGCTCCTTATTTATGAATTCTCTCATTTTCCTATCTGTAGAGTTTAGGATTTTAATAAGATGGCCAATACTTTGGATGAAGTATTCATCAATACTGGGGACTATTCCTAAACCTCCCATTTTAATATTTGCATACAGAAAGTTGTTATTAATGTTTTGGTGAATATCTTGTAGGGTGTCTTTTATTTTACGTTTTATTTTTTGATCAAAGCCCATTGTTTTTCTCTATGTTGGACTATCTTATTTCGGTTACTATCTAGTATCATGTGGTTAATATGGCAATTTCTAAAGATGAATACTAGGCGGGAGTGGATATATGTCTTATAGGCTTGGAGTTTTTGGGCAGGGTGTAAGTCAGAATTAAAAAGTTTTTCAGTGTCTTTAATGGCAATTTCTAGGGTGTCATCTATGCTATGCTTGCCCTTTTGGCCAAAGTCTACACCTAAGTATTTATAAATGTTATTTTCTCCTATTATCGGGATATTTTCATCATATAACTTAAGCGAGGCGTCAGTGTGGTTGCGTTTTAATTGAAAATATCCACATTTGCTTGGTCTAAATTTTAGGGTGGCCATATCTGTGTACTTAACAATATCCTTAATCATTTCTCTCATCTGGGTTCTGGTTTTAGATATTAGTACTATATCGTCTGCATATGCCATTATACTTATATTATGTTTATTTATAATTAATGGGTGATCAATTAAAATATTTTTAATAATAAAGTCAATAGAGAGGCTAAAAAGGGTCATGGACATGGGGCATCCCTGCTTAACCCCGTTGGTCACCTTAATCTGCTTGGTCTTTTTGTTTTCACATTCGTAGATTGAGAAACAGTCTGTGTACATTTCTTTAATTAGGTTTATTGTTGTGTTGTTCAGTTTCAATCTCGACAAAGTATGCCAGATCAGATTATGGGGGATGCTTCCAAAAGCATCGGCGAGATCTAACCACACGATGTTTATATCCGACCCATTCCTGATTGTCCATTCCTTTGCCAGAGAGATAACTGTGTTATGTTCAGCGCATCTGTCTGGAGTACCCACTGCCTTCTGGTTCCTACTTAATAGATTGTTCACTGCTATCCAGGATAGTAACCTGTTGTTTATGATAGAGGTAAAGAATCTATAAGCTGTGTCAAGGATGGCAAGAGGTCTCCATGAGGATACTTCATGCGGTGCATGTTCCTTCCCCGGCTTTATGATCAATTTGGTTCGGAAGGTCTTCCATGTCGTTGGGCTTCGTCCATTTTTGATGATCTGGTTGAATAGCTCCGTCAGGTACTCGAGATCTGGATTCATTTTTCTCCAGTCAGCATATGTGATTTTGTCATTTCCTGGAGAGGAGCTGGTGTCCAGTTGGCTGAAGGTTTTCTCCATTTCTTCAGCGTTAATCTTCGTGTGTGATCTGTATTCCGGGGATAGGATTGGTGTTTCTCTGTGCAGTATGTTGGTCATGTTGTTAGGTTCTTTTGAGAAGTTATTATTTAAGTCGTCATGTGTAGGTGTGGTGCTTATATTACTTAAGGGATTAAGTATCCTACTTATAGTGACTTTTTGCCTAAGATCAAAGCCTTGCCGTAGCTCGAATACTAGTCTGTTCTTGTCCTTGTTTACTAAGAAATTCGGAGATGCGTGCTTGGTCTTGTATTTCTTAGGATTAGTCGCTTCATGGATCCTATAAAATTCTTTTAGGCTGTCGTCTGACGTTATGCTATTAGTTTTTGTTTGTATTATTAAGTCTTTAATAAATGTTCTATACTTAGTAATGTCAGAGACATCTTTTTTATTATTAATTATTTTAATTATAGTTTCATTTAATTTATCTTTAATTTCTCCTATATTGGGAAGCGTTAAGGGTAGGTTTTTTACTAGGCAGGTGGCAAAGTGGCAGATGTAGAAGCCTGAATCTTTAATTAGTTCGCATTGTGGGTAAGAGAGTTCACTTATTTCAATAGTGGTCTTATCTATTATATTTTGGAGTGTGGTTAAGACATTTTTTATAGATTTGGTCATCTCATGGTGCTTTAAGGTACTATTTTCACATGTGGGGTCAAGAAAAGTAGCTATGTGCTTAGTCTTATTAATATAAAAGAGTACCCAAAGGTTTATTTCAAGATTCATGGGCCAAAGAAGGTCATTCCAATTGGGATACTTATGAAACGTAAAGGATAGGTTATATCCTCTACGTTCGATCAGGGAATAATTCATCCTACAATTTCATGATTGATTCGAGCCAATTTATAAGCGGCAGCTGTAAACTCAAGCTCAGTTGCTCGTTGAGTCATTTAGGCTCTATTGAGACCTGATTTTTACTTCATGGTAATACTAGGAGGAATTTAATATATAAATCTTGATAACGTTTACGACGGCTGTACAAAGAATCTTCCACATCAAAAAGAGAATGTCCATTCACTCTGAGTAGTAAGCAAAATATTCAAAAGGGGTTACCATGATAATACCTATGTAGTTTTAAAATTCAAAAACCAGAAACCAATCAACATCTAGTTTATCAATATCAAAATTCCTATTCAGTGAACACATAATTTTCTGACATCTACTTTTATGTTTCTTTCTGACTAATTGAATATTTAGTTGTAAATAGTTATTTATATATTATGTTTCATCACAAAAAAGAATTTTAATTTGTTTTACTGTTATGATAACACATTCACAAGTAGTACGATGTGAGCCCGTCAGATACAACTCCCTCTAGGCTGAAGTACTTTTATGTGACATTATGCAATATTTGACCACTGACCACTCGGAGATTGATCGTGCGGCCATCAGTGGTCACCTAGTAACAATAGACTGAGATCAGTCTCCGGACTTCTGAGTTTATGACTAGCAATGGTACGATTTGGAAGTCAACACTTATATTCCTAAAAATAATTCACCTTATTTATAGTTAATATTTCTTGAAAGTTAATTCTAAATTTTGTCAATGGATTTGCTTTAATTAGTGTAAGCATAAGCCATGGTAAATACATTCAAAATTTTACAACAGTGTTCTATTTTAAGGAAATTTTCTTTCCCTATTATGTATTAGTCGAATCTTTCAAAAACTTGGAGTATTATATAACAATACGAGTCCTAACCCTTCTAATTTATTCTACTGTCGTTAGTCGTATGTCAAATCAACCAAAGATCTTTACGAATCGTCAGTCATTTTTCGCATCCTCTCTTTCGAGATACGGATTTTATCGCCTAAGAAATGGCAGTCTTAGAAACGCGTTAAATAGTTCCATGTTACGTATCAGCTGTTGTGAACTGTTGTTTATATTTAATTATTAATTACACGTTTTTAATTAGCCTCAACTTGTTTGGCTCTTTACTTTGAGTAACTTGCGCTATTTGTTGTAATTTTGATTTGACTTGGTTCTGATGGTTGTTTATGTCTTTTCAACACATTAAAACAAATCAAAATTTATCCGAGTGATTTCAATCACAAAGTTTCTGGGAACAGAATTTCTTTATAGAAAATAATTCGACATATTTCAAATATCTATTCTCTCAAACAAAAATTATATTTTCAAATCTTTAGATTTCGAATTTCTATTTGCATGCAACATCGCATCTCACGGTCGCTATGGTAACAAAAACAAAAACTGACAACTTTTCCACACAATGAGTTCATACTGAATTCATTGTTTTCCTTTAAAAGTTTTTATTATTACTAATAATAATATTAATAAAAACAAAATAAAAAATTATAATAATAATAATAATAATAATAATAATAAAAATAATAATAATAATAATAATAATAATAATAATAATAATAATAATAATAATATTAATAATAATAATATTAATAATAATAATAAATGAATAAATAAATATTTAAAAATAATAAATATATAAATTAATAAATAATAATAGTTTAAATCAGTTGTTCCCAACCTCTCTAGTGCTGTGAGTCACTGATAAAATTTATCTAGTTGATCGGGTTTTTCCGCCTTCACTGCTTTTTTTACAGTTAACTATTACGTATTTGACTTTTCAAATATCTGATACCATGTTTTTAGTAAAAAAAATTATATAATTGAATCATAATAATTTATCAACACACAAGGATTTCAAAGAATGAATTTGCTAAAGACACGCAATTGAAGAAACTAACTTTAATGTTCAAAGTTTAAAAATTTAATTTAAAAATTTAATTTTCAGAAGGTCTCAGTCGATCCCTGGTAGATTGTCAGACAACCATGGTTTAGGTCACTACTCACAGGTTGAGAACTACTGGTCTAAATTATTGTGAAATAATTAAAAGACAAAATTCAGTAAATGTTGTATCCTAGTAAAATAACAAGAGTAACACATATCATAAAATCTGCATCAATTCTACATAATTATCAGATATATTGAGCATTTTGTATGTTTCATTAGTTGCGTATACGTCCTCAAAAATCAGCTGTTAAGATCTTACAAAAATTAAAATGAATAAATTCTATCAAGATTCCTTACATCTTTTCCATTTATCACAGGAAATATTAAATAAAATGAAATTTGATAATAAAAGAGAATGAACAGAGAAGGAGTATGTTAACAAGGAAAAAATTTCTATTCAAAATAGTTTGAAAAAATTTTGAATTATTCGTGTCTTGTTTAAAATAGATATTCACAGTAAATATTGAATAGAAATATTGGATCATTGATAGAGATCAAGGATTTTGGTAAATGATGTGGAAGAATTGGAAATTGAGAGATCGACTTTTCATTCATTACACCATGCGAGTTGAAAATGAGTCTGAGGTTTGCTTGATGGAATGGCCACAAGGAGACCGATGATGTGCACCAGAACATATATGGAAACTGTCGGTATTAATGGAAGAACAGTCCATGAATTCTTCAATTTGATCTGGCAAAATAATATTAATAATAATAATAATAATAATAATAATAATAATAATAATAATAATAATAATAATAATATTAATAGTAATAGAAATAATTAAAATAATAATAATAATAATAATAATAATAATAATAATAATAATAATAATAATAATAATAATAATAATAATAGTGAAAAAAAGGTTTAAAATAAATTATATCCTCTTAAAGAATTTATATTTTTGATCTTATAACTAATCAAAACTGAAAGAAATATTAAAAACAAAGTTAAATGTGAACAATTTCAACATTAGCTACATTTAATTCTAGAGCATGACCTCAAATTGAGTGTAATAAATAAATGCTTACTACAAGGACTCGGGAGCTAAATCAATTTTAGAAAGAATAACCACCGGAGATAAAAGGTCTTGGATATACCACTATTAAAGCATAATAATAATTGTCCATTTAAATCTAAAATTTCAGAATTTGAATTTACTGAAAAAATTATCATTTTTTCTCAATGTATAATACTCAGACACTGAGAGACCTAGAGGAGAAAAGATTGAGAAGTAGTACAAAAGTTATAAGGAAACAAAGGTAAATATTGACGAAGAATGACAAATTGAATTGTTTGTATTTAATCAGGATTTTATGTCAAACAACAAATCCAAGTCCATGGACTCTTTGTTGAGATAAAATCATTCAGTGCTTTGAAATATTTTTCGTATAAATCCTAATGAAAATAGCAAAACAGTTTTATCATGCAGTGGTCATTTTCGCCAACTTCCGTTGAGATATAGAGCCATTAACAACGGCGATTGTTTGCTTGGTATATATTTTCTCGTATTAATATAATAATAATAATAATAATAATAATAATAATAATAATAATAATAATAATAATAATAATAATAATAATAATAATAATAATAATAATAATAATAATTATAATTATAATTGAAATAATATTTTCTACAAAATTTGACTATGAATCCGATTTATTTAAGGTATTTCCCAATTTTCGGCACAGCCTTTTTCAAGTGATTTCTACTATTATTATTATTATTATTATATTAATATAATATTTTTAACAATCGATTATTTCAAGTAATCACTTGAAAAAATCTGTGCCGAAAATTCATGAATACCTTAAATAAATCTGATTCATAGTCAAATTGTGTAGAAAATATTATTAATAATAATAATAATAATAATAATAATAATAATAATAATAATAATAATAATAATAATAATAATAATAATAATAATAATAATAATAATAATAATAATAATAATAATAATAATAATAATAATAATAATAATGACAGAACAATACAAATTTCAATCCTATGAAAAAGGAAATTAATTATACCAAATTTATTAAATTCAATTTCATTGCAGGAATGCCATCATCACGCGCTATATAAATCCAATAAAAATGATCATATTTATAGATCAGTGATACGCAAACTACGTGCCAAGGCGCAGAGGTGTGTCGCAATGAAATTTTAAATTCGACTTTTTTATTTGGGTAATAATTTTTTTCTAAATTTGTCAAGTAACATTTCATTAAAATAAGTTTACTTCCATGAATTTTGAGATTCAATTTTTCTATTTGAATTTGCTTTGAGTATTTCCCAATTTTTTTGATTATCTCTTTATATTTGTGTCTTGGAATATGTTTAGAATATTTCGTGTGCGGGGAGCTAAAGTATTTGTGTCCCACTGTTATAGTTTAAATTAGTAATTACATAATCCAATAAATGTTTTATTAACACTAATAAAATAAATTGGAACATCAAATTTGAAGAATTTATTTACAAAAGACCAATTTGAAACAGAAAGACATAATTCGTTTCAGGCTATTGTACAGTGGAATATTGTATTTTCAACTTGCTGCAAAATTTCATGTCAAATTTTATTTTATTAAAATGCTATTAAGGGGATTCAAAGAGCATTTTGTAAATTTATACTTGTTAATATTGACAATTCTATTTTCTTAACACTAGAACTGCCAGCCATTGAACTATACCTATTTTTACCAATACCGGTGAAAATGACTCGTTGAAGGAAGCAACACTTACTGGCAAAGTGTAGTGGATAAGAGCGGATAAGAAAATGTTTTCATCCAATATTAAAATGGTTTCCTGATTTTAAATATTTTAATATTTTGAGAAAGATAGTATTTGGATGTCAATAAGTCTTTGTTCATCACCATCGCGTAATTTTCCAAGATGTTTAAACATTAATTATAAGGGTTTACATATAAGGGACAGGAAAATCAATTTTCCAAATACTATTACATCACAATGTGATTGATGTTTTAAAGGAGAACCGATTCGTCAAGAGTTGTCAAGTTCTTAGGAATTAAAATGTTGATGTCCAAAGATTTTTTAAATTTTATTGTCGAACATTGGGATAAATATTGTCTTCTTACTTTTTCGTTTCGTTTGTCGAGTTATTTTAACAGATATATCTAAATTATTGCAAATTTTCAAAACATTTCGAAAAACCACCGAAAATGTCAACAAATTCAAGACAGTGGTAAATGATGAATTAGAAAGGAATGTTTTCTGAAATTTTTCCCCCAACTTAAATTTGTAATTTTTTTTGTTAGTTACTAATTTCTTTAGTAAAAACAGTATACGAAAACTGTTAATATGAAACCCACAATTGATGAACCAGAGAGAAACCTCGAAAGTTTGTATTAATTGCTTCACTTTTTCAAATCTGTTTTTCTCAAACTTTTTAATTTATCACACTGGAACTTTTTAATTTTGTTCCGAAACCACATAAATTTTCTAAACTAATGACAACAGCATCACACATTCACTTGCTATTTATACAAAATTTTGACAGGTTCAGGCCAGTGTAAAAACTGAACGAGAATGTATTACAGCAAGAACATAGTATGAGAAATATCAATTTTGTTGTCAACCAACTTTTACACAAGAATTCGATAAATAATAGAGATAGAACGTGTTCTATAAAAAAGGATATAACTAATTAGATAACTTTCCCACAATCTTTTTATTTTAAATATATTTTATTACACAGAAAAATGTCACTTTTTCATGCAATAAACATGGACCCACTTTTAAGTCTGAAATAACACAAAACAAAACACGTGTTATGGGATTAAAACAAACCCTATTTATGAGAGTGTGATAAAATAACGATTTGTTTATGTTAAAGTTGTATGATACATCTAGTAGTTAAAATTAACCCTAATATATCATGATTGTTTAGTTATCTTGCTTGTTTTCACATTAGCAATATGTACAATTGTGTACACAAAAATAAAGACGATTGTCTTATTTTGACTAATTTTAATTAGAAGAAAGCAATTTCATGAACTTCGTATAAGGATCACCCTGAATTCTTCCTTGAGTGGCTATTTATAAGATACAAAATAAATATTTAAATTAATAATAAATAAAAATAAAGACTGTTATTGTTTTGTTTAAAATTTCCACGAATCATCATCAAAAATATTTTTGTGTTTCCCTCTCCTATATAAGGTTTAGCATTCATCAGACAAAAAACACTTCAAAAATGTTTGACACATCCCCCACCCCATGAAGCAAAGGCTATATCCGAAAACAATATCCGAAAATACGTTTCTACCCAAAATATAAATATTTTTTGTAACTCGTAAAACTACTTTTGTCTGGATATTGTTTTGTTGTCTACAACTGTAATGTTTTTGAATCATTCTTGACAAACTGTTTCCCATATTTTTAATTTTACTTTCATCCCATAAAAAACAATTTTCATAACAATGCGAACATCAACCGCAACCACCCATAATTCAAGAAATTACCATCCTTGAACAACTTTTATATTACTAATAAGAACTGTTTTCATAAGAATTCAGATCAACATCTATAAGCCTTTAGTTCTCAAATGAAGATGACCATACATATAGAAAATGATCCATGAATTTAAACAAATTTTACTAAACCTAGCACCTACCAAACCGAGAGTAATTGATGATATAGCTGAAAAAATTTCACTGGGACCTAAAAAGGATTGGAGTATAATCAAATTAATTCCTTAAAAATATTGCATCCCTCATTAAAAATAATCTAATATTTCTCCCAAAATTTCCACTGTGAATTGCATATTTTTGCCGTGTTAATCATATTCAAATAATCCGAGAGGCATTAATTTCATTTATTGCAGTCGAATCACCTCTAGAGAATCTAGAAGTGGGCAATTTACCCCTCACAATTATCAAAACCGTTCTCGTAATTTCAGACCCATTTCCCCCCGAAACCATCTGCTTTGTAATTTATAAATTTCCTAATAGATATTTGTTTTATTTTACACTTGAAAAATTTTCGCTATTTAAAACAGTTTTTAAATGTAAATGGCAAAATTTATATTTTTAATGATAAACTCCACCGGAAATCCGATATGGATCCTACCTTGACCAACCTCTCAATTTCTCTTCAATCTATTTCAGCGAGTAGTATATATAATTCATCAAAGAGGAAAATCACTTCCACAGATGAAGTATTATGCAATGTCCATAAGAAATGTTTAATTTCATAAATATGGGCAAATTATAAGTATAAAACGATGATTCCTTGGTAGCATCATAAATTAATATATCAGATAATTAAACAAAATAAGCCCTTGCTGCGAAGTAATAATTATATTGTTGAAAGAGGTTTCGATTATTTTGTTATTCACTTATCTGTTTTATGGACAAATTCTACTCATTTTATGCTCCATAATATTTCTGCTCCTTTGTTAAACTGACGCTATTATTTATTCACTGAAAATTAAAGCAATTTTTAAATTTAATTTCTATTTTTCTCATCAATATTTTAAAATCTGATTTGGCTTGGATGACTACAGAACAAGCAGAAAATGCGATTTTGAATTCCATCTTATATATGACTGGTCAGTGCTTAAACATCCAATTGCGAGGAACATTTAAAATACCATCTAAATTATTCCATACAATTTAATGGGCTACGGTAACTTTCTTTTTAAAACTCGATAATAGCTTTTCCCAAAGGTTCTGCGGTATTTTTCAAAAAATGATAACTTTTTATTATATTTTTTCCTTTTTTACTCTCTTAATTACAGTCATTATAAATTACAGCGATTTAAAATCATTCGCGGTTTGAAGGTTATGAAATCAAGGGTCTCCATTTTAAATTGAAATTATTAAGTTAAAGGTATTCAAAAATCTTGAGATTTTATAAATGTCAGTTTTTTCTTAACTCCTGGCATTTAAAATATCCATTAATAATTAATAAATTTGAATAAAGTAATATTTATTTTTTATCACGAGGTTAAATAAACAAAGTTCAAGGAGATTCAAAAATTCATATACGCTCAGAAAAGAATTCATCCATTTACTGAACCTAATATATTGTTTAATTTGTTTATTATTATTTTAAATATATATTTTGAAACTTTTATGAAACGCTTATAATAATAACTTCTTAATTTTTCAAAAATATAACAGTTATCTCCAACTCATTTTTAAAAGACTTAATTTCCGTCATAAATTTTATTTATTTAAATTTCATAAGTGCCGAAATTATTTCAAATATCTTAACTGTAGCTATAATTTTCACTAATTATTCTGGGCTTCTTATTTCCAAATAAGTGTCATAATGGCAGTGGCGTACCTAGGGTAAATGGTGCCTAAGGCAAACACCGATCTTGTTCTTCTTTCCGACGATAGATTACATACGTTTTATTTTCTGAAAAACTACTTTAGAATTGGGTAAAAAAATCACACAAGTTAATTATATATTAACACTTTATTACAAATTTATCTTTATTGCTTTAGCTGAGGCAAATTGTTTAATTATATTATCAAAGTCAATTTCTTCGGTCATTTCTCGTTCTATGCTAAGTAAAGCAAGATCACATAATCGACTTTGACCCATCGAGGTTCTCAAACATGAAAGTATCAATTTTAATTTGCTAAATGATCTTTTGCAACTGACAATAGAAATCTCGATTGTCAGCAATACACAAATTTATATTTATAAAAATATATTTTTATTTTCATTTGCGTATTTAAACGTTAGGCGCTTTTTCACGCCCACTTCAGTTGGCGTCCATGTCACGTGCCATGCCTTCCAGGCCCTAGTTACACCTTTGCATAATGGTTGATAGGGGTAGTATAAAGTCAGACCGGTAAAGAATATTACCAAATTTTTAAAATAAAATAAACAAGAAACTTTCTATGTTTGAATGTACATTTGGTTTAATTGTATGAAAGAAGAAAATTTAGAAATTATGTTTAAATTTTGAATTTATTTGCAATTATTCGACAAATGACAATTTTAATATCGTTATGAAATTCTTGAAAATTTTATTCCAAAATAATTCAAAGTTGATTTTATCAAATATGACTGAAATTATTGTAAGTGATACGAATCTGGTACTTGATATGCGGAATCGTTTGATAGAAAATATAGAATACTTTTTAAAATAACATCGAGAGCGATAATGCAATTAAATAAAAATTTTTAAATATTATATTATTGAACATCTTATGATTTTTATTTTCAATTTAAATAATTATAATAAAATTTTAAACAGCTATTTTTATAAAAAATATATTGCTGAAATATTACAAAAATAAATAAATTGGACAAATTAGACATTGACTGATTGAGAAAAACTGATTTTCTGATTTCAGTGCGATAATAATGTCATGATGTCGATTAAAATTAAAAATTATGATAAAATTTATGGATAATAATTCAAGGACAGGATAACAGATTTGATAACTTTTATATGTTTTTGAACAAAGCTTTAATTCGTGTTCGTATGACGGATTTTCCCTTTGTTTTATGCAATAATTTATTGTTTTTTATTTGTAGATACACAAGTGTATTGGTTGCCGGTAATGTCACCAAAAATAATTTTAATATTATAAAACGTATTTCTTGGTAATCCCGAGAAAAGAATTTTGTTGTAAAGAAAAGTGATATATATAAAAAAATAAACAAACAATTTTCATTGTTTAAAACAAAATCAATTGTGTATATTGAAAAAAAATACTTGACAGTCTCGTTGCGAAAAAATATTCCCATAGAAAAAACTCCCTTTTATCTTTCTTATTTCAAGATTCATATCTAATCTTGTTTTTTTCGTGTTGAAAGGATTTAGTTTTAAAATGCCGACCAACGACAGTCATTTTGATCGTTTGTTTTCAGTTGAAATTGAAAGTATAAAATTGAAATATTTTGTTTTTGAATGGAGAACCCCAGAAACAAATTGCTCAATTAAAGCATTTTTATTTATGTTTATTTATTATTTCAATATTTCATTTATTATCAATACGAATATAAATCAAAAATTTACACAACGATTTTCTAAAAAAAATACAAAAATAAATCAAAGTTGAACAAAAATATAAAGGATTACATTCATAAAAAAGACTTAAGACTTATTAAATAATATTTATTCAATATATTTATTTAAAAATTAATTGAAATTAAACAAATTAATTAAAAATTTATATTTTCGAGGGAAAGGCTTTAAACAATTATATAAAAGTTAGATCAAAGATAAACACGTAAATAATTATTTCAAATTAATGGGGGTCCCTAGACCATGTTAGGTAAAACGAAAAATTAATTAATTAATAGCATTAATTAGACCTTTAAGAAATTTGAGCTCTCGAACTTGACAGGGTACCGCCTAGCTTAAAATGAAAATAATTTAATATTGGCGAAAATCGAATGGCAGGAAAAAGGCAAATTTGATGAGAATTTTCGTTTTTTAGATGATACAATCAGACCTTATAGAAAGCTAACCAAATATAAACAAATTGACATGATGGTCGAAAAAGTAACAGATAAAGCCAGAAAAGAAGTATTCAGAAAAATATTGTTAAAATCAAATTAGTTTTAAGTTATTTCGAGTAAGCTTACCTTCTCCTATAATCAAACCTAAGACTGTAAATTATCCTTGTCATAGAAGATTGGGTAGTTGTGATAAAAATAAAACGTTTTATGTTCGGCTTGTCATTTGATCCAAGAGCATGAAGAGTCATATTATTATCCAGTTTATACTGAACTACTATTGTGGTTGAAATTCCAAATTTTGTACATATTTATTCTTTTCGTCTAATCTATTTTAATCATCTCTAGATTGATAAAAATCTAAAAATTATGGAAGCATTCCATTTTAAAACTCTTGAAATTCTAGTAAAACTTAAAGTAAATCATCTGACTTAATTAGGAATTGAAACCACTTAAACTCTTTTTCACTCAGTCCTAATCGAGTATTTTTCGGGTATGCGTTACGTGCAAAATTGTGCTTGCCCGAGAAAGACTCGGGCAACTACAATATTTAGTTTACTTTGGAATTTACCAACAATTATTACTCAGACAATGAGACAAATTTATTCATTTATATTTATTATCAACAATTAAAAAAAAGGTTTTTTGTACTGATTTTCCAAAATACCGCGCGTTAAGGGATTAAGCTACAATTATAATTCAAGATGTAATAGATATAAAAGACAATTTATATATTGCAATCATGTAAAATCTTTAACCTTTTTATAGAAATCACTCAATTCACCCAAAACTGTTTACTCAAATATATTTAAAAACTATATATCATTCTATACTGTGTTTGTTTCAACGAGTCACAAAAATCAATATATATATATATATATATATATATATATATATATATATATATATATATATATATATATATATATATATATATATATATATATATATATATATATATATTTATTTATTTCTTTTGTTGAAGTTGATCTAACTGAGCATCTGACAATTTTCATAACTTTGAATCACATCTTGTATTGTTTGTCTCATTTCTCATTTCAAAGTTATTTGAAACATATTTATCTACTTTCATTGGTCCTGCGTGACACAGTTTTATATGGTATTTTGTAAAAAAATCTATTCTTCGATTATCAGGTTTCCATATCTTATTATCATTGGTTAGAATTACCAAATATTTTATTTTGAATTTGGTTTTGTCTTTCAAATTTAAGCTTTGTATAATCTCTTGAATTTCGGTCGAATTATTTTGACATTGATTTTCTGTATTTTCTGTCATAATCGCTAACAATTTAGTCTTTAATTTTCATAATTTTGAATCATTGTGAATTTTGTGACATTAAATGCATTTGATACATTCACTTCTTGATAATGCGTCTGCTTCAGGATGGTTATCTCATGTTCAATATTGGAAATCTATTTCTAAACTGCTGAAGTATTTGATTCATGTCTGAAATTGTGGGGTAATTAATGGCTTTCGTTGTTTTCATCATATAAGTTATTGCTTTATGATCGGTACGATATTTAAATTTTTACCATATAAATAATGCTTAAATTTCTCTGTAAAAAATATATTTCCAAAATTTCTTTCCTTGTTATGCAGTAACAAACTTCGTGTTTAGACATAGCGTGTGAGCCATATGCAACAATATTTTCTCTCCTAGAATCGTCAATTTGAGATTAAACCGCACCAATATAGTCAAATTGCTATCTAAAATAAATGGGATTGAGAAATCTGAGAACTTTAAAATAAGTGCATGTATTAATTAACTTCGATAAATGCTTTCTCGCAGTCCTCAGTCCTAATTAGTTTCTTTTCTTTGCTTTCACATAATTTTTCTAAATTTTGAAATTCTTTCTAAAATCTTTTATGAAATTTCTATAATAGTTAGTAATATCTAAAAAACTCATTAATTGCATCATGGACTTACGTCTCAAATTGTTTAATTGCTTTTATTTTATTTCCATTTGTCTTCACACCACTTTTACTTATTGTGTATCCCAAAAACTTTACTTCATCTTTTAAAAATTGGCATTTTTATGAACTAATGTTTAATCCAGCAAGTCTTATCCTCTCTAGTGCATTTCCTATATTTTTGTAATGTTCATTTAAGTCTTTCGAAAATATTAAAATGTCATCCAAGTAAATAATTGCAAATCTCCAATTAAATTCTCCTAGTACTATATTCATTAATTTTTGATAAGTCGCCGGAGCTGCTGCTATTCCAAATGATATACGGTTAAAACAATATAGCCTTAGTCTTAGTGGAAAATAGTTTTCAATTGTAATGTTTCTTCTAGCTCAATTTGGTAATATGCATTTCCCAAGTTAATCGTATAAAAATTATTTTGCTCCATTTAATGTATCCAATATTTCATTAATGTTTGGAATTGGAAATATTGGTCTTTCTGTTATATTATTCAGCGCATAAAAATCTAAGTCCTTTTTATGTTTTATTTTCACTTAAACGGTGTAACAAACGGTGTGTTACACGTTGAATTACATTATTTTATTATGCCAATCGTTTCCATTTCATTAATCTGTCCATCAATTTTATTATCAAATGAGCGTGCCTAGGGTTAATAACTATAAGCTTACCTGAAGTCAAAACTTCATGGGTTTAAATAGTTGTTTTTCGTAAGTCCAATTTATGTTTCATAAAATTGCAATAATATTCATCCAACAATTTGTTAATATTATTATCTTTCAGTTGATCGTTTCTATTTTCATCTAAGATTTTTACTACCGCGATATCTGTCAATTTATTTATTTCAATCTTATTATTTTAAACATAATATTAAACTTTTTCATAAATCTATTCCTCCAATAACTTTAGGAGATATCTCTTTAGCTACTATAAATTCAACAACTATCCTTTCCAATATTCCAATAATTTTCACTTCCAGGTTAATTTTTCCCAATATTTCAATTGGTGATTCATTTTTACATCTCAATTTCATAACACATTTCTCCAAATCCCAAATTCCAAACTTTTGTAGAAAACTTTTATCAATAACATTTATTTTTGACCCTGTATCAAATAAACAATGAACTTATTATTATTAATAAAAATATAAACACTAGGTCTCCATTTAATTTATCATATTTAATTATTTTATTATTTAAATTATTATTATCATTAATTATGCAAAAATAATCATCTAAATTTAAATTTTCCTCATTAATACATTCTAAATCATACATTTTCCATTTATCAACACACCAATACACGCTTGAGTCTTACCAAAAATGTAGCGCTCCAATCACTTCCTCTTGTGGTGGAAAATATTCGTTCGGGATTGAATTTCATTTTCATTATCAACTTGCTGAGTTGTTGCCACTTTTTCTCGATATTGTCTTTTTTTCTTTGATCGACGATCAAAAAAATGGTGACAAAGGTGTCCTGATTTAAAGCAATGATTCCATTTAACATTTGGGCATTTTTATCTCTTAAGCCCTTTTTCGTGATAAGCACAATATTTCAAAATATTGGGCTTATTTAGTTCCTTAAGAAAGTAACCAAAACAGTGTTTTTATAGCATTTGCATTCACCCAACATCGAAAAAGTTGCCTTATTCATTCCAAATGAACCAATCATTATATCAATGTCCATTGAACCTTTTCTAAAACGGCAAAAATATATTAGTTTGCACTCGGTATTTCGAAACCGTTTTCAATCATTTATATCAGCATACTTTTGATAAATTTACCCGAATTTGAAATGCACATAACCATGGTAAGTCTTCAGATTTCCAGTAGTCTATATCTCTCTTCTGTTTTCTTTCTCTTGAATGACATACGCTTACGTAAACTCTACTATCCAATATGCGTTATTTTCCGATACGTTATAATCGAAATCTACTAACAAAAATTAGATTAAAATTCGTACATATTTTCTTTATATATGTAAAAACCCGCGTACCCTTTTGCTGGACATATGAAACCTAATCATAAAGACAACTCATAAACTGTAAATAAAATTGTTTCCTTAATCCGTCTATTCGGTGCAATTTCTGCTTTTAGAGCTTTTCAATTAAAGCACTTTTTTTATAAATTCTCTCTCACATGTTATTTTGTTTTTCTTCATTCTTAATTTGACTAATATTTCAAGGTTTCAACAAATCCTGTATGGTTTTCTTTTTGAGGCCATTTTCTTTGGGCTTTTGAAATTGAATATTACTATTGATAAGTATTCACGTATTTGTTTAATTGAATTATTTCGTAATCTATACCTAATTGTTTAAAGATAATCTCCAAAGCACATCATGATCTACGAGGTATATATGCGCGATAACTGATAGTGGTCCATGGGGCTCACATCTATCTATTTTTGAAAAACTGAAAACTTAAAGATTAAAGCGAAGAAAATTTCGGAAAAGGAAAAGTGTGCTTTGTATTTGAAGGAAAAAATACTGTTTGCAAAAGAATATAAAGTGATTTTTATTAAAGAGTAAAGCATGATAAATTCGATTGGTAGTTCTCATTTTCGCAAATTTACGAGAAGAAACTTTGTATATGGAATAGAATTACTGAATGACTTTAAATTAATATATCAGCGCTGCAAAAAATTGGATGCCTATATCCCGGCCTTAATAGGATTATGGTATGAATAAAAAATATAAATTCTTCTGTAAAAAAATATTTTAACAATTTCTTTCGTTATTATTTACATACTTCAATATGCCAGAGCCGACCACAGCAGATGTGCCGCCTTTAGGCAAGTTGTCTGATGTTGCCACAAATGTTTGTCAAAATGAAAGTACTTGACAGTTTAATTTTATAAAATAATAAGTCCCATACAAAACCCTGCAAAAACAACATATTTATCAGAATTCCCATGTATTTTGTTGTGATGTGCAAAAGAAACTCAGAAAATAAATTTCAATGTATAAATTAATTAAAATTCAAAAAATGGACGAAACCAATATTTGAATGTAAAATTAATTAATAAAGAAATTAAAAAAAAATTTCGAAGCAAGTAAAAAATTAGAATTAAATTTTAAATCGACGTGGCTGCTCCAGAAGCCACAATTGTAAAAATCTACACTGATTAATTACTTAATTAACATCTTATTGACTATATTAATCATTTATCTTGAGAAAACGAAATCACCGAGTTTGACATGCTCAATAGTGGCTAGAGTCAGCCTGAAGTTTTTTCCCTACCAAATTCAATATTTTTAAATCATATTTTTATTCCGAAATTTTAAATTAATTAAATGAATGCATGTGAATTAATAATATGATTTTATTTTTTGTGAAGAATAACAATGTTTGTGAATTACTCCAAAGAGATAATTTCGTTGTTCTTACTTTTATTTTACTATTACTAAACTAACAACTGTACAATAAAATAAAATCATGTTGCACCCCCCTCAAGAAACGCCTTAGTTTTTTAATAAGTAATTATAAAACCTTCTTTACCAAACTCATTCACAAGCCCCAGTAACACTAAAAGCAACAACCAGGACTTGAAATGATATTAGATTACCGCAACTCATCACTTATTTGCCCAGAAAATTCTTCTTAAAATAATACATAAGCTATATGTAGTACGGCAAGAAACTCTTATGAATAAATAATATTTAACAATAATGTCTATGCGGATTATATCACAGAAACAGATTTTCATATGTTATTTGGCGAAAGTGATGATGAAGGATTTTAGTAAATTTTACAATTAATTATTTTTAGATTTGACATTACATTATATTAGCGAATTCTCTTTGCAAGCAATGAATTTGTTAAATGGTATTTCTAAACATCAACAGTAAATATATTTTTTAAATTTAAACAATAAACAGCATCAAACCTTAAAATATTTGTTATTGTAATAAACGTAAAACCAAGGTTTTTGCCCGATTGAAGTTTCATTCAACTTGGATTTTTAAGGGGTCAGCTTATATGTTATTTAAACGTTTTAGGTATATGATGCCATTTCTGTGGGTTGAGTAATACGTGATAATTTACGTATGTATTATTTATACTAATTAATAATATTTAATAACCCTTTCACCGTTATTGAGACAATACGTCCCATAAATTTTCATCATAATACTACTGGGATATTTTCAAAGTATTTTTCATTGTTAGAGTTTAGTTTCATTGTTCTAGGATATTCAGAAGCGCCACCTTTACAAAAATAAGAATATTTCATATTTATATCAATATTAACAAGTTCCAAAATATAAACTTAGCTTAGTGTCATCAGCCGAAAGTCGGGGCAAAAGGGTTAATATATAATTTCAAAAAAGTTGATGAAATTAAAAATCATTTTTAAAATTTGTACCATATTGGATAGTGACAGCTGGAGCTAGAATGTAGTCAACACCATCATTGTTTGTGACTGTGTTTTTCTTTTCATCGAAAACATCGTTCTTGAATCTGCACAACGATCTAGCATTCAACGACACCCCTTGAGTGTGACACTGGTTTTCAAGGTTTATTGTTTGCTGAAATTATTTCAAAGAACATCATTAAGATTCTTTAGAAGAAAAATTTTTTACTTTTCTTTTGCCACTTAGACAACTACAACAAATCCATTCTCTTGAACTATGTTTACTGGTGAAATCAATGCAGTTTTGATTATTCATGATAGTAGCAAGATCCAACTTTGTCATGTCGTTGACTTCAAGAGCCGATTTCGACCGAGAATCGACGATTGTGTCATCCACCAAGTGACAATTCTAAAAATGTCCATAAAATATTCATCGTATTTTAACTAAAAAGATAAGAAATCGTTAGAATTAATTTAATTGAGGAAAGGATTCGAAATGATTTCTATGTAAAATAAAAGGGAAAACTATAAAAAAATCACATAATTTATATTTAAAATCATACAAAGTCCATCGAAGATACGTTTCAAAAAGTCCCAACGCAAACTGAAAGGGCGCCAAGGCAATTATGACTTTGTACATGAAACTATATAAGTAAAGGATGGGTTTCAGCGAAAATTTGTTTTGGGAAAAATGATAATTTAAGAAACATGACCTTGAAAATCTCTATAAATTCATTAAAAAACAAACAAAAACTTATTAGAATAGAAAATAACACAAAATGAATTTATATATTTAATTTTATTTATTTAGACAGACTCTAAAACAGTGGTTCTTAAAATATTTAGCTACCAGCACCCATAAAGTGTTCAAACAAAATTCTCGCACCCCTTACCAAAAATAAAGAATTATATAAATTGAAAAAAAACAATACACAATATTTTTTTTAATATTATGTGCATAACAATTTTTTAAAATTTTTAACTATTATCTAAAATTTAGATTCTAAAATAATCAATTATAAAATTTATTTTAATGACTTTTTTGTTGTTGCTTTTTGCTCAATTATTGTCGCAAACCGTGGAATCTTTTTTATTATCTAAACATTTACTCGCCAAAATGAATTTTTAAGTTTAATTTTTTTTATTTTACTTACAAGCACGCATGTACTTTAGTACCCCGAGTTCGAATTCCAAGGGATGGATTTTTTTTTGAAATTTTTTCCTTTATAAGCCAGGATCCTGCATATTTGTAAATTTTTTTATGTAAACCTTATACTAAGTTAAAAGTGTTAAAAATTAGAAAATAAAACAATGCTAGGTCAGTTCTGGACCAAAAAAATCCAGTTAGGGTTAGTATTTTGCCTTTTATCTAATTCGAACCCGGAAGGTACTAAAGTGCATAAGTACTTACTAGTTACAGTGAATTTGTAAAATTGTAAATTCGCACCCCATGATAAGCTAGCTTGCATCCTCGGGGGTGCGAGCACCCCTGGTTAAGAACCACTGCTCTAAAACAATAAACACAAACCGGAAGGAAATAATAAAATAGAGATTCCACGAAAATTCTAAACAAATTCGCTTTAAAAAAATAAAATCATATTCAAGAAATAAATATTTAGGCTGATTTGACATTCAAGACATTTGGTTCGAAAAAAATACTTTTTAAAAATGTTAACCAAACAACATAACTTCGAAAAAATGCAAAGCGAATCGTTGTAAAGCAGGGCCTCTAATAGTTCTCAATTGTCTTACGATTATACCTTTCGCCAAATGATGATACGGGTTTGAAAATTATACTTATTTTGATGTTGTGATCTTTCACTAAATTATCCATAGATTTACTCTAAATACTTTACCCCGGTCACAGTGTAAAATTGTATCTGCTCCATATTTTAAAATCCAATTATTTGTAATAACGTATTTCCCACCAGTGATTGTACTACTGTAGTGCAACATAGTTTCTATAACTATCTATGATTACCATTATATGTTTCATTCCATACTGAGCTTGTTTAATTAGGCAACAAAAATCTAAAGTTTTTTTCAAATAAACTTGCTTTCGGCATTTTCAATGTCTTTTATTTAATTCATATCATTGTAACTTTTCTCTTTTGACAATTTTCACACATTTGTACTGCGTCTGGATTATTCGTTTCATGTTTCTTACTGCAAAAATTATTCGACACGTATTTCTCAATTTTCATTGGTCTAGAATAACATACGTTTTTGGGATACTTATTAATGAATTGAATTCTTTTTTTCGCATGGAATCAATATTCTATCGTTTTCTGTCATTCCAAAACCATCCTTTATTCTGAATTTGCTGCCTTTCCTTTGTTTAGCGTTGTTGATTATTTCTAAAATTTCTTCTGAATTCATTTTCTTTTCTTATTCCGGATTTTCTGTTATTATTGCCAAAATTATCGTTTTTAGCTTTACTCTTTTTAGATTAGTATGAATAGTTTGGTATTTAACACTCGTCATATATACACTTCTCGACAATGCAATGTTCTGTTCTTTTCTTGAATTGAAATTCTATTTCCAAACTGCTCATATAGTTGATCCATGTCTGAAATTGTGGGGTGATAGCTTTCTTTGTCTTCATCATATATCTTATCGCTTTATGGTTCGTACATAGTAGAAATCTTTTCCCATAAACAGGATGGTTAAAATAATAATAATAATAATAATAATAATAATAATAATAATAATAATAATAATAATAATAATAATAATAATAATAATAATAATAATAATAATAATAATAATAATAATAATAATAATAATAATAATAATAATAATAATAATAATAATAATAATAATAATAATAATAATAATAATAATAATAATAATAATAATAATAATAATAATAATAATAATAATAATAATAATAATAATAATAATATTTTTCATTAATGTTTCCAGAAAATAAAGTTGTTTATCTCCCCCCTCTCCAAGTCCTTTAATTTTATTAGGGCGAAGCATTGGACATGTCTGATCTGTAGACCCGAATTGACATTTAAACATCTTCATCATCATAAATCACGATGAGAATTATCAAATATTAAATGAAAAAATGTTTCATTATTTATTACTGCTGAAGAAAAAATATTGGAAATAATTTTTAATAAAATAGGAAAAATTAAATTTTTAATTCGAATTTTGGAGTCTTATTTCACAATTTTCTTGGAATTAGGCAATACTTTGATGTAATAAAAATTTCGCTATAATTTTATAAATATTAATGAAATTTATTGTAGAATAATATTGATTAATATTTGCGGAGGTTGCAGAGATCAATATTTGACGAAAACTCGGTAATTGATTTATCCACTAATATACAAAGTTCAATGATGCCTGTAAGGATTCTGAAATTTTAATTTTTAAAATTAATTTTTGGTATAATTTATCGAGAATTTCCAAAACTAGTCGAACAGAAATATTTGTAGAAAAGTTCTATAATGAAATTATGGAAATATAAAGTCCTTCTTGAAATATAAGACTATTTTAAAAACTTATATTAACATGAAAAGATTATTTACTATAATGATATCTTTGTTTAAATTACAAACCCGGCACTTAACGCTAGGAGAATTAATTAATCTCGCAACAGTTCTAAGATTTCTTGATCACTTACCTCTTCTTCTCTAGTTTGCTTTCTAAAAGAAAACTCATTTGTAATATTTAAAAAGTCCCCTATGTATATTTCAATCGAAATGACTATTAAATTTAGAATAATTAAAAAATTAAAACAAAACTTTTGAAAATATTTAAAAATGGAAAAATGTAAATTATAAATACAAAGTTAATCTTTGATTGCTATTTAAGTTACAAATTGAATATTATTTAAATCAAGATTGAATTGCAAAATTTGTTAAAAAATACAGAATTAATAAGGCAATATTACTTTTAGAAAAATCGTTTATTTTTTTGGTTACTTTTGATCTGTTTCCTTTACTTTATATTTTATTAATTTAGACTAAAGGTCAAAATAATATTTACTATATAATACGAATTTGCGACTTTGATTTATAATTATTATTATAATTATTATTATAATTATTATTATAATTATTATTATTATTGTTATTATTATTATTATTATTATTATTATTATTATTATTATTATTATTATTATTATTATTATTATTATTATTATTATTATTATTATTATTATTATTATTTTTATTATTATTATTATTATTATTATTATTACAGTACTTTCAGAAATATAGAGCTTTATTCTAGTGGTTGGTTCTGTTTACAGTTGTACAAATAATAAAAAACCGAACAAGTATTTAAAATATTAATTTAACAAACTCTGACAAATATTCGATGTAAAGCCGTACTCTTTATTTGACTTATAAAAGCCATGCAACACATGAACGGTTTATATTTGTTTTCTTTTATTCTTATCCTACTCATGGGCATCCTGGGATACCTATCATTACTTGACTATTTATTATGTTAGGCGCGCTGTTATGGGATACTAATACAAAATTCAATGGTTTTGATTCAAATTTTTCTTTGGGCATAAGCAATTATTTTTAAATATTCACAAAGCATTTTTCATTCCGTAATTTTCCATTTAGAAAATTTTGCGTTTTCTCTCGCTCTCCTGACAGTCACTTGTATGAAACCTTTGAACGTTTTCAATATCTTCCCTGATCAAATGTAAACAAAAAAAACTGAAAAAATATTTGAAAAGGTTTTCGATGTTTTTTCAATATCAAATAAAATTTAGGTGAAGAAATTATAAAATTTTCCTTTAATTATTTTCCATTCATCAGCAAAAGAGAAATTTGCATTTTATATGCATCATTTGAATCCGTATTCTGACAGGAAATTTACTCTACTTTTACATTTATTTTATATATCAAGTGGAAATGATTTATAAATATTATTTTAAATTATCTTTTACTAATAATCTCAATTTAAACACATATTCTAAATAATTAATTATAACTTTAAATTCATAGTGTGGAATAACCTCGTCAAAATTGAGAATTAAATAATTAATCAAGTTTAATAACGAAATTAAATTTCATGTGTTTTTATTACAGTAATGTTAGTAACTCATTCTTCTTCTTCTTCTTCTTCTTCTTCTTCTTCTTCTTCTTTTTCTTCTTCTTTTTCTTTTTCTTCTTCTTCTTCTTCTTCTTCTTCTTCTTCTTCTTATTATTATTATTATTATTATTATTATTATTATTATTATTATTATTATAATTATTATTATTATTAATTATTATAATTATTATAATTATTAATATTATTATTATTATTGTTATTATTGTTATTATTATTATTATTATTATTATTATTAATTATAATTGTTATTATTATTAATATAATTATTATTATTATTATTATTATTATTATTATTATTATTATTATTATTATTATTATTATTATTATTATTATTATTATTATTATTATTATTATTATTATTATTATTATTATTATTATTATTATTATTATTATTATTATTATTATTATTATTATTATTATATTGTGCCAATCTGTCAATTAAAACAAAATCGAATTCAGGTTTTCAATATTTGTACAAGTGCAATATGATTCTATTGAATACATTCTCAGACATATGGCCAATATATCTGCGATAAAAAATTTCTGTCTCAAACGCCATAATAAAAGTCTAATGGAAATTGATAAGAAATTTTTCAATAATCTATTCACATAATAATAATAATAATAATAATAATAATAATAATAATAATAATAATAATAAATCTTTTGAAAAGTATTTTCATTTTTTAAAATTATGAAAAAATTGAAAAAAATATTTTTTGATTAAAAAATTTGATTTTATTAAATATATTAATTTGTTCAAAAAATTATGATTTCGAAGCGATATCGACGATATGCTAAGTTTTAACATGTTCCATAAATGACTAAAGTAATGGCAAAATAGACCTACTGTCACTTGTTCGAGACAAGTGAGGAGATGGTGATGCTGAATCTTCAATAAACTGTCTTGCCAATGTTCATGGATTTGCACATTGTTTGACGGATTTGAATTTTCATCATCGGAGGTTCTTGATTCCCCAGACCGAATCCTCCGCTTGTGGTCGGCATTGTTTTTATTTTGAATGAAATTGATACTATTGTATTGTTTGGCAAGTATAATTCGGGCTTTACGGGCTTTCTAGAATAATTATCATGATTATTTTGACGCTAATTATTTTTATATCAATAAGACATTGAAATAATTTTTACTATTTTTTTAATATAATAATAATAATAATAATAATAATAATAATAATAATAATAATAATAATAATAATAATAATAATAATAATAATAATAATAATAATAATATACGATACATTAAGTGATACCTAGTACATTTCCCAATAGTATATTAGTTTCGAGCTAATGGCTCTCATCAGTACTATGCCATTAACTTGAAACTAGTATACTATTGGGAAATGTACTGGGTATCACTTAATGTATCGTATATTCTTTGAATATAATCCGACATAGTGATCAATGAAAATAATAATAATAATAATATTGGATTTTCTACAAAATTTGATTGTAAATCATATTTATTTAAGTTATTCACGAATTTTCGGCACAGCCTTTTTCAAGTGATTTCCACTTACTTAGTTTCTTTTTAAAAATGAAAGAAGGAATCATCTTTTCTTCTAAACAAGTCTCATGAAAACTAATGTCTAGTTCCTTTCTTTTGAGGGAGTTATAAACCTTCATAAACCTTTTAAATATTGAAACAGCTGCAACATGATTTATAATAGACTTGTTTAGAAGAAAAGATGATTCCTTCTTTCATTTTATTTTAAATGAAACTAAATTATTATCTTTCCAGTAAAGATGTTCAATTATTACATAGAAGAATGTTAGAATCAGAGAAAATAAGGATAACTTCCATTACATGAAGATGACAGTTATGCTGTAGAAATATATCATACGAAGAGTTTTCTGTTGGCGTTATCTTTTAATTAAATCGTTGCCAAATTTAATAATAATAATAATATTAAAAATAGTAATAATAATAATAATAATAATAATAATAATAATAAAAATAAAAATAATAATAATAATAATAATAATATTGATAGTAATAATAATAATAACAATTACAGTAAATATTGACAAAATAAACACATTTCTACTAAATTTTTGTCTAAAAGTATTTCCCAAAGAAAATCGATTTTTTCCCAATAATAAATTAATTATTATAAAGTGAGTGTAAAAATTTGGTAAAAATTTTGAAAAAAAACACTAGAAAATTAATTTTTTGAAACTTGATTTTCAATTTGAAAAATAAATCCCAATTAACATAGTAATTATTTGAACTTTTAATCCCACGTCATGGAAATCAATAACTCCACGATTAGACTCAATCCTATTGATCGCTTGACAGCAAAGCATGGGATTAAATTTTTGGAGTATTAATGGAGAGTGTGTGTGCACACTCACACACCTACCGGGTGTAATACGGGAAACCTGGCAGTGACTGTGTGTGTGCCGATGTATGTGCGCTTTGGTGTAAATTACTCTAGAATTCTGTTAATTAATTTTTTTTCGAAATTATTTTTGCAAAATATTCAAGCTTCCTCACCGATTGAAGCTTGTCAGAGAATTATTTGTAAATATCCACGGAAATTTGACTGTCAATCAAACACTTGTCGATGGAAAATGCAGGAAAAAATATGTTAAAACAACATGGGAAATTTAATAAATATTATCCATAAATAGGAATTTGTTTTTTGAAATGTTTTTCTTCATTTGAGGCCGTATTTAATTTTAAATCTTTATTATTTTTAAACATATTTTTTATGGATAATCCCCAGTTCTAAAATGGATGTATTGCAATCTAGAAAAGTAATAATATATATATTTGTTTAAAATCATATGATTTCCCAAATTTAGTCTAGATTGAAATAACTTTTAGACAAAAAATCAGTAAGTTAAATTTGGTCTATCATTTTGCATTACCAATTCAACATAAAATCAGTCATTTAAATTCAATGAATATTTGGTTATTGTATTTCAACACTTTAGGCTTGAAAATTCGTCTTACATTATTGAGGTATTCAATAGAAAGATCACACTCTAATGACTAAGATTTGTAAAATCATGTTGAATCTCGAGGGTCGCTAAATTATTATTGGCAGGCGGCATGAGACGAAGAGTTTTTGTGTTGGCCACGCTTGATTTAGACGACAGACAGCAAGTCAGCACATATATACAATTATCCGGCTATTAGTCTTAAATCTGCTTACTTATAAGAAAGTTTCATAAGTAGAACCCTTTTATCGTAATTGACATTAAGCATGGAAAACATTTAAAAAATTATTCGTATCCTCTAAGAATTAATTATAAAATTAACAAATACAAATTAAATGGTTGAATGTAGCCTTTTGTAAATGAAAGACAGCTTATGAGGAAGTCTCTGCTTAGCGTTGCGTATCTAACTTGTTTTAATTGCGGAAATTTAATCATACAAAAACCCCTTTTCTCAATAACAAAACTAATAAAATTCAAACGATATTCTACAATAATCTCAAATTTCTTTCGACGTAATTATTTCCCAATTCCATTTTATCAACTGGCTATAAGGTTGATAAATATAAAATTAACTGAGAGAGGGGGAAACAAATTCCCAGACATTTGCAGAACACAAAAAAATCCAACAATACTTGCAGACTTGAAATAAGAACAATCAAAAAAGGAAATTCATTCGAGAATCTTCAACTGAAAACTACGAGATTGACTGAAGAATTGAGGAGTTTCGTCAACAGACTCAATTAATTAAATAACTTTATTATGGAACACAAACTTTTAGAAATTTGCAAATAACTCTAACTGAATAGTGAGTAAAATGCATTTTGTTTTAATTGTTAAAATGAAATTTCATACAAGAAACTATTAGACTTTGTTTAAATGAAATTGATTGAGTTATCCGACATATATTGGTGCTTGGGATTTGAAAGATATCATTTATAATTGATAAAATAGGGGAAACCGTAAATTGTCAGAGTGTTTTTGGACAATACAATTTTTAGAAAATGAAAGTGCACAATATGTGGTTAATAAATGTGAATAAACATTGATGAACAATTGTTTACAAAAGGTTTACTGTAATCATTTTATTATTCGACCTGGGTGCCAAAATATCTTTGAGTAAATGACCAACTTTATAATAATTATTCTATTAGTATGACTATTATCTAACTATTACATAATAAATTCCATTCATTTCACTCCCTTCAATGAGAAATATTGCTAATGTATAACAGAAACTATATGTATCACTTTTAATAACAAATAAAAATATAATAATATTTTTAATATATTGTTTTATTTCAATAAATTTTATTGGTAAATAATGATTTGCCATGTGGATTTGATTTGTTGTTTTAATTACTGACAATATTAATTTCAATTTATTCGAAATTTTACTTTTCAATAAACAATAAATGAGATATACTAAGCAATTTTTATGAATTTTTATGAATTTTTAATTTATTAAAAAAATAAAAGCAAAATTGCTTCATTATATTTTAAAAATTTCTCTCTCTCTCTCTTTCTCTCTCTCTCTCTCTCTCTCTCTCTATATATATATATATATATATATATATATACGAATTGAAAGAAAAAAAGATGAAAATTCAAAATTTAATTCGAAAGGAAATAATTACAACGGTTATAATGAAATATATAAAATTTCCTGTACAAGGACATCAAAAATTGCAGAACAGCGATGCATCAGTTATTTTTTAAATCTACAATTTCTAAATTAATAGATATTATAATTCCATGGTCTACGATATAAATAAAATGATGGTAAAAGTGATGTTATTACTATAAATAGCGGTCTTCATAGTTGCTGCGTATTTACCATTGCCGTATTTGTGATGTTTTTTTGTGATAAAAGAGCAAGGCAATTTTAAGAAGATTTTTTCTTCAAGATTAGAATATTGCAGTGTTATCAAATTCTTTATGTTGAAAGGCATTGAGAATAAAGACGTCATTTAACAGCTAGTCAGCTAACTAGGACCTCTGCCTAGTCCGTTCCACGATTTACAGCTGGATTCTAGAGTTAATACGAGGCGGTAGTCATTTTTCGATGAGGAAAGAGAAGGAAGACCGAGATGATAAACGAAAATTGTTATCTGAACGCAGAACCAGCATCAGGAAAATCTGATCTCGTTTTGTTCGCAGATTCAACAGTAAAATGGCTGATTCTCGCCTGGCTTGCTGCAAACCTAACCTGAAACTCTACGACAAGTATGGGGATGCTTTTCTTCAAAATACTGTGACCGAAGATGAGACTCTCATGATCCCTATGTCCTTGAGGGCAAGAGAGACTCTGCAGAGTAGCGAATGCTAAATGCATACCATACACAGACTCCGTAGCGGGGCATCAGTAGCGGTGCTACCATGGTGAATGTGTTCTTGGACATTCACTGTATTATTAAAATGGAATTTCTGGGTTGTAAAGACACGATGAACTCATAATATTACAGTTAATTCATGTGTGATGTGCGGAAGGGTTAGCGAAAATTTCCAGTCCTGCTTCTCTGATGGTTGCATGGCAACGCTCCAATACACCATTCCAACTTCTTCACAACCCTAACAGAAGAGTGCGACTTCCAGCTTATGGCAAACCCTTCAAACAGCCTAGTTCCCAATAATTTTTGGTCTATTCCATCATCTCAAACAACATCTGAAAAACCACCATTTTCAATCAACAAAAGAAATAAAGCAAAAATGGAGAATATCTTGCCCTCTTTTGCTCCAAATTTCTTAGAAAATGCATTTTGGAACTTCTTCGTCGATGGAAGAAATGCGTGAAGAAAATGGTTTATATATTGAAAATGATCTGATAGCTATTGTTGGAGAATATAACTTTAATAAAAATTTGAACTTGATTTGACTTTTTATTCTTGCCAAGTCCTGTTACTTATCTAAAGTACCACGCATGTTGTTATTTCAAGATTTTGTGAAGTGGAAATTATTATTATTATTTAATAGAAAACGACACTTGAAAACATTCTAAACTATATATTTCAACAGATTCACTGGCACCCTCAGGCAAAAAAATAACTACATAGATTTTAAATTGCTTATTCTAACAAAATTTTCAAAGTTTTATTAAAAATAATAAACCAATTTTTTTTTCAATTTATAAAAATGTATTTAAATAATAAATAAATTTGATTTTTTAATGCACTCAAAATATTTATTATTTTTTTTAATCTTTCATAACATCATTTTATATTGATTTCATTTTACATATGCCTTAGATATACCAATTCAAATACGACAATTCAAATACAAACACCAAATTGTGTTTACTAATATTAATGAATTATCACTATTATTGTCATTTAAGTGAATAAAAAAATAAGTCCTTGCTGTGAAGTAATAATTATATTGTTATTACCTTATCTGATATATTAATTTATGCTGCTACCTAGGAATCACCGTTTTATACTTATATTATTGTCATTATGATTATAATTCATTGCGAAAAATATTTATGCATAAAAGTTACTTTGTAACCTTATATAAATTTATTTATGAATTAAATAATTTTATAAATTTACAACAAATAATAACATTATTATTAAAGTTATTTTTGTAGGACGAGAAAACATATGCAAGATGAATAATAACTTAACATTAGATTTACGGACAAAATCTCATACTTATTTTTATTGAACCCCGTCAAATTTATACAAACATCAAAATAAATTTTGATAGCAAATTAATTGAAAAATATTTTTCAATCACTCGGCATATGGGAACCTAATTTATGAGTAGCAGTTACAGAAAATTAAATATGCATGACTGTTATTTTTAATTGTCAATTTCCAAGTTTCCCTTAACCAACCCACTCGATTTTACTGTTTAATTGTTGCAAATTAATATTTTAACAATTTATAAGTGATTTCAACTATTTTAATTAAGTCAGAAAAGGTTATTTTTCTCTAAAATCAATAAAAATGTGAAAACGCTATTTTCCCTTTTTAATCAACACATAAAATATTGAATACTAATTTTGAATTATTGGCGCTCAAACCAGTCCGTGAAGATCGGGCATTCAAAATATTGACGGGGGTTCAAGATCAAATATTGGCGATTAAATTATTACTTTCCCATGACTGCTATAACTTGTAACATCAGTTTGGCATTTTAATTGTATTACATTTATTTTGTTTAAATTTGATCAAAAATTTAAAAATCCTTAAATAAATCCAAATAAAATTTCGGATTCACTTCATTCCCCCACAATATAAATATATATAAAAAACACTAAATTAAAACTAAGAAATACTACTATAATTTAATATGATAATAATATATATATATATTCGTGTTCATTCATGAAAACACCACATTCTTTGCATTTGACGAACGAGAACAAAAGTTTATTGTGCCGCATGTGCGATATAAGTCCATTTAGATTAAACTTTTTTACCAAGTAAAGTTTGTTCATTTTACAAGTTTAAAAACCTTATTAATAAATATCAATATAATAAATATAACATAATATTAATCTTATATATTCTAATATTATATAAACAATATAACATACTATAATTTGATAAAACGCTATAATATATATAATTTTAAAAAGTATATTATAGTATAGTATAATAAATATAATATGTAAAATACAATTCAATTAGATATATTATAATAAATTAAAATTCTCAATTAATTTAGTTAATAATTAAATATGTTTCAAATTTAGTAAGTTCCTTATATTATTATTGATATGATTATTATTACCAATAACAAAAGGAAGAGAAAAATACAATTAAAAAAATTAATAAAATTTCGTTATGCCGAAAAACATTAATTTACAAAAGCTTACATATTATTATTATTATTATTTTTATTATCGCAATAATATTTTGATATTTTTTTAATAATATTTTTTATGATATTTGATCCATTTAACTTATAAATTTCAAAAACGTTTGTTTTGTAATCTCCATTGGAAAACTTTCAAATAATAATATTCCAATAAAAAAAACAATTAAATAAAATATATATTTTTTAATTTAATTAAAATAAATTACGTGCAAAAAATTGTAAACAACAAATAGAGTAAATTAAAATTAATTAAAAAAAATCATAATCACGCAAGCAATGTGTTGTATTCGGAAAAAAACAGATTTTTCCACTCTACTCGGAAAAGAGACTTTTAAAAAAATAAACAATCATCCGATATTTATTGTGGAAATAGGAATTGTTACAGAATTGAGATGAGCTCCCAGATGTTGAATGGGAATTGTACAGATAACCAAGACCCGTACAGTCACACCGTCATTTCCCCGTCACAGTTCTGTCAAGCATGAAGCAATTTCCAATCTACTAGGTAAACATTTCAAGGCTTATGCCGGCCGTCATTTATCACTCAACTGAAATTTTATTTTTTTTCGTATTTAGTTTTTACTGTTTTTGTCTATCATTTCGGCTCGTAAAGATTCAATTAAAATGAATACTCTGAAGAAAAGCCTAGATTTTTAAAAAACGACGAAGAAGTTATACGAGAAAACAATTAAAATCTCCATTTTTAAAATGCATTTATTTGTGAGGTTTATTTAAAAATTTATTATTAGTTAGTCAGCATTATATCCAATATGTGTTCTTGAAAATCTAAGCCAAACTATTTATATAGCTTTCAATTGCATGATCTGAAAAAGGGAATATTATTTTGAATATACATATCGAAAAAATTATGGCTCAATTTTAATAAAAACAACAGAAAGCCAAAAAACGATTTCGACACTTTGTAAAAATAAAAATTGAATTGCCTAAGAATTGTGTGAATTAACATTTTTTTAAAGTCTTCTGAATTCAGAATAACTAAAACATAGGTTCATCATCATTAAGCGGAATATAATTTACATTATTTTCATCAAGCGCGATCAAAACGCGATAAATGTTTTTTTTATTTGTTTATTATTTGTTTAAGTTTTATTATTAATACAGAGCACATACAATACTTCATTTCATTGGCTACACAAACATTCCAGCATCAGTCATCAAATATCGAGGTAATAGTGACTTAGTTATGTAATTGGTTCATTGTAAGTTATTGTTATCTTTTATACTTGTTGTTTATATTTCTAAAAATATGCTATTATGATTAGGAATTCTAATATTGAACACTTATGCTTTTTCAAAAATGTAAAATATTATTGTAATTAGTGCTGGATTATTGATTTTCATAAGTACTATTGCTTTAAACGAATTATAAAGAGGAAGTAAATGAAGGTTGTGACTTGATATTGTATCCTTTATTGCATAAGTGAAATATTTTGTTTAGTTAAATGGCAAAATATTTTAACAGCAAGATTTTAAAAATTGAATCTGTAGATTTTTAATAACAAAAATAAGAAAAACTAATTAATAATTCATATTTTTGTTAATTTTGTCAATATTTATAATTTAGAAGTAAAAGTTTTCTCTTATACACAAATACGACAGCAAATTGGGTCTATGAAGTGAATAGGTTACTGGAAAACAGTAGTGATTTCCGGTGAGAGATGTCTGTCGTTTGAAAGTCTACTTGTGAAGTAAGTTTGTATCAAAATATATTGAAGACTTTTATTAGGCTTAAATATTAAAAACTCTAATCTCTATTATGCATGCTTGTATGAACATGTCATTTACAAAATTTGCATTTAAAAGAATTTAACATAAATATAATTAATTATTATAGTAATTCATTTATAATTAATTTGACAAGGAAAGTCAAAAGGTTCTCAATATACTCTTCCTTTCCTTGAAAAATTATTTCAATGAGAAATATGATTCGAAAAAATAGAAAATCTAACTTGTTGAGCTTTCCGTTTGTCGGCTCTTTGATTTTGGTGATAAATTCTACTGAAATTCGAAACTATTACAGGAACCGGAAGTGCAATCACCAGGAGCCCTGATAATGAACAAATACCACCGAGTATCTTTCCCACGACTGTTTTCGGAGTCATATCTCCATAGCTGAAGATTAAAATAATTCATTTTTAAATATTAGAAAATTTATTTATATGTATAAATAATAGAAAAAGTTTTATAAATGAACGTTTCGCTGTCAGATGCGATGTAAAGGTAAAAGGTCTTAATGAGTTTGAGAGGAAGCTGAGAGTTAAAGGTTACAAAAGCAACATTTTTGTGGAGTATGAAGAAAAGAAAAGTTAAAATAAAATATTAAAATTTTAAAATAAAATTCAAAATCTCTAAGTAATTTGTATTAGTAATTTTGTATGGTGAATTTCTTTTCAAGTAATATAATTAAAACAATTTTTTAGTCTAGGTCTGTGACATTTAATGTTTTGATATATATATATATATATCAAAACATAAAATGTCACAGACCTGGACTCAATAAAACACATAAAAAATCAGTACAAAAAGTTTGTGTTAAATATAAAACAAAATATTTATTGCTAGTCTACTGGATAGAATAACAGAATGTGACGACTCGTATGATTGGTTGTTTTATTGTTGATTTTGTTTTATTGGTATTTAAGATGAAAAAATGCATTTGTTTAAAAATTAATTTAAATTTATAAATACTGAAATATTTTACAGTGCTTCCTTATAAGTTCCGATTTTTTAATGATTTTATATACGATTTCTCGAGACAGCGTTTATAAATTTTATTCTCTAAACACTGTCTAATATTACTATTCAATTTCAAGAAAATTATGGAATCTTGCATAATCGGATGGATTTACATTGGATAAAGTAACCCAAAAATATCTCTATCATATTATCGGTCGTCTCTGTTGCTATAATTTAATAAATTTCCAAAACAAATTATTCATACATTTACTCAATAAAACTGGTAGAGTTAAACGCAGAACTCCGCAATTTCAATTAATTTCACCGAATTTTAATTTTGCTCCCCAAAATGATGAAGTGTGGAACTTAATTATTGCCTAGAGTGAGAAAAACAAATAATAAAGCATCCAATTCAACCCGACTGGTAAATTAATGAAAGACTGACAGAGTTGAATGGGATATTTTAGGCAAGTCATCTTTTTAACATTTCCGGAACTTTATACCAATAAAAAACGGGTATAAAAGAATTTCACGGGTTGGTTTTGAATGTTTTGAAATTTTCCCCCAATCAGATTTCCGCAGATCAGCGCTTAAAAATAACTTAGCCAAGTCAATCACTAGTTGTGGTAAAGACATTTGCAACTAAAGAGAACCGTCTGAAGTTGTCAAATAAAAAGTTTTTATTTGAAATATAAACATTTTTATGTTGTTATTGTTAATTTCATGTCAACAATAAGCGTGGCACAGGAAAGAACGGGACGTCGATTGAATAATGGCAAAAAATCTAATTATTTATTCATGTTTCTGCTAACAAATATGCCATAAGTTTAGAATTATATTCTCGTAGAAAAAGTCAGAGAGCCAACAAATTCTAGCGTGTGGAAATCAGTAGAACTGATAGCATGCTTTCAACCCGTAACAATAAGATCTGTCAATTATCTCAGTTAAATATTCTTTTTTTAGTAAGAAAACTTTTCTAGAGTAGATATCTTGTCTTTATTTTGTAAAAATAATTTTCCATTTTCTTAGGGGGAGGCGTTGGTATGATAATGAATCGCAATGTTTTATAGTGTTTTTTATAATTTTTACCCTTTTCAATTGACACAATGTAATAATGGCGTCTTTATTTTTAATATGGGCTTTATTTTAAAGAAATATCTTCCAAACACGGTTTGAAAACAATTTTTTTCATCCTTTATATTTCTAGTTTAGATTAGGGCCCTGTTGGGTAATAGCTAATGAATTTAATTACTAACCGGAAGAGGAATTTCATACCGTATAGGTTTTGTTAAGTTGTGATTGTCGATTCGAATTTATTTCAAAACCTTTTGGGTGGAAAACCTCTGTGAAAGTTACACAGTAGACCAATTACATAATAATCGGTATATGACATGGACACGTTCTACTACTATTATGTAAATCTAATATTAAAATAAAATAAACAAAAATAATAATTTTTAATTAAACTGTAAACAAAATTGAAAATCCGACAAACTTGTATGCTGTATTAAATAGAAAAATTGGTCAAATTCAACCATGCGTTAATTCGAGCAAGAATATTACATCATTACTATGAATCTTTAGTGAAATTTTAGCTATTTATTATTATTATTATTATTATTATTATTATTATTATTATTATTATTATTATTATTATTATTATTATTATTATTATTATTATTATTATTTTAATTATTTCTATTACTATTAATATTATTATTATTATTTTTTATTATTATTATAGTTATTTTTATTTTTTAATTATTATTATTTAAAATTATAATTAACAATTTTATTTTCCATAAATTAATGAAATATTAATATTAAAATATATATTATATCAACAAAAAAAGTACTTACAGAATATTTTTAAAAATCTTTCTATAAGTTTTGTATTTTGTGGACATGTAAAGATATAAATTTCAGTTCGTCTGTAAAACTTATATTAACATAGTATCATACTGAGATTCTAAGAGATTGAAACTAATATGTCTCTTATTATATTTTTGTAGAGCTAAGATCATTTATAAATATTTTTCACCTGGGAATCATTTCCTTTAAAAAAATCAGCATTCATTTGGTATAAGGACGGTCAAACTTTACATTCAAAATTTAGATTCAAAAATAGAATCATTTAAAAAAAAATACGAATCAATAGAAAAATAAAAATAAATTGTTTTTATTTATGATTAAATTAATATAACAAATTCTAGTCAACATATTTTAATTGATTTCTCATAATAAACAACAAATCATATAAATCATCAAGTTAAACAAATAATTCATCTGAAAATCAATTAGAGAAAAACAAAATTAAATATTAATAAACGATTTCACTATTCGACAATCCAATGGAAATATTTTTGTTCATTTTTTTTATGAATTTCACTTCAATTCATTCTTAAATAGATATTTTTTGTTTTTAATTTATAAATTACGTTTGGGAAATAATTATTTTAATTAATATGGAAAAACGCTAATTCAATATCTCCAAAATTTTCTGACGTAAATTTTAATAATTCCATGAAAATATTTAATCTTATTTTTTATGATCAGATAAGTAAATAATAACGTAAGCCCTTGCTGCAAAGTAATTATTTCATCAATATCAAATAATTACTTTGCAGCAGAGATTTTATTATTTACTTATCTGATATTTTGATTTATGCTGCTACAATGGAATCAACGTTTTATATTTTTAATGACAAAATAATAATAATTATTATGTTTATATATATAAAGTTGAAAATATAACTATAAATTATACAAAAAAAGAAAATGGTAGAGATAGAGAAGAAAATGTTTGTTTTATTTTTCATAAAAATCACGAGAAGTATAGAAATAAAGAAAATGCCACACAAGAAAAATTTCAACTGTTTGATAAATTTCCAAATATCAACAGTCAAAAAGTCCAATCAGTTCAACTTAAATATATCATAGAAATAAATATTTACATGAGGTTTTGCTTTCTAGTTTATACAAAACTTTACAACAGATTTAATTAAAAATCTTTTAAATGAGTAATAAATAAGACAGGCATAAAAAAACTTGTATTATAAAATAGTAGTATGTAGTAGAGGAGTAAGAACCAAAGGTTCTCCTGTATGTATTACATAATTCTAGGACAACTAATGAATATGTAAGCATTGCTTACTAAGCACGTACACTAATCATCGGGTTTTACACGAGACACCTGATTAAGGTATCATTACATAATCATCGTAATCATTTAGTTACTGTTACCATGACTATTAGGAACACGTAAATTTATTTAAAGTGAGTTTTTAATATTTATTATAATTTAACAGTTTTTAAAAGATTCTTGCTCATATTGTACATAATTTAATAGAGAAATGTTGACTTTCCGAAAAAAACCTTAATAAAAATATCATTTTGCTAATTAAATAAAAAATTATTGTAAAATTTTAAAATAACTTAAATTAAAATTTAATTTATAAAACTGGATTTAGTTTATTATCATTCAATAAATTCGATTTTAAAAAATAAAATTGAAATAAGAATGAGATGTTATTGTTAAAAATTAAAAGTAATTGTAAAATTAAAAAAAAAATTTTGTAATAAATTTTAATTTAAATTTTGGTAGATGTTCAAAACTCGGTAATTAAATTAAATCACGGAATTTTAAAATTAAATAAGAATAAGAATAATTAATATTTATGGATCAGTTTGGGGGCCTTGGTAATATAATTTGTGACATAATTTATATTCATTACCTTCTGATAAAGGAAAATACACTAATTTTGCAATCCACAGTTGTGAGATCTTGATAACTAATTGTTAAAGTCTTTATAGTCAAGCGGAAATCGGCGAAAAATATGTTTTAGAAACTGATTCCAAGTTGAATAATTCCAAGATGCCATAAAAAGTCATATTAATTATACATCAATGGATTAACTTTGTTTTACTGAAATGAACTGTTAAGAGAGAAAATCATAAAAATACAGTTCAAACTAAAATATTGAAAGAACCTTTTCTAGTTTTCAGCTCTGGTTACTTTCCATTTTGCAATAGCATAAAGAATCTTTTTTCGAAGATAAATAAGTAGGGTGTATTGTACTGCTCAAAATATTGAAGAACTTGCGAAATTTAGTTTGAAATTCAACATAGAAAACGAAATTGCAAACTCATTTTTTCCGAGGTAATCGAAAAAAAATTAAAAGGATGCTCAGTTGAATAGGGATAAAATTAATGTATGTATTCTTAATAACCATGACATTTAGTAATTTTAATGAGTAATATATATATATATATATATGTGTGTGTGTGAGTGTAATTTCATTTATCGTCATGTATCAATTTATATTTTACACCTAATTTGAACGTATTCACTTTCCATACAATAAAAGGACGCATAAGTATTTACGTCTAATAAATCATTTGTGATTGATGGACAGTGAAAGTGTTAACTGTTTTAGTATATTGAAAAAAAATATCAGCATCTGACTAAAAAAAGTAAAATCTACAAAATTTTTTATTTTTTTTAAAATTTCTATTAGTTTTTTATAAAATTACAAAATTATGGACCGCGTACTATTCTCATTTTTATCCAAAGATTTTTTGAAAGATTTTTGTGGAATAGGTTAAATATTTGATTAAATGTTTTCATCTATGAAAAATTTAAAGAAATTTCTTTTATGTTTAGAATTAATTTTTTCTCCGTTCCGTGATTTCGATCAATCCTTGTTTTTATCAATTTCTGAATTTTTATCAAACTTTTTGCTTCTTTAATTTGGTTTTATTATATGAACGCCAGGGACAATGATTTAGAAATAGAACAAATCACAATCTTTAGAATAAGCTCCGAATATTTTTTTTATTAATTTTAGAAGCACCGGATTTATCGAAAGTAAGACCACTTGAAAGTAAGAATATGGTCTTACTTTCAAAAAAGTTTCGAGAAAATAATGGAAATTTGTCTATGACTGTAAGAGACCTTAATATAACCACCAAGATGCTCGGAGATTGAGCTGGAAAAAAATCTTAATTGATCGACAGTACCAGGAAAAATACCGGTTCGTCTATTCTCAAATTTACAATTAATGAATAAAAGGTGCAAAAATTCATGTTTTAGAGGTGGTCTTACTTTCGAGAAAATGGTACTTTTGATTTATTTTTTATTGATAATTTTGCATAATTTTAAATTGTTTTAAAAGAATTATAATAAAAAATTATAATTCCTTTGACAATCTTATTGTCTGAATATACACTTTATTTTTTGTCTCCATACGAACCAGTTTTATCATTCATCGGTTTACATGGGAAAAACGCATCTATAATACAAGTTGACATGCAAATCAATTCAATGAGGCATATTTTGTCAGAAATTATTTTTTTTCAAATTATAAATTTTAAAAATTTGGTTTTATTTTATTTATTTATTTTGAAAAATAGAATATTCATAAAATAAATAATTAAATAAATTTAAATAAAATTAAATAAATAACGACTTAATTAAAAGAAAACGCCAATAAAAGACTCTTCGTGCAATTTTAATATGTGTATTTTTATTTTAAACTCGTGCTTATTGGAGCGATAATTTGATGAAAAGAAGAAATAAATACATTTATTACTGAATTTAAATAAATTTATTTCAATTAAAAGGCGAGAGAAAACCATTGCCGAAAATTTGCGTTAAATATGAATTATTGATCTAAAGCGGGAAAACAATTTGAGAACCGATTGGTGGACATATTTGTAAATAAAGTTAGAACGTAATATTAATGAAGTTCTGATTGCAGATCTATGCCATACGCTTATGGTCATATTGAAAGGCAAAAAGATGACTTTAAGAGGAAAAATCCTAGAAGACTTCTCTAATACCTGACAAGACTGTAAATATAATGACCTATGTGGGATAGAATATTGTTGATTAATCGACTTTAGACAAATAAATTATTTGAATTAGTAAAACAAAACTACCAAAAGATGAAATAAATTCAGAACAAATGAAAATTGGCATAAATAATTATTTAATTTAACGAGAAAATCTTCAAAAAACCTAGACAAAATTTCATGGAGAAATAGTTTTTGCTTCTCGAGGACTGTTAAAAGTGGAAGAATTTGCTTAATTTAAATTTTATTATAGGAACAAAACAGTTTTTTTTATTTAGAATAACAAAATAATATTGAGTTAGAGCATTCGCTGTGAAGGGTGTCCCGGAAGTCAGACAAAGACTGTTGCTATGAAACGAAGAAGTTATCAAATTCTTTTTTAAAGGACTTTATGAATAAAAGTTTTCACAAAGTCTATATTTCTCTTTTAAATGAAGGTTTGTGATATGTAAAACTTTTATGTAAACTTGGTAAAAGCTGGCAATTCCTAAAAAAATTGGTTGAGTTCTTTCTTTATTTATTGACTTTTCATCCGGGTCGTGTTCAAGAACCTTTAGTTATTTTTAATCTTAGGTTTGCAATATAAAGGTCCTGAGAGAGTAATCTTCTTGCTCCCAATACACTCAAATTTATATATATATATATATATATATATATATATATATATATATATATTTTATTTATTTATAAAGAGTAAGTTAGAAATTTATTTGAAGTGCAAATAGGCAAAATGTATAGTTTGAATATAGATTATATATTTGCAAATAATTTTTTTAGTAAAAATGTGTTTAGAAATATAAATTTTATATCTATCAAATCCAGAAATATGTTTTTTATTTTGATTTATCATAATTATATTTGTATTTATTATTGTATATCTTATGGAGATAAAAATAAATTTCCATTTTTCCCAATTTACCAAAAGAAATATGATCAAGTTTAAAATGAGGGGAAATATAATCCACATGCTCTCAACTGCCATAAAATATATGATGATTATAAACTGTCTTTTATCAACAAATCCTAATGTTTGGTTTATTCTTTCGTTATGTTTACCTTGGCAAATAAACGGAGAATGTTTACTAAAGAATTAACTTGATGACAGAATTTTTAATAATATTAAAAAAATAATAATAATAAAAATAATAAAAATAATAATAATAATAATAATAATAACATTAATAATATTTATAATAATATTAATAATAATAATAATAATAATAATAATAATAATAATAATAATAATAATAATAATAATAATAATAATTTTACAAAATCAAATCAATAGCAACATTATTCAAATATAGTTTTAATAAATTTGGTGTACACAAAACCTATTTTAGGCCGGAATATTTCATTTAATAAACATTCATGTAAACATTGCAGAAATGACTTTCATATTTATTAACTTGAATTACATTTATAGATAATTTCGCTATCGACAAGTTAGTTTTAAGTTTGTCTAGAGCAGTCAGAGCCAAACTTAATATCGAATGATGAAAATTTAGCAAATTCAAAAACCAAAACTATTTTTAAAAAATAGAAATTTATTTGAAATTTAAATTTGAAAGTAGAAAATTTTTTGATTTTAATTTTTAAAAGTATTTTAATTTTGTTTAAATTGTTATATTTTTAAAACGAAAAATTAAAAAGATTCAATTAGAGGAGAGCGAGAAATTTTAAAAATTTGGATTTGAAATGAACAGGAGCGATTTTTGGTTGAAGTATTTTATTTAATATACATAATAATAATAAAATAACAAACTAATAATTTAAAATATAATCACATATTTTCTTACAAAAACCTCCGGATATTAAAATTATTATATTCATTATGTTTTGATTTGAAATTGATTTGAAGTTATCAATTTAAAACGTAAATATTTATTTTTTCAATTTATTGTAAAATTCCTGATAAAGAAAAATAAAAAAAATAAACAAAGCCGAAAATTAGAGGTTTTCTAAAATGAAATAATTTGACTTGAAAATTCCTGAAATATTTTCACTAATATTTTTCCTAACCGATATATTTAAATGCAAATTAAGATTTAATCGATAAATTGTGCTAAAATGCAATAATTGTTATTGTTATTGATTTGAAAATAAACATTTGATGACTCCAAACAAAACCAAAATAATCATCAATAATTTCCAAATAATTTTTTGCGGTTTCAAAAAATATTATTTGAATTTGATTTTTGTATTTTGTAAAAATCCATTCAAAAATTCTTTAGGGAAAATAAAAATTTTCAGTATTTATTGAAATAAATAAAATAACAGTATAGCACTTTCATATTTCATCTATAATAATAATAATAATAATAATAATAATAATAATAATAATAATAATAAAAAAAATAAAAATAAAAATAAAAATAAATATAATAATAATAATTATTATTATTATTATTATAATAACAATAATAATAATAATAATAATAAATAATAATAATAGTACTAATAATAGTAATAATAATAATAATAATAATAATAATAATAATAATAATAATAATAATAATAATAATAATAATAATAATAATAATAATAATAATAATAATAATAATAATAATAATAATAATAATAATAATAATAATAATAATAATAATAATAATAATAATAATAATAATAATAGTAGTAGTAGTAGTAGTAGTAATAGTATTAATTATAATATATTTTAGAATATTGTTATAAGTGATTTCCACTTAAAATTCAATTACAAAATTTTACTCTTTTAATGCAGGGAGAAAATGAATTTAAACATCAGCTCTTCGTGATTCTAGTTATCTAATAATATTTTATTTACAGAAAATCATCTTTATTTTTATTGGGATATAATTAGATCTAGTTTTGGCAGGAAAATTGAAAAATGCAGAAATGCGCAACATCTCAAGCAGGAATTGTAGATTGAAAATTCAAGAAAAAATCATTTAAAGAAAAATTTCCTATGGGACTTCAGAGAGTATCACAAGATGAGGCAAGTTGAACAGAACATTTCGTAAAAAAATTCGATTTTTAAAATAATTATATTTAAGCAAATTTAATAAATCAATAATTTACTAAATCGATGTTGCTAAAATCAAGTGCTGTGAAAGGATATTTGGGTGCACATCGATCAATATTTTTTTTATATTTCTGGAAGTATTTATTCAAATTTAGATCTATATTTTAATTAAATTATTTATAGTTTTCAGACACGAGCAAACTAGAACTGAGGGGGTCCAACTGAATGGTCCAACTGAATTTCCATATTTAGTCGAAATAATCTGTTCAAAGCTAAAGGCAGAATAAGCACATATATTTTTATTGTTCTAGTTGATTTTCAGCATGTTCACCATCATTATAAATATAAAATGTTATGCAATTCTGTAGTTCTTTGAAAACATCTTTGATTTTCAAAAATCCCAGCAATCACATTAGTTGTCTTATTTTGCAAGTCATCTATATATATATATATATATATATATATATATATATATATATATATATATATATATATGGTTTTCGCATGTTCGCAAGTTATTAAATTCAACGGGAGTCAAGAATTGGCCAAAGGAGGGCAGTTATTGTAAAACATTGTATTTTCTACGATTTCGAATCCTTTTTTCAGATTCTTTCTATCACATATCCTTATAGTCACAAGTATTTTAATTGTACATGGTCTTTATTGGCATCTTGCATAGAAATATATTCAATAAACTTTGATTAAAATTGCCAGTCATTTACCCTATGGTGCCGCTTTTACTTGTACCCAATCAGAAATCACCCGTATTTAGCAGTAATTATAAAAATACTTAACAATCATTTAGAGCTGGGGGTCCATATCTGCCATTTAATCAGGGCCAGCGCTGTCCTAAGTTTGTGAATCAGTTTTCCGTGTTCAAGTTTTATTATATTTTTTATTACGAAGAAATGTTTGTTCAATTTCCTTTTTAGACTTGTAGCCTGCTTTGAAAATGGTGTAACTGAAAGATATTTCAAAGACTGAAAAGTGCCAAAAAATGCCTTCATAGAATTTACTGACTCAATGAGACTGGTCAAATTCTCAAAACGTCTATAAACTATTTATTATTTGAAAAGACTTCTTTTCCATTCAATTAGTTTAAACAACGGCGACTTTCGTAATTTCATTTCGTTAATATTTTATTAGAGCATTGTAAATAACAATGACGACCCAAATATTTCGGACCAGGTGTAATGTATATTTTATAGTTAAAGTTACAAGAATTCATATTTACCTATAAATAGTGATAATAAACTGCATAATAATACTAGTTTATACTTTCGTTCTCTTTGAGTAATTTCCAGTTGGGCCGAAAAATAATTTCAATTTAAATAAAAATAAATGAAAAAGCAATTTTTGACGACGATTTTTATTCGAGTACCAAAATAAAATAACGCCATAAACGTAAAGTGTTGGATGAAGTTCGGAACCGATCCTGCTCTGGATTTGGGTTCCTAAGAACTTTTTCCTACTGAGAATTCTTCAAGGATTTCTAAGAACACTCTCTCGATTTAGTAATGGATAATGTCAAGAAATTAAATCACTGTGAAAAATTGAAAGAATTTTGAATCTTGAAAAATATAAAAGTCCTACTATATTGATTAGACGTGAACTCCTTTGAAAATGTGTTCTCGTGTATTTAGGCTTGCGTAAATAAAATTCGTCGAGGAGCAGAAACTACAGAAAAACTTCAATATAGCATCAAAACTATTGTTAATGATTAGGAAAATTTCTCTGAATTGTGTCATGCTTGTAAACTCTATTAATAACAGACAATTGTAAAGTAAGCATATAAAATTTATAAAAATGGAAGTTCTTTTTTATATTGATAGAAGGATTCCAGAACTTTCTGCTTACTGGAAAAATATTATCTTATGTTCTCTTTTTTATATTTGAGTTACAAAAATATCAGAACAAACTCAAAGTAACCCAGAAAAATATTAACCTACATGTGAATATCCAAAACCTCATTTATCATTACTTGATACATATTTTACAGGTGTTGTTTGAACCTAATGAGTGTAAATGCTAACTAGTCGGTAAATATGCTGGTTACAGTGTGAGTTACAATTAAAGAGTAAATTTCAGTCAATATATACCAGTGGTGCCCACAAGGTCGATCGCCTAATTATTTAATGTCGATCGCCAACGAATATGGAAATGTACATAGAAAAACAATATTTTTAAGGTCTTGTGATAAATATTAACAGAAATCTTCATGGAAATCTGTGAGAAGCTGTGACTGACACAAACAGATCCCAAGATATTTCATGTAGTAGGATAGTATTAAATTATTTCATAGTGTTGGTTTTCTATCAATGATGTGCTCGTTTCAACAATCTGCTTAATCTAAATTCTGATTATTTGTTATGCATGTGACGTTCCACACTAAAAATATGCATATGTAATATTCGTTTTGATCGCCGCCTTGACAATATTTTAAAAAACCTATAATCATTGACAATTTTCACAAGTGTCTTCTTTTTTTTAAAAAATTATTATGTTCATTAAAGTTTAAAAATTATGTCAAATTAATTTTTAAAAAAATTAAGTTTTAATTATAGATAAAATCGTTACTTAGTTGATTTTATTATCTACTAAACGCCTTGTTTATATTTTCAAGAATTCCATTTTACAAGAATTCTATTTTACGGGAATTTCATTTTACAGCTATGCACCTTTAAAATTGATGTTTTTTTTATTTTGTATTTTCAAACTATATTTTAAAATCGTTATGTCGAAAATATTTTTGTTTAGCTAAGAACTATTTAAAAATTCAAATATACTGTTTGAATCAGCTGAGAAATACTATTTTTAGATATGAAATATTTTTATTTTGCATTTTAAATAAGTTCTGCAATTGGAATTTTTGTTATTAATTAATAAATACATCGTCCGTTAAGATAAAGTTATTTATTATTTATAATTTGCTAGTTTTCAGAGTGAAGGCTGCAAAAATTAACAGCAATTTAATTTTTTTTTCATTTATACTTTGTTCTCTTTACTGAATTTAAATTATTAAGGTTATTAATAAGTTGATTAAACAAATTTTTGAATATTTTATTAAAAATTAAATTGCATAATTTTAAAAAATATTTTAGAAAACTGTGAAATAATGAATACAAAAAAAGTTAAAACGTATAAATATCATATTGTGGGAAAATGATTATTTCTTCATAATGGTTAAAAACAAGTGTTGTTGCTTAATTTGCAACACTAGTCTAGCCCTGCCAAAAAAGCAAATGTTGAAAGACACTTTAGAAAAGTACACAAGAAATATGAAATTGACATTCTTGAATAGCGTTCAAATCCCCTTTTTTAAATTAGTATTAAACCACAGACGGAGCACCTGCAATGTTAGGCCGGTATAACGGTTTTATTAATCTTTGTCGAGCTGATGTTAAAGTTCTCAACATGGCTGATATTATGATCACAACCTTTAAAATTGCAAACTCAATTCGAGCAAGAAGTTTACAAAGGAGACTTTTTAAATTACATTTTGAAGAAAGTGATCACGATGAGTATACCGAACTGCTTGTGCACACAGATGTCAGGTAGTTAAGCAAGGGGAAATTTCTTCAACGTTTTAGAGACTTGATAAAAGAAATTAAGGTTTTTATAATTTCTAGAGTGGAAGAAAACGAACAATTGGAGGATGAAAAATGGCTGTATGACAGACTTCAATACAAACTAAACTATCTAAACCTTGAATTGCAAGACAAGGATAAAACAATATTTTAAATAGTGAGTTCCGTAAAAGCCTTTAAATAGAAGTTCAGCCTCTTAGTGGGTAAGCTTGAAAAAAACAACTTGAATTATTTTCCGAATTTGATCGTACAACTAAACAGTTCTGCTGATATAAATTACGATGCCAACAGATACATAACTGATATAAAAAATATCAATACAGAGTTTGATAGACGTTTTCAGGATTTCAAAAAACTCGACGGAGTGCCTTTATTTATGACAAATCCATTTTCTACAGACATTCGGGTAGAAGAAACTGCAGAAAAGTTGTCATTGCTATTTGAAATAGATATTGTAAAACTGGAAACAGAAATAATTCATCTACAAAACGATGTAATTATTAAATCGAGATCATCTGAGGAAAATATTTGGAAATATGTGTCGGCAGAAAAGTTCCCATTCTTGCGAAAATGTTCTGAAAAATTGAATGCATGTTTGGGATCCACTTATTTATGCGAATCAGCATTTTCGCAGCTAAAAATAATCAAAACAAAATATCGCAATAACTTAACGGATGAACACTTGGATTTATGTTTAAGAATTTGTATTACTACATATACTCCAAATTACAAAAAATAGTAGATGGAATGCAATGTAGAACATGAAACACAGCCTAATTTAAAAAATAAATCTTATCTTTTAATTGATTTCTTTTTTTTGTATTTTTAAAGCTAAAATAACAAAATAAATTGGAACAATTTTGTTTTTTTATTATTATTATGACACATATACTGTTAATTTATTCAAATCGATCGCAATATTTCATAAATTTCAAAAGTAGATCTGCTGAAAAAAATATTGGGCACCACTGATATATACAGTAGCGTCTTTACTCTGACAAGTAGTGTACACAGTTACTAAATATATAAATTGATTTTAAAGTTAAATTGAAATTATCTAAGATATTAAAACAAAATAAAAATAAAAAATAAGTTAAACAAACTTTAAATCATTAATTATTACAACGTTCAAAAAATTTTCAAAATTTATTAAGGTTAGAAGGGTTGAAATTTAAATTATTTTTTTTATTTATTATAGAAATTGGGATTTCAGCCAAAGAATGTCACATAATCAAAGAAAACGACTACTCAATAAAGTGAACACTTAATGAGCAATAAACGAAAATAATGTCGATGTTAAAGGAAAAGGGGGCTCATATTATCAAAAAAATAAATAATATGGGCACATCAATTCTTAGCATAATGACACAATAATAAACATCAACTTTACTTGGCTATCATCCAAAAACTACAAATAAAAATACCTTAAGATTACCAGATGATTGAAGAAAATTACAGTTTGATGAAATTGAAAGACAAGTGTTAGAATCGGTAAAGGTCGAAACACAAAAGGTTTAAGGATTCAATATAAATATATCCAATTAAAATCACAAGATAAATGTTTCCAAACAATCAGTAGAATTGAGTCCACAATTTAAAGATTTTCATAGTTTAAAGGCTATTTGTTTTACCACAACAAAAATTATTCCTGAAAACTTTGACTGCCATATTGACAAATTCTGATGTACTAACTACGCGTAATCTCGTAGAGTGTCACACTATTTCCAATCTGAACCGAAGACTGCTATAGCCTCGAAAGGATGCAAAGATTTTTGATTAAAAAAAAGCCAATACATCACATAAACATTTGACTACAACATTGGCTAGAACTTCGAATGGAAAATCTTATAAACCACATGTACTATTTTTCAATTTAAAAAATTAAGTGTTAATAAAAACTGCCTTTTTTAATAATGTCATTTTGAAGCAATATATTAAAGAAACTATTTTCATAATAAAACTTTTCATTATAAGAACTTCTCTTGGTTTTCAGCTCTGATTGCTTTTCATTTTGTAATGACATTAAGAATTTTTTTTATTGATGTTTTATATCAATCAAACATCGATATCATTACTGATTCATAGTCAAATAATAAAAAATTCTTGATGTCATTGCAAAACGTTTAATATTTAAATAAAGAGTTTAGAATTTTTGTTTAATTAAACGTTCTATTTTTGAAAAAATTCCATAATTTTTGAAACCAAGAAAATATATTTTGAGAACTTATACATTAATATGTCCCTTGAAAATAATAGTAAAAAATAGTTTTCAAAGCTTTTCAGAACTTGTAGATTTGTTGATTTTTTTTATGAAATGCGCTGTATAAGTTACGAATTTTTGACAATAAATTAAAAATTTTATAATTAATTTCCTAATAAAATTGCCAATGAAAGCAAATTAACGAAACAGAAAGGGAAATGGGAAAAGTTGGGAAATCTCAATTTTCTGTCGAATAATCAAATTAAGTGGAAATCTTTAAAATGTTCAGCATAACAAATCAGTTTGTTTGTTTGTTTTCATTCTCAATTTTTCTGTTCGGGAAAATAAATTTCTTCGATAAACCGAGCTCATTAAATTAAACTGGGAATTTATTTTTGTTTTAGAAAAAAATAACAACTGGTTTCTTTCAATTTTACAGCCGCTTTTGTTTTAATAGTGAAACTTTCGTAACCAGCTAAAAAAATTATACTACCTATCATTTACTCTTTCTTTTTATTATAAGTTGAAACATCTTTTTATTCACAAGGGTCCATTGGCGTATGAGGTGGCGGCAGGGGTGGGGGCATTTGTTTCCAGGCGCATTACTGTGAGGACGCAATATCAGTGACCAAAATGTATTTTTATTTTGCTTTACCTAGCAATTTATATTTCTGTTCTTTAGAACAGCGTAGATTAGGGATGGAAAAACTTTTTTGATAGCGGGCCAATCTAAAAAATTTGTACGATTTTGCCATTCGGACATATTTTAAAATTTAAATAATACAATGCATGGTTTGGTATACTTATTATATTTTTATAATATAAAATTTGAGCTTGAATAATTCGAAAATTGAAAAATATTTATGATTTTTAAATAATTTAGTTTTACGGAACTCATGGATATGAATTTTAATATTTTTTTCGAATGTCTCGCGAGTCAGATAATCGTCATGGCGGACCAGACCTTACCCACCTCTGGTGTAGATCAAGTCAAGCTGTGCAGTTAAAAGCTTGTCTAGATTATCGCATCGGGTTAGTGAGTGTAACAGCATATAAATAACTGCTATTAGTAAGTTTAGTTTTTTTATTGTCTCCGCGATATGCTGCTGGAGACCTGGATGATGATGATGGATATAATCTGCATTATAGCACATGAAAATTTGACTCAGGACTTCATAATAGCACTATATATATATTTTTTATTTTCAGTTTGTAGGAGATAAAGTTTCAATCCAAAAATAAATTTTTTTGTAATCATTAATTTTCGATGTACTGTGTCTATATACTGAGTCTATATATTACAATTATGAATATAAGTTAGTAACATATGTTTTGAGAGATACGTGGTATTTAGTGCACATGCAACTGCACAGAGAATAGGGTAAGTGAGGGACAATAACTGTTATTTTCTTCATCTGACTGGTTAAGTTTTATAATATTCAACTTGGTTAAATGGCTTAAAGTAATTTGAAAGTAATACTTTTCAGTTCAATGAACAATATTAACAAATTCATATTTAATACGAAATTTATGTAATTTATTATTAATTAGATTGTTTGATTTAGAAATTTTTAAAAGTTAGATTGAATGCATATACTAAATAATTTTTCTTTGCCTTATTGTTTGCTTTGCGACAATTTGATAGCACCAATGTAAACACAGGGCAACATAATGGTGCCATACGAAAGCTGAAGATTGAGCCTCAATCACCCATTGTAGTGGCTTATTTGCAAGTTGCATTTGAATGAATTGCCCTTTAAAGATGTCTGTAAACTACTCGATGGTAAAACTTCTGGACCTACATAACTATTAAAAGAAATTTAAATTCTAAAAAATATTTAAAAATTTTTTTATTGTTACTTTTTTTAAATTTCAATAAAAATGTAATTTTTAAAAAGTTTTATTCGTTTATCATTTGCAAAACTTGGAATTTTTAAGGTTTCATTTTTGTATTTATGGGTTTTATTTTATTTTATTGAAATTATTTGACGAAGTTTGTTTGAATCCTACAGCATCACATAAATTACGTCACGCGATTTTGGCTGATTTTTCCCCCACACCCTCCGCCTCGTTATACGTTGTTACAAAACGTTAGATCCTTCTTCAAATATGACGCCACAAATCTTTGTCCCCTAAAAGCCACATTTCATATTTGAAAATGAACACATTTTCAATCACTTTATTGAAATTTTAATATGTATTTAGTGTAATGCTGAGAAAACACTGAGAAAACACCCCCTCTCCCCCTTGTCACATATCGACACAAATGTGTGACCCACCCTTCCTTCCTATGTACGTGACATAATTTACGAACGGCCCCTTATGTCATAATTGTTTATTTTTCGATCAATTTTTTAATTTTTTAGTGATTCTATTATCCATAATTAACTTTTAGAGAATTTATACACTGGATTTTAAAAAATATATTATTTTAATTATTATAAGAAAGCGCCAATTAAAAATACGTTTTATTATATAATTTTATTTTATTAGAATAAAATATTTTACAGGTAGTTTGTTAAAAAATAAAATTATAAAATTTTAAGGTTTGTAAAAGATATATTATATATATTCAAAATAGTATAAATATAAAAATAATTGATACTTTTTAATTAATAAAATTTGTTTAACTTTTGTATAGTTTTTTCAATCCAATTTGACGATGACAGTAAAACTGTCGAAATATATCTTAAAATGTTTGTTTGATTGGCACTTTCTAATAATATAGTTATTGCCATGCTTATTTAATTATTTATTTTAATTTTTGTTCCAAAATGTTATATTTTTCAGGTAAAAAAGGATGAGGCCACAAACAAACAGTTGAAATATATGATGGTACCAAATTATAACACATGCAATTTACAAAATTAAATTATAATAGTAAAATTAATATTACATCACGGTTATTTTATATTATGTTTTTCCTGGATTTCATGTCAGTCAAAATTATTTTTCTTTAATTTAATTTCGTTGAAATGTTGTCTTTTTTTAGAAAACTAACTCAATGAATGCAAATTTCGTTTAAACATGAAATTTACATTCCAATAAAAAATCAAATATAAATATATAAAAGTAATTAATTAAATAGAATTTCTAAGCTGAAACATCAATTTTTATTTGAAAATTGTTTCATTATTTTCCAGTAATTTAAACAAAATAAGATAAATTTACTATAATATAATTTTTCACAATTTGTGTCAGGAAAAATTGGAACTTGAATAAAATAATAAAATTAATTTTATTTAATAAGATTGAAAATTGAATTAAAAAAATAATTCTTTGGAATCGATTTATTAAAACAAATAATTTCTAATTTTAAGTTAGCAACGAATATATATGGCCACTCCAAGGAGCGGCATGTTTGAGGAAATCAACGTTGCGTGCATTTACTGCGGGAATTTCGTTGTAAAAAATATTTTTGGCAAAAATAGAAATTGATTTTCAACTGTTTTATCAATCAAAACACAAAAAGAAAAATTCATAAGAAAAAAAATCAATAATCAAAAATAATATATTATAAATAATAAAATTATAATTAAAATGTAGTAATCTATCTTTTATATTAATTAAAATTTAAAATATACTTATTATGACATTAAAATCAAAAACTGGAATATATCATATGATTATATAATAATTTATTATATTATATAATTTTAAAAGTTATTTACCAAAATTATTAGCCAACACGTCAAAATTATTTTTTATATTTTTCGATTTAAATTTATATGTATTGTAAGTATTTATGATGATTTTTAATAAGTCATTAAAGTGCCTAAAATCTCTCATTAAAGCCGAAGATTATGCAAACATAAATGTCTTCTTTTTAGCTAAAATTATGCATAAGGTTTTACATAAGATTTGAAATGACCATAAAATACCCTAATTATTTTAATGTTTTGGACCAGGGGTAGCCAACCCAAATAATCTTGCCGGCCACTTTGGAAATGCATCATAACTCCGCGGGCCGCATATAATATATATATATATATATATATATATATTTATATGTGCGTGTTACGGTAAATGTACACTCTTGGTAAATGTGCACATTTACCGTAATATCTACTTTTACCGTAACATATATAAATGGATGCTTTCGTTCAGTAAACCTACTGTAGAAATTACGATATCACAAAATTAAAGCAACAATGTAGTGGTACAAGTTTTTTTTAATAAATAATAATAATAATAATAATAATAAAAATAAAAAATAAATTCTCCGAATCTTTATAAATAAATATATATATATATATATATATATATATATATATATATATATTCTAATATTTGATTTAAATACACTAAAGAGTTTTTTTGTGTTTACTATTATTTTTATCTGTAAAGTTTAAATTTTAACTTTAAACTTTAGACTTTACTTATAAGAATAATAGTAAACACAAAAAAAGTCTATAGTGTATTTAAATCCAATATTAAAAAATATATTTTTAGGAGTTATTTTCAATTACGTATTTGTAACGCATGCACTGTTTTTACAACTTCTGTTAAAATATTATTCTATATTGTTTAACTGTATTAATTAATGTTGAAGTCATTACAATATTATTATTTGCCAACTTATTATAACTTAATTTTAATGAGATAAAATCCAATGCCCCCGGGAGAGGGTGTTTGGAGTGGCAGTGACGCAGGGCCCATTATCCCACTACTCTTTTGGTTCGACTAAGAACAAAATGTCTTTTGTTGAAAGTTTTTTAACTAATTTTTTTTGACCTCAAAAGAGTGATCGGAAAAGAATTTTAATTGATATAGGAAATTTTTCGAATTTTTTCCATCAGTTGAAAGTTTAATTTTCTTTATAAATCAAACTCGAGTATAAAGTGACTACTAGGCAACTCTCTTTATTGCTATTATTCTATTGTTTTCTCCACAACTTTCCATTGATGTACAAGAGATCAGATGAAACTGTGAATGGATGATGTAATTGATGATCTGTATCTATAAATGCATTTTGGCATCCTGTAACTTTGTTTCAATTTATCTTTTTTAATTTTTCTTCTTGAAATTCCCAATATATAGGAAACAAACAAAAACAATGAATTTTCGGATAAGTGAAGAGGGAGGAGCCAGAGAAATCTGTATTTTATGGTTCATTATGGATCATTTTCACTGATCAAATTGTCACTTACCTATAAAAAAGAAAATAATTTTGCTGAGACGAAATTCAATTGAATAAATCTTCTCTTTAATTCTTTTTTAAATATAGAGGTGAAAATTAATTGACTAACAAGGACTACGAGAGAAAATGGGAAAATTAATAAAATCTGTGAGAAATCTGATAAATAATAATAGAAAATATTCCACATTAATTATCAATCACAGCCGTCAATTAATGAAAGGGGAGAATGGGCCGTCCCATATGATGGGGGAATTTGATGAATCTGATTAGTAAAGTGCAGAAAGGATTTTTAAATATTTTTAAATTCCTTCAATCTCATTGGGATTAAATTTGAAGATATTTCAGTTGAAATCTCGTTAATAAATCGGCATTTATTTCAAAATTGCTTTAAAATCAGATGAATATGAAAAATGTACTTCAGCTTAGAAATGTATAATAATAATAATAATAATAATAATAATAATAATAATAATAATAATAATAATAATAATAATAATAATAATAATAATAATAATAATAATAATAATAATAATAATTATAATAATAATTATAATAATAATAATAATAATAATAATAATAATAATAATAATAATAATAATAATAATAATAATAATAATAATAATAATAATAATAATAATAAATAATTAAATAAATTTGGCAACGATTTAATTAAACGATAACGCCAATAAAAAACCTTTCTTACGATATATTTCGATAGCACAGCTATCATCTTCAGGTACTCAAAACCAACTAAAAATATTATGAATTAACATTTAATTTAAACAAATTATTTTTTATTAATTTAATTTTTTAATAAATAAATATTTTTAAAAATATATTTTAAATTAATTTTAAATTTTAAATTTTTTACTTATATTCTAATTTTTTAAAAATTAATGCAATTTAAAATTTTCAATTATTTTAATAATATTAAAAAAACAAACATGATTTAACATACGTAAACTATTTAAAAACATTCAAAACATTCGTAGTCACAGCACTCTGCACATTAATCTTTGGATCCAATGACCTTATCAGCAATGCTTCACATATCACTCGTTCCCAATAACTATTAAAACTTCTCAACAAAATTCTAAAATCAGACATTCCGATATCACTTTTACAGCCTCTATTGTGTTCACTAATATTGGTCAAACCCTTCAATCGACAATGCTCTAGAACTCGAGTACAGAGATGACGGGAAGTCTCTCCAATGTATGTGGCATTACACCCATTACATGTAAATTGATAAACGAGATCAGAACACAATCCAACCGGAGTTTTTGATTTATTAATAAACATATTGCGTACCTTACACGAATTAGAGACGATCTTATACTCTAAATTTCCTATCAGTTTACCCAACTTCCTCTTATAATTTGTAAAGCCTTCAGAGTACGGCAATACTAACACATATTTAGGCTCAATTTTTTTATATCCATTTTTACAATCACCCAGATCAACACTCAATTCACACCCATCCGACAAATTACATTCAGACTTTCCACAACATGGATCCTTAGGATTTTTAATCAATTTATCAACAGTTTCTTTTATCATTAACAATAAAAATGATTTAGAATATCCATTCTTTATCAACAACTCAACCAATTTATCAACACTTTTTACCGAATTAGCAAAAGTAGAAGATAAAGCCCATGAACGATAAATCAATCCTACAATCCTACAATCCGAACACAATAGAGGCTGTAAAAGTGATATCGGAATGTCTGATTTTAGAATTTTGTTGAGAAGTTTTAATAGTTATTGGGAACGAGTGATATGTGAAGCATTGCTGATAAGGTCATTGGATCCAAAGATTAATGTGCAGAGTGCTGTGACTACGAATGTTTTGAATGTTTTTAAATAGTTTACGTATGTTAAATCATGTTTGTTTTTTTAATATTATTAAAATAATTGAAAATTTTAAATTGCATTAATTTTTAAAAAATTAGAATATAAGTAAAAAATTTAAAATTTAAAATTAATTTAAAATATATTTTTAAAAATATTTATTTATTAAAAAATTAAATTAATAAAAAATAATTTGTTTAAATTAAATGTTAATTCATAATATTTTTAGTTGGTTTTGAGTACCTGAAGATGATAGCTGTGCTATCGAAATATATCGTAAGAAAGGTTTTTTATTGGCGTTATCGTTTAATAATAATAATAATAATAATAATAATAATTATTATTATTATTATTATTATTTCTTATCACAATAAATTATTTTATTATTCAATTTTAAAATATTATCTATTAGAAATGATAAATTTGCAGTAAATTCTAAATTTCCAAAAATGTAAAGAAAATTGGAAAATAGAAATTTTAATTGTATAAAACACATAAGCCTTGTTAAAAAGAGACATTGATGCAAACAAGTTTATTCTAAAAGCAAATCTTGTACACACTATAATATACGCTAGTGGTTCTCAATCTTTTTTAGATAGCGGTACAATAACGAAAAATTTTAAAAATTTGAGGCACCCTACCTTTATTATACTAAGATTTTAGCTATAAAAATAACATGTTTTGTAAGTTCAATATTTATTAAACAAATTTTTTTATAACATATATTAATGTGAAATTTGAGCTTGATGCTTTTTGCATTTCTCCTTAATATTAGGTCGAGTATTTGGCAAACATACTCTTAACTCATTCTCAATTGAAATCAGTTTTTGACTTCTCTAGTTCTTAATGTTTGCCAATGCAAAAAATCCAAACTCGTACAAATATGATGTTGAAAATTGTTACAAAATTTTAATTGCCTTTTCACTGATATTTGGGTATTCCTGTTTAATTAATATCCAAAAAGAATCGAGGAATATTTCTGTATGTTTTAGTTCAATGTGCGGTCATTAAGGATATCTAATTATTCTTCTTCGGTAACATTTAAATTATTTTAAATTATTCAATAAAGAGATTTTGTATCCAGTAAAAGGAATCGTTCGATAATTCTGGAAAATAATGATTAATTTTCTCTTCTAAATATGTCAAATTACCACAAATAAACTGATATTTGTACTGCTATTTTAAGTAATGCGAAATCTAAGCTTGCATACACATAAAACATAAAGAAATTAAAAGTAAGAAAATTCGAAGTAAAAAATATAAACTACTGAAGTATAAAAATCAAATTTTGTCAACAGTGGTGGGTTTATTTCATTAGTTAATATTACTGATACGGTATGGGTCGATATCACTTATAAATAACAAAATTTATATATTTAGTAGTTTACTGTTATGTTTGTGAACGTTAATCTTTCTAATACTAATTTCATAATTGGTTACAACGACTGGAAAACTATTAATGGCTAATTAAAAGAACTTGAATGTTCTAAAGAACATTTTTTTTTAAAATAAGATTATTAAAAATTGATTGCATTTACTACAAATTATTCCAAAAAAATTAAAAAGGAAAACATATAAAACAACCATTTTTTTAATAGGACGTCAGAATTACTTATAGTCTTGGACCCTTTAAACCTTAAATCCGGCACTGGTCGTCAAGATATTCAGAGAAAATTCATATCCATCGACAAAAGTATAAACACTCAGATTTATTACAAAAACAGGAAGTTTAAATTTATTTTTTTCTAAAAAATAATAACTGCATTTAATAAATAAATATAAAATTAATTAAAATATATAATTACTATTCTATCGCGCTCCCGTCGTTTTGATGTGTGTGGAACTGATCAACAAAAAGAGAAGACACACAAATGTACCGATGAATAATTAAATTATTATTATTATTATTATTATTACTATTATGTAATCCGACTGAAATAAAAATTAATTAATCCAAAAATCCTTTAGATAATTTTCAGAATATAAAATAAAATTATTTAATTTTTAAAATTAACATTAATTTTGTAGTTATTAGTTTATTATTCGTATATTAATTAAATACATTTTTGTAAATACTTGAAACAGAAAATTTTCTAAAATATTTTTTGTGATTTATATTTTAAAAATATTTTTTTTTGAATTTAATTAATATATAATTAGTTATTTGAAATATGATGATAGCTAATAATGTGTAATAAACAAATTCTTTTTAAACTAATAAGTTTTAATATATTTTTATCAGAAAAATAATCAGAAAAATATTTTCACAAAGCCAAAAGATCAAATAAATTACAGATTGACGAGATAAAGATTATTATTATTATTATTATTATTTTTATTATTATTATTATTATTATTATTATTATTATTATTATTATTATTATTATTATTATTATTATTATTATTATTATTATTATTATTATTATTATTATTATTATTATTATTATTATTATTATTATTATTATTATTATTATTATTATTATTATTATTATTATTATTATTATTATTATTATTATTATTATTATTATTATTATTATTATTATTATTAAAAATTAAAATTTTTCAGGGAAGTAAGGATATAAAAGTAGTTTTAAAAATTTTTACCCGAGAGTCGTCATCGTGACAATTGTGTACCAAAATGATGCAGGAATGCTTGTGAATAAAGTATTGGGAACAGATTTCTCGGCATAGTAAATCATTGTGGCGAAAATAATCACAGCCATTGATAAAGAAAATAAAAGGAAGCCCAATTCGCTAGCGCAAGATTTGAGAGTATATCCGAGAATTCGCAGACCTGAGCTGTGACGAGAAAATTTGATGATTCGAAACACACGAAATACTCGCAAAATAACAAAAGCTCCACTCATACTGTTGTTTTTCGATAATCCTAGCCCGATATAGTAAGGAACAATTGCAACAACATCTATGATACTCATGATTGATCGCATAAATTTCACTCGAACAGGAGCTGCAAATAGCCGGGCAAAATACTCGACAGTAAAAATCAGAACGCACCCAGTGTCCAAACAGAAAAACGGGCCTTCATACATTTCTCCACAGCTGATGGATTTGTCAAATTGCGGATCCATGCCGCACGAAATCGTTTCGAAAACGTTGGCAAACACAGATACTGCTATGAAAAATCCTGTCACATAATACACCACCATTGCCAAGGTTGAGTCACGAGGATATTCGAAACATTGCCACATCTTTTCTCGGATCGTTTTTCCAACTGGCCGCTTTCTTGCATCAACATCGGGAGTTTCAATGGATCGTTCGATATTTTCTCGCTGTTTGTCCCGATAATCCTCGTAACAACAGTCGCCCATAATATCAGGGAGAATGCCGAAAAATGATAGTTCATCGTCATACGCATTGACGCATTCTTGTTTGGGACAATGTAATTTCCCGGTTTGATAATACGATAGGATAAATCTGAATATCTCAGGGTCACGGTCGAAAAAATATTCCTTCTCAGCTTCATCCCAAAAGAAATCTTTCTCGTCGGATCCCAAGAGAGTATCGTTGAATTTTTCGAGAGTATTTTTCCAGGTTTCGAATTTGTAGCCACTAACATTAATTATGACTTTATCATCACTGTTATAATCTGCTAATCCGGTATTGATAGATGGCAATTGCTTTTTACAAAGCGGTATCCAACCGATCGCTGCCGACCTTGCTAAAGGTAGAAGACCTGCTATTGATGCCATTTAATTATTGCTTGAAATTATTTATCAATCAAAATAGCATATCACTATTAAATTATATTTTATATATTAATTTTATTCTTGAAAATATTCTAGGTCACATAGGATAGAATTGACTAATTTAAACAATTCCACTGATTTTAGATAATTTTAAGATTATTTAAAAAGTCATTCAAATTATTTGAAATAATTAATATTTCAATTCTATATTTATTATATTACAATATTCGGTTTTGTCTATTTTAATACAATGAATCGACATATTAAAATGACCTTATAAATAACTTTACAATTATCTAAATTGAAATTAAAGAGATTGATTTGAGTTTTATTATAAATGTCCTTCGAAAACTGCAATCTTATTGTGGATTGTTTTTGAAAAATCTTTCGAAATGTTTAATCTTCATTTATTTTTTCACTTATAATTCAAAATTCCCATATCAAACTTTTCTTTCAATGACAAGTTTGCAGTGCATCAACAGAATTGCTATCAGATGGAACGCTCCTAGAAAGGAGAGGCTGGTCTGCTCGATGATTGAGCCGCTCATTCAGTCGAATTATGACATTTATAATAGCTGATTTGCTAAGGTGCTCAAAAGACAACGATATGTTTAAATTCTCGTATCATTGATGGCCCTTGCGCAACAAGCTAAAAAAGGTTGTTCGTTGCTCATTTATTCGTCAGACCAACATAGATTTCAATTTGTTTGGGTATTACGAAAAAGCATGGTAAAATCAATAAAACACCAAAATGATAAAACTGCAACATTAATTAAAAAAGTTACAAAAATTCGAAAGTAGCATTGACCTGGGGAAATTGATATAGTTGAACGCCAAACTGAACGAGTCCAGAAATAATAATAAAAATTTAGTGAGGGGTCCCTAGAAAATAATATAAGACATAAAACAAATTAATTTTAAAAAATTAATTACTAATGAGAAACCCAAGAGATGAGAAAAACCCGGCTTGTAAACAAAACAGTAAAAAAGGGTAAATTGGCCTAAGCAATATAAAATTGGCGCCACTGATCTATGGGAAGGTAATTATTTTCTAGTTTGTAATTTAGTAATGTAGCAAACGTTGTTAACAAATGTCGGCTAAGGTGGCCTGTGGGAAGTAAATATTTTTAATAATTTAGTATGGCAGCAAATGTTGTTGACAAATGCCTGAAAACAGTTTAAGCAGGAGTATAAAAGGAAAAGGGACAAACACGAAATGGTCAGAGGTCGAAGCAAACGAGTAGTCAGTAAAAGAGCTTAGACCAAAGTAAAATCAAACGTTATCTATCAGAAAAGGTGATTATCCATTGGATAACCTACCTTAAGGTAATCAAATTTATTCGGTGGTTGAAAGGTCCAAAAAAATCACAAATTGTAATTACAAAACATTGAAATAAATCGAATTGAGTTGTAACTGTAGTAAAGTGCAAATAAAATTATTCTGTGTTGGGTTACCTTATTTGATTCGAAAAGGACACGAGGAGTCAGAGGGAACCGACTTTCAATAGTAATATTCCAACATTTTGGTGAGCCCGACGTGATCTAAGTCCGTTGAGAATAGTGCTGAAAAAAATTGAAGTATTAAAAAGAAAAACTGGAAAAAAAGGTTGTCAAAGTAAAAATAAACTGGAAGGAAAATAAATTATTGAATTAAAAGAAAACTTTCAAATTATTGTTGGGCAAGTACTGAATTTGTTTGAATGGATTGGAAATAACACGCAAACACAACATGCAGATTAAAAATCAGGCCCATAAACATCAAATAACCACTTTAAAATGCGAGAAAGACAAAATTAAAATATAAAATCGAAAAACATAAAAGTAAATTAAAAATAACAACAAAATGCATCAAGATCCGCACGAAATGACATAAAAATAACATAGTAACATAAAATTTGACCGAAAATTGACAATTTACGTATAACCAAAGAATTAATGAAAATGTTGACTTAAAATAAAATAATCCTGAGTAGAAATAATTTAAATAAAAATCGAACGAATAAATTGTCAAGTTAAATCCAGAAAATTATAAAAATTAGAATTAGATTAGACAAATAATATCAAGGTCGAATTTTGTTTTATCGCATCAAATTTAACACGCAAGGTTAAAATCACAGAATAGGTTTAAATACCAATCCATATTCGCATAATTCTAATCGCAAAATCTCAAAATTGCGAATCGCTTATCAGCAAAGCAAAAAGCTATAGTTATTACGAATTACTTGTCACTGAGCGTGGAGCACTGAGCACTAGTCACTGATCACTTTAATCACTAACCTTCATAACAACTACTTTACGGATAAATCTGAATTTGGGAAAACTGATAAAGTGAGCACGAATGAATTGCGTGTACTATATGAAAGATGAATGAAATGTTATTATGAACAATTATATGTTACAGAATTATGATTTTTGTCGAAATTTTTCTGGCCCACAGCCACACACCAGCAAGTAATTAAAATCAATACATCCCTATCGAGCGGTGTAAGTGCGGTTCATCCGCCAATAGCTCATGCCCGTGAAAGATCTCGCCGTGGGTAACGTCGGACTCGAACGTCAAATCATTTGTGCTTATAGGGGCAGTGGAGAGATCGGGAATCAATCTTTTGGTCGATCCACTTTCCACCCACTCCCGAAAAATCGATCTTAACTTCTGGTACTTATCGGCTAAAATTAGAACACAGTGTAGTCTAGTGGGCACTCTTAACATCTAATATAAACATACAGATTTCTTAGGAACAATTTGAGGTTAAAGGAAAGGAGGCTTGCGGAAATCGATGTAACGAACATGTCGAATTAAAATTTATTAACTATTCAATTGAAGCAGACAAGAGTTAAATGATAATTCAATAAGTAACAAAGGATTTAAATGGAATTATTTAAATATGACCAAAGTATTGTCCTATCGATATAAGGTTAAAACTAGTTCCGTAAATAATAGGAATGGTAGCGCAAAGGCTATTAAATACAACCCCAGTAATAATTGTCGCTTGGAGGTAAATCCTAATCCTGTGAGTCACAAAAGATTAGAATAAAATTATCCACGTGATTACCTACCAGTATAAAATTAAACAATGATGTAATAAAGGTTACGAGTGACGTTTCGTCATATAGTTAGAAAATAAGGTACACATTTAGCAACGACCATCAAAATTTAACTGTCAAAATCACTATTAATATTTCGACCACTAGAATTCCATTCGTGCGTAATAAATAATTAAAAACTATTCCCAAATAACGTATATCACAAAGCCGGACGTATGACCCATTTAGAAGTGAGAAATATCCCTCAAATTAGACTAGAGAGGGACCTCACGAAACAATAATGATCATTCACTCACCCTATAATCAGCAGAGAGTTAATTCCATGCAATAGATACCAACGTATGCAACCAATCAACCAAAAGAAAATCAAAAGTCAAACTCGAGTCATGTATTTAACTATGTAACATACATATTAAGGCTGTAAAACAAAGAATCTACCTTAAAGGAATCTACATAATAATTTAATATGCTTCATTTCGATGTTATTTATCGTATAACTATGTAACGAATATTAACACTATTAAACGGATAATATATTTTCAAAGAAATGAATACAGTAAATCACCAGCGAATTAATATGTTTTTTAGTATTGGCCTTATTTAATCACACAATTAGGTAACACAGATATTAATTATGTAAGTCAGAGATTTGTCCCTTGTAAAAGAAAATTAACACAGCGAAGTACCTTTTAACTAAAATAGTGGGTCTTATGATTTCAACAGCCTGCTATTATTTGACATAATATTCAAACGGATTAAGTTACGTATCCCATAGCAACATAGACCAATTTTCAGAATGACGGAAAATAGACTCGCATTCTAGTAGATAAATTATTTTGATGGAAATGAGAGGCATTCAGGGGACCCTCTAACGGCTTCATTTTGAATAATCTAATCCAAAACTAAACGTTCTAGGAACGATAGTGAATAACCTAACACTAAGATATTAACTAAAAGAGCTAATCATTATTGAAAATAGGCGGTCCCAGCAATCAATGGAGAGATGTCGAGCGGACGACATTGACCGTTCCAAGCAAATTATCGGGACGATACCGCCAGGCCCTTTGGAATCGGGGATACACCATATCCACGTATGACACCCCCGAGTGGCCGAACCGACATTTAAGCAATTACGACGAAGATACAGAATTGCCGAGTCTAGTGATCAAGTGGGAGCCAGGAAGGAACCCGGTTCGGGAGATTCGACAAGAAACGGAGGGATTACTCTACAAGTACGAGCAACTGGAACGAAAGTATCGATACCTTGCTAATCAACAACGCCGATGGCTAACGACGATCAATGAAGATATAACCAGTGGACGTATACCAAGTTCAGACGGATATTTGCCGAATTACAGCATCGCCTACGATCCAAGGGATCCAGCCCTTTTGGAGCTCGACACGCCAGTGTATTTGGTGGTCCCAAAACACTTGCTACAAAAAACCATTTGCTACTTAAAACAAAAGGTAACATTAATAATTGTAATATTTTAAAATTCAGATGATAAAAAGTTGTACAAAAAAGATTTTATAATCTGAGAAACCAGAAGCAATCAGAAATAATGGTCAGCAATTCCAATAATAATGATCAAACCTCGGTGTCTATTATGACAAACCCTGTATCCAATGTCCAAACAAATATGTCTGCTACTCTTAGTAATGATTATGCAAGTTGTCAGAAACTACCAGTTCAACAATATGGAGGAGATTTTGTCGAATTTGTTGATTTTATGGCTGATTACTACATGTATGTCACTGCTTACGGATTGAGCCAATCGATTATGGTGCAACGGTTACCGTTATATTTAAAAGGAGCAGCGAGAGAGGCTTGACAACAGAGTGATAAAAGACTCATTGTCAATGATTGAACCAAGTTGAAAGATGCCTTAGCAGCATAATTTATTGGTGGTGACATCAAACGAAAAATTCGCCAAACGTTTTACAATCGAGTGCAAGGACCAGACGAGTCGATAAGTGAATTTGCTTATCATTTGACAACCCTTGCAGAGAAAGCTTTCAAGATTAAACCCGAACAAGTTGATGTGGCGAAACAAGTGAAGAATTATTGCAAGAACAATTTTTGACAGGAGTTAGAAAGGAAATTAAAAATGCCCTATGCTATGTCGATTTCAACAATTTTGACGAGTTAATTAAAAAGGCTATGAAGATTGAATTGAATTTGAAAACTACTCAATCAAAAGCAGAATCTTTTACAATTATTGATGAACCCAAAGACAGATCAATATCGCCAATAAAAAATAATTTAAATAATTAAAAAATAATAAAAATAATTCACCAAAATTCAGAGTGAAATTTGAGTCAAAAAATATACAAATAGTCCAAACGAGGAGAGAGAAAGACCAGTCCAATGTAGTCACTGTTAGAAATTAGGACATAATATAAATCAATGCTGGTTTAGAAACAATACCCGAAGAAGTCCAAGTCCTGTCCAGTGTGATCATTGACAGAGAAAGGGACATATCAATAGTCAATGTTGGCTGAAAAATGAAGAGCAACAAAGTCCAAAGAAGATGTGGCCAGATTGGTTGAAAGGCAATGGTGGGAAAAGTTTTAGTAAATTAAGCACCAATAGTCAGCGAATTAATGATAATATACAGTGCTATAATTGTGGAAAGAGAGGGCATGTATCACGAAACTGTTTCGCGAGATCAAGATCTCCATCAACATCACTGTCACCTCAAAGAGATAGAGTTAATTTACAAGGCCGAATTCAATGTCATTCATGTAGAGGTTTTGGACACATGGCGAAATCATGTCCCATGAATAATGATAAATTCCAAAAACCAATATTAAAGAAGACTAGATTCCTAAATGACAAATCACAAGCAGACAACGTTGCTTTTGTGCAGCCAGATAATTCTAATAATAGAATTGAAGACGAAGTGAAACAAATGAGTCGACGTTTGGATTGTTTGATATGCAAGTTTGAATCTGATGAAGAGACGGATAACCACATGATGTATGAGTCGCAATCAGAACCATCAGACACAGAGCTGAAAAGAATGATAATTAAATGTGATCTGCGAGGCGAAAAGGCAATAATGATTATGTTGAGGATTAATAAATTAATAGAATCGAGAGCAGCGGAAACGTCTAAAATAATGACATCACTACTGGAATTCAGTCAGATGTCACCGAGTATACAAAAATTGAAAAGTGTAATTGAACTGTGTGCTGATTATTATGAGATAAATTCAAAGGATAGAGATGAAATAACGAACATGATGAAAATATTTGGGAAAGCATTCAGAGAAAATAAATGGTTAGATTTTATTTTTATTGATGTTGTAGATGAAAGTAGAAATACTGTGATCTGTATTCGTTGTGAAATAGGAGATTATGTTAAAGATGTAAAAGATAGATTAAAAGAGAATAATGAAAGACAGATAATAAAGATGAAATTTAAGATTAGATATTTAGAAGACTATGGATTTTTAATAGATTGTGGTTTTATACCTGGAAATAAAAATAAATTGCAGGTTGCGTGTATGATTAAGGAAGAAGTAGTGAAAAAGAGCGATTCACAAGAAATAACAAGAGACTTAAGAAATGTGATTGGGATGGAGTTAAAATTACGGAAAAATAAAAATTAATTGATAAAATAGAACTAGAGGAAAAAGCTAAATTAGAAATAGTAAACATAATACGACTATATTTATATGATAAATCGAGGTATGGAGAAAAATTGAAATGTTTGTTGCGAAGATTTGGTAGAGAATTAAGAGAAACTAGAATGGAATTAAAACCATTTATTATAGCATGTGTGTCATCAACATTTATATTTAAAGATCTAAAATTTATAATTAAAGAATATTAAAATGTTTACTATTAAATTATCAAAAGTGGATAACATAACTAATTAATGATAATGTTAAGTTAATTTATAAAGTTTTTACTTAAATTTTGGACTCAAATATATTTGATAAGCTAATTTTAACTTAAAGTATAAATTTTATGTGTAAATATCTAATTGTGGTTCGAGTGAGTAAATTGATGCACTATGTGTAAATTAGTAAGAGATGAGTATCAGATGGGTACAATGTGAGTAAAGAGGGAGTCAACACATAATAAATCAATAAAAAGAAAACTAATTCACCCAATAAATCAATAAAAAGGTATATGAAAACCAATCTACACAATAAAACCCCAGATATTTTATGAAAATATTTATTAAAATGACATTCTAGCACTATTGACTTTCCAAATTGGAGTCATGACATCATCTGAATTGATATTGTATCCTTGGATAATGATAATTGTTTACCAATTAAAGTTTTCAATAAAATTTACTTCTTTATTAGCAATATAAAGCTTTGCATTCTCGTGACCAAGATATATGTGGTTATTGCTTCTTAACTTGATATTCATTGTATTTAGAATTTCGTTTACTAAATTACAATCTGCATCCGATATTATTGCGAGTAAGCATGAAAATTGGGTATTGATTAATTTGATTGGCATTGAAAATTTGTAAGTGATAGAAACTCTCAGAAAATGTAAAGTATGGCTATAATTCTTCACTATCATAAATTCGGTTTGCATGTCGAAATAATGATTATAGTTGTTATCGTATTTATACTATGTATATAACCAATGCAATGACAATGTATAATTTTACTATAAAGATTCTAAAAATATTTTGAAATTAAAAATGTGAAAACTGAAGATACTCAGAAAGCTGAAAAAATAGCTATGATGTATATAACCTTAATGTGTGCATGACCTCTTCATAATCTTGATGTTTGAGTAATAAATTGCATCGATATTGCATTTTAAATGACTGAATATTGCAATAAAATATTATAAAAAATCATACGGAAACAAGTGATCAAAACTTATCTATTTTTTTATGATGGAATAATAGCAGTTGGGGTTCTAACGATCTATGTAGAAATGTTTTGTAATCAAGCGATTCTAAAACAAATTAAATAATCATACATGTTTTTATTACAAATTAATAAATTTTATCATAATTCATTAAAATATTTAAGTAAAAATATATAAAAAAGTTATATGTAAATTGTTACATTGTTGTATTAAATTAATATTGAATCAAAGTAATGAACCAGCAAATTTTATTTAAATATTACCATCAAATAATACATTATTTATGATAATTATAGTAAAAATAATAAAAGTTTTAAGTAAATTATTACAAAATCATAAAATAACACAACTTGCAAATACTGCGATAAATTATTTCAACAAAATAGTTAATAAATAATAATAATAATAATACCACTAATAATAATAATAATAATAATAATAATAATAATCATAAATTTTAATAATTTATCAGATAAAAAATAGTTCTGATACTAGATGCTAACTAAATATTAACAAAATATTTTAATGGGGATACATAACTTGAGTACTTAATGTAATGTTCAGATGGATGAATAAGGTTTTGTTAATCATATACGATTCACGGCTTTTTATGTAAAAATAATTGAAAATGAGTCAATTATCATCAAATTAATACTGTCCCAAAAAGATATCATAGCTTGTTTTAAATATCTGATTTAATCGAATTTCCATTGATTTGTCGTAGATTTTGAATCTAAAAAACATACATTCAAAGATGTACTCACTGTTCGATGAAGGGGTTACATATCATTGTGGTATTAAATAAATCGGGAACAAAATTACTTTAAAGGGTTGATAAAAGTATCGATACAAAGTTGACATATATGCACATACAAGGTTGACACAACTGCATTCACATGATATAACATTCACACATCTATCAATCAAAATCATGCATTTGGGTCGCAGATGAGTCAAAAACTAAAATACACACAAATTATAGTAAACTCACTCACTATTTTAACAATAAAATTGATTATTGGTACCATTTTAGTCAAAACATTATGGCGAACATATATCGGGAAATTATTCTAAATGATTGTAAATTGAATAAAGAAATACTTAGAAACAGGAAGGCAATGGCCATTACAAACCCAAACTTAGTATCAGAAAATGGTGTATTTTCCAGAATCTTCGGAGAGGCCCTATATAGCTACAAATGCAAAGCAATTACAGTAAAAATTATGAAATACAAAAAATGTACAAATGAATTGACGATGAGTATAAACGGAAAATGCGATTTATGGAACCCATAACAAGAATATTATTGGAAGAGCATATTAAGCCAAAAATTCTTCAATGCAATAGATTGCTTGCTCCATTATATCGCTTAGCACAAGATTCATGGATAGCATTACCAGATTACCGAGGAGTGAGAACTCCAGATAAATTAGAATTAACAAATCTAGAATACCTAGTAAATTTTACATCCTTAAATAAGATGACACAGATGGGTTTCTATGTAAGCGAGGTTATCAAAGAAGCTCAAAGAAATTTGTTATTTCAGTCAAAAAAGGAACATGTAATCTCAGAAATGATTGATATAATATTGCCTAACGGGGAAGGTAAAGTCAATTATGAATACCTTCTAACACCAGATCACTTTAGAAAGGCAACATATAAAACAATGTAAAAGATCTGGGAGAAATTCATGTTTTTAGGACAAGCTTGCGCAGGATTAATTGGATTTTATGTTGTAATCATAACAATAAAGGTAATAATGTCGCAAATATTATCGGCTCATTGAATAAATGTAATATCCGGATGGTCATGGAAAATGATTATTGGTTGTTTTCCACTTTTAGCGAGATTTTTCATTACTCATCATCAATATAGAGAAATGGCAAGTGTGAGAGCACAACTGAAAACCGATCAAAGAAGCGAAGTATCTCTATATGCAGCAAGTGATCACAATAAAGATAATAATGATGATATCGATAATAATAAAAAGGAGCAAAAATTGTTTCAAAAAGGAATTATGAAGAGTGAGAAAAATCCAAAGCTACAATTTTTTTAAGAACCCATGCCAAACCTTAGCGGAATTGAAACGCTTTCAAAGTGGTATACACCAACGTTTTTGCCAACGGCACCAACGTATTCAACTGAAAAATTGAAAGAAATGAAATCGGTAGAACATATTCAATTTTAACTAGATAACATTGAACCCACGAGCGCTGAAATTGAACGGAAAAATATGCTCGAATTACTATGCAGTTATGCGATTATGACATTATGAAATAAAGGCAAAACACCTCGCATAAACATTTTATTCAATGGAAGAAAAGTGGAGGTCTTATTAGATTCAGGTTCCAGTAACAGTATAGTATTAGATGATTTTTTGACAATGGAAGAGAGATCAAATATGAAACCAACAAGTAAAGTATTACGGTCAATGAATTTTCTTGATCTAAAAACGGGGGGATTAATAAAAGGACAAACAAACGAAAAGGACATAAGGTGAGAGAGGTATTTCTAAATCAAACACTAGAATTACCAACAAAAAGTGAGGTAATATATAATGTGGATGTGTTAGATATTTCAGATGACGAGTGCATATTTGAACCAAATGAGGAGCGAATAGAAAAATATGAAGTACCAATGTGTAATGAAGTGGTAGAAATCAAAGATCAAACAGTGCCAGTGAGAATAGTTAATCAAAACACAAAACCATTCAAATGAATCCAAAAAAAAATTGGGAAAACTAACGAAGTTTGAAATATAGAAAACTCCAAAATTACCGAGAAATATTAAGATCTACAAAGAGCCGCAAGTCATTAGTAATGACTTAACAGAATCGCAAAAATTGGAATTCACAGAGTTATTAAAGAAATATAAAATGGTGTTTGCAAAGCACGAGTACGATTTGGGACTCATCCAAGTAATTGAACATGAGATACCATTACTTGATGAAACTCCGATTAAATTGAAACCGTATAGAATTCCATATATATATATCAAGAGGAACCTAACAGACAGATAAAAGCAATGAAAGAGTTCAAAATAATACGAGACAGTTCTTCACCATTCTCATCGTCAATAGTAGTTCTTAAAAAGAAAGACGGCGATTTGCGATTTTGCGTCAATTATCGGAAATTAAATCATGTTACGTGAAAGGATACATATCCTATTCCAGTTTCACAAGAAATGTTTGATCAGATGGGAGAAGTGAAAATTTTCACAGTAATCGATCTTAACAAAGGTTATAATCAATTTTAAGTGAAAGAAGATGGTAAGGGATTGTATGAATTTAATTTGTTACCGTATGAATTTTGTTTTACGTGATATCCCACATGCATTAGTCTATATTGATGATATAATAATATTTTCAAATACTTTTAAGGAACATCTCAAAGATGTGGAAACGGTATTTAGAAGATTATTAAAGGCTAATTTAAAAATAAAACCATCTAAATGTGAATGGGGAAAATCAGAAGTGCTTTATGCAAGTCATATTATTTCTCGAAATGGACTGCAACCAAACACAGGAAATGTGAGGAAAATTAAAGAATACCCAATCCCTGAAAATGTAGATCAAGTTCGACAATTTCTAGACTTAGCTAGTTATTATAGAAAATTTATTAAAAGCTTTTCTTATGTAGCACAACCCTTAAATGTATTATTATAAAAGCAGACTCAATTTAAATTGGGAAAAGCTTAACAAAAAGCATTCGAATTGCTTAAAGAAAGTTTGATTAAAAAACCTATATTGAGATATCCATATTTTAGAATACCATTCCTCTTAATGACAGCTGCAAGTAATTTTGCGTTGGGTGCAGTATTAGGACAACAAGTTGAAGGTGAGAAAGATCACGTAATTGCATATGCCAGCAGAACGTTAAAGCCACATGAAAAATATTATTCTACAATTGAGAAAGAAACATTAGCATTTAGGTTTACAGTATAGCAACGTTTAGACAGTATTTAGTTGGCAGAAAATTTGTTATATTTACTGATCAAATTCCATTACAATGGTTGATAAAACATCTGGATTCGGTCAGCAAACTGATCCAATGGTCAATAGCCCTATAAGAATATGATTTTGAAATTAAATATCGAACGGGCAAATCATATGGAAATGCGGATACGTTATCTAGAATCCCTGTAAATAACGAGAGTAAGAATAATGAAACGAATTATAATAATACAATATTTATGGCAATCAAAACCGCTAATAATTTGAAGGAGCTGCAAAAATATCAGGAAAACGATGATGAATTAAATCAATTGCGGAAACATGCAGTCACGATCAAAAAGGAAAGTGACTGGGAATATATAGTTGACGAAAGACATAAATAATATATCATTCATGATGGTTTGTTAAAATGTGTTAAAAATGAAAATTTATTAATTGTGGTTCCAACAAAAATCGATCAACATTAATGTTGATATACCATGATGGAACACTAGGTGAACATTTATCCGCTCGGAAAACGTTATCAAGATTGAAACTAAAATATTATTTGGACACCATTGAATTAGATGTCAGACAATGGTGTCATACTTGTGAAGTGTGCTTAACCAAACGAAATACGTGAAAGAAAATAAAAAAATACCTTTAAAACCTATGCCAGCCCCCGGAGCGCCGATGGAAATGACTGCAATGGACAATTAATGGCAATAAGTATATCATTGTGTTTTGTGATTATCTAACTAAATGGCCTGAAACATATGCAATGAAAACTCAAAAAACGTAAACAGTTGCAAAGATATTTGTAGAAAACATTATTTTTCGATATGGAGCACCGAAGAAACTACTTACTGATCAAGGAACGAACTTCCAAAGCGAACTGATTATTTCAATCACAGAATTATTCGGAATACTGAAACTTAGTACATCGCCTTATCATCCAAAAACAGATGGTTTATTTGAAAGATTTAATGGAACATTAATCAATATGATATCATACTATGTGAATAGAAAGCAAAACGATTGGGATTTGTTTATCAAGCCAAGCTTATTTGCGTATCAAAATGCAGTGAATGAGAGTACCGATGAAACACTTTTCTAAAATAATAAATCTGATGCATATTGAAATATGGACAAAAAATCTAAATAACTATGTTTCCAAAGAACCAGTGCTGAATGGAATCAATATATATTGGGAACCCCGAAATTCCCAACAAGTGAAAATAATTTTTCAGAATTATACAATCGATACGTTGAATGTCAGAAAGTCTTTTGTGCATTATGTGAATCTAAAATTGCATCATACTTATGATATTGCAATTTACTACTACGAAAAGGTATTGTAAGAGTAACGACAGGTGGGTCAAGATCTATACTAGTCGAAAATCAATATTGTTGGAAAACGAAACAAATCGAGTTCATTTACAGCTAGTTAACCAAAAACTAAACATTTCATGGCAAGCAGGTATTAATGAAAATGTTGTGATCTATTATTGTGGAAAAATCCAAGCCACGTTAACAAGTAACTTTATCTTTAAAATTTTTAATTTTCATCAAATGCGATTTAAATCAAACTCAAAAATTGTAATGATAAAAATCAAGTATTACAAACGAATATCAAATTTCAATCCATGGGAAATCATCTTTGTCGAAACAAGATTCATTCGACTTGTATATAATTCCACGGAACTCATAAAGAACACCAATTATTCTCATATCACTAATGTAAATATTCGAAAACAAAAAACAATATTAACTTCGTTCAATGACTACATCAACAATGAAATCATGTGTAATTTTATCGATCAGTACAATCAGTGTGATATCATTTTTCTTCTCACATTGCTAGCGTATCTTCGAAAACTAAAGCAACGTCTTGAGCGTCAATCCATGGCCCAAAGACCTTGGATTGTCTATGAGGGAACATTTGTGTAGTGAGATACATTTATTTTGCATGCAATTGTGATAATGTAGTAGTACAGTATAAGTATTAAACTTTTATTTGGGATAATGTAAAGATTTGCACCTTTCGATCATATATGGGTTTGATTGGCTACTGAGAGCAAATAAGGGGAAGCAAAATTTGCGGAGGTAGAAAATTTTGAGACAAGGGAAATTTATCAAGGGGTATATAAGGGACAAAAAAGTAAATAAAATTAGTATAAAATTAAAATTAAAATAGGTAATTAATTTTTATTAATATTATTATTTATACCGCTACCAGTTAAGGCAGTATCCCTTGAGTACTTCACCTTGACTCTAGCGTCAACTTTTAAATTGGAAAATAATTAACTAGCTATATTTTAGTATTGGAACAAATTCAATGGGTGAGGACAATTTATGATAGTTACCTGAGGCTACATCGACAAAAATGTTGGACGGAACTCATACATTATCCAGGAAAACTAGCAGATCCCAAATTACGTGAGAGTTGATGACAGAAAAATGAAGATACAAATATTCAGGTTGAATAGAAAATCCGGTATAAAATCGGCTGAGGAAACAAATGTAACAAAAAAGGAAGAGTTCATGCTTCACATTATCAGGGGAAATGTAGAAATAGTTGACGACAATCAGAAGATATGGTGAGAAGTACATCAGGGTTCGTCGTGGAAATTGCAGAAAGAAGCGATGACCAAAAGATTGAGTGCCACAAATGAAAATGCACTGATTGTGTTCGAAACCAAAATTAAAAACGAAGCTCAAGAAGTACCGCAGATGATATCGACACTATATGTGGATGAAAAATTGTTAACAATCACTCAACAGATGCTAAAGAAAAGAATGTCATTTTTAAGAAAAGAAATGGATCAAGAGGAGATAAGATGCAAGATCTTGTTCATCGATGTGGAATATGGGACATCGGAAAACAAATAGATGGTATCGCTGTCTATTGTGATAATGAATTATTACGGAAAGACAATAAAGGATGTATAATTAACTCCAAGAGGAAAATTGTTGCATTTTAATTCACAAATTCATGGCATAATGGAACTTACAAGTAGAAATTAGTTTGAACAGTATACAATTATTAAGGAAGTTCAAAAATTGGTCGTTGGAAAAATATTAATTGGCCACGACCTATATGCTGAGATACAGTACCTAAAACTTTGGATAGACCAGTTGCATGGCATTCGAGATTTGGCTACAGCGCAAACATTGAAAAAGATTGGAATGTCCGGGAGAGAAGAATTTTTCAAACTGAAAACTGTTAACCAGGAGATATTTGGAGATCAAATGAAGGTGGGCATACACTTAGCCCTTGAAGATGTTAAGAACATAAGAAGAGTATATTTGCAAATCGAGCATGGGAGTAGTGACATATGAGGACTATGCCCCGTGGATATTTTGCTTGAAAAATAAATAAGACCCCCTAAAAAAATTTTCAGGGGGAAGGGAGGGGTTTAAAATTTTTTTTAATTATTTGTTTTAATGAACGAAAAAAAATTTTTTTTTAATTATTATTGTTCAAATTTTTAAAATTTTTAATTCATGATAAAAAATTCAAAATATTTCGAATAAAAAGCCTAAATTTTTTTCATACTAAAAATCCCATAAAAATAAAATTGGATTAAATCGCTTGTCGACTAAAAATCATGAATTTTTTTTATTTACTTTAATTGTTAAGTCAATAATATTATTTATTTATATTTTAATTATATTATTATTAATTTTAATCAAGTCTATTATTTATTTAATTTTAAATTATATTATTATTAAATTGTTTGTTTTAATGAAGTGAAATAAATAATTATTTTTTATTTTCATTTAATTATTTAATATTATTATTATTAACATTTTTTTTATTTATTTTTATTTTTTAAATTTAATTCTAAGTCTAATAATAATTTTTCAATGTAAAAATAACAAACATTCAATCAATACAAATATTTTTATTGACAATAAAGATTAAATAAAAAAGATTAATTTTTATTTCAAATCAAAAATATCCGAGTAATATGCTTTACGCATTTCGGCAAACAATATATGTTTGCAACACATCGGTCACCAGATCCCTGAACGTTGTCATAGTGAATCTCGAGAAGTTTTTCAATGTTAATCCCTGTGAAATGGTAAATTTTTGTTGAGAGAAACTCTGATGCGCAATAATTCAACGTATTTTTAATTCTTGGATAAAGTTCCTGAATTTTCTTTAAAATTACTTAAAAGAGATAAACTAAATAATAAAATAAAATACATATTTAAATATATATGATTTACCTTTTGACATTTTTTAATACTTAATAAAAAATAATACTAACTTAAAAACATAAAAATTATAAACATCAACAAAAATATACAAAAACAAAGAATATTTTCAAATAATTTATTCATTCAAAATTCTTCATAATCGTCATATTCTTCATTAACTTCCGAAAATTCTTCTGGGCTGCTACCTAAAACCACATCACCTCCCATATAATGACAATATGCTACACTTATTTTTCCACACCCAAACCCTTTTATCATCCTTATTTGTTAATGCAGTTTTACTGTTTTTAATTGTAAATAATTGATGTTTTTTATTAGTAATACGAGTTTGTGGTACAGAAAAAATTAGGTTTTGTTATAACAATCTTGGTATGACTTATGTTTTAAGTCAGTACCCTTCAATGTTATACCCTTAGCTTTGATACTTTCAACTTCAGACAAGAGGCTATAACATTTTGAACGAAGAAACACCCACTCCTTGTATTTAAGTCCTTTATTCTCGTCTTTGAACTTTCCAATGACAGAATCAAGGTTTCTACTATACAAGGGATGTTTTGGGTCATAATTGGAAGTATCGAGGAGATTATCACGAACCATAGCAGATAAAAGAATGTCTAACTTACAATTCTTAATTTCCAGAAAAAAGGAATCGGTGTCCCCAGCAACTATATTAATTTCACAAGTGAATTCGTTTCTATATTTTTCTAACTCTAAATATTGTAATTGATACATCCTAAGTTTAGATAAATCGAGTACAGTTTGTCCAATGTAACTCGGTCGATCTAAACATACCGATTCCTTATTTAATAACACAGAGACCAAATCATTGTTGATTTTAAATGATTTCCGAAAAGTTTGTTTTGAGCAATAATTAATTAATTTGTTTGCAGAATTACATAATCTTAAATTAATTCGTTTTTTAAGATTTTCAACGGTTTTTCCGTAGAGACTATTATTTAAAAGTTTATAATAGTTTTTATCTAAGTCATTGGTTGATTGCGCTCTAAGTTGTGTGTTAGTGTCTATATACTTTTTATATATTGAATTTTGATTATATTTAATTGCTCTATGTACATGTGTAATTTTAATTTGTAAAGAAATAAAAAGCTGCAAAAGTCTCCAATGAAGAACATAATTCTTCTTTGGATAATGCGTTAGCCTTAACTTCTCAACCTTAGAACCCGGAGCGCACATTTTTTCAGCAGCTACTGGAAAATCATTAAGTTTATCATGAAGAAATGTTGATTTTTAAATCTACTTCAAATGTGACAGCAAATGACAGTGATTCAAGATCCTTATTCAAAAAACTAATTAAATTATTTAAATGATTAGTATCAGTAACCCATTCAAAATTTCCATATGGTAATGGTTGACTTAAAGCCCAATCGTAGAGATTATTGATGTCAATGTAAAGCAGTTCGGTGTTGTCATCAGATACTACGTGATGTTTATTAACAAATGTTAATCCACCACGGATTCCCCCTTGGAAAAAATTAAACATCTCCATGTCAGTGAGATGTTCAATTGGTTCTTCAAGAGTCATAAGAGCCGATGCCCAAGACATACCGGGAATTCCATAAAAGTAAAGTGGTTCCAATCGGTTATGAGCCAAGGACTTTGAACGAAATTACTAGACAAAGTCAGCCAAAAGAAAAACATCAAGTTTGAGGTAAACCATCATATAATCTAGTAAAGAGTTACGATTGGTTTCTTCCCAAATAGATTGAGCCTTACTATATTCGGCTTCAGTTACATCTTCCCAAATCGGTGGAAGTTCAAATGTAGTTTCTAAAACTTCTTGAGAAGTTGCAAAGTTATAAGGGGAAATGCCTTTAGTATCGATAATACTACCTACAAATTCCGAACGAGTTAAAGGAAGAGTGATCAATGTTTTAACTGCGTTACGTAATAAACTATTAATAAATTGACAAGAATCAATGAATTTTACAGTTAATCCACTGATTCTTGCCGACAAAGAAAGAAACTTTTCACTTGTTACAGGAATACAACTTATTTTCCACGTGTTAAAATCACTCATACCATACTTGAGGATATGGTGAAGATCATAACCTCTCAAATTATGAAAAACCACTGGAAATTCAAACCTTATTTGTCGAGAAATATTACATTTGGAACAAGCTGCTCCCAAATATTTTCCAGTAAAGTGATCATGGTCCTTAACCGGTACTGATAAAATCTTATCACATAAATAACAACAAGTTGCTGAAGAAAACGACAGAATGTCTGAGTCTGTTAATATTATTTTCTTTTTATAATTATTTTGATAAAAGTGTAAAACAGTATTGATTGAAATATTATTTATTTCTTGTAGAAAATTAACTACACAATCATCACCCAGGAAACTCTTATATGATTTTTCACCTGTAAAATTGTTAATTAAAAGTAAACCGGCTGAAATCGGTATATACATTTGAAAATGCATGTCATCTGAAGGTAAGATAGCTTCAAAATCAGCGTAAAGGACGAAAGGAGGAGTAACGGTTTTAGCCCAATTCTTAAATTCCAAGTTTTTATTTAAAGGTAAAGTATAAAGAGTTGTGCCTAATTGATTTTTATCACACAACCCTTTATGTTTATTTAATGAAATTATATTGCGAAAACCATTTAGACATCGATGGCACCATATACTTTGAACTCTAGTATTAGTAAAAGAATGATTCCTATAATTTAAAAGCCTATCTAATTTAGTAACAGCGATATAATGATAGGAATCAAGGCTTTCTAATAAAATTAAATTAATAGGTTGTCCCCCAACCACTTTAGAACGATGAATTATTTCGACATAAGGGTGTTTGAAAACTTCAGGGTTAGAAAAATCATTAATTAAATTATTTTCATCATACGTAAGAACATTAATTGAAAGATTTGGATTTTTAGCTTCAAATTTTGGAATGTCACAAAGTTTCATAGGTAAATCCGAAGGTGAAAAGTCAAGCTCAGATGTGTTGTAGCTAAAGATTTCATTTCTATGATGGTTACCTATATTTTCATGATTTAAAATAGCTAAAATACTGTAAATGAAGCATAAATTATCGGAATTAGCAACATTTACAGTACAATGTTTATTTAGTAATGATAATGGTGTTGGAATAAATCCATGACCACTCAACCGATTTATTTGTGAAAACTTGTTAAGAACAAAATGAATTTCTTTTATTTTATTTATAACCCAGTTACTACCTTTATCATTAATTAATGTTATTTTTTCGTCAAGAAGAGTAGCACCTTCATCTAAAAATGAATCACTCATTATTCTGGCAGAGTTTGAAATGATGAAAGATTGAAATTCTCCATATTTTTCAAACTCTGCATCAATACAAAATTGAATCTTAACAGATCCCATTTGATTGATAACATTATTTAATTTATTAATTAACTGTGTGGGTACTGTAATTAATTTTAAATTTAAATTCGAAATATCCATTCTAACAATGGCATGTGATTGGTTTAAATCGAAGTTAACAATAGGTGCTATCGAGCCACCATATTGATTAACAATAACAGAAGGAGTATCAACAGGAAAAACATCAGAAACATCATCTGAATCAGAAATGATTATTACATCATCAACCATCTTTGATTCGTCAGAGTCAGAAAGTATGATAGTTTCTATAATTTTAGGAACTTTCGAAGAGCGTGGATTATTATTATTATTTGTTTTTCTTTTCTTTTTTGTAATATTATTATTATTATTATTATTATTATTATTATTATTAATATTATTATTATTATTAATATTATTATTATCACTCAATGGTAATTTAAAAATATTTTTTTACAGTTAAACTGTGTTAAATTTTCCTTATGATTTAAATAAAAGTTTATATAATTCATTTTATGGGTGGTTTTACACGTGGGACAAATAAAATAGGTGATGTGTTTATAGATATGAGAATAATAATTCTCCATAATCGTATCACAATTTCCATCGTGTTGTTGAGAATTGCAAAAATTTGGGTAAAGATTACCTGTTATAATAAAAGAAAACTTTAAATATATAATCATAAATCCATTAAAATAAATCATTAAAAATTATTAAAATAAATCATAAAAAATCATTAAAATAAATCTCTATAATATAAACATTAAATTAATTTTACACACAATGAATAAATGAATTTGATTGGTAATTTTATTTTGAAAATCTTATATAAGTAGATTAAAATAATTAAAATCATAAAATGAAAAGTAAATGGTTTTCATATTATGTAATTATTCATTAATTGTTTTTATAGAAACCTCGGTTAGAAAAGAAGCTGTCAAGTTAATTCTTGAGGAAAATCCTGTAAATGCTATCAGTTTAAGCAGAAATTCACCAGTAAAGTATTTACAATATTCAATGGAATATTTAAAATTTCCAATCATATATTCATTTAGAGTAAGTATTTTCATTAAAATTAATATTATTAATAAATTTTAATAGGAACCAACAACATTGAAACAAAGCCTATATAATATGAAAGTTGGTGAAATTGGGGAAATTGATCGAAAAAATATAACAGAGTTATTATTAGCAATCAACAAAGATATTAGTTTTAATGAACAATTCACTTTTATAAATTGTGAAAAAGAATGTAATTATGAAAATAAAAAAAGAAAATGAACATTTTATGATTAAAATAAGAATTCAAGGATATAAAGAAAGAAACCAGACTATTCGACCAATTTGGAAAATTATTGAAGCCAAATGTATTTAAATAAAATTTATTTATCTTTATTCGTCCTAGTTTTTTATTTTTTATCATATTATTTTGAATTTATTGAGTTTAAATTAATAAAATGTTAATATTAAATTTAATTCAAATATAATTAATTATCATTTTATAATTATATGATAGTAAAAATTTAATACTACTTACATTTTACTGTTTTACTTTTGCGACTCGGAGTTTTAACATTATTGTTGATAATTTTTATTAATGATTTTAAATTTTTAATTATATTATTGATGGATTCCATTTTCTAAAAATAAAAATAATTAAAAATATGATAAAAAACTTACTTAAGTTTGGTATTTGATAAAAGTGAATTTTTTAAAAAATACATTCAGTTATATATTAACAACCATTAGTTTATAAAACACACCTAATTATATAACATCAAAAACATTTAAATACATATAATCCTCTGAACTTAATACTTTAAAAGTAATACGTATTACATAATTCATCTTTAATTACATTTATATTAAAAAACAATTTTGAAAAGAAGCTTTATTCAATAAATTCATTTATTTTTCATTGTTTTTAACCAAGCTAAGCAATGCTGTCCACATGTTTTTGTCATCCGATTTTGATAACGAATTCGATTGTATTTAATTGGCATTAACATTGATTCTAGTTTATTAATTAATATAGGGTGATAATAGAAACCCAATAGATCAAATACGTTTATTTTATTTTTGTTTCACATAAATTGCAAGCCAATGTTCGCCACTGAGATTAGACGATTGAGTATTTACAATCAAAGCTTTGTTAAAATCGATATATGGAATTTTATCTAGAGGGAAAACTCCAAGAAATTCTTTTCCCAATAATTTTCTACCAATAGAATCAATCTAAATAGAACTAATAATAATTTAAAAATATATAATTAATAAAATTTCTTACTTCATACTTGACCATTAAAAAAATTTCAATCTGGTTTATAGTTCAAACTAATACTGTTCGATTGGAAGTAATTTGAATTTCCTTTTCCAAAACTCCATATACAATTACAGTAACAGATTCAGTTAGGGGTGATCCAAACTTTATATCTAATCTTAAATTTCCACTTTGTGGTAACTGACTTTGATTAAGATCGAAATCTGGCGCCAATACGAATGTAAAGAATGGATACTTATGATTCTTCACTTAATCCCAAACTTTGAGCCAAGAATTTACTAAATATAACTTTACTGACATCATCTTCCAATTCAATTTTGACTAATCTTCCTTGTTCAATTTCGCAAGATTTAAATGGATGCGGATAAAGTCATTAATTGTTCATTTATTTGTGATAAATTAGTAATGATTAAATTTTCTTCAAATTTATCTGTATACTCGACATCATAAAAATAATTTATAGTTAATCGAATTGTATCAAACTTTATTTTACGATTATTTGAAGGAATTTTAATTTTATTCAAGTTTTCAATAAAATTTATTTCTTTTTTATTAAATCCTAATTTTTGAGTTTCTGCAATACTGTCAAATGAAATTTTAAATGGAAAATATTTACAATTAATATTTAAAGTATTTCCATCAATGTATACTAGATAAAATATAGAGTCGTGACTAATTGTATATTCATTCTTTGCATCGTTGTTATAAAATGGAAAATTATTGTATACAAATGTGAAATCGGTCAGAGCAACTTGCTATTCACCTTCCAAGTAAATTGGATTTTGAAATTCAACATTAAATTTATCAGCTTTATTATTTGGATGAGTAAAAAGATAACTATTACTCGGTAGATTTATGTAAAAATCTTTATTCATTTATTTTTCTAAAATGTATTGATAAATGTGTTTTGGTATCTTTACTAAATTTAATTAATTTTCCACTATCATCGCGAATATTAATTTCAATTTTGTTTATAGTTGAAGTTGAAATTGGTAAATACATTGGATTCTTCATTTTTAATTGTACAATTTACCCTTGTTCATAGTTTTTAACCCAAATAGATTTTAATAGAGGAACTCTAACATCTCCAACAGTTATTGGTTCAATAATATTCGAATAAATAAACATTTGTTGATGATGATGTAATAATCTTGGAACTTTATTACCAACGATGTCTTTATCACTAAACGTTTGTTTATTTAATCCTAAGGTTTTGATTAAATTGTTGTCAAAATATATTTTTGAAATGTTATCTGCAAGTTTTATTTTAACCAATTCATTGTTTTCAATTTTTAGTTCTTTAAACGAAGATGGAATAAATGACTTTAAATGTCCTTGTAATTCAGATAATGTGTTTATGAGTAAATTATCTTCAAAATATTTTTCAAATATTGTTTTTTCTTCATAACTTATAATTATCCCAAATTGTTCCATAACACCATCATCTGTAAATTTTGGTAATTTTAATCGACAATGATCATCTTCATTAATGACAGATATAGATTTTAATCCAAAACTAAACGCATGTTGAATGTCAGGGAATGTTACTTTAAATGGAACATGTGGACAGACAATAACCAAGTTCTCATATTTTTCAATAAAAACATCAACATCAGGGGTATGTTTAGGATTTATTAATTCATAAGTTTCATTTTGATTATTTATTTTCAAATATTTTATTTCAGTAACACTTCATCGTTTCATAACTTAGGTAAGAATTACTATAAAACGGAAATGTTTTATACACAAAAGTAAAATCAATCAACGCAACTTCTCACTCACCATCCAAGTAAATAGGATTTTGGAATTAGACATTAAAATTACTAGCTTCATTATTAGGAAAAATAAGAGGACAACTATTACTAGGTAAAATCATATAAAACTGGTTTTCTTTCATAGTATTTATTTTATTAATTGACTTTCAGATATCCAAGTTGGAGTTTCATATCCATGCCATTTAACATAGTATTGTTTATATTTACCAACATTCTTGGATTTTAATATCTTTTGAATTCTGAATACTGTAGGGGCTTCTATAACTTGAAGTTCTTGTTCGTAGAATTTTCCACTAACTTGATTGTTTTCCTCATCTTTGATAAAGTACATTACAGGATTCTGATTCGTATCAATTTCTGAGATTTAAAATACTTCATCGCTCCAATTGTTGTCGAAATTCTTGATGAATGCAGAAATACTGATTTTACCTATTCTAACGTGATTACCCAACTTTATATTTAGGCTTTTTAATGATAGAATCAGATTGTTGTGATATCCAATTATCCATATTATTCGTTGAATAAACATAAATTGATCGCATTCCATTTAAACTCTTACATGGCGAATAATTGTAGCTATACATTGCTTTCTGTAAAACATTTATCCAGGTTTTATTTCCTTTATATACGAAATAATTTTTCAAGCGATCTCTTAGAGTTCGATTAAATCTTTCAACGTGGGCAGCTTTAAATTGAGAAAATACTGAGTAATGATTTATTCCTTTGATAATTTCTTTAACTTTACTACTATAAAATTCTTTGCCTAAAGAATAAATTTAATTTAATTAATTTATTTAATTGCATACCCAAATCAGTTTTTAAATTACCAGGCTTGCCATCAATAAATAATTCCTTGATTGCTTCAGCCATTTCATTGGCCGATTTGGTTTTTGTTGGAATAGCATGAGCAAATCGACTAAATATATCAACACATGTCAAAATATATTTGTATCCATTATTAATTTTAGAGAATGGTATCATTTCCATCAAATCCATTTGCCATAAATCATCAACTCCCATTGTTTTATAACTACGGGTTTTGAATTTCTTCAACATTGGTTTATTTAAACTGTACGCTATTTGCCCAGATAACCAATTCTGAGTTTCTTTCTTTGAATTAACTACTTCATTCGCCAGTTTTCTTACACCACCAAAACCAGCGGGATGTTTTGGGTCTGTCCATACTTTTTCGATCATTTTCATTGTGTTTCGATTTTTGGTTAATGTTTCCTTCATTATTACAACAAGTTGTTAAAATATTTAAATCTAAATTATGTTTATCCGGTAATGAACTCCTGGTACCCATTAAGAAATTAATTATGAAATTGCGTTTATTGCAGATAATACTATTGGAATTAATGCCACCAAAAATCCACCATTTTGTTTATATATTATTTTTCGCATCAAACGACGATTCTTAGTGTTTACTAAAGATAAAAGTGATCTTTTATACTTTTGTAATACAAGTATTTTAGCTTTAGTAATGTTTACATTACCACGAACTACATCAACAATAACTTCAACTATATCATCTATAACAAATGAAGGAAAATTCTGTAAAATATTCATTCTTTTATTATTAGGAGCCTTCATCAAGGCATTAAAGTATGGTAGACTACGTACAATTTTCATATTAAATACATTTTTCATCTAGTTGTTTTGTTTATATTTTAATCCACTTTACTTGAATTGAAATTATTTGAAATGTTGAGTAACATAAATTATAAAGGAAGATATTCTACACCTGATATGAAATTCCCATTTGAAAAACCACAGCAAGTTGTAGATCGATCAAGTATCCGATAATATTTTTCAGATCGGGGAAATGTCGGGTAATGGGATGTAAGCAACCTCTAAAAACTGGAGATTTGAAATATAATATACATGATTTACAAATTCAATCAATCACTGTAACAATCGATATTGGAAAATTTATAAATCTATATGAATTACAAAGAAAGGTGAATTGTATATTTGAACCAGAAATATTCCCAGCATTACGTCTTCAAAAATATAATTCATCATGTGTCAATATATTTTCAAGTGGGAAAGTAGTAATACTTGGAATAAAATACTTGGATTATAATGATTATGTGGAAAATATTAAATCAGAAATAACTATGTTAATAAATTAATAAATATTTTGTTTGAATTTGTTTCATTTATTAAGTATTAAAAAATGTCAAAAGGTAAATCATGTATAATTAAATATGTATTTTATTTTATTATTTAGTTTATCTCTTTGAAGTAATTTTAGAGAAAATTCAGGAACTTTATCCAAGAATTAAAAATACGTTGGATTATTGCGCACCAGAGTTTCTCGCAACAAAAATTTACCATTTCACAGGGATTAACATTGAAGAACTTCTCGAGATTCACTATGACAACGTTCAGGGATCTGGTGACCGATGTGTTGCAAATTGCATTGTTTGTAAAGACAGTATGAGAGTAACATGTTCAAATGGATGTCCATGTTGCCGCGATTTCAAACGTGACCAAACAATCCATATATTGTTGGCCGAAATGCGTAAAACATACTATGATATTTTTGATTTGAAATAAAAATTAATCTTTTTTATTTAATCTTTATTGTCAATAAAAATATTTGTATTGATTGAAAGTTTGTTATTTTTACAATTCAAAATTTATCGATGAGTTATCTTTTTTACATTGAAAAATTATTCTTAGACTTGGAATTAAATTTTAAAAATAAATAAAAAAAATGTTAATAATAATAAAATAAAATAATAATAATATAAAATAAATAATTAAATTAATAAAAATAATAATATTAAATAATTAAATGAAAATAAAAAATAATTATTTATTTGACTTCATTAAAACAAACAATTTAATAATAATATAATTTAAAAATAAATAAAATAATTGACTTGATTATAATAGTAATATAATTAAAATATAAATAAATAATATTATTGACTTAACAATTAAAGTAAATAAAAAAAATTCATGATTTTTAGTCGACAGGCGATTTAATCCAATTTTATTTTTATGGGTTTTTAAGTATGAAAAAATATTTAGGCTTTTTATTCGATATTTTTATTCGAAAATACTCCTCAGTATGACCAATCATAGGCGATTTAAGCAAATTTTTATTTTTTAGGCTTTTTAATAGAGAAAAAGTACTTAGTCTTTTTTATCATGAATTAAAAAAAAATTTTTAATTTTAAATTTGAACATTTAAACAAATAATAAAAAAAATTTCGTTCATTAAAACAAATAATTTTTTAAAAAATTTCATTGATTAAAACAAATAATTTTAAAAATTAAACCCCTCCCCCTGAAAAAAATTTTAGGGGGTCTCGGTTTTTTTTTCCAAGCCAAATATCCACGAGGCATAGTCCTCATATGTTACTACTCATGGGCCAACTGAGGAACAGAAAAAGAAAAGCTTCATTGGATTAATTGAAGATTGACAGTGGAGAAACTATCACAATAAATCGACTCACGTATCGGAAGAGGAAAACTGTCATTCACTATAAATGTGTTTCTGAAACCTTGAAACTCGAAATGAAATAAAAATTAATGTTATTTATATTATTTATTTAAAAAATAGTAATTTAATGAATCTCGTTTACTTGATTTATGTCGTCCCATACAAAAAAATAATAAAACAAATAAGTAACAAAAAAAATAAATAAAAAGGATGAACACTGAAACAAAAAATGTGTAAGACAAAGATTATAATTATCAGGCAAAATTTTATACTTATTATCATTATTAGTATATTAGTGATATTTGCATTATTATTATTGATACTATTATTTTAATATTATTATTACTATTATCAGTTCTTGAGAGTCTCAGATTTCGAGCTTCGGGATTTGCGACGCTCAAGAAGAACCACCCCCATGCCTGCAGCCTGGCGTAACCAGCAGGAAGAGTGGAGCAATCGTGATGTATAAGATCCGTCGGTGTTAACATTTATTGCAAGTAATATGTTCGTTGGGTTATAACAGCGATGTATGACATATATGGCAACTGAAAAACAAAGGCAAGACTCAGACTAGTTCAAGACAAAAATTTTAAAATATATATATATATATTTCTAAATATAAAGTTTATTCAAATTATGAAATAATTACTTTTATCAATTTCACTTTAACTTATATTTAAAAATTTTTAAAAAAATAACTAAATCTTAAATTTTTATTCTGAACTAGTTTAGGAATAATTTTACACAATAAAATTAAATTATTTTTCTACATTTATAAATTTTATTATTATTATTATTATTATTATTATTATTATTATTATTATTATTATTATTATTAATATTATTATTATTATTAAGTAAGTAAGTAAATTTCGGCAATATTCATAGAACCATATACTAGTTGTCAAATTTGAATTTTCAGAAATCCGCATCCTCCAGACAAATATTGCTTTCTTTCCATTTGTATTTTTATGCCAATGTCTAAGTTTTTTCACATTGAGATATGAACGAAGAGTTCATTAGTATTGAATGTTTACATCGTGGTCACGGTATTATTAATTTTATAATATTATACAATGAATCTGAATACAATGACCGGTTTTATACAGACATTATTTATATAGTCATGTTTATATATAACTAAACACAATAAAAATTAAATTTACTTTTCTATTATTTTTCTACATTTAAAAATTTCAAACTTTAATTTTCTTCCATTTGTCAATAAGGGACACGAAAAATCTAGGACAACTCTATCAAAATCCACATAGACAATACGAAAATTATATTTGAGCATTTGGATTTTCTTTAAAGATATCATAAAAGCCATAAAAAGTATGTACTTTGTCCAATACATTTTGGTTAATTTCTGCAAACTGTCGAATGCGAAGTCCCGTAGAAGAGATTTTGATAGACAATCGACCTGTTTTCGCTCTCATGAATTCAGAAGCTTTGCAGATATGTGGAACGCCATGATAAAATATCACTGTGCTTATAGACCAAAGGGGAATGGAATAGTAGAAAAAAACCACAGAATCATAAAGCTAATAGTTGCGAGATCAAGCTGCACCCCTCTGAAGGATGTTTTCTTCTATAACATAACGCCACATTCAGGTTTAGACAGTAAAACTGTCCCATCAAAGATCCACTTCGGAACAGAATGAGAAGACTGAAATTTCTTCTTGCAGATGCCACTTCAGGGAGTTGCGGTGACTATGTTCATAGTCACTATAACGTTGGCAACCATGTGTTCGTTTAACCACCAAATGAGAAGTGTAACACTCAATGGATAGTTGGTGCAGTCACAGGAATCAATTCCTCGACCAATGTGGAAGTTGATGGAACACCCAGATATGTAAGTCACCTGAGAACGGTTACCGATTGTCCGGACAAAGTAGAAATTGTAATCAGAGCAAATTCAGAACATTCTGATGTAAAGGATTTGTCGAATTCAAGATTAAGAAAAGAACGAAGACCTCCAGAATGGTTGAAAGACTATGAGATTGATTCTAAGATCACGGGGAGTGTAATAATTTTGATAATATCACAAAATAGCAACATATTACGTTGCGGTATTTTCATCGAAAGTATTAGTAATATATTAGGTTGCGGTGTTTTATTCGTGAATATTAATCTGTAATATTAATATAATTTCGTCATTCAAATTGCTTTGATATCTTCAATTTCTCATGGAACAAAAAACAGTTATTAAGTAAATACAAATCCATTAATTAATTAAAATGATGAAAACAAATAAATTAAGTTAGTGAGAAATTCTCCAATTTCAAAAAAGGGAAAATCGAATCAAAATTAAAGGAAAATTTTGTAATTGTAAAAATTTGAAATTCAGACGAGAAGCTGATACCCAAGAAACGGTTTTATAATTTGAGAACCCAGAACCATAGAGCAGAAATCATGATCACAAATTCAAACAATGGTAAAGATATATCGGTCTAAACATATGTAATACGGAAAGCAACTACTACGTCAGTTGCCAGAAGCTATCAGTTTCGTCGATTTCATGGCAGATTACTATATGTATGCCACTACATACAGATGTAGCCAAACGATAATGGTGCAAAGATTGCCGCTATATCTGAAAAGAGCCGCAAGCGAAGCATTGTGACAAATACACAAAAAATGTGATTGGTAAATTATGAATATTAATAATTTAATACAGATATTTTATGTCAATTTGAATTTCTTCAATTTTATTTTGTTCCATATCAATTAAAAGCTAAGATTCATAATTTTCTTCATTGATTATCAGATACTTTTAATTTAAATTAATATTTAAATAATTATTAGATTAGCACCTTTTTTGTTATCACTAAACTTTATTTAAAAATCAACATTTATTATTAAAAATATATATTATATTTGTTAATAAATTATTATTTTGTTTACGGGTATTATTATATTGTCACTTAAATTACAAAAACGGTTACTTAATTTTTATTAAATTTGTCTCTTAATTTACGTAATTGTGCTCTTAATTTAATTAAAATATCTATTAAATTAATACCCAGCTGGAAAGAAATACAGAAGAATTGAATGGCTAAAGGAGTATCACAGTTCTTCAAGAAGGGGAGACTAACGATATTTGTATTATTATCAACATTATCAATTTAAATATTCAATTGTTGTTATTTAATATAATTTTGAAGTTTGAATTTAATGGATCTTAATGAAAATGTTATTCATAGAAAACATTTGTTGGACAAATTAAATTCCAAAAGACAAAAATGGTCATTCGCCAGTGGCCGATTTCGCCAGTGGACTACAACAAGAGCATAAGAGGAAAATAAATGTCTATAAACGATTATGTACATTCAATAGCCACAAAACAGCCAAAGACTGGATCCAAGAGCTTCTACTACTGCCTTTGCTTTGAAAATAAACTTTTTAAACAGTTCAGTTTTCATTTTTATTTAAGTGGCTATTAAAATAATTTAAGGGACCATAATGCTAAGTTTTATTTAATTAGAGTGATGGTCAGTAATTTAAGTGATTGCATATGATTTATTAACGCGATCAAAAATTTTAAGTGATCATTTATGTAATTTAAATTACTGGATAATCACAACACATTCCAATAATATCTTAGTCAAATTATTGGAATAATAATTAATTAATAACAATAATTTAAAAATAATTAATTAAGAGTCTTATTTTTAAAAAAATTTTAATAAAATATATTATATCTTTAATAAGGGATTACTGCTAATAGTATCACAAGACGTATCATAGTGAAACTATTCCTAATAGTATCATTTTTTCAATAATTTTTAGTGATACTATCTTGAATCAGGACTTCTTCATATAAATATCACGAAAACAATTTGAATGGATTAAACTGCTGTCTATTTCGAAGATTTAAGAACCCAGACCATTTATATTCGAGTGAGAAAGCATGTTATAATGAAACGCATAGGATTTTCTTCAATGAGATTTACCGTAGCGTTATCTATCTATGGCGATGAAAGAAAGTCCCGCTATTGGTCATTCATAATGGAAAACCAGATAAATGTATTACTTGTCATGTTGGTCCTATTTATTCAACAAAACAAGAAAATACTTGCGTACACCAGGACTTGATCATATCATGGATCGACATTATACTTTCACTGATTGATGTTTGAAATGTAAAGTTTATTGTAGTGTCGTGCCCATATTGCTTACAATAAGAAACATTGTCGAAAGAGGAGTATAGAATTGATTATAATACCAGGGGAATTGGCCCCTTTATTTATAGGCTGGCGATATTGGAATTTTTAAAATTTATAAAGACAAAGTATCAGAAAAGATTAATTCATGGAAAACGAGATAATTGGATCTCTAAATCCACAGTAGGCAATTTTTATTTTGAGAATTCTGCATATAGTAAACAATCAAATAATATTTTTAAAAATAGTTATGGTTAAAACTTTAATCTAGATTTAATTTAACTGTTAACTAATAGACAATAATTTTAAATTTAGTAAATTAGATAATTACTGCCTTAAGAACATTGAACTGTTAGTAATGCTGATGTTCTCACACAAAATTGTTGGATGAAAGATCATACTATTAAGTATGATAGTTTTTGGAGTTAGACCGAATATGAACATAATAATTGATAATTTAAAACTTAGATTTTTGTTAGATAATGGTGCTAATCTTAATGTTATAGATGTATCTAAATTATCGAGTAAAAATTTGAAGACATTAAATAAAGTAGATTTTACAGTAAACTGCGCCAATGAAAGCCCATTAGAAAATATTGCAAAAAGAATCAGCGTATAAAAAGAATGTGAAGATGATAATACTGAAATCAAAAGATTTATTAGAAAATATGGGCCACCCCATTCTAAAATGTCATTGTATTATTCACCAAGAGATTATTTGTGAAAAGATTTCAAAAACCAATCTTAACAAGGTAATGTCAATCTTATCTAAAATTTTAAATTTTCTTGTGACACGCTCTTCTCTAACAAAAAGACAGTTCGGAGCTTTACTTCAAGAGATGGAATACATATCAGCACATACCTCTTCACTGCAACGTTAGATGGCTTAGTTGTGGTAAAGTTCTGGAAAGGTTTGTTGGATGCTTCGACTCAATCAAAGTCTTTTTGGAATAAAAATCTGAAAGATATCCCGAACTTGAAGACACACAGTGACTTATAAAACTTATGTTTTAAAATGACTTTACACCTCACCTCAGTGAGTTTAATTTACGTCTGCAAGATGCTGGACAAACGGTTATGGAGCTTTAGGAAATATGGAATGCATTTGTAAAAAAAACTCGAAATCTATACTGGGGATATTAAAACACGGAATCTACGTTACTTCAAACATTTGAAAAATTTCATTGAAAACTGTAAAGATTCAAGTGTAACTCTTTGTGTAACTGATGAGTATATGGATGTACTAAAATTAGAATTTTTGAGTCGATTCAACGATTTTAAGTCATTTGGCTCAATGTTTTCTTTTTTAATAAAACCAGATAGTATTGAGAACTTCGACTTACTAGTCTTTGAATGGATGAGCATTGAGGATTTTGAGATGCAATTAATCGATTTTAAAGTATAATCATTATGGGTAAATAAATTTTTCTGAGTTATGGAAAAATTTGGAAAATTCTAGCACCAATTATGAGCAATCGAATTCTATCCTAATTTGTTGGTCATCTCTCCCCGAAAAGTATGACTATCTCAAGAAAGTTGCCTTTGCAATGTTTTCAGCCTTTGGTTCGACTTATACATGTAAACAAATATTTTTGCATATGAATTCATCATTGATCCGTATCGAAGTCCGGCTTACTATAGGTCACTACGAAGCATGTGTGTCCGAATTAAAGTCTCAAAATGCGTTCCTGATATCCCAAAGCTAAGCAAAACCAAGCAAGGGTAAGGATCGCACAAGACTAGATGATTAAAAGATGATGTTTTGATATGAAATATTTGTATATTAAAATGTAAATATTATTATTTTTGCTTACATTAAATATGAATATACCAGTAAGAAGTATTTTTTGTACTTATCATTTAAAATTATGTAGCTGTCGTTTCTCGGCAAGAGAAAAATTTAAATAAATAATGAAAAATGGCAGTATTAAATCTCTGCTCATAGTTGTCCAGAATAGTTTTGTTTACGCTTTAAAGAAAGTTTCATGACGGTAATTCTCAATCAAATACAGTTAAGGGTGACAAAAATGTTACGGATACAAGCACTCACGAGGTTATGAATAAAAATTCTTGTATTATTATAATTTTTATTCCAAATTAAAATAAATAACAAATTACCTATAGAAATTAATTTACTAGAGAGAATTGAAATTACTAACTGAACTAAAAAATCGATGAAAATTTTATAAAATTATGGATTATCAAGAAAAGTTGAAAAATTGCTAATAGAATCCTGGATCGGTACTTATATAAGGTTCTTATTTTTGATATTTTTTATTAAAAAACTTTTTGTTTAAATTGCTAAAACAATAAAAGTTTTTGTGGGATAAAATTGTTATTTTTATTATTGTTAGACGCAATTAAATTTAAATTTTCTTCTAACATTTATTTATTATCACAAAAATGTAAATTCAAAATTTCTCTCAGACTCTGAGGCGTGGTATTTATTATTATTTATATAGCTATGGGTCACAAATATAATTAATTTAATTTACAATACTTTAATATAATTATATAATATATTATATAATTTAACATAATTTTTAATATTATGAATGAATGAATTTAAATTTAAATATAATTTTATATAAATTATATTGTATGTTGAGATGTATGATTGGAATAATGGCTAATTTAAAGAATTATCGAAAATCCATTATCAGGACACCATGATTGATTGACAGATGTGGGAAAAGATTATCATAACGAAAACTCAAGTTAGGGTAATTGATTATATTATTATTCGATGAGATCGTGAATAAAACCACAGAGGAAAGGTTGTCATACAGAGATGATTTGGGTCGTATATATTTAATCTAATGGATTAGAACACTATATAAGGCGAGTTGAAATTAAAAACCATCGGCATTTTGCCTCAGACACGGACGAAAAATTCGAGAATATGAATTGGGAATAAATAAAATTTATTGAATAGAAAAGTTTAAGAGGAATTCGTAGAGTAGTTAGAGTTAAAGCCGGATCAGATTATTGAAGGTGATTATTGTGACAAAGTCCATGTAGACAAAAATTCGCAACGGGGCTCATTGATTGGCCATTATGCATATTGTTCTTGCTGTACTAATTTTGGTAGGTTATTTGTGATAAATAACTGTTAATACAGATATACGTTTGGAGTATTGTGTTTTACTTTATAGAACACGTGAAGTCAAAACTACTGACTATTATTATTTTATTTTTCAAAACACAACAAAAAAACTTTGTTTCTTGCTTAGAGCCCTTTAATCTCTAGTAACAATCCATTAAATACCAAACTGACCGTGATAGGTTAACAGTTTTCAAAGATTCGTCTTTCTGAAATCCGACATTAGAATCAAAAATAGGAAATTCCAAAATGAATCCCTAGCGATTTCGTATCGTTAATGCACGAACACAACTACTATCCATATCAACCGTAATGTTTTATTTATCATCAACGATCGATATACTCAAAACTCGCTGTGTTAAATATAAAATAGTCGACTTGTAAACAAATTATCTGTAACTTACAAAGAAAATCGTAATATTCTATCATTAAAATTAGGGTTTTTCTTTTCTTTTTAAATTAATGGAAATGAGCGGTTATAGTTTTTAATTAACAAAATTAATATTTCTTGATATAGGTTGGTAAAAAATAAAAAATAAATTTATTTATTTTGGTTTATAAAATAGTATAAACAAATACTCTTACGTAATAAATAATTTTTCATTTAAAAAGGAACATTCATACATTGTGCTCAAAATATATCTCATAATTTCAAATATTAAAGGACCAATTATTTATTTTTTGAAAATGCGATCTTAAAAAGCATTATGTATCAATCGTTTCATCATTTAGCCAACTCCTAATTTTTGAGCACATCAAACCAGCAGCTAAAAACACCCGTTTCGACTCTTCACCTGTGGGCTTAATCGTCGTTTAAAAAATCGTAAAATCTTTGAAGATAGTTCCTTCTTGTGCCACCACTTTCGAATAACGACTTTTCTTTTGTTTTAATATTGAGAATTAATTAGACACGTTTTTAATTTTAATAAAATTTAGTATAAATTATATTATGCTTTTTGAAGAGATTGTAACTGGCGATCACGCCGAAAAATCGAACCGATTAAGATAACAAGAATTCAGCATCGGAAGCTGATTATGAAAACAAGCAAAAGTTAAGCTTTGAGCTTTTGATATAGAACTAGGAGTGTATTGGTGTAGTTTTACTTAAATTAACTTTTAATTGTGAGTTACTATCTTTATGTATGAGTTAGTGAGTATGATACATTGACAATATTGTTTTTATTTATAATACATCATACTTCAAGTATTGATGTACTCTGTATTAACGCAACAATATTCAGTCTTATTCACCAATTTATTTAGTAAATAATAAAGTGTAAATTAGTATTGTTCTTGTCTTTTGCACTTTTTATATCCACGTTGTATGATTGTCACATTCAGACTACGCAAGTGACAAGGAATTCCGAATAATTAGAAAAATCAAATCTATCGTGTTGGAATTTATTAAAATTTCGTTATTCAACGAGTTGACAGTTCAGTGTATAAAGACCGAGTGTATAAAGTTTCTATTCTTGCGAAGAGAAACTTAAGAGAATTTTTAAAACTTATAAGAAATTTTACAACTTCAATCGAAGGATCAAATTACCAGGTAAAGGTTACAGTGTAATTGATTTAATCGTCCTTAGAGCTAAAATTTTAGAAGTGATTTGTTAGAGTTGAATACAACTCTGCGCTAGACAAAATAAATTCAGTTAAATAATTCAGTTAAGACTTCAGACAGTCTTGACTTCACCCGAGTAACCCCAAAAACATTCTTATATATCATCAGAAAATCTAGATCTGAAATAATTTTTAAACTCATTCAAAACTGTTAATGCAAAACTGTTAATACGTAAATGACCGAAACAATTTTTTGTTACTGAAACAGAAATATAATTAATTTTTGTCTAAATTATATTATGAAGGTATACATATCAGAAATAAGCTCGTCCTCATTTTAATTTTCTTTTGGGGTTACTCTCTGTTGGATAATGATAAGGTTTGTCTATGCCGGAAGGTGGACCAGCATAGTTAAGACCCCTAAATTAATTATACAAAATAATGGAGAATAAACAAACGGCAGTGAACAATCGTAGAGGGAAGTACATAACCATTTATATTAATACCGATTGGTATGAATTTCACTAACAGAGTTAACAATTAAAGGTAGACCAGTAGACCAGTAGACCAGAATATGACTAGAAGAATTGACAGGTTGGATTACTAGGATACCAGATCGACTAAATAAAAAGAAGGCAATTCACACGAATCACAAGTTTTCATTAAAAATCACTATCTTGCGAGTATTCGAACATATGGAAATTTCACACTGATATTAGTAGTGATTTAAATATAAAATAATTGATAAAACCAAGCGATTTAATTGTTCTACAATTTTTGAACTAATATTACCATATTAACACGACCAATTTACAGACGATTCAACTATATTGATGACAAAAAAAGACACCACTTTAGGAGGAATTAAGCAGTTGAACCAATCCGTATGAAAAATCAAGAATCGGGTAAAATTATTAATTAATTAGAGCCAAACCGATGGCTCATTAATTGATAAACCAAATTATCAATTTTTCACAACTGATAGATATAACTCATCGTTGTGCAAGGAGAAACGCTGGAACGTCTCATATAAAATATTATGGGCCAATATTAGAGTTTTTATTACCTGATAATAACGCCTTACATGACCGATAAAGAAATATACCAGGAATCAATACAATATTCTTTGTTTGTCGCTGAAACAAGAAATAAGATTTGGGACAACCAAAGAAGCAGATTATGAGAATTTCAAGCAAATTAAATAGAACATGCAAATGAATCCTAATGTAACAGTTTTTCTGACATTTTCAGGGGCATGCAAATAGAAATTTGGAGTGCAATCAATCGAAAGGACAAGTACTCCAGAATCACACCATAATATACAGTCCCTAGTGTAAGGCGAATCCGAACAGACTGAAACTTAACATTTATCAAATGATTAAATGGAGATGTATTATGTATGACCTTTGTTATCTACTAATAAATATAGAAAATTTATTGAAATTGGTAAAACACATAACTGTCAAATATCAAAAATATTTTGCCTAAAGTAGGGATGATTAGGAAACTTAATATGTCTATTAAATAGAAGGGATAAAGCTAAATTTATTTTCCTATAACGAATAAATGGTATAAGGATGAGCATATTAGATCCAATAAAGATAAATGCCACGGTAGAGTTAAAGCTTAGTCGCAAAATAAATGTTATTTTGTTTCAATGACAGGAATTTTAGCGTTTCAAATTAACTTCTTGTAAGTGTTCTGCATTCGACAAGTAGGAGAATAATAAATTAAAGCATGGATTTTAAACCGTGCACGAATCAATAAACAAAATGGAAGGAGCAGGCGACGGGTATATATGGATAGATGAAGTGAAGCATCCCCTCCGACTCGCTTCTTAAAATTTAATGTAGGTGATAGATAATAGAGGCTATGCATATAATATCAGTATAGTGTACAACATTGCACGCGAATACTCAAATTCTATTGTCCACATTCACTCCTGAAAGGTCATTTAGCTAGAGCTGTATCAGTTGCTATCATTCTTTAATCATTAGTTGTTAGATTTTAGATGATTATTTCGTAAAAAAAGCAAGTTTTAAAACATTACAAAATTCTTTAAAAATTATCACCCTCCACCAAGAAATCTCACTGGAATGGGAGTAGAAAACTCTAACACTTAGAGTGCAGTTGCGGAAACAATATCTGTGGTTAATCAAAACAAGAGGTGGAAAATAGGACGCAGCGCATAGCGATCAATGATCAGAGTAACGCACTTTTATCGATATACACAAAGAACGAGTAGGTAGGTGACTCCAATGGACCACTATCAGTTATCGCGCACTTGTAAACCTTAAATTAGCACCAGTGTTTTGATTTCGCGAAGAGTTTCTGTGTTTGGTAATGAGTAATCGCGCACTGTGTAATATTTTATTGCGAATTATATTTTTAAGGTGGAAAAAAATTCCCGAGTACCAATACCAATAGTAAGAACTTGAATCGGTAAAAAAATTTTATAAAGTTTAAAATTTCTTAAAATAATTATAATTGAATAAATTTTACTATTAACAGTGTTCTCCCCAGAGAATTTTACAAGCCGGGCGGAGTGAAATAGTAAGCGGGTGGATAGAAAAAGAGTATGGAATATTACTACCAAAATACTAAACGCTATAAAAGAAACTAGATAAATGATTTGAAAATTAACCGACAATTTTGTTTTTGCAATAAACTTCCATAATTAGTGTACTACACAGTATATAATATGGACGGATCAAAATATAAACGGTTGGTTCATAAAATCAACCGGGCGGTACATAAAACCAGTCTGGGGAGAAAACAGTATTAATAATGAAATCTGAATGATGTTTATTCACTTATACACTATATTGTTTAATGTATTAAATTTAATGAACTTTTTTGTTGCGTTTGGGTCATCGATGCTTCTTTTATGAAGTAAAATTGAAGAAAATTTATTTCATTTGATTACGTCTCACTGGTGGCACAACGAGGCACATGGAAATTATTTGAGAATGCAAGTGGATACTAGCTTTTACGAAAGACAATTGAACTTTCGACTTAAGAAATTATTTAAGCATTATTTAATGTTCAAACAAAATTTTTATTGTTTCTGTACTAGATACTAGTCCAGTCTATTCTAATATATCCTATTAATATCTTTAATTTATTATTATTATAAATGGTCAAATAGTAGAAAGTTTAAACAATAAGTGTTAATAACAAGTTACAACTTACAAGGAATAATCAAATAGTATAAAAAAAATAGTATAAAAATTAGAGAATACTAAATAGTAATGTCACAACTAGACAATTATACTATGAAATTATGAAAAATCACAGTGCAATGTCAATAAATCAATGTTCCCGTAATTTAACTGTAAAATCAGTAAGTGTGAATAATGCCAATTTATTAAACTAACAATTTAACAAATAAGAAAAAGATTATTTTTATCAATACTAATAGTTTAATAACTATTAACTAGGAACCATAGTAATGTAGTTGTAGTGAGTAGTTACTACTGACTAAGTAGTAGCTACTAAGTACTAATATTAATAACAATTAAGGCTAAGTAACCACAAAAGTTTGAGAATATTATTTATTCAGGATCAGAATCAGTTGTTCTAAATGGCACAATGAGCAATTATATTTTTAATTTAATAGGTAAAATTAACGTTGTGTAATTTCTTCTTTAAGAAAAGCAGCATTTCAGTTTTTGGGAAATAGAGACGCTCTTTTGTTATTGCAGATTTTTCCAGCTGCACTGAATGCGCGCTCACTATCAATCTTGAAGCAGGTGTTCCCAAAACACGTCGTGCAATAGCGGACAAATTTGGATACAATTGTGCGCATGATTTACAATAACTTACAGGATCTTCAACAGGTGCGGGTGGCAAAGCCTAATGTTTCAATGGTTCTGCGAAATAGTTCGAAACTTCCAAGCGACACGTGCTTTCACCATCTATCACTGCATCTGTTGCACCTGACACTTGTTGCTATTGGGATCTAACCAAATTGTTCCAGTAATCAAACAACGCTGACGATTGACTTTGTGTAGGTACTTAAACCATTTTAAAATTATTTGGATTTGTAGTTTTATTTGTATTCTCTCGTTTCTTTTTGTACTCAATCATTGCCTCTTCTAGCAGCCAACTCCTGACATTTTCACGAATTTCATTAGTTGAGAAGAAACAAAGCTTTGCTGTGGGATCTAAACAAGTTGCCAACAAGCAAAGTCTAGTTTGTTCAATTTCAGCAAATCACAATTGCAGATCTTTCAAAATGTGTGACAGCATGGCATTTTACCCGAAACCATCTCCAGAAACTGCTGATTTTTGTAAAAATAATGATAACATGCGGACACTCGGTATAATATTGCATATGAGGCAGTTGCTAAACTTGCTGTTTTAGTTTTTTGCTCGAATGGACGTATAGTGATGATTAAATTATCAATCAAGTTCCATTGGTTTGGAGTTAAAGCTGCGATATAATTTTCATGTAATATCATATAGAAAGTGCTGTTCCACCGCGTTTGTACATGTTGAATCAGTTTGTGCTGTGTATATGGCCCAGTAACTGCATCTATGTCAATATTTGGATTTTCAAAACTAACCTGTATTTTTCGCAATGCTTCAGTAGCTTTTGTGGAGTGTGTGAAATGTCCTACGATCGATCGTGCTACTGCAATTGTATCTGCAACCGCCCTCTGGGTAGACGGTTTCAATCCATCATTCACAACCAACTGAATGGTATGAATATGAATGACATTCCTGATCCTGGAATATACCCAAGCGTGCAGTAACTTTCATGCTTGCACCATTGTCACGCACTAGAATCCCTCTTCGATTCATCATTGATGTTCCACTCCTGAAGATTTTCTTGCAGATGACTTCCAATCAACTGACCAGTGTGGCTTCCTTGCATAGCCTGAAGTCGTAGAAATGCATAGAAATCCATTGTGCTGTTAGTCTTAGAAAAGCATTTAAGTTATTAGAACTCTTCCACACATCACTGGTAACACTGATATTGTTCACCGTACTATAGAAAATATGTCGGGTACAGCTATATGTGAGAAATGAGCTTTTGATGGTATACAATATCTTGGATCGAGCTCATGTACAAGACGTTAAAATCCGGCATTTTCTAACAACAGAAAACTGGAGCATGTTAAAGCATATCATCTCGGCGATTTTCTTGGTAATTCATGTATACCGCGAACTCTTCGTGTCATACAGTTTCGTTCGTTCAACAAAAAAATAGAGTTGCCTCTGCATCTTGAAAGTTGAAGCACTGAATGTTTCTTTTTCTTTATCTGTACGTGTTCCATAAACTCAGCTTCGTATTCTTGGAACTGCACTTCATGTTTTCCGCGAAGATGGTTTATCATTGACGTTGTTCCGAATGTTCGTGCATCCTTGCCACCACGAGTAACTTTTTCATTGCAGATTAGACAGTTTACTTTGGTTTTATATACAACATTGACGAGGAAGTAATCCCACACCTTGCTTACTTTCGTTTTTTCTTTATTTATTCGATTTGTTATTGATTAATTGTTTATAAATTAATTAATATTTAATTATTTTTTACCAACTTTTTCGGAGATGACGTCTTCTAGAAAGAAGTAAATATCACGTCATAGCATGGTTAATATGAAATATTGTTTAATTACCCCAGAAATGAATATTATTTGTCGAGTAATATATTACGTCATGGAAATTGGAAAATATTGCCATAATAACGCCATAAAAATGTTAACAATAGTACGTTACTTCAAGTTCAAGAATTGTAAAACATATATTTTAACCTTTGAGCAGGCGCCGTAAACTAAAGATTGCAACAAATATTCACTATTTTATGGTAACATAGAGTTTGGTAATTATTAATAATAAAAAAATGTATTTGAGCTTAAAAAATATTTTATTTCGCATTTTATTATCTTACATTTTGTTTTACCTATAAAGAAAAATTTTAAAATAATGTATAGATAAATAAATAAATTTATTAATTAACTAATTTATAATAAATATTATATATACAAACCTTTTTTGATTCACAAGACGAAAAAGTGTAAAAAAGAACTGGCGATTATTAATATTTACACTAAATTTATAATACAATTACAAAGTAGTCGAGCGCCGTAAAATTTATTCCCAGCACATTCATTCGCTTATGACTCAGTGCAGACTAAATGTTGTGGCACTAATACCAATAAACCCTACCAGCATAACCTATAAATATTGTTACAAGAATAGATTTGGGATATTTTTAGAATTACACGTATACCGTCAATTCATTAGAATATTAATAGGTTCGTCGTAAATTTTATGGCTGCGCGCCCGCTCGAAGGTTAAATTATTATTTACTTCGCATGTATGAGTATAAAATCAACGCTACAAAATTTTACAACGTCGTGGCGTACCAACTATTATTAAGCTATGGTCATAAGCTGCGTGTATCTCTATTTATATTGACCTATTCCTTCACTGGCAGCTATTTTGTGTTTTTTTCAATACTCGGCATCGGTGCCATTGGTGTGCCTAGTGCCGAGTATACCAAAATTGGCCGATGCCGAGTAGCCTAACCGATACTCGGTACAGCACTGGTCAGAGGTATTGTTTGGTTTTCAAACTAAAGTCAACAACACTTGCATTTTGCACCTTAAAAAATATAATTTTTGATTTTTGAGTGTAACAGAAATAAATCCAATTATTAAAAGCACTGATAATTTAGAGAGCGCGTATTTTGATCAGAAATCTTACACGAAAAAGATGTGTTCTTTGAATACAGACAAGATTATTCTTTTTTATACTCTTTATATTTATTAAGGAACCTTTTTGGGAGCAAGCGGAACGTGACATAATTTTCCTAGACATTATTTATTTTATTTCATGATAATAATTCAATAAGTTTTACGACTGATTGTATTGTCACAATTATGGAATGCAAAATTACCGAGTTTTGGTTGTACCAGTAACCTGTAAATATTTTAATAAAAACCTGTTTAACGGTAAATTACAGATAAATTCTTTTAAATTAAAATTTATGTATTAGCAATAGCCAGGAAGTAAAAAAATACAAAAAATTGTATGTCCAAAAAATAATTAACAATAAATTTATATATTGTAATAAAAGCTTATTATAATATATTAAAAGAAAATAACAACATATACATTAATTTATTCAATAATAATAAAACAAAAACATTAAAAAAACATTTTAAATATCTATTAGAAGATCTTTATGTGCATTAAAATATGCACGGACCAGACTGATCCTATCTATTGTGGTATCACTAAGTCTGGGTCTTATTTTAATAAATGTTTGGCTACACGTTTCGAATACATCTCGTATTCGTCTTCAGACCATTTATAAATAAACTTATTTGTTGTCAAGAATTTATGCATATATATTGAAACATTTGAAACAAGTAGCATATATTCGAATAAATTAGGATATATTCAAAAATAATATTTAATAAATCTCATGAATTTATTCTAATAATGGAAAATATAAAAACAATTTAATATGTATTAAATTTGATTACTTTAATGTTTTTGTAACATTCTAGTTATTATTTTTACAATATAGCACATCGATACAATGGATAGATTTTTAGAGCAATCTAGAACTTCTAATTTCAACCGAAAAGAAGATCGATCACGAGAATTTAGCAAAGACGCAGAACCAGAATTGAAAAAGCAGAATCGAGCTTTGATCAGGAAGTATGATCCTAAATATATGAAGTATTTGCTAGCCATGAAATCCGGAACAGAATATGACAATTATTTTGTTTTATTACATAAAATTTTATTAATTAAATGTTCTGAAAAAATTACAACTCATGCAACAGCAAATCGAAAACCAAAATGTTAACATGTTTCCTTCCCTCTGTAACTTTGTCGAAGAAAATTTGTCAATAAAAGACGACGCGATGAGCGAAATCAAAAAACATCTAGCATCAACTTTTGAATATTTTCAAATTTATTTTCCTGAAGATGTCACAGATCAAAATTGGATTCGAAATTCTTTCGCATTAACAATGGAGATTCCAAGCGATGTGATGGCAAAAGAGTTTTTTATAGACCTTACCAGTGACGGTGAATTAAAAATAAGCTTTCAGGGCTCCAACTTATTTAGTTTTCGGCTATCTATTCGTAAAAAATACCCAGAAGTTGCTTGCCAAACAGTAAAATTTTTAATGCCATTTACGACCACATATTTATGTGAAACAGGATTTTCTGTATTGACTGAGGTGAAAACCAAGTATAGAGCTTTGCAGGACATTGAATCGGATCTTCGCCTTAAACTGACGAACATTGAGCCCAATATTTCTACTTTAGTTAATAATAAACAGGCCTAATCTTCTCACTTACTATTTTTTAGTCATAATTATATTTTATTCATAATTATTTATAATTCCAAATTACTTGTCTTTATTACAAATCTCCATTGCATTTTATACCCCATTAAAAAAATAAGGTTTACATGTACGCCATCAAATTGTTTACAACGTACGGGTACGGTACTATGAAAAGGTTGGGAACCGTTACTCTAGATGAATATTTCTAAATTCAAGCAGGTTATGAAAATACTGGATAACATTGGAAAAATTTCCGCGACGCTCTTGTACTCGTAAAATTAATTCATATTTTAATTCTCTGCTTATAGTACAACTTTGTGCAAACAATTCATCAAGCATGAATTTTATGGCGACATCGGCATTCAATAATGTATAATCAGATTCACCTAAGGCTTATACAGATAATTTTACAGGTAGCAACGTAGATATTATCGAGTGAAAAAATCAATTTCATTTTCTGAAATATCAATAATACACTTTATGGTGCATGATTTTAATTGATAGAAGCGTTCAATCATAACTAAAAGGCTATTCCATCTTGTCCTACTATCCAAAATAAAACATATTTCTTTTCCAAAATCATTTTTCACGTGCTGTTGAAGAACATCATTTTTCATGTTGGAACGACGAAATACTTTAACCACTCGTCTAATTTTTGTTATAATTGGTAATAGTTTCGTTTGAAACATCACTTTCATCCACCAAGTTAATTTCTAAGCTGAAAGCTTCAGGTAGGTAATCTTCTTCACCCTCTTCACTCGACTCCATAGATACTGAAACTGGTTCTACTACATTATTTTTAAATAAAACTTTAATAACAGCAAGCTGTATACCATGCGCTAAACATAACTGATGGTCTGTGTCCAAGCCTTAGCCTAACTTCTTCATAACCGCCGCACCGTCTGTTGTTATTGAAACTATATCAATAAAATTAAGTCTGAATTTTTTTTATTTAGTTTCAACTAGATCCCTACATTTTTTGCGTTCATGGATCCACGTGCCCGAATAAGACCTAGATTCCAAAATTTGTTTCCGGCCGTATGAACATTAATGTTCATATATCTTCGATTTTTAATGGAAGTCCACTCATCGAAGGTAAGACCAAATAGAGCACCATTTTTTATCTGGTCTGAAATATTTCCATGAATTTCACCTCGAACTTTAACACCATACTCCATTACAATGTTTTTTATAGAATTTTTAGATTTCAGTACCGTATAGCCTTTAGCTTTAATAAGTCTTTTTAAGTCAAATGAGGTGCAAAATTTTGGAATGGCAAGCCATCTTTTGCAACCATTCTGGAAATTACTGTAGAAAGTGAATAGTCCTTTTGAAACAACTATGATTCATAATTGTTAATGGTTTCGTTTATAAAAATAATGATCTAATAGCACAATGTTTGATAGAAATAATTAAAGAAGTAGAATCTCAGCGTATCGTTAGTTTCTCAACAATTTTATCACTGGAAACAGAAAAGAAAAAAAGCATTAAGAGATGTTTGAATCAATTTTCGGAGATGGTACTTGTTGGTCTTGAGTTATCGTTAGTTTGTTTTATTTTTAGAAAAATTATTAGTTTATGTCTAAATAAATAAGATATTTAAATTGGTCAGTCAAAGAACTTAGCTAAAAAATATCCTTGAATTATAATAAATGGAGACTGGAAATATGTATATAAAATAAATTTGTTGGCAATATATTTTTCGATAAAATATACTTTCATGTTTTTATGATATGAGTACTTTGAATCCTATTACAACAATACTTTTGATATAAGATACATTAAAATATTTAAAATATTATTTTAATGTTTTTAATGAACTATTACATTTTAATTTAAAATTTTTTAAAATTTTATTAATTTTTCATTTTAAATTTTAATTGAAAATAAGATACATTTTAAATATAAGATATTAAAATATTTAAGATATTATTTTAATGTTTTTAATGAAATATTACATTTTAATTTAAAATTTTTTAAAATTTTATTAATTATAAATTTTAATTGAAAATATTAAATAGTCATTATACTTTAATGAACTATATTGTTATTTCAATTTATTTAATTTTAACATAAAATTTAATTTTTTGAAATAGTTATTATTATTTTTTTAAATTTATTATAAATTTTAAATTAATTTATGAATTAGTTATTTGATTAATTTGATTTATAATAAACTAAAAAATTTATTATAGAGAATAATCGATTGGATTTTATAATTAATTTTGAGGAATATGAATGAAGTAAGTACGTGTTTAACAAAAATTATAATAAAATTTATATATATATATATATATATATATATATATATATATATATATATTGTGGGGTTCGTGGACTGTCTGATCTTGAACCCCTGACATACAATCTTTCGACACTCCACTGGTTACCCATTGCTAGGCAACGTTGATAATGTAACCAATGGTTCTGAGACCGCCAAAGAAGAGCTTTATTTTTAAAACTGCTAAGGCCCGGTCTGCAGCTGGGTTCAGCGAACTACCGTTAGAAGTAATGTGCCCGACTTACACTTTTTGGTCCCTAACTTTCACATTATCTACTTTCTACATCCCTCAGAATTCTAGAATCTCTTTATTTACGGCAAAATCAAACAATAGAAAACTATATTTATCATATTATTTAGTAACACATTCATTCTATAAATTGTAATAGTTTATCAATTAGATTCAGTATTCGATGAATTCGATTGATCTTGTCTCTTGTCACCATTGACTTTATTGAAAGCACATATGATTAGCATTCCTATTTACTTTTATTTTTCGAATTTTGGTCGTTTTTCCCCCCAGACTGTTATTATGGTCGTCTACATCGTGGATATCATTATTAGAATTTATTGATTTATTTTCTCCCTCTACTAGTATTGTAATTCTTAATTTTTATCATCTTGACGTACTATATAATTTTATTTGCGAAATTGCTATTGTCTAATCTATTAGTAAAGTGGATTATTAACTAATATTAATATTATTGTAATTTTGACTATTGTGATCACGTTATATAACCTTATCGATTGCTATTTTAGTTTGGATGTTCAACTGAATTATGTTGGACCGTATCGTGCAAGATAACGCAGCCAGTTGACTTACGTGTATTCATAACATACTCGTATTGGCGGAACCACTAAGCTCAAAAAAACTACTTTCGGAACGTATGTTAAGTGTATTCACATATTAAAAAGATTTTTTGGACATTGAGTTTACTTATTTGGTGTACTACTTCTTATTACTCTCTTTATTAAAAACTATTTTTACTTCGCTATTTACGTGAATTTTAAAACTATTTTACATTTTTTGCATTTTTGGAACGAAAGGAAACAAAGTAAAAAATTTTTTTTGTTATTAGTATGTTATTATTTTATTTTTTATTATGGGAAATCTTATTTAATTTTTATTTATCAGGGTTTTATTTTGAAAAATAAAGTTTAGCCTAAAATGTTTTTTAATTCACTTTATGTTACGGTAATTCTATTTATGATGTCTTATTTTCGAACCTCCATCACGAGGCTTAAAATGAAAGTTCGACCTAAAAACTGAAATTTGCCACACACTATAAACCACACGCATACAAGTGAATAAAATGAGATTTTGGTTACCCCGGATCAAACCGGTGGTTAGCGGGAAACCCGTGGTGAAGGCAGTAGCTGGAACCGCTCAGTATTCTCCCTTCCTAAATCCTATCGCCAACCCTCGAAAGAGTAGTGTTCAGGTCCTGGGAAAGTCTAAATATAAAGGCTAACACATGACGATGAAAAACATATACAGAAGTTCATTTAGACGAAATAAATTAAAACCGACTATAGGATGACTACAAACGAAAACAACTCACTAGTCTACATAAATTTAAGTTAAAGAAATAACTGAATAATTGTGAATTTCACCAGACACTTTTAATAAGCATCTCACGAATGACCACAAGCAACCATACCTGATAAAGATCAGCTTAAAGTAAGACTTAGAATGCATGTTCGTTCTGACATATTCAAATTTTTATTATCATTACTTTTATTGATATAAATTTTTTGATATTATTACACTAAACGACCGAAATAAATGTTGAGTTTAAAAATTTCATATTTACCTTGAAACGGGGGTCGCCAGGCGAGCTATATAAATTAAACCCACTTTTCCCAAATTCCATACCAACCTTTAGTAGTTTCTCAAAATTTCCAGTAAAATCCATAATTATTTCTATAAATAACAGTATTAGCTCTATTATCATCGATATTAATAATTTTATCTCCTATTCACCCTTAATAGTATTGACACAATCATTATTATTGTTCAAACAGTGTGAATAATAATAATAATAATAATATTAATAATAATAATAATAATAATAATAATAATAATAGATTTTAATAATAATAATAATAATAATAATAATAATAATAATAATAATAATAATAATAATAATATTAATAATAATAATATTAATAATAATAATAATAATAATAATAATAATAATAATAATAATAATAATAATAATAGATTTTAATAATTCTAACGATAACAATCATATTAGCGATGATAATAAAAATACTAATACCGTCAATGATAATAATGGTTCCGAAGGCCTTAGAGGGATAAATTGGGTCGTTAGAATTATATATTGTGATTCACACTCTATGGAGCGATGATCCAAAGCCGAGGGGCTGGGCGGTGATGCGCGGGTGCCGACACTAGGGACGAGCCTGGCTCCGCTCGGAGAGGGTGTCCAGGTTGAGGACAGGGGTGGAGATACTGAGAACCAAACTAGAACAGAGAGATGAGGCCCTGTGGCATGCCAACGGAGGATCCAGGGCTGGGGGTTAATGAGCTGAGATTGGGGGGTGGGTCCGTACCGGACTCGTTCAGATCGGAGCATTGCTGTCGGTCGAGCAAGGAGCGGTGGTGATTCGAAGTGTGGCTAGAGAGGACATTGGGGTGAGAATTTTCGCTCCGGGACGCTCGCGTCTGCCAGACAGAGTGCCGAGGCGAGGTCGAGGTCGGCAGGCAGGGGGCGTGGGCGGTTGTTTAGACTCCACAGGACTTGCATGATAGGGCACATATTAAAAGCGAGAGGTTTTTGAATACCGCGCGGACTGACATTGTAGTAAACACTTAAATGTTGTGTCTATTTGAAGAACTGAATAATAATTGCGTTGTGTTTAAGTTTGATTTTGGCGATAAAAATAATTTGAAACAGTTAAATAGTAAATGTTAAAATAGTTAAATAGTTGAGACTGTGACCGATAGAATTAGAGCACGATGTCTTCTACGACAGCTCGTGAACCCATGTGAATATTATGGCATTGGCAGTCTTTGAAAAGAGGCTCAACCTTTACTAATATTCAACCCACTAGTTCACAGTACCAACGTCAATTTTTGACGGGTGACTGGTGGTCAAACTTCTTAACCAGGCGCTGGGTGGGAAATAGTTACTCTTAGACAGGTTTGACATCTTGATTACCCATCGGTGCACAGCAATATTGACGCTAAGCATCCGTCATGTTTCACGACATGGACCTTCATGGGCACATATTATAATCAGAGGAACTGCTCTTACACAATCTTATAGTGTGTATGATTTTAATTACTTGTGATATGTGCTGGTTGTGGGCCGGAAAATTTCGACAAAAATAAATAAACCTGATTCGTTGAAGCATATAATTCGACATAAAACATTACATTACATTCATAGACATTACACTTGCAGAGGACACACCCAAGCAGGGGCTTACTTGTAGTGTGCTTGAGTACGTATCGTAAGTTGATTCAAAAATTCTCGAGTGTTCTTCCTCCCGTAAGTTTCGCGAGGAAAAAGTGCTTTTCTAAGGTTATTTTGTAATGTTTATGTTAATTTTGTGCTGATCTTGGTGCATATTTGTTATTATTTTAATTTACTTTTGTTTTTGATGTTCTATTTAATTGCATTTTCCTCAGAGTTTAGGGTTGTCTATTTAGTGTTAATAGGTCTGATTTTAATTCTGCATGCTGTTTCCGATCTATTTAAACAAATCCTTGTATTGGCCCAACAATATATATTTGTATTCATTTTAATACAAATGTTGGGCTTAAAGCCAAAAATTAAAACAAAATTACCAATAAAATAAAAAATAAAGAGATGGGAATGAGGAAAATGGCCACTTCACATACACACGCACCACAAGCAGAGATCAAAAATAAATTAAAACATATTAATTAAAACAAAATAAAAATATAACAAAATTAAATAAAACAAATAATTAATTAAAATTCTTGAAAAAGCCTACAGAAACATACGTGAAATAAAATAAACTGCCAAAACCTTGCAAAATAAGGTTTAAAAAAAACACAGGTAGAAGTGGCGACCAAGAAACAAAATAGCAAGGGTAAAAAGAATATTATGAAAAAATAGTAATAAAATTAAAATTCAACAATGTGATATTAATATATCAAAAAATAAGAAAAAATATATAAAAAATTATAAAAATAATTTGAAATTATAAAAATAATTTGAAATTAATAAAATAATTTAAAAACCCGTAAAATCGCGAAAATTCGCCAATTGGTCACACACAAACACAAAAATACTATATAAGCAGTGACCAATTTCATTGTATCATCTTTTTACGACAACAAAAATTTTTGTCACAAAACTTCTATTGCACATACTTTTGCAAAAGTTAAACTACGAATTCGAAAATTGTTATAAGTAAGGACGTTTTTGATTTGATTTTTATGTAATTTTATGATTTTTGTGACAATCACTTTGGATGTTCGTAATAATTGAAATTTTCTAGATGCTTTGATTTTAAATGATTTATTATATATATATATATATCGAGGTTCCATTAAATTCTTATTTATATTACGTATTGAAATAGTTCTCAGATAGGCGATCCGGCTGGTGGATTAAGTTCCCTAGTTGCGATCGCGGGTCGAGCCTTTCTGAAATCTCGGTCTGTCCGCGACGGGGCCTGGTCGAAAGACACAGGACCCTCCCCGTAGGGCACCGTTAAACAACTCACAACGGCTGATGGAAACGTCGGTCGAGGTGAGCAGAGAAAAGTTTAAATTTTGAGAAGAACGTAATCAGGTAGGGGTATTAGGAACGATCGCCAGACGATCGATAGGAAAGTTCTCTTCATGTAACCTCGAATTTATATTACTAAGGGCAACAGTGGTATGTAAATAGAGTGAAAAATTTTATTGATCAATAAAATGTCAACTTACTCGTATGGCCGACGTAGTACCACATGCAACGTGTAAATTATGCAAGCAAAAGACCCGAGAAATTACACAATAATGTCAATATATTTCATAGCATATTAGGCAGTAGTTTAACATCCAAATGAGGGATCGCCAGGCATACGAAACATCACGATAATTTCCTTTAAGGCAGTCGCTTGCTGGTTCACTGAGCTCAGATAAATCGCAATCAGATTCGACGCATAAGTCACGAGTAGCCAAGAATCGACATAAATAGTTCTCGAGTTCCATATAGTATAAGCAGAGGATTACAACGATTTTCATAGATGTTCGACGATTAGGATGGATAGTCCGCAGTTGATCCGTGTAAACATAGTCTTCATCCACAGAATTCCCTGAGAAACCCAGTAAGTAATTTAATAAAAACTGAACTTGTGATGGAGAAGAATTGAATCTAATCCTTCGTCATATATTGTAAACAATAGGATGTAAATGCTTAACCCAAGTGTCAAATTTCCCCAGGTATTTAGTACAAATTAAGTTCGACGAATTCCAAACGAGATCAACAACAAATCACCCTCATATTAGATTGTTGTAATAGAATTTACGTGGTTGTTAACAGCCGACGCATTATTGGAATAACCGAACCGTGGTAGAATGTTCTATTACAATAGCTAAATGAATCGATAAGCCCTATCGCGTAGGAGTTTGATTTTCGGCTTGGTTGGCTATCTTCTATTTATTTATTTATTGCTTTACTGTTAACCACTACATAACCCTTGTCTGGGAATTCGCTTTAATTCAGGCAATAATATTTACGAAATCCCATAACATTGGCATGAGTTAGAGAGGGCTCTAACACTAACACTAAATTTCACCTCAGACATCGTTCGTAGAACTACCCTCTATGAGACTTCCGATTTAAAACTCCTAAGTATGACCGTTATTTTCCTTCTTTCCATATAGCTACCAAACAATAAATATCAGCTCAATTCAGACCAATCTAAAATTTTCCGACGACAAATCCCCTCAAGTCCAATCCAAAGAGGAAAATCCTTCACTCATAAAGATGTCCAACCTATCTAATCAACCACGCATTCCGAGACTGTCTCCTTCGCTCACGGCCATGTCTCATCGGCTGGAGACACTCGAGAGGGACTTCACAGCCCTAAAAGTCAAATATCAAAAACTCAAAAGCAACTGGAGTTCGCCCGAAGCGACTCGAAATCTTTATCAGAAAATTTCGCGCCTCTCTAGGGCTAGAAACAATCTCGTTATCGAAAATCGGAGTCAGCAAATCACTATCGCTGAGCAGAGCGCTGCACTCCGACAACTCTTCACTGAAAACGAGCTGCGAGCTCATCTATCGAGCCGTAGCTGGTCTCAAGAAATCAATATCATCCCTGCCCAATACCTCCCCATCAATCCAGGATCATTACCGCCAAATGGACCGTCCCTGAGTGGAACAACGGAAAACCGATCGGGGGTACAGAGAAGACGACCGAACCGAAATCGCCGTCATCGAGAAAGGCGCCGGGCTGAAGCGAACCTGTTGCGCGCCAACGAGAGAACCGGAGCGCCGGCCGAAGTAAACGACCCGCCCCCGGCCTACACCGAATTCGAGTTTCTGGAGACGGACCCGGACATATCCGCCACCTCCTCCAGTCTATATTCACTTGGTAGTGGATGAAATCGAAACTCCCAATGTAAATCTCATCTTGGAGAGACTTCGCCTGACGCCCGACGAGATAGCTGTCCTGAGTGGGCAGGTGCCATCGAATGCTGACTCGGCGGAAGAGCCATCGACATCAAGGCAGGAAAATCCAAGCTCAGCTACATCAAATTCCAATCGCCGACATCCGAAACGAAAATGTCTACCGGTTGATATCGATTTAGAAGAGTAAATCGCCGGCCTAGACGCAATTCCGAACACTGTTTCCTTTGCGATATTCTGGCGATGTCTTGTGATTATCCGTTTGACACTATAGCCTTGTATTAGTTTTGTATTAAACACTATAGTTCAGGATTTAATATTAAAATTTTTATATTTGTTCTTTTCTCCTTTTCTAAGTTAAAAATAGATATCATAATAAACTGCCTATTTTTAATTATGGGAACAAACTTAAGGATTAATATTTGCCAGGATGGAAATAAATAAGGTAATATACAATGAATGTTCTCACGATTCTTAATTCCAAATCCCATAAATCAGGTTCGCATTGGATGTAACAAGATCAGTATATAAAGCGTAAGACCTTCTATCGGCCGCAAGGAACTGGGGACCGAAGGTTGTCCGGGGAATAGTATTGGAAACAATGCTCACCTGCTCGAATAGCTTTCGGCTGTTATGCACAGTAACAACATGGTTTCGGCCATGGGTGCGTATATGTAACTAAAGTCATTGGGTGCTCGTGGAAAAGTGATCCCTAGAGTAGAGAATGGAACGCTAGCGATGAGTAGAGTCCAGTTTCACTTATGAAAGTTTTCCCGTACACCAACACAAATATTGGTGGGAAAATTTCGGCGTAAATGTCTATCATCATTTTTAAAATTGTCGTGGCTCTGATTTGTGATGTTCATCGACAATACGATATCTGGCTTTGCAAATTGATGAAATGGATTGACTATTCTGTCGCTAGATTATCTGGGTACTCATTTAATAGTAGAAAGTAATTTAGCCGGACTTCAAGCAGCCTCTTAGAAGTTGAGAACAGCGTCAGCAATTAATTCTCAAATGATGACCTTGAGACAACATCAGGCCAATCTCTATCTACTGTATTATCAATAAACAGAATACATGTATTTATATAAAGTTAATATTAATAGACGACCACGGGAAGGAAGGGGCGTCTAAAAATCTGAAATGATACATACAAATATATACTTATATACATCAAATAAATAAAGAAAAGGTTCTTTTTTTTAAAAAAAAATAATAAATTATGCCAATGCTAACAGTAATATGACAGAGATTTTTCGATTAGTATGTAAAGATCTGGTTTTTATCTGGATCTACTAAAATGCCAAACTTGTGAAAATGCCACCGTCTGGCCGAATGTAAAATGTTGCTCAATGCACATTCTTTCAATAGAGTTTTAAGTTCAGTACGTCTGACTCCAATCTTCAAGAGTATTTCTTGAGTTTTGAAAGGAAATGAGCCTAGAGAACCAATAACATAAGTGTCAAGGTCAACTTTGAAGCCAGGTTTGATAGCTTGGATTTGATTCTTAAGAGAATCATTTTTAAAAATGCTAGCAATTTACCCTCTGGATCGAAGAGCAGCAAATCACGGTATTGAATGCCATCTATACTATGACTTGTATTATCAGCTTTCTTGAGCTCAAAAATTACCTCAAGATTTGAAAAGGGATCTAAATTAAGAACTTCTTTTGAATGTTTACTGAAATTATTCCAAATTCCATGAAATGGTGATTTTATAGAAAGTTTAAGATTATGTTTTGAAAAGTTGGTCTTATACTGACATTTGTGTCGTTAAATAAATTATGGACTGTTGCTTTCATGTCAGTCATGAATTTCCTGATTAAATTCTATTTACTAATTTTGTGGGACTTGGGTTTATTATCTAAATACGGCTTTTGTGTTGATTTTAGCCGGTTTGGGAATTGTTTATTGATTAAATTATTGATCTCATTGACAGTAAGGTGAAATTTCATGGATAAATTCGTCAGCCTTGAGTTTGCGTAGTTCTAAGTTTAGGTTGCTTGTTTTTATTTTTGGCAAATCTGCCATTGGAACTTTAGATTCTTCGATAATGGAAAGCAATGAACTGATGTTATTATCAAACTCTAGCAAATTCAAATTAATAAGGGGTAACTTGTTGGCATAATTTTTAATAAAAGTGCAAATAAGGAGTTTACTTACAAGACCAGATCCTCGGATGTCATTGGGAATATCACCCATATTAATAACACGGCTAGGTGTTTCCTTAATTTCATTGATTTTATTTCGAAGAACTCTACAGATTGATAGGTAATTCTCCGTTCCAGAAAGAGAAGTATGATTGATGATAAAGTATTTATCAGTATTATAGTCGATAATTAGAAGAATTTCGCGATGTTTTTGCGGCGCAATTGTGGTGAATATTATTTGCGTTTTGATGAGACCCTTGTAACTTAAAAATTTAGTCAAATGTTGAGTACAATCATCAAGGATTGCAGTTCACATGGTCGCATTTAGCAACATAAAGTTTGAACTTAATTTCAAATAATTAAAATATTTTGTAGTTATTTCTTCGTCAACTTCGCAGTTGATTGAGTTCAAATTTATACAGATCTAATTTTATTGTTTAATTTTTAGTGATTTTAAAAACTCACTGGTACTTCCACCCGAAACCTGATTGTCAAAAACTAGATTTTCAATTAAAACAATAAAGGCAGAAGCAAAGAGAATTGAGTCATTAGGTGTGATATTGTGTTCGCTATTGAAGATCACTTTTTTCTTAGAAATTATATATTTATTGATGTATTCAGTCAAATTCTTACCAATCCAATAAGTTTTTCAGTTATTGCTCTGCTGTGGAAATTAAATATTGGCCAAAAGAAACTAACTCCAATTCGAGTCATTTGGAACAATACTAATGATGTGATCGATTCCAGTGAATTACCTGAAAGTTACGTTTCTCTAATGAACGTGTCGTTTTGTGCAACAATGTTTATTGTCAGTTCGGTAGAAAGGACAGCCATATTGCTTCGATCTTTAAAATATTCGCTTAATAGAGACGAAAGACACAAATTTGGTTTGAGGAGAAAGATCTAAGTAGCACTGCAAATCTTCTTAACTCCATTTCTTTTAATTATTTGCGTGAATTTAGGCAGGCCACTTCCCGAGATTTTACGGTCTTTCTGCATTGGAGAGTTGAAATTCGTGGACTTCTTTTCAAATTATTTCAATGAAGTCATTAAGGAAGCTTAGCCAAACTTTACTTATTATCATAGCATGTGCGCAAATGTGAGGCCGACAATCATAGCTATTTATCTGATACAAGAAGTTTTCACGCGGGTGGAAGGTTATGGTTGCTTTTAGATTAAACAACTGATTTAATGCCCTTGTAATTTGCAGTGCATATGTTTTGTTAACAAATTTATATTGGTATTTAAGAATTGGATTGATATGGTAAGAAGTCGAGGAATCCTTACAATAGACAAACAAGATCCAGTGAATTTGGTCAATATTTAGATGGCAAAAAATTATTTGCGATTTGAAAACCTTTTCCGGTATTGGAAAAATATCCGCATCAGAGTTAAATCGTAAGATCTCAACAATAAAGTAATAAATAAACGCAAACTCTGAGCCTGTGATGTGATTTTTTAAAATAATTATCAAAATCATTATCAGTAAACCAAATTTTAGAGTCACATATTGCATTATTACTTATTGTAATTATATTTAATGTGCTTATATTGAGCAGAAATTAAGACTGGTGCAGGCACACATCTTCATTTATATTTTGCCGATGATTTTCTGGCTCTTTTAATTCGCTTAATCAGGAGATGTCCTTGATGGTCATTGTTATCTGTTTCAGCAGGTGACAAGATCTCGTCTATGTCAGCCCCAAGTCCAGGCTTCACTCTACCATGGACACAGAGCCTAACAATTCACAATCAACTAAGAAAAGAGACGGATATCCTACAATTATATTCTTAGGTTCAGATAGATCTGTTTGCTATTTGTTCACTGTTATTCACAATTATAGTTGGAAGAAGCTTATTATGGATGAGACGTGCTTAGTCATAGTTGGAGTGCAAATCTTTCTACAATTCAGTGAAACACGATAGGAAGTTTTATCAGCCAACAAACATTTTCTTTTTATCCCTAATGACAAAAAATAGGAATTTCTTTGCTTTCTCAGTCATCTCGACATCTGACTCAGTTGTGAACATAGTTGTTGAAAGTTACGTTTGATTAATGATTTAAATTGCCTTTCAAATTTAGGTAATTCAAATGAAAAATAATATCAACCAGTTTTTCAGAGGACTTTGACAAAATTGTCGTTTCTCAGTTTTGCTCAAAGTTCTAGAATATAATTTTGTTTAGAACTCAGTTTAGAATTTTCAAAATTTTTAGCTTTATTATTTAACGAATTTTTATCATTTACATTAACGTTATTGAAGTTTTTAGAATTATTTTGCTTTATGATTTAATTAATTACATTATAATTTAATTAAATTTTTATTTATTTCAACTTTGTTTAAGTTATCTAATTTCATTTTCAAATTTAGGTAAATTATAATTTTCTTTATTTAAATTATTTTTATTAGTATTTTTTAATTTAGATTCAGGCTCATCTGTTGTAAAAGACACCATCCGAGGAGAAGTTTCAGCTTTCAAATCATATTTGTAATTTTTATATAATAAATTTATTTTATTATAGTTGTTATTTTCTTCAGATGTATTTAAATTTTTATCAGCATCCTTAGCCAGTTTTATAGGCTCTTATTATTATTCTCATCTAATGAGTAATCATTTATGTGAGTTTCAGCAATTAGTCTTATTCGAATCATTATTAGCAAAATCAAAATTAAATTTATCAAAACTTTCAGTTATAGGAAAATTACAATTATCATTAAATTCAAAATTAAATTAAATTTACCAAAATTCTTCTTCAAGGCTCGAATTTTTGGCAATATTTTTTAAGGACAAAATCCAAATCATCAGCGCCTTCAGAATCTGCAATCCCAGCATCAGAAAAAAGGGTTTTCAGCAACAGTGAAAAATCCGAATTTTCCAAATGCATTATTGAATCAAAATAATTTTACCACGATTTGAAGTTTATTTAGCTCTAAATCCATGTAGAAAGTGTTCTTTTTATTTTAACCATGTAAGCAGAATCATATTTATTGTTCATTAAAAATTATTTATTTTCTACATTTATTATTATATCGTAATAAAAAGAAATCTTATAATACGTTTTTATCATAACACCCAGTCATCTAAAAATAAAAATCCATCGAATTCAAAATAGGAATGATCGCTTTATATCGATGAATTCCAATGACAGTCTCTCTTCCATGGAGCCTATTCAATACAAAATGTCTCGTGAGGCTGGCTATATGAAAGATTTAAATTATACCTAAAGAAGCATATTATGAGTAACATCATGAAAAGTATATTCAGGTCATAGAGAAGCATGAATCAATCATAAAATGAAGAGAAAAAGCAAAAAACTTTGATCGTAGTGAGCAAAACCTAAGTAACATTGGAATTGTTTATATTGCGCGATAACATAACATGAAAAACTGACGCATCAAGAATATTTAATATCATCGACATAAACATCAAATAAACACACATAAATTCAGAGAACGCACAAATCAAACGAAATAAACCATAAAATAAAGCAAAAGCAAGGAGAACCACACAAAAATAACAAAGAAAATGCATTACAGAAAACAAAGTCGAAAAACCTTGGGTAATAATAAGAAAAATAAAATACATTAAAAAATTAAAATAAAAATAATTTTATATAAGGATAAAATTGCTAAAGAAAAATTTCAACAAATTATGATGAAATATAATATATTTGATAGATAATCATAATTTTTAAAGTCAAGATTCGTATAAAAATAGGTATCCAAAAAATCAATAAAAATACAAGCCCAATATGACCTCCTAAAAACAAGGATTTATGAGAATGTAGGGTAAACTACAAGCACATTTTAGTTTTGTTTATTTATATATGTATTTTGTCATTTTACTCAAGAACAATTTAGTACGATTTTATTTTTTGAATGTCGAGCCAATAAGTACGTACAGGAAATTCTGCTGTTCGACGTTTAAATCAGTTCGATAGCAGTAGACCTTGCATTCGCCTGTACTATTTTGATAAAGAAATAATAAAGATTCTGAAATTACTGAAGTCTAAGTCTAAGCTTTATGAATTTCACAAATTATGATTTTCACCCATCAGGTACTCAGCATTATTATACTGTAAAAATTAATTTATACTTCAATAGAACTGTGTTTTAGCATTCGAATATCCATGTAAAAAAGTGACTTAAAACTATTCCATATAATTTTATTTATTTTAAATATTTATATTTAAATCTAACAAAATTTAATAATTAATAACATAAAATAGCACAATATTAAAATTTAGTATTACTGAAAAAAATGTATATATTGAACCTACTCGTAAATCATAAGTTTTCTTCGGAAAGCCATTTATTACATTATTTTCATTAGTTTATATAAACAATAAATAATTTAAGGTTAAATTATTCTCACTTTTTTGTCACGTGCAAAAAAGTATAATGGATGATAAACTTATAAAACTAATATTTTTCAAAGAATAATTTAATGTTAATTCATACTTCAATGTTTTATATATATTTCCTAGCTCATTAGATAAATACACATGTAATATTCACACAAATAAAGAAAGTCATTTTTCGTTGAATCGGATTGTTTTTTTTGTGATCGAAATTGTTTGGAATTCTGTTGTATTCGAATTTTGTATAGGAATTTTGATTTGTCTGAGGTGCATAAACACTTCTTTGAAATTTGTGTTTTTGGATTTATGCAAATTTCGTTTTGGAATATATTTTTTATTTCGAAAACCTTGATTTCCTTGAATTAAATTTATAATGACTGCCTTACAAGTTACAGCTCATTTAAAATGGTTTCGCTCATATGATGAATGCGGATTCGTTAGTGTTGACATATCTTTGTTCATTTCAACTCTATAGTTGCAACAAACGGAACTTCGTTAGCTGATTGGGAAGAAATGCTTTCCGAAATAGTTTAAGGTTCTAAGAGTCTTGAAGCAAGATATGTTAATAGCCCATATGGAGGTGATTTTGTTGGCTGCGCGCAATTTTATCCCATCTTTAAAAATAGTGGAGGTTACAGAGATACTATCAGAATTTATACACCTTGCACAATTTCCCAAAAGGACAGATGGACGAAGAACCAATACTTACCTAAACGCATTTAAGTTGTTTATGCTTTATCTCCTTTATAACTGGTGGGTTTCTGGGTTTTGATATTTTGAAACTATATGGTTGTTACCCAGACAACCCCATACAAATATTTCTTTCGCTTACCACTCGGCACCCGTTGCTAAGCAACGTTGGAACTGTGTTCGAGTGGGTAGATCGTCCGCAAAAAGTGAGCGTTATTGCTAATACTATAATTGACCGAACGATCTCTGGGTCCAACGAGCTGTCGATAGAAGACCTGTGCTCGCTTTTGATTCTTAGGTCCCATTATTCTCCTATCTCCTTCAAATGTTAACCTATACTCTCATATCATTCATTGTTATGTCTATTCGCATAGTCCTTCTCCTTGTTGTCCATGTCGAAGATTATTCTTTGGCCTGTACACCCTTTGTTATGTTAAATACACCCACATTATATCTTTCATCCTTATCCCGATTATAACTTCAATGTTTCCTATTATTATTACTAGCATTATCGTTGTTGCTATTATATATATTACCTTTCTTAATTGTCACTACTAATACCTTTATTATTATTTTTATAGCTATAACTACCATTATATTTATTGTTATTATTACTATGATTATTACTATTATTATTATTATTATCATAATTATTATCAATCATTACTACAAATACCATGATTATTATTATTATTACCATTATTATTATTATCAATATTATCATTATTATTATTATCAATATTATTATTATTATAATTACCATTACCCTTATCATTATCGTTATATTTATTAAGATTTTGTAGGGATCCGTCCTTATTCCTCGGCGTTAAAAATTGTTTATTGATATACAACATTAGCCGTAGTCCATCTATATTTTTCGGTTTTCGATAAAGTATTTTTGTAAACTAGAAAATTTTAGCAGTATTCCGCCCTTATTTTACGGTTCATCCCTATTCTACAGTTTTCGACAAAGTATTTTCATTGACTCGAAAAATTTGAGCAGCGTTCCGCCCTTATTTTACGCATTCCATTTTTGCGTTACTATTTTTGTTAAGTATTTGAATTAGTTCGGAAAATTTGAGCAGCGTCCCGCCCATATTCTCCGCCTCAACTCAAATTAAATTATTTAATTTTTATTTAAAAACATTATTTTCATGATTTTGGTCGTTCGGATTAATCTTTTTCCGATGGCTATCCATTTTAACTGTTGCAACGATTTCGCAAATTTTCCCCGTTACCCATTCCCTCTTTTTGTCCTTAAGATCTATTTATGTTCATATTATAGTTAATGAGTGCCCACTGGACTACTCGGTGTTAGAGATTTTGAGCTCATTTTGTACTCATCCGTGCTGGGTATTTTTCCCGCCGCAATATCTGCGTGGACCTGCCTCAAATATTGTCTGGCCTTCTCCACTTGTCTGTCGGTTTTCTTCTGGTGCTCTTCGATGCGAGCTTATAGAAACTCGACTTGGCCTCGAATCTCTCAATCCGGATTGCGGCCGGGTTCCTTTTTATCGCTTCATGAGGGATTTCGATCTCCTCCGAATCTCGTTGCGTACCCGATTTGGTTTCTCGCACTGGAGAAATGAAAAATCCCACGTTCCACATCGCCTGCCTACATCTGGCAGCCGAGTGAGTGGGGAACCGTGCAATAATCCGGGATGCATAAATCCACGAGTTTTCTAAAAGGGAAAAATCAGGTATTACTTCGAATTATTTCGCTTTATTTTTGCGAACTAGTAAGTTTCAAATTTGTTGCTCGTCAATCTCGTCTACTAGACCGCGGGACGTCTCATCAATTTAAGGGAATTGCTTACTCGTAAATCTCGATGTTGGGGGGGCGAGTGTGAGTATAGCCTATATACCCGGGGCGTGGTTACATTATCGGGTCCTGTGATCATTTTTGCGTGATCATTTTGGTCCGTTTAATGAAACCGTTAGTGTTGACGTTATGGTAGTTGTGGTAGACTAGTTCTATGTTCGTTAAAGGTATCTTAACAGTGGGTTGTGTTCTGATAATGACTTCTAATTCTCGCATATCGCCGGCAGTGCAATTAGATGTTTAACTTTTGATACCAATTGACAAACGCTTTTCTACCCTAAATGGCTACGAGAGTTCGAAATAACTTTAAAATCGATCAGTTTTCCTAGAAAATGTTACGAACTATTCCAAAGTTTTTTTATTCATATCCAAAGAGTGTTATAATCATATTAACTAATTTGAAGATATTACTAATAGGTTACAGATGACAATAAAAATTAATTATTGTTTAAATAAACCTTTGAGCCCTCCCGAATTTAAATTAACACATGTAAGATCCAAATTATAATTTAAAATTATAGCTATTATTACTATTAAAGGTTTAGGTTAACTAGGATTTATGATTTTAATACCGAACGTCATTGTTATCGCGAATTCAATCAAATTACAACCCCCAATTTCATCATTTCTAAAGATTTAATCAATTAAAATGTTGATTTAACTTATAAATCATTATCGTTATTGAGGATTCAATAAAAAGGTGATAAAGGTTAAAAAAAAATATTGTAACTTGTTTACTGTTCCTAGGATTCATCTCGACTGCCAACGATCTGCGTAAATGGATTCGTAATATTACGTTTATGAAGGTACTTAGTCGGGTGTTGGGCATTGGGTCGCGTTGAAGCGACTTAAATGGCTCATCTATATTGCTTGTGCATAATACTTATTCATTTGGAAAGCTGCTTGAGGTATTCATAAAATCAGTTGAAACGTGCATAATTATATTAAATAACATAATAATTTATTTGAATTCTAGGTAGATATCATCTTCGGGGTCCTTGCAGGTAGTAAATGGTCATCTGTGGCGAATCTTTTGGTACTCGATCTCGGGTATATAATCAATCTCATGATAAATAAAACTAGGGTAAGTACCTTCTTTCGTCGTCCCTCTGGCCTCCATGGAGATAGCTTCTTCTTCTCTCGGGCCATTCCGTGCGATATTCTTGGAGCACCGTGAGTTTTTGTTCGGAATGGTTGTGATTCGAATTACTTTCCCTAGATGCGCAACTCCTTATATTTGGTTAAGTGTGTGTGTCCTTATCAGGTAGTGTGTGTCCTCAGGAGTCACCATTCCGTCATGTGCATACTATCGCCATTAAATGTCATATGCTACTCAATTTCATATGTGGGTAGAAATTTCTTGCCCGTTATTACATGATTCCTTATTGATTGGAAATTTCCCGTAAATGTCAACTTGATTTCTAATCAGTCAGAATATGTACTTCGAATGATTTAATTCCAAACATTTTATGTCTAATTCAATTTTTGGCGAAGGTTCTATCAAACTCCACTATGGGTATTTCTATTGGATTTTCGTTTCTTTTGGTTAACTGATTTGTCAGGTTGCTAGAGTGTCACTGCTCTTGAAATGGGAATCTCTCCGTAGACCATTAATGAGATTCCAATGATATCCGCTTCGCTGATTGTCCAGTAGGTCCTAATGGTCATTGTTTTTAGCCGGTAATTTATCAATTTTTAGGCTCGTTTTGGTCATATCACTTATTCAATTCTGATTTGAACGGATCGCCGCACCAATACCTTGAAAAATCTTTACAGTTGTGGCTTCTATACGTAATCGACAGTTGATAAGAAGAGATTTCGTGGATTTGTGATTTATGGGGGCATTTGCCTATGCGTACTTTTTATAATATATTTGCTGCCGTATTCATTTGGAGGGTTCGATTTGTTCGATTTTTATATGACGGGATGGCCTCATTTCCAGTAATTTAATTGAACTAATAATCTGGGACTTGGTCGCTCAGATTCCTCATAAGGTTTGACGTTTAACGATTTATAATTACCCTTGTAATTGATTTAATATTTCATTTTAACATCTCCTTAATGTACAAATTTCATGATCACTTGTGGCTGTCATATTGATGTTCTATCTTCTATAAAGGTATTATTTATCGTGATGTACAATTTTTACAACTAGTAAATGGTAGGGTCGGGTGGGGGTTTAATTATCCATCTTAGTTATTTGTCAGGTGAGGATGGCTATTAACGAAATTTAAAAACGGGTTTTGATTCTGAAATTTTTAGTCACATATTCTAGCTTTTTTCGTAACATCCGTTAAAGGTTTAATCTTTCGGTTTTTACTACATTTTAAAATCGCTCATTTTGACATTTTTATATTAAGGAATTATGTCCTGCTATATTATATGCCCTTAGTAGATTAAATTGGGTTTCGCTAAGCCTCACTTATGATCTTTACCTTTTAATTTCCGAAGTCGTAGCAAGTTAAAATGATTTAAAAGTCATAGCAAATTGAAATAATTTAGAAATCATAGCCAATTTGGAGTCATAGACAACACTTGATTTAGAAGTCAAATCAAATTTAAATAATTTAGATATCATAGCAAATTTAGAGTCATAGCCAATAATTTAAGTTAGAAGTCACAACAAATTGAAATAACTTAGAAATTATAGCAACGATTTGTGTCATTCAATTCCCAGTCACCTTCCCTTAATTAATCCTAGGATAATTTATGTTGATATTACCAACTTATGAGTGCCCACTGGACTACTCAGTGTTTTGATTTTGAGCCGATTTGTTTTTTTTTAGATTTTAGGTCGAGTTCTTAGGAAAAGGGTGGTGATGGACTAGCCAAAAGACTATTCCCTCTCCAACCCATTTCCCCTATACGGAATAACAATTGACGTTCCAGCTACTACGTTCTCACGCCGTAGCCTTCACGGGCACAAACTATTGGCGGACTTACACAAACTTACACAATTTGGTTGGGGTGTGTATATTTTATTGTCCTGTGGTGATGTGTCGGCTGTGGACCGGAAAAATTTCGACATAAGCATTCTATTCTAAAACTTTTATTTGAATATAATAACATATGATAATTCATGGTTGGTATACATCATTCATTAAACGTCATCACAAATCTTTCCATACGCCGACGCCCAAACAGAGCTCATATGAGGTTGTATGGACGCGACGTGGAGAAAGTTTTCGAGCCTTCCTCCACTCACATTGAAAAACTTGTTCTGGTTCCAACTGGTTAAGACGAGTTTTTCGAGTTCTAGTTAAAGAAAACCGATTAAAATTCTGTGAAAATGAATCGGTATATATACCAATTGTACGACCCTAACCTTGCGTGTTAAATTTGATGTAGTAAAACAAAATTTGACCTTGTGATTTCTGGAATATTCTAATCATAATTTTATTATTTTCGTGGTTTAATTTGACAATTTTATTTTTAACTTTTTAATTAAATTTTTTCCAATTCAAATTATTTAATTTTAGTTCCATTTTCATGGACTTTCGCTATTTTTGGTAAATTGTCAAATTTCGGTCAAATTTTCGTGTTTTCGTGTTATTTTTGTGTTTATTTCGTGCAGATCTTGTTGCACTTTGTTATTATTTTAATTTACTTTTGTGTTTTTTCGATTTTATATTTAATTGTTTCTTTCTCATATTTTTACATGGTTAATTGATGTTTTATGGGTCTTATTTTAAATCTGCATGTTGTGTTTGAGTGCTGTTTCCGATTCATTAAAACAAAATCGTGTCTTGGCCAAACACAACTATCTATGAACATGTGAGCTCCATTTCTAAAACTACTGATCTTGATATTTTTACTTTCCGCTTCTTGACTGCAAGATGGTAGGCTTTATGTCTCTTTTTTCTCTGTCTATCTCCGTGAATATCTATTTACTATAATTAGTATTTAAAATGGCCCACATTATTTGTTATTTATTACTGAAATTTTCAAAATTTGCACAGTGATATTTTATTGTTTCTCAGATGTATAATTGGTATTAATTACTTCAAAAAACATTTAGCTCCTTATCCCATAACAAGCGCAACGTCTTATGTAATTGATTCATGAATTTGCATATAGTTTATTTTTTCTGAATTCGAGTTTCATATCAAAACTGCTTAAGTGATTAATCCAAGTTTGAAATTGTAGTGTTATAGGTTTCTTACACTTTAACATAAACATAATTGCTTTATAATCTGTTCGAAGACGGAACCTTTTCCCATATATGTAGTGTTTAAAATGCAATGTAAAAAAATAAATTGCAAGCAACTCCTTTTTTGTAATACAGTATTCCAACTCATGAGCATTCATTGCATGAGAACCATATGTAATTACTTTTTCATTGCCATTTTTATCTTCTTGGAAAAATACTGCTCCGATCCGATCAAAACTGGCATTAGTATCCAATAAAAATTCTTAGGAGAAATCAGGGTACGCTAAGATTGATGCTTTAATTAATTTTTCTTTAAGACTCTGAAATGCTGACTCACAAATATCAGTCTATTTTAATTTGTTACTGTTACTTCCACAAAGTATTTTGCATATTCTGTATAATTTTTAATAAAACGCCGATAGTAGTTTGTCAGACCCAAAAAACTTCGTAGGTTTTTATACATTTTGGTCTTTCATATTCTTTTATTGCCTCTATTTTATTATCTTCTGTTCGAATGCCATCTTTATTTATAATATGCCTAGGAACTTTGTTTCTTCTCTCAGGAAATAACATTTATCTTTACATAATTACTAATCCTGCTTCTTTAATTCTATCAAATACGTTTATTATTCGTTTTAAATGCTCTTCTTTACTTCGAGAAAAATATAATATGTCTTACAAATAAAAAACAGCTTCCTTCCAATTTAGAGTGCCTAATATTTTATTCATCAGCTTTTGAAACATTGCCGGAGCAGCAGCAATTCCAAAAGACATTCTCTTGGAGCAATATTGTTTTTTCTTTGTCGCAAACGCTGTCTTTAATTTAAACTCTTCCTCTAATTCTACTTGATAATATACATTACCTAAATCTAGTGTCGTAAAATATTTGGAACCATTCAAAATATCCATCATTTCATTCCTACTGGGTATCGGAAATATTGGTCTCTGAGCTAGTAAATTGAGAGCTCTAAAATCCAAACAAATTCTAATATCATATTTTCCTTTTTCTTAACACAGACTAAAGGTGAATTCCATACCGATTCACACTTTTCTATAATTCCATTCTTTTCCATTTCTATGATATTGTTGGGCCAGAACGTAAACGGCCTTCAAAATGTTTAAATGGATCAGAAACACACACGCAAATACAACACGCAATTCAAATAAACCCCAAAACACCAATTAAACCATATAAAATCTGAGAAATAAAAGAATTAAATATAAATTCAGAAACATAAAAATAAATTAAAATAATAACAAAATGCACCAAGATCCGCACGATATCTACACAAACACAACAAGAAAACACGACAAATTCGACGAAATTGGAAAAATCAATTAAAGTTCATTAAAGCAAGATTTAAATCGAAAAATTTGAATTAGCAATAATTCAATAGAAATTCTAAATAAAAAATTATAAAAATAAATCGAAAAATAATAAAAATAAACATTAGAATTTGCTAGAAAACAACAAGGTCGAATTTTGTTTTACTACATCAAATTTTGCACACCAAAAATTTAGGTATATATACTGATCCATTTTCACATTAAAGTTAACCAGTTTTAAAACCAAAAACCATTTTTTGAAATTGCTAAACCATTTTTGAAAAACACACCGTGTTTCGAGACATTTCAAATTATTTGAATCTTGTTTAAATATTTTAAATCTATTTGAGATCGTACTTTTGACTTTTCAGAATTTTAGGTGAGGATCATTGATTTTGGAACCCTCTTTCCACGCCCCGTACCCTGCATCTCTGTAGAGCTCTGCTCGGACGTCGACGTGGGAAGAGAGGCATTTGGTTTATTGTATGAATTTATGCTATTTTTATGAATTGGAATGGTAACTTGTTATTCTTGTTTTATAATTAATAAACATTACTATGCATAAATTATTTCATATATATATATATAACTTATTTTATATGCTTTTCTAAAGATGTCGAAATTTTTCCGGCCCACAGCCGACACCCAATGCAAGTAAATAAAATCTATACACAATTCAGATTCGTGTAAGCGCGTGGAATATCGCCAATGATCTGTGCCCGTGAAGACCCGGCGTGCGGAACGCAGGGTTAGAACGTCAATATTATCCCTATAGATGGAACGAGAGATAAGGAAGAAGTCTCTGGCTGCTTCCTCGTTTCTCCTTCCTATAAAATCGACCTAAAATCTTTCTACACACGGCTAAAATTCAGCACACCGAGTAGTCCAGTGGGCACTCAGTAAATATAATGTAAACACAAAATGCGCTTAAGGCTTATTAAAAGGGATTGGAACTGGGGTTAATTAAAATGGAAATCGTTGTTATAATTCAAATTGATATTTCAAACAAAGATTGAATTCGCGAGTCAAATAAATTGATAGAGATCATTTAATAAATAATTTATCGATTTTCATTGATTAATAATTTGTAATCACTTAAAAAATATTGATGCGATTAAATTGATCTTGTCTTTCAATCAGATTAATATAGACGTATTTCACTGGGTCAACCAAATGTAGTCATTAGCAAAAATTACAGTAACTATTTAGTTGATGTAAAGAAAAAATTAAAGTGATTCGTAAAATTTTACCATTTAAATTAATTATTGAGTAAAAGGGTGTAATTGTAATTGTAAGAATAGGATTAAAATGTAGGTAAACATTGATTAAATTCTATCAAGTGAATTATCAAACAAAACTGAGATATCTCATTAAGTTAACCCACGTTGAAACCACCATAGATGAAGACTAAGGGCAAAGTAAAATAATCCATTATTATAGTGAAAGTAAACGAACAATATTTCGAATGAGAAGATCAACCATCGAGACTCAGTGATTGGAATAAACATCAAGCTAAATTAATTGATTTGATGGACAAGTTCTCTTTAATAATAAAATAGAGTTAATTGAACAGCATAGGTGCCGAGTCGACCTAAACATTGAATATCATCGACTAGGTTTTGAACCAGCCAAACTGATGTTGACGACAATATGACTGATTTGAATTCATTATGACAAAAACCCATTAATTCATATGCAAATTCTTGTAAACATATTAGAACAAACAATTATGCAAAATTTATTTTCGGTAAATTACAACTACTCACTCGCGTAAATCCAAAATGTTATATAGGAAATCCAAGAGAAATGATTTAATGAAAAATTTTCGATAGAAGTCGAGCCATAGAAATGAAATAAATCGATCCATAAATTTGACGACAAATAGAACTCCTTAAAAAATTTTATGCGAAAAATCAAGTAATTAATAAAATCAATTACCAGATGACCCGATCGTAACTGATGAAAACACTATTCTTTGTCCAATAGCACCAGATGAACGACTAGTCAAAAATCTCTGAACCACTGCAAACTCGTCGTGATAAAAGTCGACCATGAAATAATTCACGAATTACCTGAAAAGGATGCATAGATTATTGATTTAAGGAAATTCACTAACTTACCAATCGGCATTCACGATAATATAAATATTCGTTACAGTAGCCGAATCGTGAATGACACGCGTTTCCGGCTTGCCCGGATATCCATAGTACATTATTATTTATTTATTATGATTAACGATAATTGTTCATTCATTATATTTTCCAAAATATGCATTCTCCGAATAGTCCAGACGAAACCTTAAGAGTTCAACCCACGACCGACAATGAAGCTCCTTCAGGTAATCTCCTCAACTTAATTCCATAATCAAGTTATAATAATGGTTGAGACGTAGGAATGATCTAGGGCGGTAACGAATAAACGTTGCAGATTTTGGTTGCAAATCTAAAAGCCCAATTATTGACAAGAGTTATAGCTCTCCCGACCAACGATTTTCTGAAACCTCGTTGACTTTGGTTCCATATTTTCACCAACTCAACCAGACAGCCATGCCATAGAATGACTAAGTAGAAATTGATGACCAAAATCCCGTCCCAACTATAGTGAGAGATTACCAGAAATCCATATTCCTTTTTGTCATGGAGAGATTAATTTGCTGGATAATTACATAAGTATTTCTACTTACCTAATAGATCAGATCCTAATCGCAAGCTTGGTAATCGATCTTGACTGATTCATTTTCATGTAAATAATAATCATTAAAATTACTTTGTCTTAATAATGTTTGGATTTGATCGTCAAAATATTAATTAATTTAAGTGATTGAAAATGTATAAACACCCAAAGGTTGTGTTGTAAGAATAACTCAATCAGTCGTCTATCCAATTATTCTATACAAGGCCAAGATATCTGGTGGTCATTCGACGAGTATCCATTTTAACGTTAGGGATAAACAAATCACCGGTAATCGGATTAGATAAAAGGCCAAATGATTTCTTACACCGACCCGCTTTAATTCCCAAGAATTATGACACTTTGAAGTTAAGCCATCTCAGTTCCGTTAAATTGATGAGCAATATTAGCCAACTACATACCGAATAATACTAATTGTTTTCCTTCTTTCATTCAGGACCAACCGAGGCTATGCTCGAACTCCCTACCCACGTGGTGGAACAATGGAGGCAGGCATGGAACCGGGTGTATCAAGAACGATACCCTTCCATGCCTGAAGATGACCAACCAGAAGGCATGACTCCAGATGAATTCATGCGGCAGTTCCGGAAGCCGTTTGATGAGCCTAATCCTTCCCAGGATATCTTAACTCAGGCTCAAGAGCTCCTGGAGGACCTCCTCCAACTCCAACGTCAAGTCGAAGAAGATGTGGCAAGAGCCGCCGCACACCTGGCCAACGTCCAAGATGACTTGAGGGCAGGACGGTTAGCCAGTAGATACCCACCCTCACCAAGGCCAGTCCGCAACCTCAAAAGGCCAGTATTCGTGATCCCTGGCTATTCACCAGAAGAAGGGATCAAGCGATTTTTTGCTGACGATTGATTCTCGTTTTGATAATTTGAATATTAGTATTACAAACCACTTCTCTCTTTTATTATTATAGTTTATTTCATTTTTATAAAAAACTGTTTGAGTTTAAACTAAATTATCATAAATAATCATCAGGAAAGTTCAACTCTTATTATTCCAGAGATGGACCCCATGAAATTGCTTCAAAACGAGCTGACTCAATCAAGGCAATCTAACAAGAACTTACACGAACAACTTGTTCAGTTAGTGCGAGAGACCCAGCAAATAAAAGCAACATGGATCGAACCCTCGAGAAGTAAACGATTATATCAAAAACTAACAGCGGCCCAGAAGGGATGGGCAGAAGAAAAGCAATTAGTGCAGAGCCTGAAAACGCAAATCAAGGGGTTAGAGGTAGCGTTATCCGCCTGTCAGGAGGGAGCAGCGGTAACCTACCCTCTAGTCTTCGCCCCTGCTCAATTGGCCTATCGCGAAGCGAAATCTACTCCACCGGCACTCGCAACTACTCCAGTCACCTCGTCCACAGCCAGTCGTCGACCTGGGCGAAGAGAGCGGGCTAAGCGTCGAGCCGCTCGATCTTCCAACCCGCCAGCAATCCCACAACTTTTAAATAACTAAAACATCATCTATGAATATCGTGATTTCCATGTACATTTTATTAGTTTGAATACATCTTGAGGCTTGAAGTAACACTGTAGAAAGGTTAGATAAGTAGTAATCCTGACTTCCTGGTTAACCTAAATTCAATGAAATGAATAGGTAAACAGTCGAAACTAAAACGCAAGGGGACCAAACAATGTTAAAGCGAGCACAGGTCTTCTATCGACAGCTCGTGAACCCGAGGATTGTCCGAGCAACTATAGTATTAGCTAATGATACTCAATTTTTGCGGGCAGTCCACCACTTGAACACATTACCAACGTTGCCTAGCAACGGGTGCCAAGTGGCAGTTAGCATCTTTTGTATGGCGTTACTAGGGTCGCCGGGAAGATAAGCAAGATTTGAAACCCAGTAACCCACCAATATTTTCATCAATTTTACTTATTAAATGCACTGGTAGTTGTCTTGGATTAATTGCTATAGGCGGTCCTGTCGTTATAATTTCGTGTTTTATAATAGACGTCTTACAGATATCTCATTTGTGTTTCATAAATATGCACTAGTAATCTATCAAAAGTCTTATAATATCTTTATCTAATATTTCTTTACTTTCTTCTACATAATTTATATATAGTTTCCTATCCATACTCATTTTTAGATAAATAGTAAACTCTTAATAAATTTATATCCCCTATGACCTTTGGCTTTACTTCTTTAGTAATATAAAATTCTACTTCTTTTACTTGATTTCCAATTTTTATCCTTAATAAAGTCATTCCCAAGACTGTTATCTCTCTTCCAATTGTACATTTCAATTCTAAATTGGTTTTTACTATTTTTAGTTTTGCTAATTTGTCTATAACATCATATTCAATTACTCTAATTTTAGCACCTGAATCCAGCATACATCTAGTTTTTATGCTGTTTATCTGAATTTCAATACTCGGTCTCCCACCCATATAGTCATAACTGTTCATTTAATTTATCTAAAAATATAATTCCATATTTTTTCATCAAAATACCATTATTTATTTAATATGTTAGTGTATGGGTGAGTTACAAATTTTGATCAATATAGATCGTATAATTTGGTCGTTTTATTTATCAGTAGTTTCATAGACTTTCCTCAGGTTCACATCATTCACATTAAAATAATTCCAAATCCCGGCTGAGCCCGGCTGCCAGGTGTAGGCAGGCGATGTGGGACGCGGGATTTTCCATCTCCCGGTGCGCGAAACATGATCCGGCACGCAAAGAGATTCCGACGAGATCGATCTCCCATATGTGGCGATCAAGAGAGAGCCAGGACGAAACCCAGCTAGGAAAATACGAGGCCAGGCTGAATACTTGCTGGCGCGCCTCGAAGTGCATCAAGAAGAGACGAACCGACAAGTGGAACAAGCCAGGCGGTATCTACAAAGGGTCAATGCGGATATCGCCTGAGGCAGGATACCCAGCACTTACGGGTATGCCCGCGATATAATGTTTCATACAAGCTAGATGATCCCAAGCTCCAAGAGCAAATGACGGACATGAATGTAGTAATCCCACGACGCATCCTGCCAATGGAGATGCGAGATGAAGGGAGATCCGCAGAAATTCACCGAGAACATCCATACGCAAGGAAGCGATATGCCACGAAGAGGAAGTATGAACATTATGAGTTGTGCCTAAACACATGAATTAAACAAAATTTTCTTTTGAAATAAATCTTGTTATCTTCGCGTCCTGGTATTTCGTTATTGAATCTCTTGAAATAAATCTTGTGTTTTTCGCCTTACATTAGTTTTGTTATTAGCCTTACATTGGTTTTGTTATTAAATCAGAGGGTTAGAAATAAATACTCTACGACGACCTAGTGATAAGCTATGAAATAATAAATTCCCCATAACTATGGAAACCGTTCTTATTAAAACTTATTATTTTTAGAAATGAAATTGCGTCAATACCCCATCTTACAACGGGAGCTGGGTAAGGCCCATGCTGCCAACCGGGATCTACAACAACAGCTTCTGCAAATCACTCGGGAGATCCAGCAGGTTAAAGGAACTTGGATCGAGCCGAAGAGGATGAAAACCATTTACCAGAAGATGGAGGCGGCACAAAAGGGATGGGCTGAAGAATGGCAACTTACTCAAAATCTGAGAACACAGATCAGGGGCCTAGAGACAGCACTGTCGGTGTGCCAAGAAGTGGCAGCAGTGACTTATCCATTAGTGTTCGCCCCAGCACAGCTGGCTTATCGAGATGTGGCATCTCCATCCACACCCAAGGAAAAACCCAACAAGCACCGACCAAGGAGATCTGACCGCGCAAAACGTCGGGTGGCTCAAGTTCGAGATGTGAAATTTTAACCATAGACACCACTCTGTATTGCTTAATAAATGTTGTGAGAATAGTGTTCATAGCGTTACTAGATACAACTCGAATATGATACTCCAACTTACAAATAAAAGACGATCACAAAAATGAAAATATTTCAGTATGGGACCAGAGAAAAAAAATCGCACTTATGCCTTCTAATGGTAGTGCGTTGAACCCAGTTTGAGGTCGGTTCAGAGCAGTTCCAACATGGCGCTCACCTTTGGCGATCTTAACACCGATGGTTACATTACCAACGTTGCTTAGCGACGGGTAACCATTGGGGGCAAGAAAACATTTACATCTGGGGTCAAGGTTAACGAAACCATAAACCCCACACTTTCCTAGTGTATCCCCTCCCTCATGCACCTCATAACTTTGCTACACCATTATGCACCAGTGAGATACCTCACGTTGTTTATTTATATATGTGATGAGCACCGTTTCCGGTACTACACCTTGGATGATCTTCGTTTTTCGGGTTCTAGACTGCCGTAGAATGGCTTACGCCTTCCTGCACATAATAGATAATACGACCAGCTTGAGTTCAAATACCGATCACCTCATCTCACTGAATATTTAATTTCGATAAAAATTTACCACAAATAAACTTTGTGTTTAAATTCGTAAAATTCATTTATTAAAATTATTGAAAATTTCAAAATTTCTTAAATTATTATTTTAGTTATTTTATTTATCTTTGTCAGAATTTACTTATACGACATCTTAGATATTAATTTAGTGATTATTTCCCAAAATTTGGGGAAATTAAATTGTATCGGAATAGGGTAAAATCATTTGGGGTTTACAACTTCCCTTGTGCGACCAAGAATCCCTAAAATGTTGCCAATTACTTCACGATTAATTATGATAACAGCTTAGATTAATTAATTTCAATGTTACTGTTTTTACTTTCAGATTTATTCGATTAACTATCTGGATTTAAATTGCTCCATTTTCAGAAAACATCATTTTCATATCAGTGTTACCCTCGCAACCACTGATTTCACGATTCGCATTTTCCCTCTTCACCTGGTCAATAAGAATGTTACTCTAGATTCGTCAACATTAACATTATTACCATCCAACATCCATCACAATTAGTAAAACTTTGAACAAGAAAAATGAAGAACAAATCCAACGAGACGGCAATTATATTAGATTACATAAATTTAATTTAGTTCCATAAAGATAATTTGGGAGGACCGATCTTCACTCGTCGGTATCTAAAGGGAAATAACGACGTCTTGGGGATCGTCCCATTTTATCCACGACCAGCAACTAAATTTGCATAAGGACTAGATGTTGGAATTGCTAGTTCAGGAAATCTGATGAGGTCAATAACTTCTGATCTTCCTGACTCCACTGTCCAACAGCTATGGCTAACTTGAATTTTTCGGGGAAATTCACATTCAACTGGTCTACCGTCAATCGAATACTTAGCGTCATATCATCATGGGTGGCCGATGAATTTATAGGGTGTGGGTCCTCCATTTTCGGTGAGTGAGTGTTCTCTAAAGTGGAAGTTGAGGGAACCGGTGCCGTGATTGTTTCCTTGGCCTGTTCCAGATGTGCCATTAAAAGAGCATATTCCGCCCGTCGCTGTTCACGCAGCCGACGATTCTTGTTGGGCTTATGCTTTGGATTTCTGATCCTCTATAACGGAATATTTCCCGGTATGGGAATTGCCTCTAAAGGCATAGTAGTAAGTTTCAACGATCCCGACGAACCGTTTCGAAGGACGTGCTGACTCGATCTCCAGCGCCCAATCGTGGTTGGGTAACAGTAGCTACTATTAGGCTTCGGTGAAAACCCTTCGTGCCAACGTCGTGAAACAAGAAATCGTTCGACTTTCTAGTATCAAGTCGTTGCGACAACGAGTGAGATGGTAAATCTTATGTAGTTCCTTAGTCTTTTCTGGTGAAGACCACGACATTTTTATCCTATCGTACTTTGCGCATTGAACGCAGTGTTCTTCCTCCAGTGGAATTATAACAGAAATTGACTTGACTACCGGGGCGCTTGTACTGATTATCGGAATTCTCGGGAGCTTGTACATCTAAAGGGTTAAAAAAATTGAACTATCTTAATTCTGGGCGTAACTTGCAATTGCTTTTTGAAAGAAAAATTTTAAAATTAACCAACGAACCTCAGTTAACAGAAATAAGAGTAATTGGAGTAAATTCGAAGTAATTTAAGTTTTAGATTTTCTAAATATATAGTATCTATCAAGTATGCATATCCAGTTATGGTAAAACAGATGATGATGTCGCGATGGCATTCTAATTACCTATTCACCTTATGCTGGACTAATTCCCACATCAATCTTTCATGCACATTCAAGCTAACTAAATCATACACGCCCTCAGTCATACACACTACATGGGTTTTCATCCTATTCTCTGTCGTCCACCCTATTCACTTTATCTCTCGTGTGTCTCTATTAAAAATCTTCAACCTGCACTTGTTGGAATTAATTATAGTTCTCCTTCAATGAATATTGGGTAATTAGATTCCTCTGTTTAACCATTATTACGACATTTTAAATAGTTGTCGCTACTCTCCGAACTTCGCTCAGCCAGATGCGTCAAGCTATTTGGAATTGGTCGATTAATCATGTTAATTGGGAAATCTTTATTACGTGTTTCCGCATCCTAACTTCTTGGATGTAAGGAGATCATCATCTTAGAATTTGTGGACTTAAGAAAAAAATCTATTTGATTGTGTTAATTAACTCTCCCCAGTTGGCGCTCTCCTCGACCGGCCTTGTCTAATCGAAAATACCATCGAGTTCATGTTTATTCACTCGGTTTTGGGGCGGTGTATTGAAATAACCTAATCTACTGCTTTACTTCACTCAATATCTGTTGGTTTAAGTCGAAATAAAGGGAATTACTATGTTATGTTAATTAATCATTATTGAGTTAAATTGAGATAACAAAATTTGCTGTGTTATTTTACTTAATATTTGGTGACTTAAATAGCAATAAAGGATTTACTGTGTTATTTTAATTAATACTTATCGAAATAAACTGAAACAACATAATTTACTGCGTTATTTTAATCAACATTTCTAGAGTCAAATTGAAAGATTCTAAGTTACTGGGTTAGTTTTACTAATTTCACACTTAATTTATGCTTGGTCTGATTTTTTCCGTTTTTTTGTCGGTATTCAACCGAAATCGTCGATAAATATTAAAGTAAATTAGTTGATTTCTCGCGACTAACGATACTACAAAAATTATTTATCCACTTTAGCACGTTTAATATTGATGTTCCTCCCATAGTTAAAATGAGAAAAATAAGGACAAGTTCCTTCAATTCTCCTTCGTTCTTTTGCTCTGATCTGATTAAATCATCAAAATGGTAAATTAGTGTCAGAATCGAATCTATTCTATCCCTAGCTACCCATGTAAATCAACCTGGCAAGATTTCCACGAAAACCTATAATGCAGATCGTTGTCTACATTAAGTTTATTCCCCTAACTAATACGATCTTCCCCGATTTTATCGTACCTACTACGACCGATGTTTCCGTCGGGAGCAGTAGGGTAGTACAATGCCGACCTGTGGAACAGGACTTGTACACGATGGCCAGAACCCGATGCAGTCACCAAGGGATCTAGATAGTGGAACAGCGCTCCCATCATCTAAAACTGAACTTTCCCCCAGCGTCACCATCCGACCTCTAGAACTTCTAATACTTGTATATTTAATATTTAAAAAGGAGGAATTGCCAGCGACATTAAAAAATGTCGCGACCATCCAAAGCATATAGCATAATTTAAATCCATTACGAAAAAATTTATATTACTATTAACATATACAACTTATGAAAACATAACATAAAATAAAACACAATCCTTACTTCCAAGATTCGAATTCAAATGTTGTTTAAAAAATGCCAATTGGTTAGAGTTGGATTTGGTAAAAGTAAGTTTTAATTATGATTAATAATTAATTATGATTTTAATTAATAGTTTTTTATTATGCTTATGTAGGTATTTTGTGTGTGTGTGCGACCAATAGGCGATTTTCGTCATTTTTTAGGGTTTTTAATGATTTTAATTATTTTAAAATATTTTTATAATTTTTCCTTCATTTTTCTTTATTTTTTATATATTGTTTATATTTTTCAGGATTTATTTTTATTATTATTTTTAGGTAATTATTCTTTTTGGTCATTTAAAATTTAGTTTCTTGGTCGCCGCTTCCGCCTATGTTTTTCCTAAACCTTATTTTGCAAGATTTTGGTGGTTTTATTTATTAAATATGTGTTTCGTTCTGCATCTGTGGGTTTTTGTAGATTTTATTAATATTTGTTTTATTTAATTTTGTTATATTTTTAATTTGTTTAATTGTTGTTTTTATTTTATTTTTAGTTTCTGCTTGCGGTGCATGTGTATGTGCAGTAGCCGATTTCACACTTTTTATTTTTTGCTTTAATTTTGGCTTTGAGCCCAACACATAATATATCGATGGCATTCTGCAATGATTAATCTACTCATCAAAACAAAATCCAGTTCGATTCGGTCAAATTGATTACCAAAGTCGATTCCGATGCATTTTTAATACTGCAAACAGCTATGAATCCAATTAAACTTGCCGTAGAAACTCTTAACCGTGAGAAATCAACTTTACTGAGAGTGGAAACTGTAGTTGGATTTATTTTGAATAAACTTTCACGTTGAAGCAGTACAATTGGCATAGAGTCATACGAAAATCTGAAAAAGAGGACTGGTGAAATATGGAATAGTGATGTTATATGTTTAATTCGATTCTTGAATAACTTTTTATACATTCCATCAAAAAATATTATATTATTCGCCGGAAATAAGGCTACTCGACTTTTTGGTTTTCGTGATGATGAAAATGAAATTTTCACTGTGTTGGACGTATAGGAATTTTCAGCTTACTGTATCACTCATCTTATTGGTGTGACCTTCTCGTTTAACTACTAGGGATATCTTCCTGATACGCCGCACGATTGTAATAACCATTGCGTACCCATGACCGAAATCATGTTGGTACTGTACGCAATAGCCGAATGCCATTCGAGCAGGTGAGCGTCATTCCTAACACTACTCCTCGAAGGACCTTCGCTTTTCCGGATTATTTGCTGCCAATGGAAGGACTTACGCTTTTACTCCTTAACTTACTTCTAGCCCCTTGTATTTATGTTAATTACGTCGAGAAAATCGTCGAAAACATTTGTGCCGCGTCATCAGTTTACGAACTTTATCTATGGTATCCGTTATCTGGTGTCGACACTTCGCCTCTCCTAATCCCAGAATAATTAATTTAGACTCAACATAAAGGAAAGAGGGAAAAAAAGTACAGGTAAGTTGTATTAAGCATGATACACATTGATGCCATATTTACAGAGGCAGATAGTTCATACAGATAAACTTCAGAGCTGAGTGAACGCAGTCCGTTCCCAACTCAGTCCTCCTCGGCGTCGATGTCGGTGGGCAGGCACCTTCGCTTGGCCGGCCGGTAAGGTGGGAGATTTGCTCTGTAGTTGCCCTCAATACAAGTGGAGGGTCCTGCGATTTCAGGCTGAGGAGTGCCACTAGGAACATCGCCTGTGAGGACGGCGATGTCGTCGAGGTCCAGCCCCAAATGGTCGAGAACTTGGGCGACCCGGGGAGGATCGGGATCCTCATCTACGAGATATATGTGGATGGAACGAGCGGGAGAAGCAAAGATGATATTGGGAGCGTAGGGTATGTCTGAATCTAGCCCCGGAATCTCGAATTCCTGGTATGGGGGCGGTAGATCGTCGATCCGGCACGGGCCTTTGAGTGGCTCCGTTTCTCGTAGCAGCTCCACTTCTCTACGGCGACGGGTCTCGACATCGTCGATTACGGTTTGGCCGTCGATGGGTGGGATTTGCAGTCGGTTCCGCCACTGGAATTCGGGGCGACTCAACTGGTGGGGGAGCCGAGGTGGTTGGAATTAAGGGAAGTCCGGCTAGCGGTAGATGATGTTCCGGGATTATGTTTAATTGGCGAGCCCGGACGATCCCAGGGACGTGTGTTTGGAGTTCCACGTCCGTGAAGGTCTGACGAAGGGCCGTGGCTTGTTTTTTGATTAGCAGCCGTTGGCTGCGCGACTCCGTGATTAGATCTTCCCTAGTACGGGTTAGCCTCTCTATTTTCCGGTGTAGGCCTTAGGTGGCTTCCGGAGAGGACCAGGTACCCTTGATCCTTTCATATTTGGTTCTCAAGGAATTATACTTCGCCTCCATTTCTTCGAGCCTTTGATGAAGTGCAATGACCGACGGGGAAAGTCGGGGAATCCTTGAGAGATTATTTACCGCTGAGTTGGAGTTAGTATTCATTCTAAAGAAAAGGGAAAATTTTTAGAAATGAAGGTTACTGAGAGATGGGGGGTAGATTGACGGAATAGTAGCAAGAGAGGGTTCGAATGCTTATTTGATGAATTGACTCCCTAATTTATTATTTCCCATTATGGCTTACACACGCGGAGATTTCTACTATTCGTTAGATCATTAGCCAAATAGGGTTGCGATGAATAATCGTTAGAGTGGGGGCTTCCACGGAAATCGTGGAGTAATATTATACTGTGGTCCAGCACCCTGGCAAGTCGGATTCATTGTAAATTGTACTACCATCACTATCCCGGATGTTACTAACGGGATCAAAGTTTGTAGGTTTCGATATAAGATCGGGCTCTCATTGTTATACCACAACGTTATCATGATTTGATATTGTCATCATTGATGATTATTACGGGATTTAAATTAATCAAATTTGTTATATACCCCTCCTGCTATTGCTACGTTTTGATCCTGTAATAAGTTTCACTCCCGTTTCTATTATTAATAACTTCCTGTTACCCTAGAAATTAATATAGATCGCCATAACGATATTACTATCATTATAATTAATATTATAATAAGTTAGGTTGATATTTTTATTAATTAATAAATTTTACAGAATTGAAATTAGTAAAACTTACTGTATACTCATCCCGTGGTCATTACATTATTTATTCCTATTAATTACATTAAGGTCTACCGTATTAGCGATTATTATTAATTTTAATTAACTACATTTGTTAAAATAATATCTATACTATTAGAACCTATCGTCCGTAAATCCGGATTATTATTATAAATAGTCTAACATTATTATTTCTAGTGGTACTACCGATCCGGTTGAAAAGTGGAATCTTGAGTGATTCTTAAAAGAAAATTGTTCAATATAACATTTATACGGGTTCAGGAAGTTAGCAAAAGGTTTATATTAATAATAATAATTATACTTACAGATGTCAAATTCCAGCGTGTATTAAATCCTAATATCCGTAGCGCTTAGAGTTGCAGAATAATAAATCCACGATATTGGCTAGTGTACAAGTTAATTGTAGTGACGGTTATCGATTTATATTCACTATTGGCGTTAGATGTAGTGTGCTGAAAAATATCTAATGATGTTTGCAAGCGTAGGTGAGTGTGTAGTTATTGATTTTGTTGACTTTTGTGTCATATTGCTTAGTCGACCGTGTCATTCGCACTATGGATATTATATCTGAAGAAAGATTCCGCCTGCCCTCTGGCTACAATGGCCTATGTGCAAATTACCGATCTTCATATCGTTAACAATTGTACTGGACAAATGTAATGCGTTCCGCCTATCTCTCCTTACAATACCTATCGATTTCTCGTGAACTTCAAGCACATCGAGGAAAATATGTAGTGTAGACTCATCGTCTTCTCGGAATATATTTATGGAGAGGGGCGTCAGAAACATGGATCTATACTCCCTATTGGCCATACTAATCTATTCATGATTTTTATGCAACTCCTTTGCGATGGAATTTTCTACTGGACTGGGAAATGATTTTTCGCATCGATCCGTATTGTGGCGCTTATTTTGTTTGGTGTAATAATATTTTCAAAACGAATAAAAGTTATGTGACTTTCGTTTTTTAATTTCTAACTTTATTTTCGAGCGATAATTTCATTAGTCAGTTGTCAGTATCTATGCCTATCCCTGCTACCCGTTCTTTGTTTATTAATTAATTCGAGATTTCTGAAAATTGGTTCTTAGATCAACTTATGATCGTACTTAATATCTCCTTAACTGAAATGATGCTCTTCCCTTGATTTTATTTCTACTCGCTCCGGCCACTTTTCAGCAGTCGCTTCGAGTTATACCACGGCGCCCTGCGTGGAGGTCCTGTGCGTATTTCCAGACCCTACTGCGGACTGCCGAGGCGTCCACGAGGCATGACCCACGAGCTCAACTAGAGGTTTTCACCCACCAGCCGGCACGAGATCAGTCCCATGGACTTCTATTTATATACATACTATATAATATTTAAGGGACTCGAACATAAGTAGTGGGATGTGTCACATCCAGCCCATGTCACATCCAGCACAGTACCCCCTCCCACTGAGAGAAAATTTTTCTAAGTCCAAAAGTACAAAAAATTTTAAGACAAAGACCATGACTCATTCAAGGTCATTGGATGACTCATCATCTTTTTTCAAGGTCATTTAAACAAAGACCATGACTCATTCAAGGTCATTGGATGACTCATCATATTTTTTCAAGGTCATTCAAAATTTCTCAAGGTCATATTATTTTTAAACATTTTTAAATTTAAATTTACTACTTATAAAAATAAGTAGTATATATTTTGTAAATTTATTTTATTATTATTAAATTAAATTGTTTGTTTTAATCAAGTCAATTATTTTATTATTATTATTATTAATATTATTAATATTATTATTTTTATTTTTATTATTATTTTTATTATTATTTTTATTATTATTATTAACATTATTACTATATAATGAAAACCACGACATATACAACAAATTTATTATAAAGAGATAATTCTACTATAGTAGTATTGTCGAAGAGCTTTATTCAAAGCCCATTCCACATACTTCCGATATCTGGCAGCGCAGCAATGACATCCATGTCCACAAGGGTATTCGGGTTCCATATCTTTGGACAATTTGTTTTGTTCGATATCCCATAGGAATTCATCGATTACAGTAAATATCCATATTGATGTATGATTGAATATCAAGTCTGGAATTATTGATGCTGGCTTATCCATGATTCCATGTATTTCTGGATAATAGAATTCCAGACGTTCTTTAATAACTTTAAAATAATCATCTAAAAAACAAGTAATAATAATAATAGTAATAATAAATTACCATAATGTTTTATTTCATTCATAGCTTGAACTGCGCTCGGTACAATCATTTTAATGATAAAAATTGAAATAACAATTACTTTTATACTAATTTACACACACACACACACATCTTTAGCTATAAACAATAAATATTAATTTATATAGATTTAAAAATGATTAAAGAAATTTTAATAATATTATTAGTTTTTAATATGGCCAACTCAATTGTTGTAACCGTTCAAGGTAAAAATTCAACAAGATGTGTATGTCCAGATACCGCTGTATTGATGGATATTTTGTATATGATAGATAGGCCTAGATATTTGAAAACTCCAGTCAAAAAATTATCTGAAAGAATGAGTAATTTAGAATTCCGATTTGAACATACATATGAGACTTTAAAAAGAGCTAAAAACGAATTATATGATGATATTATATATTTAAATAAGACCATTGGTACTATCAAAAATGAATTAAGAAAATCAATATTAGAATTGAAAGAAAATCATAAACTTAATGAAAAAATGATGAATCAAGTTCAATATAGTATAAAATTTTATTCTAATAAAACAACTGATCAGTTCAATCGTATAATGAAATTACAACAACACCCAGTTAACAGTGGCGGCAACAGCTTGAAACAAGTTAACAGTGCCAACAAATCATCATTGCCATTTCCATTATATATTTTTACATATTTTCTTAGTATTACATGATTCTGATTGGTCGAATATAGTATAAATAAGCTTACACTTTCATATATTTTTATAAAATGCCAGAAACTAAATTTTTTATAACTTTGTTGAATGAGCTGGTCTCTAATAATAGAGAAGAAGATGAAATCATTAAAAACATGAAATTTATGGTAAACCGTACCGAGAAAATCGTTGAAGACATCCCATTCGATTATGAAAAAATTCTCAATTTGCCACCATTGGAGAGAAAGAAGGCATTCCAATCAATATTTAGTTACATGTTCGATGAAAATAATAAATGGATGCGAATAATAGTAGGATTAATGTACATGAAACACATGATATTAAAATCTGGATCCGACTATGAAAATTATTTCCAATGGTCTATAGAGGTATATTACTTTATATTGTTAATAATTTATTATTATTTAGGTGATAGAAACAAAAATTGATCCGTGGGTAGAATCAAACGGTGGATGGACAGCTATTATTCAAGTTGCCGCAGAAGCCAAACGCTCTGATATTTATATCGAGAATTGCAAATTTTTATTAAAACTATTCACTGGAGTATCTGTTTTATATTTATGTAACAAGGTTTATCATAGATTTTAATAAATATTTCTTTGTTATTTTTATTAATAAAAACTATATTTTAAAGATTTATTGATTATTACATGTACATTCTTCATCACCACAAGATTCTATCATAATATTTTCTATAACATGATCAATACAATTCTTAAATTCGGTAGGCTCATCTTTTTCGGTAGCTTCTTCAACATTAATAATTTCTTCAGAATCATTAATAATTTCAGTATCTCCATCATTAACAATTTCATCACTCTGACATTCAGATTCGCAATCCGATTCTTTACTCAATGCTTCAACTAGAGTCAACATATCTCTAATTTTTACACCGGTTATTTCTTCAAGTTTATCAAACAAAAAGTTTATTAAATATTCTAAACCAAAATGAATTAATTATTTATATTTTATATTTTACCTTTTTCAGACATCATTTTAACACTATTTTAAAACTACTTATAATTTTGTTTATAGAAAAACAAAGAAACATTAATACATTTATTAAACACTATACATTAAAATAACTGTGAAAGTCTAGCAGTAACAATTTTCCAGATTGGAGAAAGCACATCGTTTTGATCTGCTTTATATCCTTGGATTGTTATTGTTATATACCAGTTTTCCTGTTCTTTGAATCCAATTTCTGTAAATGCATCATAATATCTGGTATATTGACTCGTGAAGAATGCATTTTCATTGCATTTTAAATTGGAATTGATCTTTTTGAACGTATTATCAATATCCTTGATATCTAACATTGAGAGAGTACCAGCAAGAGATTGAAATTGCGTTTTATTGAGTTTGACTGGATTTGCCAATTGCATATTGATAGGCTCCTTTAAAAAATACATTTTATAATTGTGGAACATCTGAACTGGTTGGACGCTTATTTTCTTGGTCATATTTGATTTATGATCTTTATAAGGTGGTGACGCACTTTTATACCCTGGACAGATACTGATTAACCAATCAGAATCATGCATGATAAGTGCATGATAATTGCATGTTAAGTGCGTGACTGTATGTAAATTAACTAGTTGAGTTTTATGATTTTACACATATCATCCATATAAATGTATTATTATTTTTATTATTATTACTATTATTAATATTATTATTATTATTATTATTATTATTATTTTTATTATTAATATTAATATTACTATTATTATTACTATACTAATAAAATTACTATTATTACTATTATTATTATTATTACCAAAACTAACAAAAATAAAACTATTACTATTATTAATATTATTACCAAAACAATAAAAATAAAACTATTATTACCAACACTAACAAAACAAAAAATAAAATTCAAAACATTTATTTTCGAAAAAGTTGGTATTTCGAAGAATTTCTAACTGATTTTGCCAGGCACCATTCCACATAGCGCTGGTATCGAAAATCGCAGCAGCTACAACCCAGAATACAAGGTTATTCAGGTTCCATCTCCTTTGGTCTTCTGTCAAGCTTAATATCCCATAGAGCTTGATCAATTATGTTAAAAATCCATATGTTGGTGGTTGTATAGACCAAATCTGGAATTACTGATTCAGGCTGGTCTTTGACTATTGCTCTGAGTTGAGGATAGAAGAAGAATAACATTTCCAGTAATACGGCCTGATATTTATCTGGAAACAAAGATATTAATATTAATAAATAATAAATAATAAATTTACCATAATTTTCGATCTCTTTTTTGCTTAATTTTGTGCTTGAAGTATTTTCCATTTTAAAAATGAAATCAAATGAATAAGCAAGTTGTTTTAATCAATCATTAGCCAATCAGATATCGACCAATCCGGTGATTTCATTTTGTATATCACAAACAATATTTTTGTACTCTAGATTTCGCACCCCTAATATAACTATTTTGCCACTAGCAAACACGTTAACACACATTGGGTTGTATTTTAAAAGCCTCAGTGCAGGAAATAATTCTGGTTCGAACATACAAAGACATTTTGTTGACATGTTGTATAGATTGATAGATTGTCCTATATCCATGGTAACTGTAATTGACTGTATTTTAATATCCTTTATTCTATATTGTAATTTATTGACATCCAAAGGTTTCTTACATCCCATGATTCTGCATTTGCCGGATTTGAAAAATATTATAGGATATTTTCCACTCCTATCTACAATTTGCTGTGGTTTACCATTTGGAAACGTCATTTTTGATACATCGAAAGTTCCTTTATAATTTATATTTGATAACATAATTAAACAATAAAGAAATATTAAGCTATATATATAATTTTTAGGAAGAGTTCATTAAATCATATAATATAAACAAAAACCTATAATTATACAAATTAATAATGGAATTAAGAAATGATGCTGTATATCAAATCGTCGGCCCAAGTGGTAGTGGTAAAACTATGTTTGTGTGTAAATTACTGAAATCTAATTTATTTCAAACAAAATTCAACAAGATTTATTGGCATAGGGGTGCAGATGAAGAACATGGATTAACTCAAGATAATTTCTGTAAATTGAAAAACATGAAAATAGTAAAGGGTTTCGATAAAAACTGGTCAAGTCGTTTAAGGAAAGGTGATGTCATCATTATTGATGATTTGTATCAGGAAGCTAATAAAGAAAAGGATATTAATAATTTATTCACAAAAATCAGTAGACATGTTGGTGTTACTGTGATCTTTATTACTCAAAATCTATTTCATCAGGGTGGCGCCCATCGAACAAGGAATTTAAATGTTCAATATTTAGTTATTTTCAAGAATCCTAGAGATGCAACAGTTATTGATTTTCTTGCTCGACAAGCATACCCTAATAATCGTAATTTTCTCATCAGTGCATTTCAAGATGCTACAAAATCACCACATGGATATATATTTCTTGATTTCACACAACAATGCAATGACGATTTACGGGTAAAAACCGATATTTTCAATAAAGAAAGTTCCATGGTATATAAACAAAGTTGAAAACTTTAACATGTAAAAATGTTTATGAAATCCAGGCTTAAAAATATCCGAAAACTTAGACAGAGTATTAAAAAGACTATAAATAAAGTTCCACCAAAAACCAGTTATACACCATCTAAAAAGCTAATAACTGAGAATTACCCTGCAATGAATCTAATTTCGAAAAACATTATTAAAAAGAGTAAGAAAACAGATAAAATTGTAAAAAATCATAGGAGTTTCCCATATTTTAATGCATTGTTAAAGGGTTCGAGTATGAAAAGAATGTCTATTTTACAATCATTTCCAACTTTTGTTGTCGATGATTTACTCAAAATTCTATTAAAAGTAGTCAGAGGTAAAATTAAAATCAGTAATTCTAAAAAACTAGTACTGAATAAACATCGTAAGCCTTTGTTATCACTAGTAAATAATAAAAATCGTAAGCAAATGAGAAAAATCATATATAAACAACAAGGTGGTTTTATTGGAGCAATGTTACCATTAGCATTATCATTATTATCACAATAAACGATGGGGCAATCATTACCTAATGTTAAATTAAAATTTAAATCATCTTGTTGTAATGGAGAAGATTTGGACGAACCCAGAAGACGAGGCAGGTTTCGGTGGAGTGGCAAAGTTAAAGAAAAGAGTCCCAAAGTCGAAAAAGGAAACGCAAAAGTGGTTGTCAGATCAGCTTGCGTACAGTTTAAACAAACCGATGCGGAAAAGATTTCCAACGAGAGCTTATAAGACATTCGGTATTAATGATTTATGGCAAATGGATTTGATGGAGATGATACCGTATTCGAAAATTAACAAGGGTTATAAATATATTTTAACGTGTATCGATGTTTTCAGTCGTTTTGCCCGCGGTCTACCAACAAAGACAAAATCTGCCGAGGAAATATCTAAAGCAATTAACTCAATGTTTAAAAATGGGCATCCAGACAATTTGCAAACCGATTTAGGTATTATTATTATTATTAATATTATTATTATTATTATTATTATTATAGGCAAGGAGTTTTACAATAGTAAAGTTAAGCAAATCCTGGATCGTCTCAAAATAAATCATTATTCTGTACATTCTCAATACAAAGCCGCTCATGTTGAAAGATTTAACCGGACATTGAGGGATAGATTGAAGAAATATTTCGTGCATCAAGGTAATAAAATATGGATAAATGTATTACCGAAAATACTTGTTAGTTATAATAATTCATCACATCGAGGTCTGAATGGTTTGAGACCCGTAGATATCAGCTCGAAAACATTAGCTAAATCAGTACGGTCTAAAACAGTTGCTATTACAAAACCAAAATATAAAGTTGGTGATCACGTTAGAATTAGTAAAATATCTGCTTCACCTTTCATCAAAAATTTCGATAGTAATTGGAGTGATGAGGTATTTCAAATTACTAAAATTAATACTAAACAGAGTCCTGTAATGTATGTTATTAAAGATAGTGATAACAATTTAATACAAGGGAAATTCTATGAACAGGAATTACAAGTTATTTCCAAACCTACGGTGTTCAGAATTCAGAAAATATTGAAAACTAAAATGGTGGGTAAGGATAAACAATACTATGTTAAATGGCGTGGATATCAAAAACCCTCATGGATATCATCAAAAGACCTAGTAAAATGAGTTTCTATACAATTTTACCGAGTAATAGTTGCCCACTAATCCATCCGGAAAATCAAGCAAGTAAATTTATGGTTGATCTTCAAAATCCCATTTATTTACATGGAAATTGGGAAATTGCTTTGCAAGACTTTACATTTGTGTACAATACATTCCCATTTTATAGTCATTGTAAAATCGGATTCAAGAAACGTGTACCCAAAACCTGTAGTGGTATTTTCTCAATTAATAATTTTGAACGATATTGTCATATTCCGAATCAGATTTTAGATGAAAATTGTGGCATGTTTTTCAAAGATGGATTGAATGTTAGTTGTGATTATAGTCCATTTACAATAAAGTTTGAAAGTATTGAGGATGCCAAGCGAATGGGTTGTGATAAGCTTAACATTGTTGTTCCTGGTACTGAATACCTAATACGTTTCAAAACATTTGATGAAAAAAGTGTAACAATCGAAAACATCAAAATATCACTATCATATATTAATGAAGTTGAAGAGACATTTACATTTACTAATGATTTATATATTGAAACACTTGAAGAATTACATAAATATATTTCATTCAATTGTTTACATATATTTAAAACTATTGAATTTGTTAAAGATGGATTATGTAAATTCAGTCTGAATAATAACATTTGTGAAATTACATTTGATAAAAATTTGGCTAATACATTGGGATTAGATAACCAAACATATAGGACAAGTGCTTTTGGTGTACGCAAACCAAAAATAATAAAACTTCATAGGCAAATGTTCATATATACTAACATCATCGATCCTATAATTGTTGGTGATTCTTTGGTTCCTCTTTTGAAATCTGTTTGGGTTGATAAACATGACCAGGATGAAGTTGTCAATATAAATATCGATAATCCCATGTACTTACCGGTATCAACATCATGTATAAACAATATAGAAATAAATATTCGTGATGATAGCGGTAAATTTATTGAATTTAGTAAAGATACAAAAACTCATTTGACATTACATTTTCGTAAATTAGATGGCCAATAACGATATTATTAGTATGTATAGTGGTAGCCAAAGTGGTGGCGAATTACCATATTTTATTAGTAAACAGTATGGATCAGGTTGGTTGAGAACAATTGGTAGATTTGCACTTCCTATTCTTAAACGCCTTGGTAGTTTTGGTATGAAAACTGCTAAAGATGTGATAATGAATGAGCAGAAAATATTGCCATCTCTGAAATCAAATGCATTATCCGAGTTAGGGAAAGTTCTACCTAGTGTTGCAGGTATGTTTCAAAAACAAGAACCTGCACCAACACCGATTCCAAAACGTAAAAGACATCATAAACATATAAAAAAACGAATGAAAGGACATGGAACTATATTTCAAAAATGATTTGTGGTAAATCTGAATTGTGTTTATTTGATAGACCATCTCCCCAAGCAGTAATTGAAATGGGGCCTTTGAAGAGGTATTCCCGATGAATTCTATTATGGATAGTAGAACCGATATTGAATTTTATATTAATGGTTCCCAAACTGAATATTTATATTTGAATGATACATTGTTAACTGTTCAGATCAAAGTTGTAGATAAAGATAGAAAACCGTTGGGTGAACCTAGTGATGTAATACCAAACAATTTCTTGTTTCATACACTTTTTAAAGATGCAGTTCTCGGATTTAATAATATCAAGATTGAGGGTGGAAACAGTACATATATTCACAAAGCTCTAATAGAAACTATTATAAATTACAATAGTGATACTAAAAATACATGTTTAACTCCTATGGGTTATGGTAGTGATGATGATAGGAAAAAGTGGATTAAAGGATCGAATTATTTACCATGTGCTCATCATTACAACTCGATTTTATGGATCAACCGAAATATTTACTCCCAGGTGTTAATGTACACATTAGATTGAAAAGATCTGATTCGGCATTATCACTAACAAGTGCCACCACAGCACCAATTCTTCAATTAGTTGATGCAAAATTATTGGTAAGAAGAGTTCGTGTTGAGCCTTCTGTATTAGCAGGTCATCAATTGGGGCTTAATTCTAAGCATGCAATATATCCATTGAAAACAAAGGAAATTGTTCAATTTGCAATTGCTAAGGGTTCAGCTTCTTTCTATAAGGAACAAATATTTGGAGATAGAAGAATGCCCAACTTTATATTGGCAACATTTCAAAGTGAATCTCAATATAATGGATCATACTTAACATCGAGCTCAATTTTCAAAAACTTTGGTGTAACATCGCTAACTTTATCGAAAAATAGTGATTACAGAGAAACATATACTCAAGATTTCGATAATGATAATTATTGTGCTACATATATGCAGAGTATAGTGAGAAATATGGGTTATTTGGATAAAAACCTTAATTGTGGTATAACTCTTGAAGATTTTAAAAGCAAATATCCATTCTTCACATTTGTTTTGGCACCCGATTTCGATTTAAATCAGAGTCAATTACCTCAAAATGGTAATTTACGATTAGATATAAAGTTTGCTAAAGCTACAACTGAACCGGTACATGTTGTAATATATGGAGTATTTGAAAATGAGGTTCAAATAACTGCAAACAGAACAGTGTTGGTTTGAACGAACATTATTGGTTTGAATGGTATAAATGTATAGATAATTTATGATAGTTTGTCATGGAGTAAGTTTTTAAATGTTTTATTAATATTATTGATGTAGTTCTGTTCAGGTCTATCGAATTGGAAAACAAATACTAGGACATGAATTTTTAGGGGTTTTTCCTCTTGATAAAATTCCATATTTACGTAATAATCAAGCCATAATCGTCAATACTCAATCATCTCATCTCGGTGGAGAACATTGGTTAGCAATATATATGAAACCTAGCAAGATATTTGTATTTGATCCTATGGGTTTCTATTATCCGGCTTTAATGGTTTCGAAACTGCAAACAATGGGTAAACCTATTGTCTATAATAAAACTATGTATCAAAAACCATGGACCTTAACATGTGGTCAACATTGTTTAGCTTGGTTATTATCCAAGAGATTTGATGATTAATAAATGTATTAATGTTTATTGTTATGTTTTAACTATTAATATTAATATTTATTATTATTACTTTTTATAAATATTTTTATTATTATTAATATTATTATTATTATTATTAATATTATTATTATTATTAATATTTTTATATTATTATTATTAATATTATTTTTATTATTATTATTATAAATATTATTATGTGTTTAATTAAAGATAATGCATCATCACAAAGACAGTGCATGATAAGTGCGTGATCACAAAGACAGTGCAAGATAAGTGCGTGATCATCACATGATAAGTGCATGCATACACAAAATTGAATAAAGAAAACACATGCAAACAAAAGTTTGTATGTGATTTTACAAAGAAAACACATACAAACAAAAGTATGTATGTGATTTTACAAAGAACGCATGCAGTTACAGTGTAGACTGCATGTGTTTTACAAAGAAAACATGTCTAAAAATCTCTCACCTATATGTGTGTATTGCTTAAATGTGATTGGCTAAATCCTGAAAATATTATTCTCTTTATAAACATTGATAAATGTAGAATTTGTCACAATTATTTCAAAATTTTACTCGCGGGATTTCAAAAATTTTAAAATGGAGAACTCAAGAATTTTACGCCAATTGTTGGTCGATGAAAATGGTAAGGATTTTTAATTTATTTTTAATTTTATTATTATATTTTTTCTAGATTGGTATACTTTAACAGAAATACAAGATCAGTTAGATCGTGAAAATGATGTTATAATTATCGAAGATGATGGTAAATTTTAATTTTATATATGTTTTATTTATAAATTATTTTAGAAGTTATTTTAATCGAAGATACAATTGTTATCAGCGATAGCGAAGACGATATTATCGAAGATGGTAAATTTTAATTTAATTTTATTATATATTTAAAAAACATTTTAGTTGATTTGGATGCAGATAATCATCATAATGCCACCGTTTTTGGAGATGCCCCCATTTCTGGGGATGACAATAATTATGCCACCGTTTTTGGAGATGCCCCCATTTCTGGGGATGACAATAATTATGCCACCGTTTTTGGAGATGCCCTCGTTACTGGGGAAGATATGGAGGACCTCTCTTCTATAGAGGATGATGATTCGTCGGAATCAGGAGATAAATGTTAGTTTTTTATTTATTTTTATTTATCGAAATTAAGTTAATGATATTTGAAGTATTATTAAAATATTACATCAAATATCAATAATTTATAATAATTTATAATAAATTTATAATAAGGATCTATTTATTTCAAAAGTTTTATGATAAATATATTTTTAAATTGATGAAATTTAAAGTATTATTTTAATAATACTTCAAATATCATTAATTTATAATATATTTTAAAAAAGTATTATTACTGAAACATATTAACATAATAAATTATAAACAAATATAGTTGAACAAATAGTTTTTGAATTATATAGGCATTTTTATTATAGATCTTACGTAATTGAATTATATATGAATTATAGGAATTATTTTAATAGATATTTTATATCATATTTAATAGTTTGCAGTGAGCATGCAAATATTATTGTATTTAAGGTTTTATTTATTAGAATTATTTAATAGTTTGCAGTGAGCATGCAAATATTATTGTATTTAAGGTTTTATTTATTAGAATTATTAATTAGTTTGCAGTGAGCATGCAAATATTATTGTATATAGGTTTATTTGTTAGAATTATTAGATATTTTATATCATAGTTACTTTATATAGGTTTTTAATTTAATATTTTTATTAGGCACTTTTTATCCGAGATATTGCATCTCATCGTTGCAACATAATGAAAGTTGCCATGAAGAAATGAAAAAATATTACCGCCATAGATTTAATGGCATCAAATTTTTTATCTGCGCCATATGCAAAACATCCCAGAACATTAAATATAAAGAATTTTATAGGGAACATGGGGTTCATTTAAATTCTTTCAAGTCTAGTAAAATAAATATGTTTAAGAAAATTAATATAAATAACGTCGATATTTTGAATATACTACAAAATAAAAAAACATCAAATAAAAAGAATAAAAGACCTGCTGCACCTATTAAAATTAATATCCCAAATAAAATAATTAAAAAAGAAGTCATCGAAATCAGTGATGATGATGACTCTAATAATGTAAATAATATAAATAATGAAAATACTATAAATAATGAAAATATTATAAATAATATACCTATTATAAATAATGAAAATACTATAAATAATGAAAATATTATAAATAATATACCTATTATAATTAATGAAAATACTATACCTACTAAATAATGAAATATTATACAATTCGGAGGTTCTGTATTAGAGAATGAGCCGAACATTTCAGTAAATTTAAATGGCGCTATCAAAACTTTACGTTTTGATATATCTAAGGCGCAACTAATTACAGTAACTTTAACTGAGCGAATCAGTAATAAATTAATTTTTGAGATAAATAAAATGGGGAGCGTTAAAATTCAATTCGCGATATTAATTAAATTTGAAAAAGATGGCGAGATCCGTGACAATTATTTTTCGAATAATGCGGAAACATTTTCAGATAACTTTTTAAGCGAAGGGGTTAATAAGCTTAATGAAAAAATAGAACAATTCACCCATTTAGGCAGTGGATGGCGTGTTATTAATATTATGGAAATTCACTTTATTTTAACAAAATATGCTCCTATTAATCGTTTGTCTGGACATAAATATATTAAAACCCCTTCTGCATTGAAAAATAAAGGAGCTATATTAATTATAAAAAACAATGACGACAAGTGCTTCCTTTACTCTATTCTTTATTTATTAAAGAAAGATATAATTGGTGAAAACCCCCAAAGAGTCTCTAAATATACAGAGTTTTTAGACGAATTAGAGTACGATGAGATCACGGATTGTCCCATGAAATTAATAAACATACCAAAGTTCGAAAAGAAAAATTCGACTTTAAAATTAGCAATAAATGTGTTTTCGTACACACCAACTGTTATAATTGATGAGGTTCCAGATAATTATGTCTTTCACCATCCTCATTTAAGTTTGATCCATAGAAGCAAAGTCACTGACGGAAACCCTATTTATTTATTATTACTTGAAAATAATGATAGATATCATTATACCGCTGTGACCAATATCAACTGGTTAATGAATTGCCATCAAATCCCTGACTGTAACATTCAAATTAGATGTCATTGGTGTCCACATTGCCTTAATGGGTTTAGATTAGATAATGCATTCAATACACATGTTGCATTATGCGCCAAAAATCAGACTGGCACAACCCTATACACGCTCCCCGAAAATAAAAATTTAGAATTCCTAAATTATTCTAAACATATCACCCCACCTTTTGTGATTTATGCCGATTTTGAATCGGTTTTACCTCCTGATGATAGACATCATCAAATTTATATGCCTATTGCAGCAGGTCTTTTATTAATTAATAATTATACTAACACAAAATCATATTATTACTTTTACGGACTTGATTGCATTCCTGATTTTCTTAAGAAAATTGAGGAAATTGCAACTGAAATTGTTATTCCGTACTATGATTCGGAAGGTGATAAATTGATAGGGCCTATGTCTTTCAGTGAGGTTCGACAGTTTAAATCTTGTCGAACCTGTTATTTATGTAAAAAACCGATTGTAAATCCGGTTAGAGATCATTGCCATTTTACTGGTAATTATCTAGGGGCAGCTTGCCGAAAATGTAATATAGCTCGTAGGATTTATCGGTTACTACCTATAGTCTTTCATAATTTAAGAGGGTATGACCTTCACCATATTTTAAAATATGGTCTCGATCGCTTTCCTTCATGGAATTTAGATATCATACCGACCTCTACAGAAAAATTTATTTCATTAATTGTTCACATTAACAAATTGGCTGTTCGCTTTATCGACAGTATGCAATTTGTTAATTGTTCATTAGCTAAGGCTGTGAAAACGCTAACTTCTCTTCCATTGACTTCTTCTGTCTTTCAAGGTTCTATAGTCGACTGTAAAGGTCTTTTTCCGTATAATTTTGCTGTTTCGGAGGAAGTTCTTGAAACTACTTATGAGTTGCATCCAATTTGGGATGGCGTAAGTGAAGATGAGTACGATAGGGCACAACTAATCTGGACGCAGCAAAACTGTAGGACTTTGCGTGATTATATGTTAATTCACCTTTAACTTGATGTATTCCTCCTTGCGGACTATTTTCAACAATTCCGTGTCAAGGCTATTGTTTACAATGGTCTTGAACCTCTAAACTTTTATGGCATTCCGGGTATGTCATGGGCTTCAGCGCTTATGACATTAACGGAACCCATTGAACTTTTACAGGACATGGAAATGTTCAATTTTTACGAAGGTGGAATACGGGGTGGGTTAACATTTGTTAACAAATATTACATTGCTGCTTCGGAGGATACAGAATTATTGTACATAGATATAAATAATCTGTATGGTTGGGCTCTCAGCCAAAGTCTTCCTTACGCTGATTTTACTTGGGTGTATGATGGTTTGGATGAGGTTTTGAATGAATGTGCGAATGTTGTGGATATTGAAATCCTTCCATATGGATATACTATGGAAGTTGATATCGAGATTCCAGATAATTTACATGATTTTCTAAATGACTTTCCGATTGGACCGGAAAAGATGTGCCCACCAAATTCAAAAGTTGAGAAGTTAATGCTAACGCATTATCCTAAGAAGAACTATGTTCTTCATTGGAGGCTTCTCAGGCTTTATCTTTCTCTCGGGGCTAAGGTTACACATATACATAGAGCTATTAAATACAAGCAAGCTCCTATTTTTAAACATTATATTGATAAAAACACTAACTTGCGTGCAAATGCAGTTAGTGAATTATATAGAGATTTATTTAAATTGTATAACAACAGTCTGTATGGTAAATCTGTTGAGAACCTTAAAAAGAGGATGAATTTGCGATTATGTAATTCAGCTGAAAAGTTAATTACATATTCGTCAAAACCGGCATTTAGAAAAACAATAGAGATTACTGATGATCTTTTTGCCGCTCATCTTAATAACGACTCAATATGTTTGGATAGACCTAGTTATATCGGTCAATCAGTTCTAGATTTATCCAAACTACGGATGTACCAGTTACAGTATGTTGAGTTACAAAAATATCGTGATATTTATAATTGTGATATCAATCTAGTAGCGGGTGATACAGATAGCTTCTTTTTGGAGATAAAAAATTTAAAATTAGAAATTTTATTAAAAGCTATGATTTCGGATGATCTGTTAGATACATCAAATTATGATCCTTCTCATCCTTTATATTCTAGACGACTTGACTCGGTTATTGGCAAGTTCAAGGATGAGAGTAAAGGGTTAGGATATAGCGAGTGGGTTTTCTTGCGCCCTAAATGTTATAGCTTGCTAGGAAATAAATCAACAATGCGAGCTAAGGGTGTAAAATTACCGGGTACCGACATTAAACACCAATCATATTTGAATTGTTATAATAACAATACTATTATGTCGGTACCTCAAACTAGGATAGGGACCAGAAATCATCAGCTGTTCACTTTTAAAAATTCTAAAATAGCATTAAATAATCATGACGACAAGAGAGCTTGGGTAGGGAAAAACTCGAGTTTTGCATATGGTCATTATAGAGGGGTTGATGTCCTTGATGTTGGTGGTAATATAATCATGCCTGAAACCGATCCAACAGTTCGCAATCAGCAATTTGATGAGATATTTGAGAGTGTTATTGATATTTATTAACAAATTTGTATATAAAAATAAAAATTGTGAAAATTTCTCTTTGGTATTTTCATTTGTTATAATTATTTTATTATTATTATTATTTTTATTATCAATATTTTCATAATCAAATGCCAAGCGTGAAGAAACGTGAAATAAAACTTGATATTTGTTTAATTGTATTATTAATAATTGATTTACTTTTTATGAACTTGTTGTATTTTATATATAGTTGTTTTTATATAGATGTTTTTTATATAGTTGTTTTATGTATTTGTTTTATTATATATATATATATATATATATATATATATATATATATATATGTATTATTAATAAAAAGTAATAAAAATAATGATAATAAATAAAAATAATAATAAATAAAAAGAATAATAAAAAGAATAATAAATAAAACTTGTAATAAAAATGAAAACATGTAATATTAATAAAATTATAATCTTAATAAATAAAACTTGTAATAAAAATTAAAATATGTAATAATAATAATAATAAATATAATAATAATAAAAATAATAATATTAATAATAATAATAATCAAAATAATAATAAAAATAAAAAGAATAATATTAATAATAAATAAAGCTTGTAATAAAAAAATTAAAACATGTATTAATAATAAAAATTATAATCTTAATAAATAAAACTTGTAATAAAAATTAAAATATGTAATAATAATAATAAAAATTATAATCTTAATAAATAAAACTTGTAATAATAATAAAAATAATAATAATAATAATAATAATAATAATAATAATAATAATAATAATAATAATAATAAAAATAATAATAAAAATAATAATAAAAATAAAAATAATAATATTAATAATATTAATAATAATAATAATAATAATAAAATAATTGACTTGATTAAAACAAACAATTTAATTTAATATTAATAAAATAATTTACAAAATATATACTACTTATTTTTATAAGTAGTAAATTTAAATTTAAAAATGTTTAAAAATAATATGACCTTGAGAAATTTTAAATGACCTTGAAAAAATATGATGAGTCATCCAATGACCTTGAATGAGTCACGGTCTTTGATTAAATGACCTTGAAAAAATATGATGAGTCATCCAATGACCTTGAATGAGTCATGGTCTTTGTTTAAATGACCTTGAAAAAATATGATGAGTCATCCAATGACCTTGAATGAGTCATGGTCTTTGTTTAAATGACCTTGAAACAAGATGATGAGTCATCTAATGACCTTGAATGAGTCATGGTCTTTGTTTAAATGACCTTGAAAAACCATGATGAGTCATCCAATGACCTTGAATGAGTCATGGTCTTTGTCTAAATGACCTTGAAAAATATGATGAGTCATCCAATGACCTTGAATGAGTCATGGTCTTTGTTTAAATGACCTTGAAAAAATATGATGGGTCATCCAATGACCTTGGATCAGTCATGGTCTTTGTTTAAATGACCTTGAAAAAGTATGATGAGTCATCCAATGACCTTGAATGAGTCATGGTCTTTGTTTCAATGACCTTGAATGAGTCATTGTCTTTGTCTTAAAAATGTTTTGTACTTTTGGACTTAGAAAAATTTTCTCTCAGCGGGGGGGGGGTACTGTGCTGGATGTGACATGTGCTGGATGTGACACATCCCACTACTAATTATTTTTACTGGTAGCGAGATATCTATTTAATATTAACAATTCTATTATTTTTATTTTTATTATTATTATTATTATTATTATTATTATTATTATTATTATTATTATTATTATTATTATTATTATTATTATTATTATTATTATTATTATTATTATTATTATTATTATTATTATTATTATTATTATTATTATCATTATTATTATTAAGATATCTCGTTATTCAGTTTTTTGTTGTACTAGGCACTCAGTGCCTGTAACATCAGTTTTGTGTACCTATGTTTTTTCCCTATTGGTAACATAGTCCATGTATATTCTATAACTGGATATTAGTGCAGTGGTCATACAGATTTTGGCCAGTTTTTTGGCTTCTGTTGAGTTAAGTCCTATTTTTGTTAGTATACTATCATTTTCCCCGTCCCATGACCCAGTGTTCCTACTACGAGTGCGGATAATGTTGTTTTACAGTTGTTTTCCTTACCTGTTTCGAGGGCTAAGTCTATATATTTTTTATAATTATCCTCTTTGGCGTTTTGGAAGTTCTCAAAGGTGTCATATGGAACTTTAATATCTAGGATGTGGATGTAGGTGTTGCGTTTTGATTTTATAATAAGGTCAGATCTAAGTCGCGTTTCGATGCCGGGAGGGGATCTTTCTATGTCTACCTGGAACGCCTTGGATATTAATTATTCCCCAGGTTTTTCCATAACGTTGTTATGTTTATTTCTCCTAGCGTTGCTTGTTTGGGTGCAGTGGTTAAAAATGTGTGCTTAGGTCTCTGGTTCCTTATTACAAAGCCTACAGTTTATGCTCATTTTTTCCTTAACTCTATGCGTTCTATAATTTAAACTTAACACATTGTTCCGGGTTTTGATCAAAAAATGGTACTGTTGGTCATTTAGTACTCTATGTTTGGTTAGGTATGCTGATTGTCTATTGCCCCCTATAGTCTTAGCTATATGTCCTTACAACGTCATTAAAAACCACTGTTCAGCATACCATTCACTAGTTAGGTCATGGATAATATCTGATGTATCTTTAAGAATATCCCTATCTATGGTGGTTATAAAGTTTTCCCCTTTAAAGTTTTCCCCCTTGATCTCTAGCTCAAAGCGCTCCTTAACTTATGTTATTTTTATAATAATATTAAACTTTTCATTTAGTCTGCGTACGGAGATACAAAATTTCGAAAAAATTGTTTTCAGTACATATTTTCCCCCCTTAATCTCTGCATTTAGCCATCTGGGGGATAGGTTAATATCTACGGTTTGATTTGGGAATCTACCTTGAGTGATTGCAATTAGTTCCTTAACTATGAATTCTCTAATTTGTATATCTCTAGAGTTAAGAATTTTAATTAGGTTTGCAATACTCTGAATAAAGTATTCATCTATACTGGGTACTATTCCTAAACCTCCCATTTTTATGTTGGCATATATAAACTTATTATTAAGATTTTGTTGTATGGCTTGTAGGGAATCTTTAAATTTACGTTTTATTTTTTTATCATAGCCCAGTTGTTTTTCCAATGTTGTACTACCTTATTTCTATTACTATCTAGTATCATATGACAGTTCTTAAAGATAAATACTAGGCGAAAGTGGAAGAGGTTTTTATAGGCCTGAATCTTTTGCGCCGGGTGCAGGTCAGATTTAAAAAGTTCTTCAGTATCTTCAATTGCTAGCTCAAGGGTGTCATCTATGCTGTGCTTGCCCTTTTGTCCAAAGTCAACCCCTATTTTTGATTGAACATTTTATTTGGAAGTAAGGAGGTAATTTTATGTTTTTCTTTTGTAATTTATATGTGTAATAAATTTTTGTTATCATTTCTAACTATTGATGTTCTAGATGCTCATATATATATATATATATATATATATATATATATATATATATATATATATATATATATATATATATTTATGTAGAGGTCCCGATAAATTATATATTATGTATATAGCAATAGACCTCAAGAGGATAGGCTGGTGATCCGGCTAACGAGTTAACTTTCGTTAGTTGTGATCAAGCTTGGTTTTACCAACCTCTCCTAAGAGTAGGCATAATCCATACGGATAAGCTAAAACCTAGTGGTTTCAGCTGGTCTTTTATGTCACTACTTTTTAGAGTATTATACCGAGTTCCCCGTGAGGATCATCAGTAGCTGGCCGTGCACTCTTGACAACTCGGTTGTTCGAGGCGAGGCCTAGTCGTAAGACGTAGTACTTTACCCGCAGGGCACCGTTTCACAACTCGTAACGGCTGATGGAAACGTCGGTCGAGACGAGGAGGTTAAAATTCTGAAAGGGCGCCATGAACTAAGGGAGTTGGGAATAATCGCTAATAGATCGTTAAGCATGTAATTTTTGTCAAATCCTCTTTAATCTTTTTTTGACCGGGTAGCTAGGGATAGAGAAGAAAGTTCTAAGATAAATCAAATCTAACGTGTTATCATGACTAAAGGCATTGTGGAAAAGCATAAGTTAACAAAATTCTCCTAGAATTGATAGTTGAACGTCTAGTATAGAACCACAACCCAATGATACCACTCTGACGAATAATGATTTTTCCTTTAAAAATCAACCTAATACACGAAGATAGATATAAGACAAATTTGCTTTATTTGTAAGTAAAAGAAGCAGTAAATGGTGAAATACATCAAAAATACTTAAGCCGAAAAAATCTATGACTACCCAAAATTGTTTTTTACTCCTTTAAAATCTAATCTCGAGTTATAACCAAAAACATCCAATATCAGAAATACACATAAATCAATAAATTCTTGATATTTTTATGTAGGCCGGTCAACTGATCGCGACCTACTATAATAAACGATCTAAGCAATATATCAGATCTAATATAAATTGGTTTTTCTTTTAAACGTTCATTTTAAAGTAATTAAAATTTTAGTCGATACTAGGTCTTAACTTATACATTTTTTTGAAAATTATAGTATAAGCTTAATCTCCTATTTTATTTTTCGAAAAAAACTGAAGTCTGTATCCGTCCGTAGTTTCTATCATCGAATATCTCCCGCGAATCGGAAGTATTTTAACTCAATCTAATTCTAATCAAATCGTCAACCTTACGCAAATTTTTGGAATATATAATCAAATTATTTCAATAACAGTTCGAATTGTTTTATTCCTCTTTTCGCACAAATCACTCAAATTTTCTCTTCGCAGCTATACCAAATATTCTATAAGATGAATTTGCCACGCATTCCCAGAATTGCCCCAGCTCTGTCTGCAGTGGCGTAGCGAGAGTACTTGGCGACCGGGGCCAGGTATATTTTTGGCGCCCTGTGCTTATTTAAAAATTTTTTTTTGGATATCAAAATAGACATAAGTAAAAACCAAAAATATAAAATGTATATTAATAAATTCTAAAATAATATTTTAAAAAAAATAACAAAGATAAAAATATAATAAAATATATAAAAATATATAATAATAAAATAATATTTTAAAAAGTAAACAATAAATATTGTTTATCAGTACATTAAAAATAATTTTTTCTGGCTTTTACTGCCGCAAATGTATCAATGACATCATCAAAATTAATAGTATCAAGAGTGTCGCGTTCTACGCTTAAGAGTGCAAGACTATATAAACGTTCTTGACCCATAGATTCCCGTAGATAGGATAGTATTAATTTCAATTTGCTGAAAGAGCGCTAGCAGCTTGCAATTGATACCGCAGTCGTTAATAACATTTGCAGCGCAATTCTTAAATTTGGAAAGTAAAAAAAATGAGTCGCCAATTAATATCCACATCGCGACTACCTCTCATGCGATGCTGGAGGAAGACCAACAATCTAGCGGACGATCGTCGCTCCTGATTATCTCGGTTGTGGAACCGAATGTATCTCCTGGGCAGAGGGCAGGCTCCTCTCGCCAAACGACTCCGCGCCTAATATCGCGATGTCCGAAACGCCGATGTTTGCCTGTAGACATCGACGAGGAAGATTAATCAAGTCTCCCAGAGCCAACAATTCGAATCGTCACCCCGAATTGGTACCGGCATTAAGCAAAAGTATTAATAGCGTGAACTCTCATTTTCGCTGCCGTTTCTCCGAAAAACTTGTGTTTTATTTTATGTTTTTTCTTCGTTTATCTTGTCTTGTTACAAACATTTTGATATTAGTTAATTTGTATTTATATATATAATTGAAAAATAATAATATGTGTATTATACTTTTATTTTGTTATTAATAAATAGATAACAAATAATAAATTTTGTTATTAATGGAGTTCATGCAATGACTACATACAAGTGATTTATTCATAACGGTAGAATAAATTAATTGATTAAAATTTTTTTTTGTTTTATATTAAATAACTGCGAAAAATTTAATCGTAATTTAGTTAATTCGCAGCCCGATAAATATATAGTTTACCTATGGTAGTCAAACTAAGTACTTAGTAATATATTGAGACCCAAAATTTTCCAACTAAAAGGTACAAATCTAATGGTGATAGTGTAAATGCGAACGATAGGGTGTAGAATGAAATGGGAACTTGATTGAACACAAGTAGAAGGTGACTGACGCTAATCCTATGATTTTAGTGCATTCGATATTTTCACAATCAAGTTTTGTTAACTTAAGCTTAAGAAATCAGATACACTTGTGAATAATTAGATGATGAGATAATGCGTAAGACCTTCTAGCGGCCGCTTTGAACCCGAATCGAAGGTTATTCGAATAGTAGTATTGGTAACAATGCTCACTTGTTCGAATGGCATTCGGCCGTTATACACATTATCAACATGGAGGTAGCCATGGGTGTATGATGGTGATCCGCAAATTGTGTGGTGTGCGAGGGAAATTAAACCCTAGAAATGGAGAGGCGCGTAGGTTTTGGTGAGAATTGGGAACCAAGGTTCCCAGTACAACAACAATGGGAAAAACTTAATCGCAAGAACAGGCCATAAAGTATTGGTTTTTCTAAGCACTACAAAAAAGGCAATAAGTCCCCAGTTCCATATATGAATGGCAAACCTACCTGAATACGACTTTGAGCTGAAATATAGGAAAGGAGAAGAGCACGTTAATGCGGATTGATTGTGAAGAATTAACGAAGATGTGTGTGCACAATGTCAGACTAAACATGACGATGCCAAACAAGGAAAAGCTAGAGTTCGACATGTGTGTTTTGCAAAAAACGGAGGTGATGGAAAGAATACAAGAAGAGCAACAGAAGGACTTTAAGTTCCAAAAGTAATTAAATTTCTACAAGATAATACCATTCAAAAAAAAAGATTTACCTAAGGAATTTTCATTTAAACAGAAAGATTATATACTTCATGAAGAAGGACTGTTAATTATGGAAAGAGATAAAAGTCATTTAGTTTTGGTCCCAGAAAACTATGTCGAGGAATTAGTTTTACAGATTCACGTCAAACTATCTTATGCTGGAATAAAAAAGTTATCACATTATATTAGTAACATATGTGCTGAAATGTGCAAAGTGAAAAATTTTACATACACATTTGTTATGATTCTATATTTGTTATGATTTTCTAATTTTCTTTTATTGTTAGAATAAAAACAATTAATGAACTCTACTGACAAAATATCTGAACAATATTTTAATTTTCTATCCGTTTTCCCCTAATTCCATTATTTACATGACGAGACGTCCTCGTTTAATGCTGTTTTGTATAACGCTCTACTTTAATTGAATGAATACCTTGCGTAAAGCGATTTCTTGCTGTATTTATTAATATCTAAGCATTTTTGCATCCTGTTTTAAAAGTTCATGAATATTTCGTGTAATTTTTTAAAAATTTTATATTATTGAAATGTGTTTAACATTTGGAGTTACAATCGTTGTATATGAAATTCTGTGGAAATCGCTAGATCAGACAAGCATGATGATAACGACAATGGGGTCGAAGGTATTTGTCTACATCAATTTATTTGAGAACGCAATTTACAACATAACAAAACTATGCAATTAAATTGGAAATACATGAAATTTATTTTAATTATTTTAATTCGAAATTCTATCAACAAAAGATTGAAGTATGAATTTAATAAGGTTATTTGTTCTCACACATAATACACACAAATAATATTGCAGAAATGGATATGATTGGATATGATTGAATGACAAATTTATAAACACACAAATAATTGCAACAAATCAATTATGACACACACTGACAAATGTAATTACTGTGTATCATACAGATCATAATCACACTGATCATATTTTGATTATTTTATTTTGATATATTTTAAAAATAGATTTTCTTATTCTGGAAATTATATCCAAATTTTAAATGAATTATAACGATGACTTGGACAATCGTTACAAAGTGTTGTTGATTGGTGAAAGCACTGTTGGAAAAACCTCTATAATAAGAGTTTTGAAAGGAGAAGAATTTCTTTATAGTTCAATGTCCACAATCGGTATGAAATTTTGTGTTTTTGATAAATTTTTCGATTTTTTTAAAAAATTATAAAATTCAGTTTTATTTTTTATTGGAAATATAAAATTCAGAAAACAAAACAATTTTGAATCAATGTGAATATTTTATGTTTAATGTGACTATTTACATAATCATTACTAATGTTTTACAAATAAATTACAGTAAAGTTTTTTATAAGTAACTTTTATAACTACAAATTTAAATATCCTTAACGTTAATTTATTAAAATAAAATTGGTTATTAAAATTATTAGTTTATAACACATTTTGATAGAACTTTGATATTTATAATTATCCTAATATTCTGTATTATGCAAATAGAAGATATATATTTTTTTCAAAATTTCATAATGCATTATCATTTTGTTGTTTAAAACTTCTAACCTTTCTTTTGGCATATCCAGAAGCGCTAACAGGAAAAAGTTTAAAAAGTCACAAATAACTTGATTTTATAAAAGTATTTTCATAACAAACCCCAAACTATTTTTTACAAGTTAAAGTCCAAAGAATTAAATGATTAGGCGTATCAGAGCCGGATCCAATGAGTGCGACACCCGATTTATTTAAAACAAAATCTAATTATAAAAATCAAAAGTCATGATTCATAATGTAGACAAATTTCTACATTTAAAAATCTGTATGAAATATAAAAATAACTAAATTTTATTGAAAATAAACAGACATAGACACGTTGTAATATTTCTAGATTTTTAAATGAATATAGCTAAATAATTTTTTCTGAAAATTTAAATTTTTTAATTAATAACTTTTGATGTGCGGTGCATGATTGGGCCCAATCGTTTCATATCTGGCCATGAGGCGTATATATATATATATATATATATATATATATATATATATATAGATTTTTTACATTTCTCATGTAACACAATTTATTCTATTACTTGGGAAAGCGTATGATTTTTAAAATATGAATTACAGGCGTATATGAAGTACATTGAACTTGAAAGTGTAAAATCGGTGCAAAAAACGACTTTAATCTAGTCCAAGGTGTCGGTTTGAATACATCTATTAATTATTTGTTTTTTCAATATTTTCATTACAATTATATTTAACTTGTTTTGCTTTTATTTTTTGATATGACGTAATATTTTAAATAGTTATTAAAATTCATTTCGAAATTTGTAATTGCCTATTTTGCGGGCTTCAGTGTATTGTCTTATTTATTCTATCACGTTACTAGTTATGTGATATGAAATGATTTTGTAACTTTTTGTAAAGAGTTGTTAAATATCAAGTATTTACGAAAATCTATCTTGAAATTTCAATTCCAATGTTTTGTTTTGTTTTATAATAAAGATAAAAATGATAATAATAATCTAAACCAAATTTCTCCATACCTTTTTGTCCTGTATGCTCCTTCACACTATTTTCTGTTTTTGGTAGAACCCATGATTTCCTAAAATCGAACATCTACAAAAGCATCAAAAATAAACTGTATGGAACCTTTCACTTTGATAGTCTTTATTATAGAATGAAAGTGAAAATGTATGTGTTTTTATAGTTATATTAATTAAACGACATAAAGTGGAAATCGATAACTATTATTATGAAATTGATACACTAAAAAATCGATTATTTTAATGAAATGAAATAATATGATGCTTTGATTGTAAAGCTTCAATATTTGGCTTCACTTTAGTTAAATTCAACTTTAAATCCCCCGGAGAGTAATTTTCAAACTGAAACCCTTTTCCATGAGATGACGATAGAAAAGCAATCTAAAGCTTTCTCGCTATATTCCATACATTTTTGGTATATGTTTTTGAAGTCAGAATTTCTAGTATAATTTTTTGAACTTCGATTTAAGGTCTTCAATTTTACTTATTCCGATTATCTCTTCTTGTAGCATATTTTTTACTTCATATGGAATTTTTATGGATATTATACGAAAGTAGTATGTAAGTACATAAGTACTATATGTGTTACATGAATTATTTCATTTATGGAAAGCAGAATTTCTGTCATGGCATGCGTAAATGAGATCTATTCTCGTGCACTACCATTTACATATCATGCACCCTTAATTTTTGTTTTCGCTGTCAGGACCCCTTGCAGTTCAGAGTCAACACCTAATGGTCGATATAGACCAATCATTGATCTAAACTAACCCAGTAAAGCAAAATGTCGAATATCCATAGTTTAGCAAAAAAATCATATTTTGATATTGGCAAATTAAAGTTTATTATTTAATTTTGAAATTATTTTAAGTTTGTTTAATTTCATGTTTTAAAAACATGTAAAAGGAAAGATTCAATAAGAGTAGGAGCAGAGAATGAAATAATTGTTGAATTTTTGTTTAGAAGTCGAAATATTTAGGTCGAAATGTTTCATTTTATGAAAAAACACTGCATGAATTAGCTTGCATAGCTATTTATTTATATTATATTTTTTTCTAGATGATTCCGCTTATTTTAAAATTTAAATAATGATAATAATAATTGCAGGCGTGGAGTACATGAACAAAACATTTACTGTTGATAAAATTCCAATAAATTTGCAAATATGGTGAGATTTTGAATGTTAATATTTATTAATAAAAGCTTTTTAAATAGCTGGAGTTATTGGAATTATAATGAATAAATTTGTTTTAAGGGAATCATTAAAATTTTCTTGTTAATACATTAAAAATTACTAAAATATATGAAAGTCGTTAAAACTGAAATAAGAAGGTATAATTAAACCAAATTAAGACAATGTGTGTTCAGAGACGAACTTTAGCATAGCCTAAAGGTGTTAGGTCGACAGGCTGGTCATGAAAACAAATCAGAATGTAAATACGAACAAAGTTTTGGAATTATCTTATATATATATATATATATATATATATATATATATATATTCTTTATGTCATTGCAAAATGAAAAGCAATAACATAAAGAATGTTTTTATTGATTGAATATGAATAAGATGTTATATTGATATTCATAGTCAATCAATATATTCTATTTAATCCAACCACTGTCATCTTTTAATTTTCCTATTCCCACTAAATGAGCTTGTCCTCGATGAAAGTAAAGGGTGTTTATAATTAATGTAAAATGCTAAGTAGCCATATATTGTAATAGTATTCATGTGTGTTTCATTCAGGGACACCGCCGGTCAAGAAAAATTCCGATCATTAACACCGTTGTTTTATCGCGGTTGTAAAGTATTATTTATATTTTAGTTAATTATTTAAATCTTTAAAGGCACTAATCTTTGTTTACGACGTCACAAGTTACAAAAGCTTTAAAAATTTACAAAGTTATTGGCTAAACAGTGCATATCAAGTAAGCAATTTATATATATGATATGAGTTATCAACATATTTTATCATAAACAAAATTTCTTTTTTCCTTTATGTTCTCAGTCAAGGCTGATATCAACATGAAACTGACACAGAGGTAACAATTCTAGAGATAGCAAAACCTTAAAAGAATTGTATTTTATTTTACTTTACGTCCTCTTTCGCTGATGATTGTTCTTTCTGTAATTTTTCCTTAGTGACATTTGATTGCCCCTAGATTTCTGTTCTTGGATTTTCGTAAAATTTTTAAAGTTTTATCTAATATGGCAAAATTAGTAAGAACAATAAGTAAGATTATATATCTTTTTATTACCATTTGATTTATTTTTTTAAAATTTAGAATTTAATTTAGGCCAATGATTATTTTTTCATATTTAATACAAATGTTTCACTGGCGTTTTAATATGCAGTACTGAAAATTTGTGTTAAATAGGAACAAAATAAACACTGAAATTATGTCTTTTTCACATATGACATGTTTGTGTTTAATTACTTATTTTTCTTTTCTTTTTAATTCCTTACTACTTAAATTATTCGCTAATACTTTCTGTCTCAAACTTATATTTAGTTTTTGCACTATATTTTAAAGTTTTAAATTTAAACCATGCAAATTGAGCCGTTATACAAATAATCACAATCGAATTTTCAAGACGAATTATAGGTAAAATACTTTAAATATAAGTTTATAATTTTGGAGTGGTTTTTGTTGAGAAGTTAAATTAACGAATCTTGAATTTCTAATATTTATTTATTTTCAAATATTTAAACAAAATATAGTTATGCATTTAAGTATATAACTTATAACAGATTTTTATCAAGGTTTATTGGAAGGCTTAATCAATTTCCTTTATTTTCATTTCATTTTTTAGACTTTTGATCATTAATTTGTTTTATGTTTAACTATATAAAAAAATTTAAATGAAAGGAAATTTTATTTTCATAACTATAAATTTTTCGATAAAATTTATTCTTCAATGTTCCAGAACACTCCTGAAGACTCATCAATCTGCACGTTTCTGGTCGGGAATAAAATTGATTGCCAAAATAGGGAAATAACGACTGAAATGGGAACTTCGGTAACTATTTTATCCTTGTTAATATATTGGAACTTACTTATATGTTTTATTAATTCCAATAATATAGGAAAAGTGCTATTCAATACAGTAGGTAGAGCAGGTCACATAAATTTCGGGGCCGGAAAGAAAAGTATGATGGTCCTCTATTCAGCATATAAAAAATGAAATATAAAACCAATATATTTAATTTTATTAAAGTTCAAAAATATATAAATAAAGATCAGCTTTTAATCCTTAGATATGAGATCGTAAGTCAAAACAGACGTATATATATATATATATATATATATATATATAAGGACATTGATGATACAGATTTATTAAAAATGTGACAATTGGAGATTGTTAGATCTATGAATCCGAGCAAGGTAATAAAATATATTTAAATGAATTCCCAGATCATAAGAGTAAGCCGATAATTTTCATTCAGGCTCTCCGATACTTCTTCAAAACCAATTGAAAAGACTCAAAGTCTTATCAAAATAAGTTTGCAAGCTTTAAAATATTTCAGCTTCTAGTGAAAACAAAAAACGCACATGCAGAAACGAAAGAAATTATTTTATTGAAATTTAAAAATCTTCTATTATCGAAAATATTCGCTCGATGAATACAAAAGATACCTGAAGAAGTCAAGTCACAACTAGGAGAAACATTTGATAAATTTGAACGATGATATTTAGAAATTGTAGACATTTCAAATCGACAAGAACACAAACTTCGGAGAAAAAACTCAACTACTATCTTTTTTGAGATTCATTAAATACGAAAATTGTGAACAATTACTTTTTCTATTGCGTATTGCATCAAACGACTAGCGGAGGAAGATACATGTAAATTGGTAGATGGTAAAGTCAAAAAGTTTGAACTTTAGTGGTAACCTTGTGTGCGTTTCTGTATGAATGGTACGCCATCAATGCAAGTTCGAAAGAAAAGATTTGTGGATCATAAACTCAGGCAAAATAAAAATGTAAAAATCATTCACTGTGCGATTTAGGAAGTAGTCGAATATGTCAATGATATCAAAGGCAATTCTCTGTGATCTCGCGTGTTTGCCGCTTTATGCAAACCGATATAATCTGATTACAAATATCCTCTCTTTCTCACTGAAGTTCACTGAATTTTCGAAGGAAAAGTTCTTCGCGGCTTTGTATTTTTAAGAGTATAAATTCTTTCATATTCTGTTGCGATAGATTCGAATTTCCAGCTTTTTGAGACGACGCTTAAATAAATCAAATAAACAGTTATGACTTCAAAAGGTGGGTGAGTAATGGTGAGACTAATAATGAGCCTCGCATAAAAGTAACTTCAACAAGAAATAATTTCAGGTTTCCCCATTAAATGTATATTTTTCACATATAATCTTTTTTTCGTTATATTTACAAAACATAAATAAAATAAAATCTACAAATGCAGTTGTTTTTTAATTGTATCTAAGAATCAATGGTGAAGAGAAATAAAATGTTGCCCCACATTGAGTTATTTTCAAGATTTTCAAGGAAAAAATTAATATTTTACATTTATGCTGATTAAACACATCAGAAATTCTATAAAAGTATATTTGTAAATTCATATCACATCAAAAACATGAAAATCTATAATACTAACAAAATAAAGTACGCCTTCATTCTATAAGTATTGATTGTTACATGTTACTACTTATAAATATCAGTAGTATATTTTTATTCTTATTTTTAGATTTAATCCCCTAAATTTGAATTCCGTAATTAGCCCACCTAGTTAATTACTAAACAACTAATATTTATTGTTACATTAATAAATTGCCACAAATTAAGAAATTAAACCTACTCAATAGCGCAACTTACAAGCTCTTATATATTGCAATTTTTAAAGATAAACTCAGGTAAATTCGCAATTACTATGTATTAATTTGTTACATAGAAAACATTAATAAAAATATATACAAGGGGCAACTTTGCCAGTCTTTCAATGTTTTCCGTGAAATTTTAAAAACCTTAACAGACTTAAAAAATCGAAAAATTCTTCATGTCATTCGTATTCAAAGTTCAAAAATTATAATAATTAATAAATTATTTAGTATAAGACAAAAGTCAAAGATTCCAATAACATTGTCCATTTTTCTTAGACTATCACAGATTTACTTGATTTTGCCCTATATGATTTATTTCTTCTAATGCTTTACACGTCTTGAGTAAATTATCTTATCCATTGTTTTATAAAATAATTAACAGAGTTGATAATAATGTGAAAAATATAAAAATCATTTTGTTTACAGTCAAATCATCATGAACATTATAACAATTACATATTACAATAATACACTATAATTAGCATAATGCTGATGAATCAAGTGAATAATGGATGTGTCACAAATTGAATTTGCTAATATTAAAAAAAGTTTTTGAAAAACAAATGCAATATAATTAAATTTAATTTGGCATATTTTTTGTAAGTCAAATCATAAATTTGACTTCTTGATTTCGTGGTCAACGGGATATCTGATTCCCGTTAGCAAAACCAGCTAGGAGCTGGCATGCCGCTGCAAGTGCTCCAAACCATGACCAAAGAAATTGAAATATCTTGCCTATATTTATTGATATGCATTGATTAATAATAGTGAAAAATGTTGGGATAATAAATATTCGTTGATGGATAAATCTCTCGATCCGACTCCTCGTGTTTAATAATCAATAAGACAAAATCTCAACAAAGAAATCTTTATTCGTAAATATTCATCACAGAATATAGTTCTTTAATAGATCAGTAAACACCCTAAGGATATCACTTAAAAAGACTCTTGAAATCTGATTATATTCTTTATTTATTTCTCACGTTTACTTCGCTCCAAAAGTAATCAATTTTTTTCTTCAACCAACTTGTAACTTATTTTGTTGCTTGTCTCTTTTATACTTCTGAGTTGCCCATTAATTTTGTTGAGGATGTCTAAAAAAATAAAAATGAATAAGCACAATTAATGTAATGATTGGGGAAAATGGGTGACAAGAAAGGTGTGTAGTTCCACAATCCTGGGAAATAGAAACAAATGGAAGAAATAAGAAAATAAAATGGAAATAACAAATAAAAGAAAAAATCAAACAATAAAAAAATAAAACACGTCAAAGTCATTTTAATTAGGAAGTACGAATCGAATAAGAAAAAATAATAATAACAAAAACAAGATGGAAAATGAAGTGACATATCTCGATTGTCTCGTTGAGATAAGAAAATGAATTACCGGAGAAGCTGAGAGATGGAGTCTTGGAAAATGGGATATCTCGACATCTGTCAAAGATATTAGGAGAATTGAAAATGGCCAAATGAAATTGGCGGGAAGAGATTGAAATCGAAATCGACGTGTGTATCACTAAGTGACATTTGGTTATAAAGTATAAAAAGGAAGCGCAACTGGAATCGAGAGGAGAATTTGAAGTCAGGAAACAGAATCAATTAGAAGTCGAGAAAACAAAAACACTAAGCAGAAACTTAAACGAAACGAAGATAATACAGAAATTGTAAAGAGAAGAAAGCAGAAATTGTGAGGAAAGAAAGAGAGTGAAATCAAAGAAATCAGATAATAACAGATAATTCTTTGTGTCAGTGTAAAGTGGTGATAAAGTGTGATCAATAAAGTTTTTATTGCCTGGAGTTCGCTCTTTCGATAATTAAAGACACGCTTGGAGTCCGATTAACAACAGATAATATTTATCTTCACCGACAACTCCAACAATTTAGATTAATTCTAAAAAACGATTTCACTGGTCGGACAATTTATTGTCCATCTTCCTTATCCCGGGAATCCATTATGCTGACGTTCAGCTTGGCTGCCCTTGATTAATATGTTCGTCGGCAAAAATTTTTTTAATTAATTAGTTTGTTTTGGACTCCTGACCTTTCAATATACCTCTGATCAATCTAATAGTATTTTATTCGTCTTCAGAATCAAATTTGTCACCGATCGCCAATTCCCCTGCCCTAAAAATATTGATTTTTACTTTTCAAAATTGTAATAAGTTTTTTTAATTAATTTTGAAAATTTGTATAGTTTGTAATATTGTATAACCCCAACAAAAAGAATAAATTAAAAATTTAAAAGTGTATTTAAAATATTTTTAAAATAATTAATGATGCATTAGAAAATAATTTCCTTCTCATTTCAGTTGCAACATTCGCAAAACTTCCTAGGATTTTATGAAACCAGCGCATTGACTGGTGAAAATATCATAAGGTTATTCAATGAGGTCGCTTCGGTCACACATCAACATCATAAAACAGTTGATGTAAGTTTTATTTTTATTTTCACAAAACAATCATGAGAAATAAAATTATTACCCGCTTTAATCAAATTTTCATAAATAGATTATCCCAAATTCTCCCGTGTCGAAAATAGATATCGACGCGAATAACGTCATCAATTATATAAATAAAGTTCAGTGTAAAAAGTGCAGAAAGAAAAAACTGGAGGCGATCGTGTCCCGTCAACAGGTAGCTCAATAATACAAGTGTTTATCACAACGCTGCATGACAATCTTAGTTAATTTACTAATGCCACTAATTTTTATTAAAAAGTTATTTATTCTCGCGACTTATTTTATAAGCATTTGCATGCTGGATCATTGTTTATGTGTTTGGTAGGTTTTCAGTAAATTTTATTTCTATTTTCAGTACGGAAGACAGAGCATTAAATTGGGCCGACAACAAAACGACGACATTGCGAACGCCGCTCGCATCCAGTTAATGAAAGAATCTAAGTGCTGTAGTTAACAGATATCCTGGATTTGTAATACTTTAATTGTCTTTCACGGAGATTATGATACTAGATTTAGCCGATTTTATTTCAATTATTTTTTATTATAATATTATCTACTTGGATTTCCAAACAGATTGATTGTATTGAGTTTATAATGTTGATCACTAATTGATTCTTGTTCACATATTTGACCGTGTACATCGAGTAGTATAAAATATTTTATTAATCAATGATGAATAATTGATTTTGTGAAGCTAATTAATTGACCGCTACAATACCTCTTTTCTATTGCCTAATAATTTTCGATATTTAACTGGCTAATAATTAGATGATGAGTCTTCGGTTATTTAAGGTTTTATATCTAATAAATATAATTAGCCAATATATTATTTTTATAGATTATATATAAATTATATACTTAACCTTTATCACTTAAAACCGGATTTATTTCTATAATGACTAACAGAATTTTAAGTTGCAATGTTGAGCGATGTAATTTTACTATTTTTAATGTAAACTTTTGATTTTTAAATTTCTGTAAATTCAGATTAGTTTATGTAACAAGTAACGGTATTTTTGATGAATAAATATGGAATTAAATCATTTAATTAATCTCTAAGGAGACATAAACGGCAGTTTGAATATGAAGCTCAAGACTAGGCACCACAAGAGCCTAAACATAAATTCGAAGTAGAATTCTACTACACTATCTTGGACATGACTATACAGTCTATTGAAGAGAAGTTCCAACAATTAGAACAACATGATATTTTATTTGGCATCCTTTATGATATATTCAATATCAACAAAAATACATCTGCGGATATACTTACTGACTGCAAACATTTAGAAACGTCTTTGACGCATAAAGATAATAAAGATATTGATGCCTATGACCTTTGTAATGAGCTTCAAGTAGTAGCTCAAAGGCTTCCAAAGCCTATGTCACCATCAGATGTGCTCCTCTATATAGTACAATAAAAGTTGGACGATTGTGTACCAAATGTTGTTGTTTCCTTGAGAATATTATTAACACTTCCAGTGTACGTGGCTAGTGAGAACGCAGTTTTTCAAAATTGAAATTAATTAAAAGTTATTTGCGTTCAACAATGTTGGAAAGCAGACTTGTGGACTTAGCAACAATTTCAATAGAATTTGATTACGCTTCGACACTGGAATTGAAGGAATTAGTAGAAACTTTTGGGAGGAAGAAGGCAAGAAAAATTAAATTTTAATTTTGTAACGTTTATGCAATTGATAATAAATTAATATGTCACCTTAAATTTATTGTTTTCTTATATATATATTTATTTATTTTATTAATTTGTGTGAAAGAGGGCGTTTTAATAAGTGTTGCTAGGGCAATAAATAGGCTGACGCCGGCCCTGATTAAATGTTTAGATAACTTAAATGAACAGCAATTTTGTATAACTAACAGACATTTACATGCAAATCAAATTAATTATTTATTATGTTTTTCCATTTTCATTAAGATTTACTCTAGAATTAATTTCTAATTGGGTGATTTAAATTTGGTCTCGTAATGTCTATAAGGAGATTATATTATAGTTATAAAGCAGATAACTATTTTATATTCTTTGCAAATGTCTAGCTTCAATATTAGGGTTTCTGAAAAACAGGGATTTTCAACAAACGGCTGTTTCCTGTTTTTTAATAATACCTGTTTTTATGCTTTTTTTATATAAATTAATACATTTTTTATAGAAAACGCACGTTAAAATTGAAAGTAAAAATTACATTTTTCACTGTCGCTAATTATTATTTGTTGTAATAGAACTTCAGAAGTATCAAAGAATTTAGAGATTCGTTTGACATACGCCATCGAGTATTTGTAATAAAATTGCTACACACAGAAAATAAATTGTAAGAACGGCCTTAATAATATATATTCTTATTAGAGCCATTTTAATTCATCGGGAGCTGTTAATAAAGTTATGCTTTCTTTATGTAGTAAATCTTCCAATTCTTCTTGAAGAGATAAATATGGTTGCGTTATTTTCCTTCCAGTTGTTGGGCTCAGAGCCACAATTTAAACTAAAATTAAAATTAAAATTAAAGACTAAAGTAAAAATAATGGAACGAGTCACTGAAAATAAGCACGCACCGCAAGAAGATACCAAAAATTAATGAAAACATATTAAATAAAACAAATTAAAAATACAACAAAAATAAAATAAAAACAAATAATTAACTAAGATCACTAAAAAGCCTACAGCTGCAGAGAAAGACGTATGAAAAATAAAATAAACTGCCAAAACCTTGCAAAATAAGGTTTAGAAAAAACATAGGCAGAAGCGGCGACCAGAAAAACAAAATATTGGGATAAAAATAATATTCTAAGAAAATAATAATAAAAATAAAACCCAACAATAAATTATTAATATATTAAAAAATAAAGAAAAATATATAAAAAATTACAAAAATATTTTGAAATAAATAAAATAATTAAAAAGCCCCAAAAATGGCGAAAAATCGCCCATTGGTCGCACACACGCATAAAAATAGTATATATACAGTGACGAAATTCATTATTTTTAACTTATGCAAAATTTTTGAAAATCAAACTATCACTGCGATATCAAATGTAAGGATTTGTATTAGTTTTAGTTTATAGTTTTTTTTTCTTGTTGTTAATGTAAAATTTTTACTTAATTAAACAATTCCATGCTCGTAATGTTCTACGTTTTTATTGATTAACCATCTTCATATGCTTCATATATCTATTTATGTTAGTAGTGGGATGTGTCACATCCAGCACATGTCACATCCAGCACAGTACCCCCCCCCGCTGAGAGAAAATTTTTCTAAGTCCAAAAGTACAAAACATTTTTAAGACAAAGACAATGACTCATTCAAGGTCATTGAAACAAAGACCATGACTCATCCAAGGTCATTGGATGACCCATCATATTTTTTCAAGGTCATTTAAACAAAGACCATGACTGATCCAAGGTCATTGGATGACCCATCATATTTTTTCAAGGTCATTTAAACAAAGACCATGACTGATCCAAGGTCATTGGATGACTCATCATATTTTTCAAGGTCATTTAAACAAAGACCATGACTCATTCAAGGTCATTGGATGACTCATCATGTTTTTTCAAGGTCATTTAAACAAAGACCATGACTCATTCAAGGTCATTAGATGACTCATCATCTTTTTCAAGGTCATTTAAACAAAGACCATGACTCATTCAAGGTCATTAGATGACTCATCATCTTTTTCAAGGTCATTTAAACAAAGACCATGACTCATTCAAGGTCATTGGATGACTCATCATATTTTTCAAGGTCATTTAAACAAAGACCATGACTCATTCAAGGTCATTGGATGACTCATCATATTTTTTTCAAGGTTATTTAAACAAAGACCATGACTCATCCAAGGTCATTGGGTGACTCATCATATTTTTTCAAGGTCATTTAAACAAAGACCATGACTCATTCTAGGTCATTGGATGACTCATCATATTTTTTCGAGGTCATTCAAAATTTCTCAAGGTCATATTATTTTTAAACATTTTTAAATATAAATTTACTACTTATAAAAAATAAGTAGTATATATTTGTAAATTATTTTATTATTATTATTATTATTTTATTATTATTATTAATATTATTATTATTTTTATTATTATTATATTTATTATTATTATTAATATTATTATTTTTATTATTATTATTATTATTTTTATTATTATTATATTTATTATTATTATAATTTTTATTATTATTATATTTATTATTATTATTATTTTTATTATTATTACATTTTTTAATTTTTATTACAAGTTTTATTTATTAAGATTATAATTTTTTATTATTATTATTACATGTTTTAATTTTTATTACAAGTTTTATTTATTATTCTTTTTATTATTATTTTTAGTTATTATTATAAATATTATTATCATTATTTTTATTACTTTTTATTAATAATACATATATATATATAATAAAACAAATACACAAAAACAACTATATAAAAAACATCTATATAAAAACAACTATATATAAAATACAACAAGTTCATAAAAAGTAAATCAATTATTAATAATACAATTAAACAAATATCAAGTTTTATTTCACGTTTCTTCACGCTTGGCATTTGATTATGAAAATATTGATAATAAAAATAATAATAATAATAAAATAATTATAACAAATGAAAATACCAAAGAGAAATTTTCACAATTTTTATTTTTGTATACAAATTTGTTAATAAATATCAATAACATTCTCAAATATCTCATCAAATTGCTGATTGCGAACTGTTGGATCGGTTTCAGGCATGATTATATTACCACCAACATCAAGGACATCAACCCCTCTATAATGACCATATGCAAAACTCGAGTTTTTCCCTACCCAAGCTCTCTTATCGTCATGATTATTTAATGCTATTTTAGAATTTTTAAAAGTGAACAGCTGATGATTTCGGGTCCCTATCCTAGTTTGAGGTACCGACATAATAGTATTGTTATTATAACAATTCAAATATGATTGGTGTTTAATGTCGGTACCCGGTAATTTTACACCCTTAGCTCGCATTGTTGATTTATTTCCTAACAAGCTATAACATTTAGGGCGCAAGAAAACCCACTCGCTATATCCTAACCCTTTACTCTCATCCTTGAACTTGCCAATAACCGAGTCAAGTCGTCTAGAATATAAAGGATGAGAAGGATCATAATTTGATGTATCTAACAGATCATCCGAAATCATAGCTTTTAATAAAATTTCTAATTTTAAATTTTTTATCTCCAAAAAGAAGCTATCTGTATCACCCGCTACTAGATTGATATCACAATTATAAATATCACGATATTTTTGTAACTCAACATACTGTAACTGGTACATCCGTAGTTTGGATAAATCTAGAACTGATTGACCGATATAACTAGGTCTATCCAAACATATTGAGTCGTTATTAAGATGAGCGGCAAAAAGATCATCAGTAATCTCTATTGTTTTTCTAAATGCCGGTTTTGACGAACATGTAATTAACTTTTCAGCTGAATTACATAATCGCAAATTCATCCTCTTTTTAAGGTTCTCAACAGATTTACCATACAGACTGTTGTTATACAATTTAAATAAATCTCTATATAATTCACTAACTGCATTTGCACGCAAGTTAGTGTTTTTATCAATATAATGTTTAAAAATAGGAGCTTGCTTGTATTTAATAGCTCTATGTATATGTGTAACCTTAGCCCCGAGAGAAAGATAAAGCCTGAGAAGCCTCCAATGAAGAACATAGTTCTTCTTAGGATAATGCGTTAGCATTAACTTCTCAACTTTTGAATTTGGTGGGCACATCTTTTCCGGTCCAATCGGAAAGTCATTTAGAAAATCATGTAAATTATCTGGAATCTCGATATCAACTTCCATAGTATATCCATATGGAAGGATTTCAATATCCACAACATTCGCACATTCATTCAAAACCTCATCCAAACCATCATACACCCAAGTAAAATCAGCGTAAGGAAGACTTTGGCTGAGAGCCCAACCGTACAGATTATTTATATCTATGTACAATAATTCTGTATCCTCCGAAGCAGCAATGTAATGTTTGTTAACAAATGTTAACCCACACCGTATTCCACCTTCGTAAAAATTGAACATTTCCATGTCCTGTAAAAGTTCAATGGGCTCCGTTAATGTCATAAGCGCTGAAGCCCATGACATACCCGGAATGCCATAAAAGTTTAGAGGTTCAAGACCATTGTAAACAATAGCCTTGACACGGAATTGTTGAAAATAGTCCGCAAGGAGGAATACATCAAGTTTAAGGTAAATTAACATATAATCACGCAAAGTCCTACAGTTTTGCTGCGTCCAGATTAGTTGTGCCCTATCGTACTCATCTTCACTTACGCCATCCCAAATTGGATGCAACTCATAAGTAGTTTCAAGAACTTCCTCCGAAACAGCAAAATTATACGGAAAAAGACCTTTACAGTCGACTATAGAACCTTGAAAGACAGAAGAAGTCAATGGAAGAGAAGTTAGCATTTTCACAGCCTTAGCTAACGAACAATTAACAAATTGCATACTGTCGATAAAGCGAACAGCCAATTTGTTAATGTGAACAATTAATGAAATAAATTTTTCTGTAGAGGTCGGTATGATATCTAAATTCCATGAAGGAAAGCGATCGAGACCATATTTTAAAATATGGTGAAGGTCATACCCTCTTAAATTATGAAAGACTATAGGTAGTAACCGATAAATCCTACGAGCTATATTACATTTTCGGCAAGCTGCCCCTAGATAATTACCAGTAAAATGGCAATGATCTCTAACCGGATTTACAATCGGTTTTTTACATAAATAACAGGTTCGACAAGATTTAAACTGTCGAACCTCACTGAAAGACATAGGCCCTATCAATTTATCACCTTCCGAATCATAGTACGGAATAACAATTTCAGTTGCAATTTCCTCAATTTTCTTAAGAAAATCAGGAATGCAATCAAGTCCGTAAAAGTAATAATATGATTTTGTGTTAGTATAATTATTAATTAATAAAAGGCCTGCTGCAATAGGCATATGAATTTGATGATGTCTATCATCAGGAGGTAAAACCGATTCAAAATCGGCATAAATCACAAAAGGTGGGGTGATATGTTTAGAATAATTTAGGAATTCTAAATTTTTATTTTCGGGGAGCGTGTATAGAGTTGTGCCAGTCTGATTTTTGGCGCATAATGCAACATGTGTATTGAATGCATTATCTAATCTAAACCCATTAAGGCAATGTGGACACCAACGACATCTAATTTGAATGTTACAGTCAGGGTTTTGATGGCAATTCATTAACCAGTTGATATTGGTCACAGCGGTATAATGATATCTATCATTATTTTCAAGTAGTATTAAATAAATGGGGTTTCCGTCAGTGACTTTGCTTCTATGGATCAAACTTAAATGAGGATGGTGAAAGACATAATTATCTGGAACCTCATCAATTATAACAGTTGGTGTGTACGAAAACACATTTATTGCTAATTTTAAAGTCGAATTTTTCTTTTCGAACTTTGGGATGTTTATTAATTTCATGGGACAATCCGTGATCTCATCGTACTCTAATTCGTCTAAAACTCGGTATATTTAGAGACTCTTTGGGGGTTTTCACCAATTGTATCTTTCTTTAATAAATAAAGAATAGAGTAAAGGAAGCACTTGTCGTCATTGTTTTTTATATTTACTATGGCTCCTTTATTTTACAATGCAGAAGGGGTTTTAATATATTTATGTCCAGACAAACGATTAATAGGAGCATATTTTGTTAAAATAAAGTGAATTTCCATAATATTAATAACACGCCATCCACTGCCTAAATGGGTGAATTGTTCTATTTTTTCATTAAGCTTATTAACCCCTTCACTTAAAAAGTTATCTGAAAATGTCTCCGCATTATTTGAAAAATAATTGTCACGGATCTCGCCATCTTTTTCAAATTTAATTAATATCGCGAATTGAATTTTAACGCTCCCCATTTTATTTATCTCAAAAATTAATTTATTACTGATTCGCTCAGTTAAAGTTACTGTAATTAGTTGCGCCTTAGATATATCAAAACGTAGAGTTTTGATAGCGCCATTTAAATTTACAGAAATGTTCGGCTCATTCTCTAATACAGAACCTCCGAATTGTATAATATTTTCATTATTTATAGTAGGTATAGTATTTTCATTAATTATAATAGGTATATTATTTATAATATTTTCATTATTTATAGTATTTTCATTATTTATAATAGGTATATTATTTATAATATTTTCATTATTTATAGTATTTTCATTAATTATAATAGGTATATTATTTATAATATTTTCATTATTTATAGTATTTTCATTATTTATAATAGGTATATTATTTATAATATTTTCATTATTTATAGTATTTTCATTAATTATAATAGGTATATTATTTATAATATTTTCATTATTTATAGTATTTTCATTATTTATAATAGGTATATTATTTATAATATTTTCATTATTTATAATATTAGAGTCATCATCATCACTGATTTCGATGACTTCTTTTTTAATTATTTTATTTGGGATATTAATTTTAATAGGTGCAGCAGGTCTTTTATTCTTTTTATTTGATGTTTTTTTATTTTGTAGTATATTCAAAATATCGACGTTATTTTTATTAATTTTCTTAAACATATTTATTTTACTAGACTTGAAAGAATTTAAATGAACCCCATGTTCCCTATAAAATTCTTTATATTTAATGTTCTGGGATGTTTTGCATATGGCGCAGATAAAAAATTTGATGCCATTAAATCTATGGCGGTAATATTTTTTCATTTCTTCATGGCAACTTTCATTATGTTGCAACGATGAGATGCAATATCTCGGATAAAAAGTGCCTAATAAAAATATTAAATTAAAAACCTATATAAAGTAACTATGATATAAATATCTAATAATTCTAACAAATAAACCTATATACAATAATATTTGCATGCTCACTGCAAACTATTTAATAATTCTAATAAATAAAACCTTAAATACAATAATATTTGCATGCTCACTGCAAACTATTAAATAATTCTAATAAATAAAACCTTAAATACAATAATATTTGTATGCTCACTGCAAACTATTAAATAAAATATCTATTAAAATAATTCCTATATAATTCATATATAATTCAATTACGTAAGATCTATAATAAAAATGCCTATATAATTCAAAAACTATTTGTTCAACTATATTTGTTTATAATTTATTATGTTAATATGTTTCAGTAATAATACTTTTTTAAAATATATTATAAATTAATGATATTTGAAGTATTATTAAAATAATACTTTAAATTTCATCAATTTAAAAATATATTTATCATAAAACTTTTGAAATAAATAGATCCTTATTATAAATTTATTATAAATTATTATAAATTATTGATATTTGATGTAATATTTTAATAATACTTCAAATATCATTAACTTAATTTCGATAAATAAAAATAAATAAAAAACTAACATTTATCTCCTGATTCCGACGAATCATCATCCTCTATAGAAGAGAGGTCCTCCATATCTTCCCCAGTAACGAGGGCATCTCCAAAAACGGTGGCATAATTATTGTCATCCCCAGAAATGGGGGCATCTCCAAAAACGGTGGCATAATTATTGTCATCCCCAGAAATGGGGGCATCTCCAAAAACGGTGGCATTATGATGATCATCTGCATCCAAATCAACTAAAATGTTTTTTAAATATATAATAAAATTAAATTAAAATTTACCATCTTCGATAATATCGTCTTCGCTATCGCTGATAACAATTGTATCTTCGATTAAATAACTTCTAAAATAATTTATAAATAAACATATATAAAATTAAATTTACCATCATCTTCGATAATTATAACATCATTTTCACGATCTAACTGATCTTGTATTTCTGTTAAAGTATACCAATCTAGAAAAATATAATAATAAAATTAAAAATAAATTAAAAATCCTTACCATTTTCATCGACCAACAATTGGCGTAAAATTCTTGAGTTCTCCATTTTAAAATTTTTGAAATCCCGCGAGTAAAATTTTGAAATAATTGTGACAAATTCTACATTTATCAATGTTTATAAAGAGAATAATATTTTCAGGATTTAGCCAATCACATTTAAGCAATACACACATATAGGTGAGAGATTTTTAGACATGTTTTCTTTGTAAAACACATGCAGTCTACACTGTGACTGCATGCGTTCTTTGTAAATCACATACATACTTTTGTTTGTATGTGTTTTCTTTGTAAATCACATACATTGAGTTTGCATGTGTTTTCTTTATTCAATTTTGTGTATGCATGCACTTATCATGTGATGATCACGCACTTATCATGCACTGTCTTTGTGATCACGCACTTAACATGCACTGTCTTTGTGATGATGCATTAGCTTTAATTAAACACATAATAATATTTATAATAATAATAATAAAAATAATATTAATAATAATAATATAAAAATAATAATAAAAATATTAATAATAATAATAATAATAATAATAAAAATAATAATATTTATAAAAACTAATAATAATTAAAAATATTAATAGTTAAAACATAACAATAAACATTAATACATTTATTAATCATCAAATCTCTTGGATAATAACCAAGCTAAACAATGTTGACCACATGTTAAGGTCCATGGTTTTTGATACATAGTTTTATTATAGACAATAGGTTTACCCATTGTTTGCAGTTTCGAAACCATTAAAGCCGGATAATAGAAACCCATAGGATCAAATACAAATATCTTGCTAGGTTTCATATATATTGCTAACCAATGTTCTCCACCGAGATGAGATGATTGAGTATTGACGATTATGGCTTGATTATTACGTAAATATGGAATTTTATCAAGAGGAAAAACCCCTAAAAATTCATGTCCTAGTATTTGTTTTCCAATTCGATAGACCTGAACAGAACTACATCAATAATATTAATAAAACATTTAAAAACTTACTCCATGACAAACTATCATAAATTATCTATACATTTATACCATTCAAACCAATAATGTTCGTTCAAACCAACACTGTTCTGTTTGCAGTTATTTGAACCTCATTTTCAAATACTCCATATATTACAACATGTACCGGTTCAGTTGTAGCTTTAGCAAACTTTATATCTAATCGTAAATTACCATTTTGAGGTAATTGACTCTGATTTAAATCGAAATCGGGTGCCAAAACAAATGTGAAGAATGGATATTTGCTTTTAAAATCTTCAAGAGTTATACCACAATTAAGGTTTTTATCCAAATAACCCATATTTCTCACTATACTCTGCATATATGTAGCACAATAATTATCATTATCGAAATCTTGAGTATATGTTTCTCTGTAATCACTATTTTTCGATAAAGTTAGCGATGTTACACCAAAGTTTTTGAAAATTGAGCTCGATGTTAAGTATGATCCATTATATTGAGATTCACTTTGAAATGTTGCCAATATAAAGTTGGGCATTCTTCTATCTCCAAATATTTGTTCCTTATAGAAAGAAGCTGAACCCTTAGCAATTGCAAATTGAACAATTTCCTTTGTTTTCAATGGATATATTGCATGCTTAGAATTAAGCCCCAATTGATGACCTGCTAATACAGAAGGCTCAACACGAACTCTTCTTACCAATAATTTTGCATCAACTAATTGAAGAATTGGTGCTGTGGTGGCACTTGTTAGTGATAATGCCGAATCAGATCTTTTCAATCTAATGTGTACATTAACACCTGGGAGTAAATATTTCGGTTGATCCATAAAATCGAGTTGTAATGATGAGCACATGGTAAATAATTTCGATCCTTTAATCCACTTTTTCCTATCATCATCACTACCATAACCCATAGGAGTTAAACATGTATTTTTAGTATCACTATTGTAATTTATAATAGTTTCTATTAGAGCTTTGTGAATATATGTACTGTTTCCACCCTCAATCTTGATATTATTAAATCCGAGAACTGCATCTTTAAAAAGTGTATGAAACAAGAAATTGTTTGGTATTACATCACTAGGTTCACCCAACGGTTTTCTATCTTTATCTACAACTTTGATCTGAACAGTTAACAATGTATCATTCAAATATAAATATTCAGTTTGGGAACCATTAATATAAAATTCAATATCGGTTCTACTATCCATAATAGAATTCATCGGGAATACCTCTTCAAAGGCCCCATTTCAATTACTGCTTGGGGAGATGGTCTATCAAATAAACACAATTCAGATTTACCACAAATCATTTTTGAAATATAGTTCCATGTCCTTTCATTCGTTTTTTTATATGTTTATGATGTCTTTTACGTTTTGGAATCGGTGTTGGTGCAGGTTCTTGTTTTTGAAACATACCTGCAACACTAGGTAGAACTTTCCCTAACTCGGATAATGCATTTGATTTCAGAGATGGCAATATTTTCTGCTCATTCATTATCACATCTTTAGCAGTTTTCATACCAAAACTACCAAGGCGTTTAAGAATAGGAAGTGCAAATCTACCAATTGTTCTCAACCAACCTGATCCATACTGTTTACTAATAAAATATGGTAATTCGCCACCACTTTGGCTACCACTATACATACTAATAATATCGTTATTGGCCATCTAATTTACGAAAATGTAATGTCAAATGAGTTTTTGTATCTTTACTAAATTCAATAAATTTACCGCTATCATCACGAATATTTATTTCTATATTGTTTATACATGATGTTGATACCGGTAAGTACATGGGATTATCGATATTTATATTGACAACTTCATCCTGGTCATGTTTATCAACCCAAACAGATTTCAAAAGAGGAACCAAAGAATCACTAACAATTATAGGATCGATGATGTTAGTATATATGAACATTTGCCTATGAAGTTTTATTATTTTTGGTTTGCGTACACCAAAAGCACTTGTCCTATATGTTTGGTTATCTAATCCCAATGTATTAGCCAAATTTTTATCAAATGTAATTTCACAAATGTTATTATTCAGACTGAATTTACATAATCCATCTTTAACAAATTCAATAGTTTTAAATATATGTAAACAATTGAATGAAATATATTTATGTAATTCTTCAAGTGTTTCAATATATAAATCATTAGTAAATGTAAATGTCTCTTCAACTTCATTAATATATGATAGTGATATTTTGATGTTTTCGATTGTTACACTTTTTTCATCAAATGTTTTGAAACGTATTAGGTATTCAGTACCAGGAACAACAATGTTAAGCTTATCACAACCCATTCGCTTGGCATCCTCAATACTTTCAAACTTTATTGTAAATGGACTATAATCACAACTAACATTCAATCCATCTTTGAAAAACATGCCACAATTTTCATCTAAAATCTGATTCGGAATATGACAATATCGTTCAAAATTATTAATTGAGAAAATACCACTACAGGTTTTGGGTACACGTTTCTTGAATCCGATTTTACAATGACTATAAAATGGGAATGTATTGTACACAAATGTAAAGTCTTGCAAAGCAATTTCCCAATTTCCATGTAAATAAATGGGATTTTGAAGATCAACCATAAATTTACTTGCTTGATTTTCCGGATGGATTAGTGGGCAACTATTACTCGGTAAAATTGTATAGAAACTCATTTTACTAGGTCTTTTGATGATATCCATGAGGGTTTTTGATATCCACGCCATTTAACATAGTATTGTTTATCCTTACCCACCATTTTAGTTTTCAATATTTTCTGAATTCTGAACACCGTAGGTTTGGAAATAACTTGTAATTCCTGTTCATAGAATTTCCCTTGTATTAAATTGTTATCACTATCTTTAATAACATACATTACAGGACTCTGTTTAGTATTAATTTTAGTAATTTGAAATACCTCATCACTCCAATTACTATCGAAATTTTTGATGAAAGGTGAAGCAGATATTTTACTAATTCTAACGTGATCACCAACTTTATATTTTGGTTTTGTAATAGCAACTGTTTTAGACCGTACTGATTTAGCTAATGTTTTCGAGCTGATATCTACGGGTCTCAAACCATTCAGACCTCGATGTGATGAATTATTATAACTAACAAGTATTTTCGGTAATACATTTATCCATATTTTATTACCTTGATGCACGAAATATTTCTTCAATCTATCCCTCAATGTCCGGTTAAATCTTTCAACATGAGCGGCTTTGTATTGAGAATGTACAGAATAATGATTTATTTTGAGACGATCCAGGATTTGCTTAACTTTACTATTGTAAAACTCCTTGCCTATAATAATAATAATAATAATAATATTAATAATAATAATAATACCTAAATCGGTTTGCAAATTGTCTGGATGCCCATTTTTAAACATTGAGTTAATTGCTTTAGATATTTCCTCGGCAGATTTTGTCTTTGTTGGTAGACCGCGGGCAAAACGACTGAAAACATCGATACACGTTAAAATATATTTATAACCCTTGTTAATTTTCGAATACGGTATCATCTCCATCAAATCCATTTGCCATAAATCATTAATACCGAATGTCTTATAAGCTCTCGTTGGAAATCTTTTCCGCATCGGTTTGTTTAAACTGTACGCAAGCTGATCTGACAACCACTTTTGCGTTTCCTTTTTCGACTTTGGGACTCTTTTCTTTAACTTTGCCACTCCACCGAAACCTGCCTCGTCTTCTGGGTTCGTCCAAATCTTCTCCATTACAACAAGATGATTTAAATTTTAATTTAACATTAGGTAATGATTGCCCCATCGTTTATTGTGATAATAATGATAATGCTAATGGTAACATTGCTCCAATAAAACCACCTTGTTGTTTATATATGATTTTTCTCATTTGCTTACGATTTTTATTATTTACTAGTGATAACAAAGGCTTACGATGTTTATTCAGTACTAGTTTTTTAGAATTACTGATTTTAATTTTACCTCTGACTACTTTTAATAGAATTTTGAGTAAATCATCGACAACAAAAGTTGGAAATGATTGTAAAATAGACATTCTTTTCATACTCGAACCTTTAACAATGCATTAAAATATGGGAAACTCCTATGATTTTTTACAATTTTATCTGTTTTCTTACTCTTTTTAATAATGTTTTTCGAAATTAGATTCATTGCAGGGTAATTCTCAGTTATTAGCTTTTTAGATGGTGTATAACTGGTTTTTGGTGGAACTTTATTTATAGTCTTTTTAATACTCTGTCTAAGTTTTCGGATATTTTTAAGCCTGGATTTCATAAACATTTTTACATGTTAAAGTTTTCAACTTTGTTTATATACCATGGAACTTTCTTTATTGAAAATATCGGTTTTTACCCGTAAATCGTCATTGCATTGTTATGTGAAATCAAGAAATATATATCCATGTGGTGATTTTGTAGCATCTTGAAATGCACTGATGAGAAAATTACGATTATTAGGGTATGCTTGTCGAGCAAGAAAATCAATAACTGTTGCATCTCTAGGATTCTTGAAAATAACTAAATATTGAACATTTAAATTCCTTGTTCGATGGGCGCCACCCTGATGAAATAGATTTTGAGTAATAAAGATCACAGTAACACCAACATGTCTACTGATTTTTGTGAATAAATTATTAATATCCTTTTCTTTATTAGCTTCCTGATACAAATCATCAATAATGATGACATCACCTTTCCTTAAATGACTTGACCAGTTTTTATCGAAACCCTTTACTATTTTCATGTTTTTCAATTTACAGAAATTATCTTGAGTTAATCCATGTTCTTCATCTGCACCCCTATGCCAATAAATCTTGTTGAATTTTGTTTGAAATAAATTAGATTTCAGTAATTTACACACAAACATAGTTTTACCACTACCACTTGGGCCGACGATTTGATATACAGCATCATTTCTTAATTCCATTATTAATTTGTATAATTATAGGTTTTTGTTTATATTATATGATTTAATGAACTCTTCCTAAAAATTATATATATAGCTTAATATTTCTTTATTGTTTAATTATGTTATCAAATATAAATTATAAAGGAACTTTCGATGTATCAAAAATGACGTTTCCAAATGGTAAACCACAGCAAATTGTAGATAGGAGTGGAAAATATCCTATAATATTTTTCAAATCCGGCAAATGCAGAATCATGGGATGTAAGAAACCTTTGGATGTCAATAAATTACAATATAGAATAAAGGATATTAAAATACAGTCAATTACAGTTACCATGGATATAGGACAATCTATCAATCTATACAACATGTCAACAAAATGTCTTTGTATGTTCGAACCAGAATTATTTCCTGCACTGAGGCTTTTAAAATACAACCCAATGTGTGTTAACGTGTTTGCTAGTGGCAAAATAGTTATATTAGGGGTGCGAAATCTAGAGTACAAAAATATTGTTTGTGATATACAAAATGAAATCACCGGATTGGTCGATATCTGATTGGCTAATGATTGATTAAAACAACTTGCTTATTCATTTGATTTCATTTTTAAAATGGAAAATACTTCAAGCACAAAATTAAGCAAAAAAGAGATCGAAAATTATGGTAAATTTATTATTTATTATTTATTAATATTAATATCTTTGTTTCCAGATAAATATCAGGCCGTATTCATTTGATTTCATTTTTAAAATGGAAAATATTATGTATGCTATGCCAAAGAAAAATTTCGCTGAATACGGTAAATTTATCTTTTTTTATTTCATTTTTTATATTTTATTTAGACCAATATATCCCAATGATAATAGATCGCATTATTTATTACTATCCTCAAATAAAGGAGATTTTGAAGAATCAAGAACCTTCAATGCATCAACAGTTAATATATAATGAAACACGAATCGATATTTCCAATCTGATTAAACAAGCCCTTTGGGACAATGAAATAAACCGAATGGTCAAGGAGATGGAAACTGAATTCCCCTGCATTCTGGGGTGTAGCTGCTGTGATTTCCGATTTCAGCGCTATGTCGAATGGAATCTGACAAATTCAATACGAAATTTTCAAAAAATGAAACTGTTAAGAAAATAAATGTATTTTATTTTGATTGTTTTGGTAGTTTTATTGTTGGTAATAAATGTTTTTGTATTTTATTTTTGTTGTTTTGTTAGTTTTATTTTGGTAATAATAATAAATGTTTTTGATAGTAATAGTTTTATTTTGATGTTGGTAATAATAATAAAAATAGTAATTTTATTAGTATAGTAATAATAATAATAATAATAAAAATCATGATAATTAAAATAATAACAATAATAATAATAATGATAAAAAAACACGTGATATTAATAATACATTTTATATAGATGAATGTGTAAAATCATATATGTAAACTCAACGGGTTAATTTACATACAGTTTTCCAGTCACGCACTTATCTTGCACTGTCTTTATGATCACGCACTTATCATGCACTGTCTTTGTGATGATGTATTAGCTTATCTTTAATTAAACACATAATAATAATATTTATAATAATAATAATAAAAATAATAATAATAATAATATTAATAATAATATTAATAATAATAATAATTATAATAATAATAATAATAAAAATAATAATAATAATAAAACACGTGATGTTAATAATACATTTTATATAGATGAATGCGTAAAATCATATACAAAATCCACGAGTTAATTCACATACAGTTTTCCAGTCACGCACTTGTCTTGCACTTATCATGCACTTATCATGCATTGTCTTTGTGATCATGCATGATTCTGATTGGTTAATCAGTATCTGTCAAAGTGTATAAAAGTGCGTCACCACATTATAAAGATCATAAATCAAACATGACCAAGAAAATAAGTGTCCAACCAGTTCAGATGTTCCACAATTATAAAATGTATTTTTTAAAGGAGCCTATCAATATGCAATTGGCAAATCCAGTCAAACTCAATAAAACGCAATTTCAATCTCTTGCTGGTACTCTCTCAATGTTAGATATCAAGGATATTGATAATACATTCAAAAAGATCAATTCCAATTTAAAATGCAATGAAAATGCTTTCTTCACGAGTCAATATACCAGATATTATGATGCATTTACAGAAATTGGATTCAAAGAACAGGAAAACTGGTATATAACAATAACAATCCAAGGATATAAAGCAGATCAAAACGATGTGCTTTCTCCAATCTGGAAAATTGTTACTGCTAGACTTTCACAGTTATTTTAATGTATAGTGTTTAATAAATGTATTAATGTTTCTTTGTTTTTCTATAAACAAAATTATAAGTAGTTTTAAAATAGTGTTAAAATGATGTCTGAAAAAGGTAAAATATAAAATATAAATAATTAATTCATTTTGGTTTAGAATATTTAATAAACTTTTTGTTTGATAAACTTGAAGAAATAACCGGTGTAAAAATTAGAGATATGTTGACTCTAGTTGAAGCATTGAGTAAAGAATCGGATTGCGAATCTGAATGTCAGAGTGATGAAATTGTTAATGATGGGGATACTGAAATTATTAATGATTCTGAAGAAATTATTAATGTTGAAGAAGCTACCGAAATTATTAAAGATGAGCCTACCGAATTTAAGAATTGTATTGATCATGTTATAGAAAATATTATGATAGAATCTTGTGGTGATGAAGAATGTACATGTAATAATCAATAAATCTTTAAAATATAGTTTTTATTAATAAAAATAACAAAGAAATATTTATTAAAATCTATATGATAAACCTTATTACATAAATATAAAACAGATACTCCAGTGAATAGTTTTAATAAAAATTTGCAATTCTCGATATAAATATCAGAGCGTTTGGCTTCTGCGGCAACTTGAATAATAGCTGTCCATCCACCGTTTGATTCTACCCACGGATCAATTTTTGTTTCTATCACCTAAATAATAATAAATTATTAACAATATAAAGTAATATACCTCTATAGACCATTGGAAATAATTTTCATAGTCGGATCCAGATTTTAATATCATGTGTTTCATGTACATTAATCCTACTATTATTCGCATCCATTTATTATTTTCATCAAACATGTAACTAAATATTGATTGGAATGCCTTCTTTCTCTCCAATGGTGGCAAATTGAGAATTTTTTCATAATCGAATCTTCTCTATTATTAGAGATCAGCTCATTCAACAAAGTTATAAAAAATTTAGTTTCTGGCATTTTATAAAAATATATGAAAGTGTAAGCTTATTTATACTATATTCGACCAATCAGAATCATGCAATACTAAGAAAATATGTAAAAATATATAATGGAAATGGCAATGATGATTTGTTGGCACTGTTAACTTGTTTCAAGCTGTTGCCGCCACTGTTAACTGGGTGTTGTTGTAATTTCGTTATACGATTGAACTGATCAGTTGTTTTATTAGAATAAAATTTTATACTATATTGAACTTGATTCATCATTTTTTCATTAAGTTTATGATTTTCTTTCAATTCTAATATTGATTTTCTTAATTCATTTTTGATAGTACCAATGGTCTTATTTAAATATATAATATCATCATATAATTCGTTTTTAGCTCTTTTTAAAGTCTCATATGTATGTTCAAATCGGAATTCTAAATTACTCATTCTTTCAGATAATCTTTTGACTGGAGTTTTCAAATATCTAGGCCTATCTATCATATACAAAATATCCATCAATACAGCGGTATCAGGACATACACATCTTGTTGAATTTTTACCTTGAACGGTTACAACAATTGAGTTGGCCATATTAAAAACTAATAATATTATTAAAATTTCTTTAATCATTTTCAAATCTATATAAATTAATATTTATTGTTTATAGCTAAAGATGTGTGTGTGTGTGTAAATTAGTATAAAAGTAATTGTTATTTCAATTTTTATCATTAAAATGATTGTACCGAGCGCAGTTCAAGCTATGAATGAAATAAAACATTATGGTAATTTATTATTACTATTATTATTATTACTTGTTTTTTAGATGATTATTTTAAAGTTATTAAAGAACGTCTGGAATTCTATTATCCAGAAATACATGGAATCATGGATAAGCCAGCATCAATAATTCCAGACTTGATATTCAATCATACATCAATATGGATATTTACTGTAATCGATGAGTTCCTATGGGATATCGAACAAAACAATTTGTCCAAAGATATGGAACCCGAATACCCTTGTGGTGATGGATGTCATTGCTGCGCTGCCAGATATCGGAAGTATGTGGAATGGGCTTTGAATAAAGCTCTTCGAAAATACTACTATAGTAGAATTATCTCTTTATAATAAATTTGTTGTATATGTCGCGGTTTTCATTATATAATAATAATGTTAATAATAATAATAATAATAATAAATAATAATAATAATAATAAAAATAAAAATAATAATAAAAATAAAAATAATAATATTAATAATAATAATAATAATAAAAATAAAATAATTGACTTGATTAAAACAAACAATTTAATTTAATAATAATAAAAAAAAATTTACAAAATATATACTACTTATTTTTATAAGTAGTAAATTTAAATTTTAAAATGTTTAAAAATAATATGACATTAAGAAATTTTGAATGACCTTGAAAAAATATGATGAGTCATCCAATGACCTTGAATGAGTCATGGTCTTTGTTTAAATGACCTTGAAAAAATATGACGAGTCATCCAATGACCTTGAATGAGTCATGGTCTTTGTTTAAATGACCTTGAATGAGTCATTGTCTTTGTCTTAAAAATTTTTTGTACTTTTGGACTTAGAAAAATTTTCTCTCGGCGGGGGGGGGAGGGGGTAGTGTGCTGGATATGACATGTGCTGGATATGACACATCCCACTACTATAATTAAATTGTACCCACATGTCACTAGTGGCATAATATGCTTACTAGTGCATCCATAGATGAATGAAGAGCATAGATGATACTTGGGGTATGGCATACTTCCAAGTACATCAATAAACGAATTATGAATGTCCAAAATTTTACATCATGTCATCAGGGATATGGAATACTTCCTGATGCATGACTCTACTTCAAAAACGTCTATTTGATGATAGTGATAACAATCTCCAAGTGAATTAATGGCAGTAAAAATGCTCATTATTCACTACATAGAAGATAATGGGATGATAACTGACCGATATCATCCTATCAGCGGACTTATCCAACTAGAGATATGTCCGTGAAGCATCGCATAATGATGCTAGTATGTAGTTAGTAGCACACTGCAATACAAAAAATTGCATAATAAAATAGGGGAGGGGGGGGGTTTATTTACAGATTAATTTCGGATTATCTTGATTACATAATAATGTAATCAACTTATTTAATTTTGTGTGTATTTTACTTAATTTTTGTGTGTATTTTTTTTTGAAATTTTTTTCGAGTTTTTGGCGCGATTTTTTTTTGAATTCAAATTTTTGGAACATTTTTTTAAATTCAAATTTTGGCGAATTTTTGAAATAAAATTGAAATATTTTTTTTGAATAAATTTTTTTTTCAATCACACTATAGTCAGGGGTATTTTTGAAAAAGACTAAAATAAATTGGCTTGAATCGCCTAACGATAAAAAAAGCATAAAATTAAAATTGGCTTAAATCGCCTAAGATGAACACACTATAGTCAGGGGTATTTTTAACTCGTAATAAAATACAATGCAATATTTGGTCTCAATACTTTATATAGGTAAATATACGCATAAAATAAAAATGGCTTGAATCGCCTACTGATAAAAAATTGACAGGGGTATTTTATAAGATTGTTAAAAAAACATTTATAATAATGTAATAATAATAATAATGTAATCAACTTATTTAATTTTGTGTGTATTTTACTTAATTTTTGTGTGTATTTTTTTTTGAAATTTTTTTCGAGTTTTTGGCGCGATTTTTTTTTGAATTCAAATTTTTGGAACATTTTTTTAAATTCAAATTTTGGCGAATTTTTGAAATAAAATTGAAATATTTTTTTTGAATAAATTTTTTTTTCAATCACACTATAGTCAGGGGGTATTTTTGAAAAAGACTAAAATAAATTGGCTTGAATCGCCTAACGATAAAAAAAGCATAAAATTAAAATTGGCTTAAATTGCCTAAGATGAACACACTATAGTCAGGGGTATTTTTAACTCGTAATAAAATACAATGCAATATTTGGTCTCAATACTTTATATAGGTAAATATACGCATAAAATAAAAATGGCTTGAATCGCCTACTGATAAAAAATTGACAGGGGTATTTTATAAGATTGTTAAAAAAACACTTGAAATATTTGTTCACACAATTTTTATAGGTAAATTTAGGCTCTAGATAAAAATAATTTAAAATACCTAAAGTAAATTAAGATAAATTAAAGTACATTAGGATACATTAGAGTATATTAAAGTAAATTAAGGTAAATTAAAGAGTCTCAAGTAAATTAAAGTACATAAGAGTATATTAAAGTAAATTAAAGTACATTAGAATACATTTAAGTATATTAGAGTAAATTAAGGTTCCTCTAGTAAATTAAGATACATTAGAGTACATTAAGGTAAATTAAAGTAAATTAAAGGGTCGAAAGTCAATTTAAGTACATTAGAGTACATTTAAGTAAATTATGGTTCATAAAGTAAATTAAGGTACATCAGAGTAATTTAAAGTATGATAGAATAAATTTAAGTAAACTAAGGTTCTTAAAGTAATTTAAGGTGCCTAGAGTAAAGTTAGGTAAGAATTTTTTAAAATTAAATAGAGTCAACAGTTAAGTTACATAAGGGTAAATTTTAAAGCTGAAAATTTTAAAAGCAGTTATAATAGGCAAATTACATAAGGTAAGAATTTTTAAAGTTAAAGAGTCGACAATATTACATGATAAAATTTATTAAATAAAATTTTTAGTATAGTTTTATCGATCAATTTAAAAATATGTATAAAAGTTATGGGTTGATAACCGGCCATTATCATCCTATCAGCAGACATAACCAATCAGAAGTATGTCTGTGAAGCATCAACTAATGATGCTCAATTGGGCCGTGAATTGACATGGACTGGAGGAGGGGATTGGTGGGAGTTCTGCCTGTTTAAGCAGGGTGTTGTGATGGCTACTGATGATCCCCATGGGAAACACAATATAACCAACTAACAGTAGAATCATAAAACAGCTGAAACCACCATGTTTCAATTTATCCGTATGGATTATGACTACTCTTAGGAGAGGTTGGTAAAGCCAAGTTTCGGGACAGCTAACGAAAGTTAACTCGTTAGCCGGATCACCGACCTGCCCTCTCGATATCTATTGCAATACATAAATGTAAATATTTATCGGGACCTCTTCATATGATATAAGGATAAAACATTGATAAAACAAAATATAATTACGAACATCTAAATTTATTTAATCTGAAAGTTTAGATTTACATAAAAATTACGACAAGCATAATGAAAATCAAAAAATCCTTACTTAGACTAAAATCGATAAAATCAAAATTCAAGTCAAGTTAAAATTCAAGTTGAAAATTAAGTGTTAAAATAGTGAATTTGGTCACTGTTTATATAGTATTCTCATGCATGTTGCGACCAATAGGCGATTTTTCGCCATTTCAAGGGCTTTTTATTGTTTTTGTTAATTTAAAATTATTTTTATATTTTTTTATATATTTTACTTTATTTTTTGATATATTAATTTTATGTTGTTGAATCTATTTTTTTATTTTTATTTTTATACAATATTCTTTTTAGCCCTTAACATTTTGTTTCTTGGTCGCCGCTTCTGCCTGTGTTTTTTCTAAACCTTATTTTTCAAGGTTTTGGGAGTTTATTTTATTTCATATATGTTTCTTTTTGCCTCTGCATGCGTTGATCGATTTTATTAATATATGTTTTAATTAATTTTGTTATATTTTAATTTGTTTATTTGGTGTTTTTATTTTATTTTTGGTTTCTGCTTGTGGTGCATGTGTATGTACAGTGACCATTTTCCTTATTTTTATTTCATTTTTTTTGTTTTAATTCACACTACAATTTTTGTTTTAATTTTGGCTTTAAGCCCAACAATAGAATCAACTCTTTAATGCAAAATTTACCTAAATATGACTGAAATCTGACTTTTTGTTCAAAATCCGACCCCTCCCAACGATAAAAACACCCAAAGTACCTTGAAGCCACGGTTTTTGAGCCCAAATTCGGTTTTTTCGTTCAAAAGTAATCTAAAAATATTGTTGTTTGAAAACAATCCGACCATTAAATCAAAAATTCAAAACGAAGGTTATTCAAAATGACGAATCTATTTAAACAAAAATTACAAATGACGACCACATTATTTAAACAAACAAAAAAGTAGAGGGGAGATATCGCAAAAAAAGTGGGGGCATCACAAAAAAAAGTAAGGGGTATCGCAAAAAAAGAGTAGTGGAAAAAATTTTGAAAATGCAAGGGAGACCCTTACTTTTTCTAAAGATCGAAGATTTTACATTGGATATAGGAAGTACATTACTATTTACTATTACTCTTAATACACTGGATGAACGAATCTTGCTTATGAAAACCAATAGCAAACATTTTCAGTTTTTATATGAAATTTTATAACTCAATGATATAGACTCTATATTATAGATGACAAAACAATAGAAAAGTATTTTTCTAGTCTCCAGTCAATAATTTCGGCCGAAAATAAATCAGATATGAATGCAGATGATCTTCAAGAAGAATTACGCGATGAGCCCCTAAACCTTTGGATATTCTACATTATCTGTACCGAAATGACTTAATTATTTGGTATGCAAAAACTATTGTAACTTTGAGAATTTTATTAATGGTTTCTGTCTCTGTATCTAATGGAGAAAGGAGTTTTAAAAAATTAAATTAGCCAAGCACTAACTAAGAAGTTCAATAAACCAAACCAAAGTTAGAAATCTTTCATTGATTTCTGCTAAATCCACATTGGATGCCATATTATACTTTACATCTAGAATTAACAGGTTTGCTAAATTGAAAGTTGTATATTGCTGTAGTTAATATCATTATTAAAAAATAGTATTTGTATATTTTGTCCATTTTTTTTTAAAATTATTGAGATTGTACGAAATTTGTCAATGGAATTGAAACTCAATCTGACTTCTCGTTTTCACAATCAACATAATCAAAGTAGTCAATCTCAAGAAAATTTTTATTTTACAATTTTAAAAAGTTTCAACAACTCACAAATAAGACATAATCAAGCAGGGTAAACACCCAAAGGATATCAACCTCAATCGTAAGATCAAAAAACTATGTACTTTTCCTTTATTTATCTCTTGTCGCTCCTCCCGGTAATTTTCATTTTATCTTTTTTTATCTCTTTTCATTTTTATTAGTATATCAAAAGTATAATTTACAATAAATAAATAAATAAATAAATAGACACATAAAGATCAATATCAATCACATACTCATCAAATGTTACTATAAATTAATAAACTGTGAAAATAAATCACAGATTGTCTAAATAAATGAAGTGATCATCAATTGTCATATATTGTCATAAATTGAAGTTTAAATCATCTGATTATCATTATTCTTATTATCACCAATAACCATCCATTATTTTTTGATCTATATTTATCCTATGTATATTTATTTTATGTATATTTATACTATATTTATTATTCCCTATTATTTAATGTTTTAATCTTGAAAATGTTAATCTGTTTCAACCTTCGTACATTTGAATTCTCAACAATTATTCCAGGAATTCAAGTTTTATATGTTTTAAAACCCGGCGTAATTGTTTCTCAAATATCCAATATACGGGGTAATTTACTTCCCGAGCTCTATATACAGCTCGGCTCTCTAAATATAACAGGTTTACTTAATCGCTCGGGTTTTCCAACTGGGAAATTAATTAATTTTAATTTCCCTGGAAATCTCTCTTTAAATTTTTATTATTGTTGGACGAAAGAGCCTTGAAAATTTGTTTGAATGTATTATTTATATAGCACAAAAACCCAGCACCAAGATAACTCAAATCTAATACATTACTTCAATTAAACACGATAAAATTCTAAAAAACACAAAATCAATATAACATCAAATAAACCCAAAATAAAATAAATTAATACATAAAATGCATCAAGTTCAGCAAAAATTTTACATAAAAATAACATGATAAGAAAATTTGACCGAAAATTGAGAATTTATAAAAAAGTAGAAAATTAATGAATAAAACGATTTAAAAAAATAATTTTGATTGAAGAAATTCAATTAAAATATTTAAGAAATAAATTGTCGATCTAAATAGAGATAACATAAAATAAAAATAATTTGTTATTATTATTACTGAGACAAATAAACAATAATAAAGTAAATAATCAATTCAGATAATGTTATTTATTGATTTTGTGTAAATTAATGTTTCTCTGCTTTCAACATCTAGTTTTACATCTTTTCATAATAAGATTTTACCTTGCCATTCATTCTATCCCTAATCACGTTTTTACATCTATTTCATGTGTTTTCAACTTTTTTTACTTTTATTTTTTGAACATTAACAATATATTTAAGTTGTTTTATCGTCAGATTATTTTATTAATATTTACATTTTTTATTAAATATATTACGGTTCTCCAGTAATTCTAATAATATTTTGAGACTCCCCTTTTACCCCGAGTCAAAGTCCCTGGCCTATAAATGTAATTTTTCGGGTGATTTATAATTTATGGTTTTCCCATAGGAGACTGAGAGATGAAATTATGTTATGTAAAATAATTATTTCATTAACCAATTGAGATTTACTCTCGTAACATAAAATAAAGTCTAATTTGGATAAAGTCTAACTATGATATCTAAATGTTGAAGTACATATAAAATTTCAAATAACAAAAAATGATTTACTCAGTTATAAATTTATATTTACATGAAACACTATAAAAAAAATTGAAAATAGTAATATATTTTGAAATTGAGTATATTATATATCTACAAGCACAAGATCTGTCTATAACACTTGGAGCAAACTCCCATGTTAGTGCGAGACTGATCCCTAATATGTTACATATTAAAGTATTCATTTGACTCATTTGAATCATTTGGTGGAATAATTCGCTAACATTGACTGTTGTTTATCACCAAGATATTAATAATTCGCAACGATATCACTAAATAGTAACATTTTTCAAACAAAAAAATATCGAGAATTCTTGTTGAAGATGTGGGATTTTTGATGTACATCGCTCATTTAGAACGATTATGCAAATGAGTTAATAAGACTAGATAGAGCTGAATAAACTCATTGATAATATTGTTGGGGTTAACAAAATGCACAAAAATAAAAATGGAAAATCAATAAAAACATTGATATTCGAAATAATAATTAAAAAGGCAAAATCAATTAACATTATTTTTAAATAAATATTTATCGGTGGAAACGGGTATGGGCAAATGCCAAATGACGAGACAAATCCAAATATAATAAAATTAAATCGATCGGGAGTCCTTAGAAGGAAATATTTAATAAAAATAGAAATTAATTAAAAATTAATTGGCTAATGGGAAGTCTGAGCCAACAGAAAACCCGAATAGTGTGAGAAACCCGGAACGTCAACAAATTTTCTAATTACGGAAAACGAAATTGGGTGTCGAAGAAAACCCGGGATAAAAGAGAATTCCGCCATCAAAATAATTATTGTAAACAAATGAAAACCCCGGGAGCCCAGAAATAACTAATTTGGTTTTGGGCAGAGATGTCAAAAATGCCAAAACCAATTTAGTTTGCGGGTGACTTGAGTTTTGAGATGATTATAAAAAGAAAAGGTAAATCAACAAAATTGCCAGTTGGTCGAAGAAAATATTTCAGAGAGTGGAGTAAAGGAGGTAATAAACTTAAAGATAAATCAACCAGTCAAATAAATTGCGCACCAGGCAGCGACATCTCCCTTTGGAAGACGTATCCCTACTCATTGAATTTTGTGAAATCGTGCAGAGTAATTGTGTAGAGTATTGTGAATTGAATCGATTTTTTGTGAAAGTTGTGATATATAAATTGGAAATAAATCTTATTGTGTTGGGTTAATTAAATCGATTAAAGAAGGACACCAAGGAGTCAGACCTAAGCACCGACATTCTTTAATAAAACCCAACTATAAAAACGAAATCAATAAGTTTATATTAAAGTAACACACAAACATAGTTATATGCTGAGTTTTAATGTTGCGATGAATCAACACATTGAGTAAAGAAATTAATACAAACTTAATTCCAACATACAAAACCAGCACATAGTAATACATATGTTGAGGTTGTTAAATTTAAAATTATTTTAAATGGTTATAATTTCCATATAATTAAGAAGGAATGCTTAAAATTCTAAACCATAAGAAAGCAACAAGTTATCGAATTAAAATTTGAAAAACGGGTTAGATGCAGAAGAGATGATAGGGTAGATCGTGGCAAGAACGGATTTATCAGAATTTTTTCAGATAGGGTTAAAAAACGAGAAAGCGTTTAAAACAGAAAATCGTTTATTAAATTACTAAATGAATTAAAGCAAACTCGAGTTAAGTAAACATAAAGAAAAGTTAAGAAAGTGAATTTTGGAAAACAAATATTATGACAGTATGAATAATAGCTATGTTGAGAATTTGGTTAGTCTGTCCCCTTAGCCCCATGTTGTTTTGTAACTTGGAGAATGGATTGAAAATTTGAGTCTTTTCTTCAAGTAACAACAATAATAAAATTAATGATAAAAATAATGATAGAAAAATAAAAAAAGAATTTAACATAAAGTAAATGAATAAGAATCAACATTTTTTCATTATATATTAATTGGAAATTTGTGATTTTGGAAAGAAAGATTGTGTTTTAATATTTGGGGTAAATTGTAAAAAATAGAAATTTTGTGGTTTTGTAATTTGTGAGTGTAATTTAAGAATAAAAAGGTGTAATTTGAAAAATAAATTTTGACTTTAAACCGTTCAAAATGTTGTTAGTATGTTCGAATTATAATGAAATTCCTGAAGTTCCAGTTCTTAATAGATTTTCAGGGCATGCTTATGAAAGGAGGTTAATTGATGAATACTTAACAACCAGTGATTTAAATCCAGTCACTGGGGTACAGTTTTCTCGAGATAATTTGATTGAAATTAGAGTTCTAATGCACGTGAAATCGAAACCACCCAGTTTTACATCCATTCCAGCCTTATTGAAATCTTTTCAGGATGAATGGGATGCTTTGATCCTTCAACAATTTATCATGAAACAAGAGAACCAGGCTCTTAAATGTGAATTGTCTCACGCTCTTTATCAATACGATGTTTCGGGTAGAGTTGTGACTCATCTAACCAAAGAGGCTAACACAGCTCGAGAAGCTTTGTCTACTCTTAAACCACAAGTTGGAATTATATCTCATATTGTTTCTCCTCAAGCTGCACAATTCGATAAAAGTGAAGCAGAAAAAACTCTTCGTTGGATGGATATGTTAAATGCTACAGTTCCAAGTCGTATTAAAACTGCACTTGATAAAATCCCAACAAATATTCAAGAATGCTATATGAATGAATATCACAACTTTCTGTTTGATGGTCTATTTTTGGGATATTTGATGGCAGCGTTGGGTTTAGGTCATAGTGAACAATCAAATGGAAAAACCTGGACAAATTCTGACGCAAATATTCTCATCCTCAATCAAGTAATATCAACCCATCTGAATCAATTCAATAAAAAATCACAATTGGATCTGTCGATCGGGGTTCTTCCACAGCTGCGATGTCTCTGCATTCTCGTGGGCCTTGTTGCAATCGATAATAAATTAATTAAAACGATGACGGAATTCACCAGGCAATTAGCAGTTTAGTTTCTTAAATTTAACATGTCAATTAAAAACTAAATTATAATCAATTCCTAACTTTTTCAAAAACCCCTGCAAACAAAATAATATTAAAACTACGATCTAAAGTTGTTTTTAATCATTAATGCTTTTTAGTTTTTCTTTTGAGGATATTTTAGCAAGCATGAATTAACAATTAAAAATGGAATATTAATACACAAACATTCAATAAATATTTAATATATTTAAATTACAAACATTTCTAAATATTAATTTTACAATCAAGCAATTTTATCATTCTATAATTTATTCATTATGTAACTTAAATTATAGTTCAAACCGCGTTCGCAGTCTACACTTAATGCTTGAAATGTGCTATAAATGTATAGCAGAATCGAGAGCTCTTTCATGTCTTCATTCTTCATAGCATCACTTGACGTTGGTGAAAGTTTGAATTGTCTCAGTCTTCATTTTTTCCGCAATCAAGAATTTGAAGTCATCATATTGATCATTTACCTTTGAGATGACACTCTTTTGACAGTTAGATATAAAACCCGAAAACCTTCTTAACATTTTGTTCAAACTGCCTTTGCCAAATTCGAAACCTGGCCATTTTTTAATGGTGAAATGGTCAAATGCTTGCCAATCCACCTATTCATCATCTGAAAATATGTTCTCAAGGTGGTTACACAACAGTTCAACAAATCTAAGAATTTCAGTCATGTCGATATCACGGTCAATATAATTAAGAATTTCCTTCACTGCGTTAATCCAATAAACTGTTTCTCCGAGATATTGGAATCTTATTTTACATATTTTGGCATTTACAAACTGAAATGCTTCAATAGTTGACAAAATACTTCGCTGAAAGTATTTGCATATTGATGCCAGTTCTTCTAAAATATCATCATTAATCGAAACTGCGGATAAAGAAGTTTCATCAAACCGTAACTACTGATTGGATCATTGCTCATGTTTAGCTGTTCAGTGTAATAGTCGATTAACATGTTGTAGTTTCGCACAAAGGCGGCAACTGCTAAACACCTAGCTAACCATCTCACCTCATGAAAAGGACGAAATGCCACGGCATCACTTTCTGCGGCATTATCCAATTTCCGAAACTTCTTATTGTAATAAACTGTTCTAAGTAACGTTTCAATATCATGCATTAATGAAACTTGCTTCCAAGCATCATCAATAGCCAAATCTTCTCAATGAGCAACGCAATGTTGCTCAGACAAATGATATATCTCACACCTCAGAATTGCTGCTACTTCATTATTTTTCCCTAGAATGATAGATGCGCCATCTGATGTAAACATTACCATCTTCTGCAAATCAAGATCATTTTCCCGATATAATTTTTTTATTGCCGTCACAATAGAGACGCTATGGCATGAGGACAACTTCATCATACCGCTGAATATTGTCCTACAAACAATTTCTGTTTCATGTCGATACTTGAAATAAGCTATCAGCATTTTCTGAACTAAAATATCGGTACTTTCATTTGTTATTTATGTAAGGAATGCAGATTGTCGCAATTCAGTCATAAGCTGAGTTTTTATGACAAAGCTTATACATTCAAAAAATTCAAATGCATAGATTTTGATGCGCTAACTTTCTTGAATTTTAACTTATTTGGCAATATGCTCATGAATATCCGGTACCGAAAGCATAGATGCATTCAGTTTAATAGCAAGAATAACGTTATCAATTAACACTTTTACCAAATCTGAAGTTGAACGGTTTCTCTCTTTCATCTCTATCTAACGCTACGATCTACCGTACTCTCCTATAGTATTTGCAAAATTCTACCACTGTTCTGATTCCGTAGTTTTGTAACTGATTCAGTATGTACTTTTTCACTGAGATGCCGCTTTAAGTAATCAAGTTTCCATTCCTCCCATTTCTTTCCGAGTTGAAATCTCATGCAGCATTTGTGTTTGAGCAAATTATGCAAATAACAGCGCCAGCATCATTGCATGTGAAAATATCTCCAGGTTTTATCTTCTGCTTGTTAAATGATGAAAATACACCATTTCCGATAGTTTCGATAACCCACTCTTCTTTGAATCTTAAACAAGTTTTCTTCAACTTTCTTTTTTGACATTATGACACAGATAATGTGATTTTAAAATAAAAATAAATTACAACTTCTTAATATAACGATATAATAAATCAATTAACGTCTATTTGTATTTTAAATAAATTCGGCCACAACTTTATGACACTTAAGTTAATTTAATTTAATTACATTATTATCCAATGAAATTTTAAATAATTAAAATTAAATAAATTTCTGTCTTAATATAAATGTAGGGCCACAAAACCTCCAAATAGTGCATCCAACAGCGTTTAATAGTGGTTAGTCGGTAAATCACACGAACTATGACTTGTAGCCTTGCGTGATTCGACCAGACTACGAGCATCAAGTAAAGACGCTGCAACCAAGAGTCACGCCAATTTTGTTAGCATACTTACCTGGTATGCTGACTATGGAAACTGCGAAGATGCTTGTATCTAGTGCGCAGATGAGTTTCAGTAGCTGCGCGGCCGCGTGACCAAGCATTGCTCAATAGGTCAAACACGAATCGAATCATTGTACCTATGCATAGAAACACCTATATGGAGATTAAAAAGAAAATGTCAAATAGTAAGAACTAAACCTTCCAAACACATTAATAAATACATATCTCGGAAAATACCTACAGCTAAAAAAACAACGACAACCTCAAATACCAAAATTCCAAAAATTAAATAGAATACCATTACACAAACCTCCAATCATAATAAATAACTGGGAAGAATTTAAAAATTTATATCACCCCCAACAAAAACCTTTATATAAAAGATGGTCATTTTATGCGATAATATTTAGTGTAATATTGCTAACAATAATAGTAATATGGATGAGTACACAAACCTATAGAAAGTATAAATGGAAGAGACAGCGTTATTGAAGTCATTTGGTTCGATATACTCCCGGAAATATATATATTATCCACCCATTGTTAAGTTAAAAATTGATAAACTATCGGATAATAGATTGAAAACAATAAATAAATCTAAAATTGCAGTAGGTAAAAAATAAACAAAAATAAATGTTTTGCACCTTCAAAAACAACATTTATAAAAATTACTTTATCAAAACTTTTTAAAAGTAACTCAACAACAATAACAACAATCTTTATGATATGTCTATTAATAATAAAAGTAGTAGGATGTGAGCCCGTCAGATACTAAGAAATTATATTTCAGAATTAATTAATTTTAGTATTCAATTTGAAAATACTACGTCTTTGGTTATTTAAGAGTTAGTTATCAACTTTTGATATTCGATTAAATATTTTTTATCGCATACATCGTTAAATGGCTCTATTTATTTGTCTTTTATCAATATGGAAAGTGTGTTTAATTAGACTAAAACTTGTAATAAGGTATTGAATAATAGCTAGTATATTAATTTATCATGTATGTCCACTTAGTATAATATAGAGCCTATTAAATATTTTAGTTTAAATTTAGGATTCTCTATATAGTTTTCATGAATTTTATACCTAATTTAATGTCAATTGATATTAATAAAGAATTTATTGAGAATTTGATGTAAATTTTTAAGAGAGCTCTATCAATTTTAGAGAGAGTAGTCAAAGTATGAATATTTCAGAGTGTTAGATATAATGGAAAGGTTAGACTTATCACTATGGATTGGGATTTTGATCAATTCTAGTATGGTTTACAAGTTGGAATATCGAGTTTAGATGTAGTAAATTAATAGGGGAAATATTGAGTGAGAAATTTAATCAATTAATTATGACGTAATAATAATTTGGATATCAGTATGAGTAATTTCATATTATACCGTGTTAAAAGAAATTAATCAAAGGTAAATATTGAGTAGAAATAATCATTTAATGTTAGATTTTACATGAAAATTGTCAGTAATATATCAATTTTAAGGGATAAATTATGGCTAAATATTGAATATGTGCAGATAAATATAGGGTTTTAATGAAAATGATCAGTAATATATCAATTTTAAGGGATAAATTATGGCTAAATATTGAGTATGTGCAGATAAATATAGGGTTTTTAATGAAAATGATCAGTAATATATCAATTTTAAAGTGAGATATTTTCGCTAAATATTGAGTTTGTGCCGATCAATATAGGGTTTTAATGAAAATGATTAGTAATATATCAATTTTAAGGAGGATATTATGGTTAAATATCAAGTATGTCCAGATAAATGTAGAGTTTTACGTGAAATGATCAGTAATTTACCAAATAAAGGTGAAAAGTTTAATAATTGGTTACGATTGAGGAGTCTTAATCAAATATTTGTTGGGATATCAGCGCTCATCAATCAGGGTATTACTATTGCGTGTAAGAGAAATTCATTAAAGATTCTTACTGCATTTTAATAAATCTAGCTATTGCAGGATTTATGTAAACAAATTTCAATGTGGTAATTCATTAAATTACAGTCACCTTTAGGGGTTAAATTCAATGTAAAGTATGTGTAGAGAAATCAATAATTTAGCTTTATATGTGGAATTATTGTCAGTAAATTGTAGCTGATTAATGCAAACTTTACTGGTAACATGAAAGTAATTATAGTTTTTAGGTGAATCGAAGATGAATTCAAGGATTTAGTAGATTTATTCTTTTTTGTCGATGATTTGTGGTATTTTGATGTTTATTGCTACTATGATAAAAATTCATTAAAATTTTATCGAAGATTTTAAGGTGGTTGGATATCCATTTGGACATTAAAGTATATTAATTTTGTATTGAAGAAAAGTATGCGTAGTTCAATAAATTGTTAAACTTTTAATATGGATAATTAGTATATTTTTATAGAAGCAAATTCTTATTGTACAGTAACCATAAATTACGACATTTGATAGTCAATTTAACCAATATTTGTTGTACATAAAAATTTTTTAGTCGATCTATTTGATTTTGCTTGAATCATTATAATTACAAGTTGTAATTTACAACTTTTATATGTAAAGATTTGGAAACATTATTGAAGTATTCTTTATAAGGAAACCTTAGAGTAATGAATTATGGTAATTGTAGCGTTTTACAATGCATGTAATTAGATTCGGATAAATTTTAAATAAAATAAGTTAATTATCGGTGATTAGCAACAAGTTCAACATTATATTAATTTTAAATGACTTTTGTTGATTTATTTAAAAAGATTAATGAAATTATTTTCGATTGAATAATATGATTTCCTATCGACTAATCAATGCGGTACTATTAATATTTAGAAAATAATTTGAACATTAAAATTTGAATTAATTTGAGTCGTTGTCATTGGTAATAAATAGAATTAACCAATTAAAATCAAGTATTCTATAATTTCATTTTCAAATTATTATTTTCATGAAAATTGTAATTATTTTAATTGATAAATTTATTAGTATTTTCAACAACCTGTTTTAGTTAAATAATAATTTTATTGAAAAAAAGTTTGTATGTTTTCAAATTATTTTCAAGAAAAATTACAATAAATATATCGATAAATCTATTCATCTATTTTTAGTTTAATAATAGTTTTATTAAAAAATAGTTTGTACGTTTTCAAATTATTTTCAAGAAAACTGTAATAATTTTAATATATTGATAAATTTATTGGTAATTTGAACATGAGTTTATCGATTTATCGAAAAATAGTGTCGTTGTCAATAGCAATAGTAACAGCCAATCAAAATCAAGTATTTGGTTTCTACTTTTTCAAAACTAATTTAAAGAAAAGTTATTGAAATATGATTTTTATGTTGTTTCAAGAATAACTTTCTATTGAAAAATACGTTCGGTCAATAATATTCCAATTAATGAATAAATAATTTTACGAGTTTATTTAAATTGACGATTAACAAATTTATATACTTTTTAATCTAATTATTAATAGAGATTTTCAATTTAATATTTTTAAATTAAAATATTTATTAATATTTTCTAACCATCTTTAACAGGTATTTAAAAATTGTCAACGATTTTTAAAAATATGTATGTTTTTTACCAATTAAGCAACTACTCTTTATTAAAGACATGTGTTTACTTGGTATTTAGTAGTTATTGGTATATATAAGGTTATAACTTTTAATCACATAGGGTTAAAAGTTATATTTCATCTTTTAGGGTTAAAATCGTGTCTTCTTTCATTATTTAGGGTTAAAATTATTAAATATTTCATTACTTTGGGTTAAAATTGTTACTTCTTTCATTATTTAGGGTTAAAGTTATTACCTTTTTTTTCACATAGGGTTAAAATTCTTAACCTTTTAAATAACTTTTTAACAAATCATGTAATAGTTTATCCATAAATTTATCGAAAAGTATTATAATATACCTAGTTTGAATCATAAATTATTGAAATATTTAATAGGTATCCCTTGATGATTTTTTAATGGTTATTTTTTGGTTACATAAAGCTTTAATGTGCGAAATTATCGGTTACTTAGCATGTTGTTAATGAATGTAAATCTAATTTTTCACGTTTTGGTATCAACATTTAATAAGTATTTAGATATTTTCAAAGCTCTTATTAAAAACAAAAGTTTATTTAGATATCATTAGTATCCGCTTGACTGATATTGATAATGTAATTCGTGTTTGTAATAAATTTACGTGTGAAAAATTGTTTGTCTTTTTTATTGTGAAAGTATTATTATTATTATCAATAGTATTATTATTAATTGTGTGAATTTTGTTAGAATTAATTAATCCAGTAAGCGTGAATTTTTAAAAATATTGATATAAAACTCATGGATCGATTATTCTTTATCAATTTATATAGTGAGCCCAGTGACTTATTTTCATAAAAACACTAAATCTAAGATAGTTGCTACAACGAATTTAGTTGATGGTATTGCTAATAATTTATAGAGTCGGATGAACTTGAATGAATTTCTAAATTAAGAACTCTTTTACCTGCAATGGTTTCGGATAATCTTTTGGACACTTCTAATTGGTCATCCTTTGTATTCAAGAAAACTTGACTCAGTAATAGGTAAATTCAAAGATGAGAGTAAGGGACTTGGATATAAGGAATGGGTTTTCTTACGACCATAATGCTATAGTCTTTTAGGTGAAACTGAAAGTAATAAAGCAAAGAGAATTACTTTAGAAGGAACTGAAGTAAAGCATCTTTCTTATCTTGATTGTTATAGAAACGATACAATTTTTCTGTTCCTCAAACGAGAATAGGGACGAGAAATCATAAGTTGTTTACTTTTAAAAATTGCAAAATTGCTTTAAGTAACAACAATGATAAATGTCAATGGGTAGGTAAAAACAAAAGTTTTGCATTTCGACATTGTTTAGATATCAATGCCACTGATGTCGAAGCATTTATTTAAATAAATCTTGTCTTAAAAATGTGTTTGTCTTTTTATTCTATTGTTTTGTAATTATTATTATTATTATTATTATTATTATTATTATTATTATTATTATTATTATTATTATTATTATTATTATTATTATTATTATTAGAAATTTGGGTAAAAAAAAATAAGACTTGTAACAGTCTGGTGTCGGTAATAATTCGTTGAGTCAGTAATAATCCTATCGTTGGCGAATTATTTTTTATTTTCAAAATTAAATTTTTTAATAGAATATAAATCTGTATATTTTATTTACTGTAAATTTCAAGTTTTATAGAAATTGGTAAAGTAAATCTTGTATAATTTAGTTTTTTACATTTAGTTAAGTTGAAATTTTAAACTTTATGAATTATTTTCTTAAAATATTGAAATTTGTAAATCCAGTGTTTAAATTTAAGTTTTGAATGACTTATTTTTAATTAAATAAACTATCAATATACTTTAATTGTTGTAAACTTAATATTTTCATGAAAATTATTAAAGTTTTATGATTATTTTGATAGAATTATGTAATATATTACTAACAAAATAGCCAGTAAGCTAAATAATTTAGGATTGAATATTTATTTTATGATTTTTTACGTAATGATATAATTAACAATTGAAAAATAATCTTATGGGAATCAATTTTAAAAAAGCAATTGCGCTTACTCTTGAAAAACAAAAATGAAACATCAATAACAGTATTAATATTAAACCAAAATTTCAAAAATCATGTGTGTCATTCCTCTTAAGTAAATGGTTTAAAAGCAATATTAATATACTTGTTCTTTCCCGGATCTGACTATCAATTTAATAGCGCAAAATAATAATTATATCATTGAGAACGTCAACTTTCGGCAGTTCAAAGACGTTCAACATGTCATTAGCATAATTCCCAATGAAAATTATTTGTGTTTACTTCTCTATTCGACCCGTCATATGACTTGTAATATTTTCAATTTTCAAAAGACTGATATTTCTGATAGACTAACCGAAATAGGAGGAAACTTTACGGATTATTTAAATAGTTTTTTCTTGAGTATGAAAATAAAATTTCAAATAAATCATGGTATTCTCCACCGCTGCTTCATTTCAGATGATCCAACTTTTTATGCCACTGCTTTCATTGTGTTTTTGGAAAAATTGATTTTAGATCGGGATTTTCAACATGATAAATTATATATAAGCTACTTGATGATATCAACACTAAAGAGTGTGTTGAAATTTCATTACATTTAAATCTAATAAATGGAAAAATTACCGACAATATTTTATTAAAATATTTTAATAATTTAAGTCTATCAACAGATTTCGTTCTTTTGGGTTTTACAATGTCTACTGCTATTCTTGACGATTCTACTCATTATGTGAATGAACATTTGAATTATATGGGCCTCCAAAATGCGAAAGTTGTATTTGCCATTTTTGCTCCCCCAAAGTCTCGGGAAACACTAATGGTAATTGATTATAACACTGACGAGCATTACTTCCTGGATCTAACAACACTTGATGTCAGCCTAAACTATATATTTACTTGTAAATTATTAGTTACTAAAATAAATGAAATAAGAAACTCACGTGGTTGTGTAATTAGAGCAGACAAATGCCCACATGATATTCGTAGTTCAGGTTTGCTCAGTAAAATTCTAATATGTGCTTTCATCAACAACTATGCTCATGATATGTGCCTTGATAACATTAATTTGAGAGAAATAGCAAGAATTATCAACTCTGTTCTTCCAATTGTTTATGAGATCAATAACAAAGATAAAGAGAAAATTTTAACAAAAGCAAAAGAAACAATTAAATTTGACTTACAATAGCGTAAAAATAAAGCATTTGAATTAATTATTAGTTTTGAAAATGCTGATGTTAACCAAATAGTTGAAAGCATTATTCGACAAATTACTCACTTAAATAATTTCACTGAAATTTAATTCCACGAAACATACCTAGGAAGTAAACGAAACTCAAATATAATAAGTAAATATATAAGTAGATCAGAATTTTTAATTAATATGAAATTAACTTTTTATAAAATTATTAATGACTTACCAGTGACTGTCAGGCCTGAAATTCAGGATATTCTGAACCAATTTAGCCACGAGGACCTAGTATCGAAATCATGGAATAAAATTCTTAAAGATTGTCGAAGCACGACAAATATTCTCAATCTTGTATATATTTTACCGTTTGAAGTTATTTACGAATTAAAGAGAGCTGATAACACTTCACCGGGTATTGATGGTATTCAATACAAAGATCTTGCTCTTCTTGAGCCTGAAGGTATCTTTTTAGTTTCCTGTTTAATAAAATCATCAGTAGTAAAATCATTCCGACTAGATGGAAAACATTCAAGTCTATATTAATTCCGAAACCTGATAAGACAGATAATAATGATAAAGTTTCATCTTGGCGACCAATAGCTCTGCTGTCTGCTATTTATAAAGTCTTTGCGTCTATTTTAACTACACGTCTAACATCATGGGTGATTTGTAACGATATTTTGCACATTGGGCAAAAAGGTGGCTCTGTCCATGAACGTTGTGTCGAGCACAATTCAATACTTTCTTCTGCACTTGACCATTCAAAATATAGCAAGGATTCCCCATTAGCTATTGCTTGGTTAGATATTAAGGACGCATTTGGAAGTTTTCCTCATGACTACTTGTGGAATGTTCTGAAAACTATTGGCGTTAGCGAAGAGTTTATTATTATTGTCAAATTACTTTACACAGACACTCAATCTTTCTACACCTGTAACCCAATTGTAACACATAATCTTTCAATCAAAAAAGGAGTTAAACAAGAACGTCCTCTTTCAATGATTCTTTTCTCGATTGCCATTAATACTGTTCTTGAAGCAATAATTAGATCATGTATTGAACCTTTTATGATTGGTGATTCGCCCGTTCAAGTTCTAGCGTATGCAGATGACATTGCACTTGTTGCAAACAATGTCGATAACCTTCAAAAAATTGTTGATGTTGCTGTTAAAGCTGCTACAGAAATAGGATTTGATTACTGATAGGAGAAGTGTGGCTACATGCAGCTTCCCAGAGTTAACATCAATGGTGAGATCTTGATTAATGAAAATGAGATCAAATAGTTGTTGTCAAAAGAATTTTATCAATATCTTGGTGTTCCAGTAGGCGAGGACAATGATCAAAGTCCATATGCAATTCTTGATAAAGTTGTTAGTGACACAAATAAAATTGCTGATTCAGATTTATTTGGTTGGCAAAAACTCAAAGCCTACAAGATTTTTATTCATTCTCGACTAACCTTTGCATTCCGAACACGTGAAATTAAAACTAGTGCATTATCAGCTTCTCAAGGAAATACTAATCCCTGTGGCAATAACTCAAGTAAATTGCGTGGCCACCCGAGAAGAATTTTGAACTTGCCGCACAATTTTCAGACAGTTTATTTATACAACTCAACTGAAAATGGTGGAGCTTCGGGTGTCGATTTGCTAGAAATATCCTACTCAAACAATTGTTCACTTTTTCCGACTCTTTACTTCCAATTGCGATTACTCGAGAAAAGTAATTATTGACTCTCTAAAGTTTGTAACGGGTCCTCGTCTTGAAATCAAAGATCCTACATTACAACAAAGTTTTGATTGGATTAATGGTGCTGAAACTAAAGTGAATCATGATGGAAAGAAAACGAGATTTCAACGTCCACGTACTTCAATAATTTACTTTAAAAAAGAACACTCAATTTCCGTATCTTTTCATATTGTTAAAGAGCAAGTATTTTTATATCTGATAACAAAGAGTCATGGAACTTTCATACTTACGACTAAGTTTCAAAAAGCAATTTCTAAGATATTTCACTCTGAATTGTACGACTCATATATGCAAAAGTGGCAACTGAGCAATAAAAGCGACGTGATTAAATAAAGCAATTTTTAAAAGTAAACTTGGCGAATTTGCATGGAACTTTATACATCGAGCGCGAACTAATACACTTAACATCAATGCAAAGCCTAATAAAAAAGGGGATTCTAGACTTTTTAGACGTTGTGAGAAAGAGGATGAAACTATGTCTCATGTCTTACAGTCATGTAATATTCACCAAATACTGACATTAGAGAAACAAAATGACTGCCTAAAGATATTAACGAATAATCTAAAAACTCCTAATTTTATTGTCGTGGTTGACCATTCTTGTTCTCTTGTCCTGAATTCTAAACAACGCGTCGATCTTATAATAACTGGTACTGAAAGAAAAAGAATATTTATGATTGATATTAAGTGTCCAATAGGTTCTGTTTCACATTTTGACTGGACTGATAAGGCAAATATTGAGAAATATAGCTTGCTTCAGAGTGAATTACAGGTAGTCAAACCTGATTATCAGGTAGAGCTTTACACTTGTATTATTGGGGCATTATGCTCGATTCCTCCATCAACTTATGATCTGATTTGTAAACTTGGCATTGAACCACTTCAAACAGAAGGTCTGCTTAAAGAATGTGCAATGAGCAATATCCTGCACTCAGCTAAAATATGGTATTACCATGTGCATGGCATTCTACCAGACTTCTGCAATTAATTTAAAATTATTGATATTTAAATAAACTTAAACTTTTTCATTGAGATCAGAATTATTTTTTTTATTTTAAATGATTCAGACTACATTCGTAATTTATCTTTAAATTCAATATTATTAACATGACTTTTGCCTTTGTAAAAGTCGTAATTGAATTTAGAAAACTTAGAAAATCAAATCAGAGCTTAGTTCGTAGTATTTATTACTGCAAAATTTATATTTGTAATGCCGGATGACGACGCCGATGACTCATCATATCAGATCAAGCAAAAGAAAATTCAGAAGACGCCAATTGCAGAAGAGACTGATTGATCAAATACTTGATAACTTACATTTGAATTCATCCTTCTCTACTACGATTGCAGTATGAATTGCATGCTTCATGTTGAGCATATTCTTTTCACTGTGAAACAAACTTGTTATATTTAATAAAATTTTAAATAGTACTAGTGAGTGAGTTTGTTAAGTCTACGACTTAGCTCTGATGAGTAAGAATGGGGGTTCGGATCAGTGCTGATGGGTGCTGATGGGTGATGTGTGTGTGAACGGTTTAAGAACGGAAGGTTCTAGAAGGTATGTGTGTGGAATGTGGTAGGTGTGTGGAAGGTTCTAGAAGGTAGGTGTGTAGAATGTGGTAGATGTGTGGAATTTGGTAGGTGTGTGGAAGGTTTTAGAAGGCGTGACATAAAAACAGTTAAGGAATGTGATAGGTGTGCGGAAGGTTCTAGAAGGTAGGTGTGCGGAAGGTTTTAGAAGGCGGGACATAATAACCGTTAGGTAATAGGTGTGTTAGTGTACGTGACATAAAAAGGGTTAGGTAATTTGTGTTTCTCCCGTAGTTACTGACCAGTGATCATGTGACATAATTAGGGTTAGGTAATAAGTGTGTCTCCGGGACTGACCAGTGGTCACGTGACATAATCGTGAGATCAGTGGACAAAGGTCAATTACTAGGTAGCAGCTGAGTGGACACAGGTCAACCTCCTGGTAGCAACAGCATGGACATAGGTCATAAATAATAGTATATAAAAAATACTAATAAATAATAGTATATTAGTATATATAGCAATTGGCCAAATGCCTTATTGCATTAAAAATTTAATATATCGTTTTGTAGGAAATATTTCTCGACAATTCAGATTCAAATCAATCCAATGTCCCAAATCAATGAATAATTGCCCATACACATATTTCCATTATAAACCTTCTATATCTTTTTTATAAAAATTTACAAAACTGTGTACTTCTCAATGATAAAGAAATAATGAATAAGAAATTTTCCAATCAAGTCTCAATCCCAAATCAGTTGGTCATTAAATAGGTATATATACCGATTCGTTTTTGGCATAACTTAATCACTTTTTCCTTGCAAAAATTATTTTGACTAACCAGCATCTACTCTCCAGTAAAGCAGTCAGATCCTCTACTACTTGGACGTATGTTGCGATTTAATTGTATGATGAGTTTTATCTGCTAATATAAATTATGCTACTAAATATATGTTCACAAAATTTGCTTTAAAACAAGTCAAAACTTTTTCGGTCCACAACCGCAACAGCATACAAGTGAATAAAATATACATAAGTCAACGGACCGTGTAAGCGCAGTTTATCTGCAACGGTTCCGTGCTCGTGAAGGCCTGTTCGTGAAGAACGACAGGCTGGAACGTAAAATCATTATCATTAATAGCAGTAATGAATGAATGGGATACGGATCTTTTGGCTCGTGACCCTCTTCTCCGGAACTGAAAAATTTGGCCTAACTTATATAAACTCTTTGGCTCATAATCACTCACACCGGATAGCTCAATGAGCATCCATTATTTTATAATATGGAAATAGGATTTCCTAGGATCAAATTGAGGGGTATGGGTAGAGGGATGAACGAAGTCGATGCAACGAATATCATTATTTAACTTAAGTAAAAATCTAAATGAATGGAAATAACCAAGCCGAATTAAATTTTAAAAAATTGAAAAAAAATGAATGTAAATTTAGGTTAAGGGGAGTGAGAAAGTTGGATCTATTTCCAGTTAAATTGGGATCCAGGACAAATATTCTGCAGTAACTTAAATCTAAATATGAGTAAAACTAATGGGATTTCTGGGGAAGGTTTTGACTTAAACTTTAGGGCAAAAATAGGAGGCACAAATTAGGCTCTTTAAAATATCAGGTGGACGATCGGCACTCAAACGAATTAACTATAGGAAAACGTTGTAAAAACTATTTAAATGTAGAATCAAAGTTGATTGACTATCCATTTGATGATTGCTGACATATATACGAATGTATTGAAGTTCATTTTTTTTAATTAGTCAAAACCGGTGCGTAATGAACAAAATAACCATAACCTTCTAGCTTGTAGTGAGGTCTTGTTTAGAAAATTTTTATTAGTTAATAAGAATACTAATATTCAGAATTTTCATTTTTCACCATAAGATTTATTTATAAATAAAATGAGAAACTCACAATGAGTTAACATTTGGTAGAAATAACAAAATCCGCTAAGGTATTCGACCAGTAGATATGAATAATTGACTTTCAACATAAATATCACATTACTGAGAATGCCTAGGAGCATAAGTGAAGCCGTGTAAATAGTCTAACTATAAGATATTAACAAAGCAAATCAACTATATTTAATTCAGGCTACGAAATAATGTAAATAAATAAACACTGAATATTTCAAGCTCAAATTTTGGTTTACCACAACAAAAATAACACGCAAGGTTAGGGTCACTGAATAGGTATATATAAGTATATATTTTCATCACCAAAATCACCGGTTATCACCTAACCCGACAAAATCTACACAATCAGTATAAGCATAGAGACCTTTTTCGACCAATGAGTTACATCGAATATCCGGCAAACCCGATAAAAGTAATAAATCTAAGAAGTCAACTTAAACTTGATAAACAAAATCGATCACCTACCACTGCAAACATAGAGCGTTCTGGAATAGTGTTAACGTAGCCAAACCGAGATGGGTCGTAGGATCGTAGTTGATGCCTCCGGGAACACAGAACATTGCTGATAAGCAAGATGATCTGTGACAAATTCCATAAATCTCAGTAGATTGATTAATTACTGTGAGAAATTTCCTCCTGACACAATTACAATTTGTTCTCGATTAATTACACCACACAACCAAAAATTCCAAAGTAATAATTACAACAGCTGATAAGAAAGTAACCACAATATTTCATTTCATACAAGACGGAAATAATTGTCACAAGAATAATCAATACAATTACAGAATCTTGAAATGACAGCAGTAAATCCAGGTTGATAATAACCGAATTGAACCCAAATTTGAAAAATCTAAAATTAATAGTAGTAAATCATTCAGACAAGCATGTAGTCAAATAACATCAATCTCCGGAATAGGAAGATAACCGTAGATCATCCAATCGGGCGTGTAGACAAGAAGTCTTAATTTTTCATTGTAAACTAATAGGAGTAAACGATCCAGTAGACAAATAATATCTATTTTCACTGTATGAACTTAACTCATATCAAAATATAGTAAATATGTAAATAATATAATTAAGCTACTCAACTAAGCATCTAAATAATAGTACTAAATTCCGCCCGATGATTCACTACAATCACAAAATTGTTATATAAGCAATCCGCATATTCACTAGTTTAGTACAACGTAAACATGAAGAATAAATGTTCTCATCTGAATGATAAACAAGTTAGACGAGCAGGTATCCCTTCAAGATCCACTCTAGAGAGAGGAGACTATGGTTTCCCTAGAAACGGGTAGAGAGATGTCGCAAGGACCAAAAACAAGCTCTCGACCAGAGAATGTGGTACGGATTAGTTCTGCAAGTGAGGGAAAATATTCAATTACTTTAAATGATTTCAATGCAAAAGAAAATTCAAAGTTGCTTCTTAGCTACAATTATATAATTTATTATTTTAATGCTTCGAAGCATCGAGATTGCTACCAACGTATAGGAAGGACTCATTGATTAATATGTTAATATCCAGGACAGGATTCTTACATGGCAAATCGAATGCATGCGATAATGGATTTAATGATTATTCCACTTTTAGCTATGAATGTGATTCACGGAATGGGAGTCGAGTTGAAACGTCTCCGCAAATAAAATGAAAATATACGGCAACAACTGTTACAGATGAACCGCGAGATGGGTTCGACCTATGCCTCACAAAGAAGTTATACCGTAAATTAAGTGATGCCCAAAAGTTGGCTCAGGATCGTCTACAAGAAATACAAGTCCAGCGAACTCGGATTCACGGCCTAGAGACGGTTCTCATGGCCAGTCAAGAAAGCAATGTGGTGACTTACCCACTGGTTTTTGCACCGGTCCAGCTGGCCTATAAGGATCAACGCTAAGGGATACTGAAAACGGTTTCGAAGCAAAGAAGGTCCGAACCAAGTAAAGCTGAGAGGTCTCGATATCGCCTCTTGAGAACTGAAAAACAAAGATGTTGTGTGAATATTTTATAAATTTAATAAATTAGTTTTGAGGTTTGTTCAATCGTTGAGTAGTGTAAGCAAATTATCATAGGAAGGTAAAAATGTCAACGCCACGAAAGAGTCACTAACGTTAGGTGGAAACGTGATTATGAGCTCTGCTTGGGTGTTGGCGTGGGGAGAGAATGATGATGTATCATGCACGAAGATTATTAATGAACTACGATGTATTATGTAGCAAAATATATATTTATCTAAATAAATAGAATTTTTCCGTCGAAATTTTTCCGGCCCACAGCCAAAACATCTTACAAGTAATCAAAATTAGACATACAATCGAATTGTGTAAGTGCGTGTATAATCGCCAATAATTCGTGCCGTGAAGGCTCCGGCGTGAGAACGCAGGAGCTGAAACGTCAATATCATTCCGTTTAGGGGAAAAGGGCGAAGGAGAAATAGTCTTTTGGTTGTTTCGTCGACACTCCTTTCCCATAAACTCGACCTAAATTATTTTTCACATACGGCTAAAATTCGAACACTGAGTAGTCCAATGGGCACTCATTAACTATAATATAAACACAAACGCGCCTAGGATCAAATAAGGGAAGGTGACGGGATTTTCAATAGTAAAATCGTTGCTATTATAAAAATATAAAGGATCTTGCTAAAAGTCATTAAAAACATATTAATCAAACTAAAATGCTATAAAGAATTTTGCTAAAGGCTATCAAACTAAAATACTACGCTCAATCATAAAGAGTTTGCTATAGGTTATAAAACTAAAATGTTATGCTAAAAACATAAAGAATTTCACTAAAAGTTATTAAGGAATTTGTTAATAAACCCAAACGTTATGATTAAAATATAAAGATTTTTTTTGATTAGTAATAGAGCTGTCAATAAAATTAACCCTCGAAATGTCATACTTAAAATATAAAGATTTTTACTAAAATTTCTAAAGGCATTGAAAGAACCTTAATAAAAATAAAATATCGAAGCATCATAACTGACACTCAAATCAATCCAATCATTACTGTAAATGGATAAGGAATTATAATAATCCCAAGTAAATGGTAAAAGTTTTCTAAGTGGAATTTACCCCCAAATTATTAACTGTCCAAGGAAAATATAAAAGTTCTAAAGACCCAAAAATCCAAATGTGGATCTATGTTCAAGTTTCCCCAAAACGTGTTAACTAATGTAATAAATCCTGAGACAAAACCCGAATTACCACCCATAAATAACAAGAGAAACACGTGAATAGCATCTCAGAGCCTAACACCATACAACGAAACAATCTCCCGGAAATGTCTAATAAATGTTTTTTTTCTTTTTCCAATAAATTTTTTTTGTTGCTATGCATAAACCGTGTATAAGATTTTTCACCGTAACAATGAGAAGCAACTTCAAAAGGTGGACATATTTTAGGAAGGGACCAAGGAAAGAAAATCGCACATAGGCCTTCTAACGGCAGTGCTTTGAACCCAGTTGAGGTCGGGCCAGAGCAGTTCCAATGTGGCGCTCACCTTTGGCGATCTCGACGCCGATGGTTACATCACCAACGTTATTTAGCAACTGGTAGCCATTGGGAGGGCAATAAATATTTACATCAGGGGTTAAGGTCACGACGAAACCCTAAACCCAACAGTATTAAAGTAAACTGGTATAAAATGTTTTCATAACTTGATGAATAACCTGTTCAAAAATGTTACAATTAACTTCTTTATTATTAAAGTCTTGGGACATAATATATATGCCTTGAGAATTTGTTTGAATGTATCCTTTACATAACACTAAGACCCACCTCCAAGTTACCCTAATTTCATCATGACATACTACATAAAAAAGTAAAAAATTTGAGAAAAACGTAAAAGAAATACAAAATGAAATTAAAAAAAAATAAATAAAATACCCACAACAAGCACTAAGTATAACAGGAATTTACAATTGAAATAACTTGAAACCAGAAAAAATTGGCCAAAATCGTTAATTTATAAAATCTAAAAGTGGATAAAGAAACATTAAATGAAAATAAAATAATTTATATCTAAAAAATTCTAATTAAAAGTTAAAATATAGATTTGCCAAGATAAAATAAAGAATCAAAAATATTATTTACCTAATATAAATTAATTTATATTAAAATTTGGGAGAAATTTTGACTATGAAGTTTGTTTTAGTCAAGAGGTTTAGTCGATTTGTGTCAAAATTTAAGATATTTGAACATAATTTCGGACACTAGACTTGAGTTTCATAACTTTTATCTTTAGACATCATTCAACAATAAATTCGTTTTGTTTAAACACATAAAATTTAACAATAAGTTCAAAAATTAATTTTGCATTGTCTTGATTGCATTACTTCAAAATCTTGGAAAATAAAGCTTCACGAGGTCCACATGGATTTATATGATAAGTAAGTGACTCTTTTATTTTTAATATAAAACCAGTAACTTTTTCATAATGAAAGAAAATTTTTTTCTTGCGAATAAATTACTTTGATAACAAGTTTATTTGTATTATACAAAATCTGTCAACATATTTCATTAAACTTTTCAAAAATGAAGTACACGATTTGTCTATATATATGTTAAAAATCAGTTAATTCAATCATTTATTAAATTCAATTTTAAATTTATAATTTTGCATTATAATTATCCATTTCGACAGATTTTCTACACATTTTAAGTAATTTTATTTATGATTATGTGAAGATTAACTAAGTGTATGTAATTGTTATTTTATAAGTAAAAATTATTTCTATTTGCTCGATAAATTTTAAATAAAACGAATATTTATATTTGAATAATATATATTAAATATTATAAATCTATATAATTTAATCGGTTGTTAAATTCGATATTAAATCATCATTGTTTAGTTATTTTTCAATTATTTGTATATGGGATTAAATGCATAATTGTTTGTCTCTTATGTTTCATGGAATAAATTTAGCACCGTACCAATATATCCCATTCATTTCCTAATTGTCTATTTGATAGAGAATCCCTTCAGAATTAACTGTGGATAGTGTACAACGCATTTAACGATAATTGTTAATATCGTGTGTGCCTGATTATGTATTAATTTGTTAATCAATTATTTATAAAAGGGCTGCAGAAAGGTGACACAAATTTCTTAAATACGAATCGCTGCTTAATTGATTTGAATTCACACGAAAATATTACTGAAGCATCTAAAATTATTACTTTGCAGTTTTAAGGTAATATTTACTATTTAAGTATAATAAATTTTAATAGTTTATACTTTTATAAGTTATGTAATTATTAATTAAATAAATTAAATTAAAAATTTTTACTGATCATTAATCAAATTTTAATTGAAGTCTTAATATTTCATCAATAGCTGAATAATGTTTTAATCACTTTAAGTATAACAATAACAAATTATAATCTGAAAAAGTACCAAACTTTCAATTATAGAAGGAAACTTGGGAAATATTAACGGTTGAAAATTAATGTTTTACATTGGATTAAAAATCTGGTCGTTTTATATACAGAAATCCCTATTTTTCCAAGTTCCACTTAACCAAAATATAAATATTCGGTAAACATTTATATTAAGAAAAGAATTTTGAATTACTTTCTATTTTGAGTTTTAGTCGTTACACTAATTAAATGCTAAAACTTTCGCTCAAGGGAATCAAGTGTAGGTCTAATCTAATAAATTAAAATGATGGCTAGTAAGTTTCATTTTTAGAAATGTTATTTGGATAAGTATCAACCTTTCCACGTGTCTCGTTATATCAAACGGACAGTGCCTGAGAGGCACCGCTTAAAGATATTTGTTCGTGGAATCCTAATTTCTAAAAGAAAGATGTGAATATTTACATGATAATTATTATACAAAAAATAAATAAAAACATTGAAAAATACATTAAATCGATAAAAATGAAATACTAATAAATTTATATAAATGCCTTTATTATTAATAAAATTGCTGGGCACTGATCGGTCCTAAAATTAGTTTAAACTGTCTAAGGGTTACTATTCCCCACCCAGCGCCTACATAAGAATTTTGACCGCTAGTCACCCGTCAAAAATTGACGTTTGTACTGTGAACTAGTGGGTGGAAGGTTAGCTAAAGATGAGCTCCTTTTCAAGAACTGCTAATGCCCTAACCCTCCTCGGGTTCATGAGCTGCCATAGAAGACTTCATGCTCTACTCAATCGGTCCCCCTTTCATCTATCTATATAATTAATAATTTACCTTATCATTTGATCGTTTTAGTATCCCCACATCCAACGACTTCAATTCACATTCAAACATCAATATCAAATTTAACACTAACAAAATATATTTAATTTAACAATAATCATAACATCAAATAAATTGTCAGGTAAACAGAGTTAATGAGCTCGCGGGATTCAGAATCCGTTCGCATCCAGGATGTGTTCTAATAACCGGGCTCTATTTAATTTGTACAGCCGTTCCCGTTCCTTTTTACTCGGCCGGTTTTTCCTTCAATTCCTCTTAGGCAAATCTTCTGGTGGACGGGAGGGACCTGGAGTCAACCTTTACTCCGACATCTTTACCAGTGACGTTCCGAATCACTAAGACTTGCTGCTCTGCCGATAGTGCTGCTCCGCTCTGCACCAGGCCTGTGCGGATTTCGTCCCTCAGTTTTAGCTCGGCTACTTGCTTTTCAAGCTCCTGGGCCTTTTGCTCATCCTTCTGACCTAACTTGACTCAACTCGTCCATTTCTGTTTTCAACTTAAACGCGGCCTCCGGGCGAAGACACGTTTGTTACATGTAGCAGCATTTCCGCACCATGGCATCCGCCCTCTGACTTTGGGTTAGAGCTATCTGGTGGTATTCAGATATGTCCATGCGGAATTTGTTGATCATCCTGCTGTGTGAGTATGACCTTGTGATATGACCTTGGCCCCAATCATAATAATACTAACTATCTGCCACCAGTTACCCGTTGCTAGGCAACGTTGGTACTGTAACCAATGGTTCTGTGACCGTCAAAGGTGAGCTTTGTTTCCAAAACTGCTATGACCCGGTCTACAGCTGGTCCAGCGAGCTACCGTTAGAAGGTCAGTGCTCGTCTTACGTACTTCAGGTCCCTCACTTGCTTAACTTTCTTGCATATTCGTTTTCACCCCTAGTTAGGTTATTGCGTTTACGTCGTAAAGTCAAGTAAAACAATAAGACAACAAAATTTTATTTGTTCCTTTACTACTTATTCGCATTCAACTCTGTTCATTTCGCAGTTTGTTTTGTCTTTGTCTTTTCCACTCGGCACGACCTGGTCTTGCGCGAGATTTATGTTGGAACTGGACTTGCGTTGGTTGGTTGGCAGTTGAGCAAGCTATCTAGGCTGGGGCAAATACTAGCAGGTAGGTCACAGACTGTCCTTCCTGCCCTGCCTCCAGTCCACTTATCTGGATTTTTTGGGCGTGGTTCAGGGCTCTCTCTTCCCGCCAGCCCTTCTGTGCTGCATCGATCTTCTGGTAGAGTCGATTCAGACCAGGTGGCCTTAACCCGTTGTAACTCTCGACTCAATTGTAGACACTGTTGATATAGATCAGTGTGCTCCTTTCGGAGGTCCTTCAATTCTTTACTGAACTCTCGTTAACGTTCATAGACGTGATGCCTTAATAATAAATTAGATATAAAATAGGTTTCGAAGATGTTGTTCAAATGAAAAAATATAAACTAAGGCCTTAGTCCTCACTGGACGGTCATCTCATGTCCCGTAACCTTTGGGAAAAGTGCCCATCACTTACTTCCTCTAGTTTCTATATAGATAAATTATTATTTAATAACTAAAAGAACTACTACTACGAGAAGTTTATTGATAATACAGATGAGGACATTAACACAGAATAAATGGACTATGCTACGGGTTCTTTGGTTTCAGTGTGGTCGTTTGTCGGGAAAACGCTTCCGTGAATAGGTGTGCTCCTCGATGCCCCGATCCTCCAGTACATCTCGAATGTCGGGCTGGAGGAGGCTCTTTGAAACCACAAGGTGTACTGGCGCGTCCATTTCGAGTAAGGCTGGGTCCCTATGATCGTAGGCGATCCCGTAAGAAGGTAGATATCCGTCTGAACTGGGGATGCGTCCACTACGGATATCTCGATTAATCCGACGTGCCAGAAATCGATATCACCATTCCAGTTGTTCCAGGCGATGGAGCTCTTATTCTGCCTTTTGTCGGATTTCGCGCGTGGGATTCCGGCCTCGTTCCCGTTTAATCAGGATACTGGGGAGTTCAATATCGTCTCCAAACTCGTTGGCTTTGCGCTTCGGCCACTCGGAGGTATCATAAGTTGATTTAGTATAACCCCGAAATAGAAATAATGATAATCGATATAATGATAATTCGATAATATTCCTGCATGATTCTGATCGGTTAATCAGTATCTAACAAGGGTATAAAAGCTCGTCACACCTTATAAATATCATAAATCAAACATGACCAAAAAAATAGTGAGCTCTGCTATTAGTGTCCAACCAGTCCAGATGTTCCATAATTATAAAATGTATTTTTTAAAGGAGCCTATCAATATGCAATTGGTAAATCCAGTCAAATTCAATAGAACTCAATTTCAATCTCACTGGGGCACTTTCAATGATAGATATCAAGAATATTGATACGGTTTTCAATAAGATGAATTATAGAATTTAAAGTGCAATGAAAATGAATTCTTCACCAGTCAATATACCAGATATTATGATTCATTTACAGAAATAGGTTTCAAATAACAGAAAAACTGGTATTTAACAATTACAATCCAAGGATATAAAGCTGATCAAAATGATGTGCTTTCTCCAATCTAGAAAATTGTTACTGCTAGACATTCACAATTATTTTACAACATATTCTATAAACAAAATTATAATTAGTTTTAAAATTGTTTAAAAACGATGTCTGAAAAAGGTAAAATATAAAATAATTAATTTTCGTTTAGAATATTTAATAAACTTTGTTTGATAAACTCGAAGAAATAACCGGTGTAAAAATTAGATATATATTGACTCTAGTTAAAGCATTAGGTAAAGAAGATTCATGTTGTGATTCAGAATGTCAGAGTAATGATGAAGAAACAGTTAATGATGAAAAAATTATTAATAATGAAGATACTGAAATTATTAACGATAAAGAAACCCAATGTTTAGTTGAGCCTAACGAATTTAAGACTTGTGTTGACCATGTCATAGAAAATATAATGATAGAATATTGTGGTGATGAAGCATGTACATGTAATAATCAATAAATCTTTAAAAACGTAGTCTTTTTATTAATAATTCAGTAAATAACAAAGAATAATAAATTTATTAAAATCTATGGTAAACTTTATTACAGATATTTAAAACCGATGCTTCAGTTAATAGTTTTAGTCAAAATTTGCAATTTGAAATATAAATATCTGAACGTTTGGCTTCTGCAGCAACTTGAATAATTTTTACCCATTCACCGTTTGCTTCTACTCATGGATCAATTTTTGTTTCTATTACCTAAATAATGATAAAAATAAAATAATGATTGGAAATAATTTTCAGTCGGATCCGGATTTTAATATCATGTTTCATATACATTAATCCTACTATTATTCGCATCCATTTATTATTTTCATCAAACATAACTAAATATTGATTGGAATGAATTTTTCTTTCTCCAATGTTGGCAAATTGAGAATGGGCTCAAATGGGATGTCTTCTACAATTTTCTCTGTACGGTTGACCATGAATTTTATGTTTTTAATGATATCATCAGTGATTGTTTAACAACCAGCTCATTCAACAAAGTTATAAAAAATTTAGTTTCTGGCATTTTATAAAAATATTAGGAAGTGTAAGCTTATTTATACTATATTCGACCAATCAGAATCATGCATGGATATTAGGAAGCTGCAATGTCTTTATTTAAGAAAATAGTTAAAAATATATAATGGAAGTGTGAATATTTATGATTTGTTGCCACTGTTAACTGGCTGTGATAGCTGTTGTACTTCTTTCATTATACGATTGAACTGATCAGTTGTTTTATTAGAATAAACTTTTATACTATATTAAACTTGATTTATCATTTTTTCATTACATTTGTGATTTTCATTCAATTCAAAATACCAATCCATTTTCGCATATTTTAACCAAGTAATCACTCAATCACTTGAGTAAAAACAATCACTTATTCGCTGATCCGAATAACCATAATTACTTGTGAGGAATCAATTGAAAAGTAGTATTATCTCAAACTTCTAGAACCGAAATTCTAAGACGAATCTATTATTATAAGTGAGCATGAACGATTTGCTCATTCAGTATAAAGGATGAATCTATATAAAATGTTATTATGATTAATTATGTTACGAAATTATGAAATTAAATTTTGTCGAAATTTTTCCGACCCACACAAATCACAAGTAATTAAAATCAATACATCCCTACTGAGCGGTGTAAATGCGGTTCATCCGCCAATAGCTCGTGACCGTGAGAGACCTCGCCGTGAGTAACGTCGGCCTCGAACGATAAATTCATTGCGCTTATAGGGGTAATGTGGAGATCGGGGATCAGTCTTGGCTGACTCCCTTTCTACTCACTCCCGAAAAATCGACTTAAACTTATCGTACTTATCGGTAAAAATCATCACACAGGCACTCTTAAAATCTAATATAAACACATGAAATACCTTAAGGCCGATTTGTGGTTAAAGGAAAAGGGGCTTGCGGAAATCGTCGTAAAATAAACTATTAGTAGCAGTAATTATCTTGCCAATATAGGGTTCAAATTAATTCCATAAATAATAAGAACAATAACCCAAAGCCAATTATCAAATCTGCCCAAAGGTAATCCCTTGTCAGTTTAAAACTAATTCATAATTTAGTAAGTCACGAAAAGTTGGGATAAAACTATTAAATACCTTAAAATGATACCCATCAGCAGAGAATTAAATAATGTAATAATACATTTCAGCATAGCGGAAAAATGAAATGTAAATTGAATAACGAATATAAAAACTTAGTGGTCAAAATCACCATTAATATCTCAATAACCAGTAACTCCATAAGTTAGTATTGAGTAATTAAAATCCTCTCACCGATAACGCATAATGTGACATCCGTAGAGATAGGATTGAATACATGATCCGTTTAGGATGACAAATAAACCGTAGAGTAAGCTCACTAAATACTGATGATCATCCAACCACCCCACAATCGGCCGAAAGGAAGACTCATACAATAAATAAAAAACGTATGCTACAAATCAATTAAAAGAAAGTAAAAGCCCAATTCACGCGATATATGTATTCATAACATTCCTTGTATGTACGCCAGCCGAGGTAGACATAATAATGATCAATTAGAAATGTACTAATTTACTGCCACTTTTCGACACAAACTCGAGAGTGAGAGTAAGGTTTTATAGTATCACGAGGCGTTCGTCAAATCTGCATTGCATTCGTCAGCGGGATGAAGGGGCTCTGCTAAAAAGGGAGTTTCAGCTATTAACTCAATTAAATTATTAGAACACACAGAAGTAAATCTCACCAGCCAAAACGATAAACCAGAAATGATTCTCGCCTCAGACCTTTGACGATGAGTAACATTGAAGCTCATACTTCGGTGACCGAACCAAGCAGCCGCGAACATATATAAATTCGAAGGAATATAACATAATACCCCGGGATAATGAAAATCGAGAAACAGCCAACTCATCTAGTATTAATTGGGGAAACATAAATCGACCACACATCGACCCGTACGGAGAGAGATTCTCCACTGCTACAGCAATGTCAACAACAGTGGTACGAAAAATCCCGCCATCAGTATTCAATTAAAGAAAATTTCAACGCCAGCCAATCAGCGAATACCACCACTATTATGAGCTCAATAGACCATATAAATGCGTGGCTGGTTTATAACGACCGTCATTATTTTATTGTCCTACCGCTAGAAAAATGCCAAAACCAAGACAAGTACAGGACGAATTTACTTGACAAATGTTGTATATTTCCTAAGAAGAATATGTCCACGCAAGGGCAGGCACAAGCAAGCCCTCGAGGGATTTCATATAGGAAACCATTTGGCAGGTAAGGCCGTCTATTCGTATAATAATTTAAAACTTTTATTTTAATATATTTTCAAATTGGCTTACGATTAGTTATCAACATTAATTTTGTTGTATTTAATATATTTTCAAATTTAGAAGTAGTTATTGTTAGGCCAGAACACAAGCGGCATTGAGAATCGTTTAAATGAATCAGTAATACACACGCAAATACAACTTGCAGATTTAAAATCGGACCTATAAAATCAACTAACCATGATAAAATACGAGAAAGAAAAACAATTAAATATAAAATCACAAAACACAAAAATAAATTAAATTAATAACAAAGTGCAACAAGATCCGCACAAAATAAACAAAAATAACACGAGAACATAAAATTTGACCGAAATTCGACAATTTATCAAAAATGCAAAGATCCATGAAAAAGGAATAAAAAGCAATTTGAATTGGAAACAATTCAATGAAAAATGAAAAAATAAAATTGTCGAATCAAATTATAAAAATAATAAAATTAAGAATATAATATACTAAATCAAAATTAACACGCAAGGTTAGGGTCATACAATAGGTATATATACCGATTTATTTTCACAGAAAATAATATCATTGTTGAATCTTTGAATCAGTTTTCAATCTGAAAAAATCGTTTTAACCAGTAGAAGCCAGGAATTTAGAATGTGAGTGAGAGAATGTTCGATGTATTATGCAGCAATAAAAGTATTTAAATGAAAGGAATTTTTGCGTCGAAATTCCGTCCCATAGCCGACACATCATGCAAGTTATCAACTTGTCACATCCGATCGAACTGTTTAAGTGCGTGTATAATCGCCAATAGTTCGTGCCCGTGAAAGCTACGGCGTGAGAACGCAGTAGCTGGAACGTAGAATCATCATTCCGTTTAAGGGAAAGGGAGAAATGGTCTTTTGGCTGTTTCGCCGTCTCCCAATTCCAATAAACTCGACCTAAATTATATTCATATACAGCTAAAATTTAAAACACCGAGTAGTCCAGTGGGCACTCATTAATTTGTAATATAAACACAACGCGCCTAAGATCAATTAAAAGAGAAAGTGACGGGGAATTAGAAAATAAAATCGTTGCTATAGCCTTCTAATATTATGTCTTATATAAAATTAATTAAGATCAATCCTTGGAAGGAAAGTAATTAGCGTAAAACCCTCAGAAAAAATTTAATTTCGAATTGAACCCACGAATTTGAAAAATAATGACGTTAAATGAAATAAAAATTCGAACCGTAATATTTCATACCAATAGTTATAAACATAAAGGTTCTCAATAAATGTAGAATAAATCCAAATCCGTGTAACCAAAAATCAAAATGAATTAGCAGGTAATCGTCAACAGTAGCATAAACATAAAGGTTCTCAATAAATGTAGAATAAATCCAAATCCGTGTAACCAAAAATCAAAATGAATTAGCAGGTAATCGTCAACAGTAGCATGCATCTCTTAAAGAATCGTGATGTCAAATACGCACACCTATTCGAGAAAATTATTCTCTAACTAGCGATAGTCGGCGTGACCCTTTAATAATACAACTAATCGATCATGGCAATAACCTACTAGCCAGTATAAAAGCCGCTGACAAATCGAGACTGACCAGTATTTTCAAAAAATAAAAAAATGCATTATCGACCTAAATCGAGTAGACGAGAACGCTTCTGCTAGGATTCCGGAGGAAGACATAATTTTGGAGCCAAGATCCCACTGCAAGTAATAAATTTTACCTTTTTAATTCGTCTTATTAATCCATACAAGCCTTAGACGGAAACACTCGATCCCAACGCCAAACTCCCGAGCTAGAACACAGATAGTAGTAATTATTAAAAAATAAAATTTTTCATCGTTAGAAAATGTGTTTTCTCTTAACTTTTCTTTCGTGAAGACGTACCAAACCTAAATAGGTAAAAGTTATGGGAGTATACATTTAGCCCTGAATCAGTTCGGCAGAGAATAACTGATATTAAATAAATTTCAGAGTACCCTAGATGACAATCATAAAATTGACGGGAATTTCCGACCTTGCGTTGACCCGTTCGCGATGGAGAGATGATCCGAGTGTTGGAACCGTTTAAAGTATTGACAAATGGTGATAATTAGTTTGACGTCGAGACCGAAACCTACTGAATAACGAAATATCCATTTGTCATTCCCATGTCGAGAAGTCCAGCTTCAGGTTATCATTAAATTAACATTCTAAAATATATTAAAGTAAATCGAATCATTTCGTTAATACTACCTATTAGACAGTAAATTTTCTGGTAATAAATCATATATCATTGACATGTTACGATTAAATATTTTAGACCTCATTCATTTAGATAATTCACCTTAGGAGTCAAATAAAGTGTATAGCATGAACATGTTAGTACTAGATATTATAATTCTCATTCATTCAGATAATTTAAAATAAGGTTGTTATTCGATTTACCCAAAGTATTATTCAAGTAAGAATTTCATCCTAATATTACAAATGATTAGCATAATGAATAATTCGATATACTTAATATCATCAATTTAATTAAATAGTAAATAAAATTATATAACCTTTTTATTAAACAAAAAGAGCAAAAAGAGGAAAATTCGGTATTATTCTCAATGAAATTAATAAACATAGTACCCGCATATATCCATTGTCTAAAAGAAAAATTTCAAAACATTAATGCGTTAAAAAGTTCGTAGTTAAAGATAACTAGATTAAAACAACGGACTTCAAATCGATGTGTCACGACACTACTAATTAAATATTTCAGAATTGGAAAAATCCGTATCTCTTACAGTTCATTTAATTGATTTCTTAAACACTAAGTAATTACAGTTGATTTAATTTATTTTTCTTTTACCATCTTGAAAACCCAATTTGTAGAAAATGTAAATCTGGGAAAAATGTATTTTTTTGGTCAGAATTTTCCAGCAGTATCAAATTTCGTTTTTAAATAGAGATAAAAAGGAAAATAAATTGAAAGATTGATTTTCAAAAAGAATAATAACGTCAAACTTGTTGCGTTGAGAATAGTGCAAATCATCTCGGATCTTCTCTTCATTGCGGCTGGGTCGGGTAGGTCGACAATCCCCCTACAGAACGTCGTAGTAGAAAACGACCTATCAAACTGTGTTTCTAGTAACGATAATAATAAGGAAAACACAACTAAAAGACGACATCACGCCACTTAAGTCCGACTGTGTAGCGAGTTTTTTGAAGAATGTCAAGTAAATATCCTAGGAAAATAACCAATGAAGCGCACAACATCATTTACCGACACGCGCCTGAATAATTATCTGGAAAATAGATGACCAAGCACATTGAATGAATATATTGAAATTGTTTTCGTTTAGACGAATCGTGGATCGATGAATCCCGGATCACCTTGCGTTTCCCCGCGCATGCGGCAAATCGTTGCCGTCAAGCCATGTGGGATGTGGGATTCACCGTATCCCAGGTCAAAGAATTCAGATTTGGTACCCTACAACAAACGGAGGAGGTCGAGCTCCCGTTTGTTGCCATAAAGCGGGAACCAGGCCGCAATCCGGCCAGAGAAATCCGCAGTCAAATGAGTTCCTCCTCGCTCGTCTTGAGAAACATCAGCGGCAGACTAATATTCAAGTGGACCGAGCCAGGCGCTTTCTCGCTAACGTAAATGACGACATCGCAGCGGGTAGGATCGCCAGTACAGACGGATACTCTCCACCGTACAACACATCATTCAACCTCGACGACGAGAGATTAAATACCAAATCTATGGCCATCAATGTAGTCGTTCCGCTGAGGATTCTCCCCCGTAATATGAGAAGAGATAAAGAGCCAACCGAAGGACACCGCGAGCATTCTTACGCTCGGACGGCCCCGAAACGGAATACCTATGAGCATCGCCGGGAAACTCATTATGATTAATTGTCGACAATAAAACATTTCGGATGATTATGAGTGCCTTATTTAATTAAACTTTTAAATAAAACATCTTAGTTGACTTTGGGTACTTGTTTAATTAAAATTGTTAGCGATGACGCCTATAAGACTATAATTAATGATTATAATTGAATAAACTGAGGTGAAATAACACGATCTAATGACACTCTTTTGTATATATGGAGCCAATTAAAATCCTGCAACAAGAGTTGGACCACGCGCGCAAAACCAACAAAAGTTTTTATGAGCAAATTTTGCAGCTGACAAAGGAGGTGCAACAAATTAAAGCTACTTGGGTAGAGCCGAACAAGGTAAAAAAGCTCTACCAGAAGATAACAGCGGCACAAAAGGGCTGGTCGGAGGAGAAACTACTCAACCAGAACCTGAGGATACAAATAATGGGTCTGGAAGTAACAGTGTCAGTCTGTAAAGAAGGTGCAGCGGTGACGTACCCCCTCGTCTTCGCCCCTGCTCAACCGAAGTCTACCCCAAAGCCCAGCATCCATCGACCAGGGAGATAAGAACGAGACAAGCGTCGATCTGCTCGACCCCTAGGATAATGTATAATTGATATCCTCGAATACATGTTTGTTCGTTTGATTGTTTTCGATTATTTTGGTGGGTGTTAGTATAACGTTAGTACGCACGAGAATAAATAACGAAAGTCCAGTAATTAATTTATAGATTGAGTAAGATCAATCAGATAAGGAAGGGAACAGAGTGAATAAAGCACACATAGGCCTTCTAACGGTAGTGTGTTGGACCCAGCTTGAGGTCAAGCCAGAGTAGTTCCTCTGTAATGCTCACCTTTGGCGACCTCAAAAACCCATGGTTACATTACCAACGTTGCCTAGCAACGGATAACCACTGGGCGCAGTGAACGTATTACATCTGGGGTCAAGGTTGTAAAAACCATAAACCCCACATTATGTAACAATTATTTATGGACACTACCTATTGTATTTAGTATATCTCAAAACTTAGAAGTAGTTAGGTAACCTCACGATTATTTATCGACAATACATTTTTGTATTTAATATATTTCCAAAATTAGAAGTAGTTATGTAACCTAGTAATCACCTGTTGACATTATATTTTGGTAATTAAAATATTTTAAAATTAAAAGTTATTTGATATTACAATTACTTGTCCACGTCATATTTCTACATTTAATATATTTTTAAAGGAGAATTAGTTGTTTGAAATTATAATTAGTTATCAACATGGCGAAGACTCGGTTTAAAGAGGAAATAAAATCATATATTTTTAGAGTAATACGTCTAGGGTATTTTAGTTAGGCGCGCAATGTAGGTACTAATTTTATCTTCAGACGATTGACGCTATAAGACGTTTATTTATTATTCTAAAAATGTTATGACTAGCGAAGCAGCAATAATAATCCTTTTTAGTCAACGTCCGTATTACAAACCGATGAATGGTCTTCAGAACAAGAGATACATAAGATGCGTCAATTACTACCGGTCAAGTTTACGTACGCAATAGTACGGGGAATGGATCTTTAATTTTAGGGAAATTAATGCATGTTAGAACAGGTAGATCTTTTCAGTCGCAACGAGGAATTTTGGGCATATTCCCCGAACTGTTTATGGTTAAGTTAAATGCAGTGTTTAGTATTCAAAGAGATAGATGGAGATGGATCCGGGTTGAAATCGATGCAAGTAGGGCAAGATAAATTAGCAGTGACGCACAACACTATATGAGTAATTAAACTACATCATTAAAATGTAATTAAAGCAACCCGAAGTGCAAACGATGAATATTAATCTAATGAATGCTACACATTAATCAAAATGATCCACTATTATCGTTAACAGGTAGCTCCAGCAGGCAATGGAGTGATGTCGATCGTACAACACTGACGATCCCAAGAAGTCGAGATGAGGACACGGAACTGCCGAGCTTAATGATCAAGAGATAGCCAGGGTGGAACCCGGCCAGGGAAATTCGCCAATCGGCGGAAGAAGCGCTCCATAAGTTCGAGCAAGTAGAACGGCAATACCGTTATTTGGCTAACCAGCAACGGGAACGATTTGCATGAATCAACAGGGATATCGCCATCGGACGCATTCCGAGTTCGGACGGCTACCTGCCAATTTACGGGGTAGCCTATGACCCAGAAGATCCTGCCTTCTTTTGAGCTCGAGGCGCCTGTACACCTGGTTGTCCCAAAACTTATTGCAGTCAGATATAAAGGACATACTGGAGGACAGAGGAACGGAAGAACACGTCTACTCTCGAAGGCGTCTCGCGAAAAAGAACTGCGGATGGACTAATGTTGTAATTGAATGAAATAAATGTATAAAATAAATGGCAAGAGGAGAAGGCCTTAAATCAGGTCCAAAAGATACAAATCCAAGGATTGGAGGTTGCTTTGGCGGAAAACCAGAAGGGAAAGGCAGTTACTTACCCTCTGGTATTTGCCCCGGCACAAAGAACCAGGCAGATCCAGGGAAACCAACTCAAGCCGCGCCCGAGATCGGGACGAGCCGAACGGAACGCTGGAAGCTGCAAAAATAGCGAAAGAAGTAAATTACATGTTATATGATCGGATTTTTGCCGAAAAAACAAAGCTTACGTTTGACGGTTTCAGAACCATTCGAACCATCAGTACCAGCGTAGCTTAGCGACGGGTAACCAGTGGCAGATACATAGTATTGCATGAAGGGGGTCAAGGTCATAGACACCACTAACCCCACACTTATGAAACAGCATGTTAACAAATAAAACCGGTTGAAATAAAATATTTCTGTTTAAAAATATTCAAATTAAAATATAAATAAAATAAATTATCTATTTAATTAAGAAAAAAGATAAAATTAGATAGTACAATTAAAACCAAGGTCAAATTTTGTTTTAGTGCATCAAAAAGAACACAAAAGCCCAAGGTCACAAAATAGGTATAAATAACGATTCATTTTTACAATATTTTAATCACGTTGATAAATCACTTTTTCTCATAAAAGCTCAAACGTTTTTTATCAGGAAAACTAGTATTTTGTAACAAAGGCCTCAGTCAACAAAAGTCTCGGATCTTGATTAACGAAACACTATCTGACAACTATTTCCAAGTGAGGACGAATGAATTTTCTGAACTTGGTGTAGACATAATATGATGTAACGATAAAAGCTTGAATAGACTGAATTTTCAATGTTTCAAAATTTTTCCGGCCCACAACTAAACAAACTAAATCATTAAATTTCTACATAACTATCGGTTCCTCCGCCTATAGCTCGAACCCGTGAGGGTCTAGCCGTGCGTAATGACGGACTCGAACGTCAAATCAGCTTATTCTATAGGGGCAGTGAGAAGATCAGGGACTAGGTTTTGGCTAGTCCAGTGGGCACTCATAAAATCTAATATCTACATACATGCCTTAAAGTCAAATCAGGAGTAAAGGGAATGGATATTTTTGAAATCGATACAACTTCAAAAAACTAATAATGCTTTTTAAGCTAAAGTAAATCTGAGTAGCTCTGAAAAAGCCATTTAAAATCAATTCCTCAACTTAAACGGAGAAAATTTAAGAATCTAATTAAGACGACCCCCAAGTAAAGACCAATATTAGATCTAAAATTACCGAAAGTAAGCAGTACATGGATTTGATCAGGATTAAAACCAAACAACGAACGCAACTTTTAAAATAATGAAAGCCAAATGAATTATAGAGATCTTACCAGAATTAATTCCAACCAAATATCAATCAAGGTTAGCGAAAAGCAAAATGATCGCCAAAACTATTAAGAAAATAAAAATAAGGCTAAACCCAATTAATCTTAAACCATATATAAAGGACGTTGAACAGTTAAAAATTTAATAACATCGACGCAACCGAGATTCAACTCAAGTTAATGCAATGAATTCTGTAGCGTTTTTACTCAGATTCTCGCCATCAATGTAAATATATGAGACTTCCAGAACAAGATCCAGAACACCAGAGATGCGAAGCGATACCACGATAAGTGAGGCTAATGCTAATCCAATATGAAAGATTGATGGAAAATGGATCCTCCAAATCGAGACCAAAGTTAAGAGTAACGTTACTAATTAGACGGTAGTATTTTCTGTCGTATAAACCTGATAACTTATAATGGGCTTGAGAAGCTCCATTCGAGACAAGATTTCCTCAATATGGCGGTAAAAGTGTCCTTTAAAATCATAATAATAACACTATCCCACCCTATCATAGTGTCTGGTGTCAAACTAAATAACATATTTTAAATAAAATTTTCATTCCACGTAATATCCGCAATACATAAATCAGTCAAAAGATATAGATGATAAAACTAATTCGTCAACATAAATAGAACAAATCCGAGAATATTAATGTCACAATATGGGACAATATCACGAGATTGAGTACCACTAGCTAGGCATAAATCCCTGCCGATTCCGAATCTCTATAGATCAATCCTTGCTGGCTGTAGTACGAATGATTGAGCCTAAGAAGATTACATCAGTTGCACCGTTATTAATGCACTTGTGTTACCAAAATTCCGAACTCTGTTGAAACCAGAGTACGAGTTTGAGAGACCAGCTGTTCAACTAGATATATGGATTGCTGATTAGACAAATTACATACGATTCCATAAATCCATGAAGTCAAATGGACGTACACCATAAAACTATCTTGAACACTTGTGAAGATTGTCCAACAAAACCAGAAAATGTGCAGTTTAACAATCATAATAATTATAACACTGACCGACAAATAATAGTGTGCTTTGCACTAACAACCAAGAGTGTGCTGGAGTAGTGAAATATAAACAAAACGCGATGAATAATATCAACCACCTACACAACCGTAGTCGATTCATGGAGTGAACATTACACTCTGAATCTTGACTGAATTAAAATAAATAAACAAACTTCACCAATTAGCCGATTCAAATTCGATCGAATACCAATCTCCATGATTTCGAATAATATTACCTTTTATTTATTAAATTCGCTTTACAGTTCAGCCAGTTTGTAATCAGCATAAATACCCAACCGCACTATAAAATAATCAAACATTCATTCAATTACGAATAATTCCACTAAGGAAAGGCGTAATAATGGAATCGTGAACCGAAAACGATTCAAACCCGACTGACCCACAGTGGAAGTAAATCCGGATTGTGAACAGATTAGCCATCGACAAGGTGCATAAATTTTGTTATCTAAAGTCGTGTAACCTAATAATTAAATCGGAAATCGCAAAGTATGTGCGCTAGTCGACTAATGCATAAGCTTTTACTTTATTTCATTTTAACTATCAGTACCCAGGTACTATTTGTTTTCTTCAAGTACCCAATCCAACCGAGTTCGAGTGGTCCGACGATTCCCAAGTCACTTTAGGATTACGGTTACACTTTATCCACATATGGAAGCAAGGAATGGCCCCACCAAATTATGTGTCAAATTCCCAAGCATCGCCATCAAAAGAGAACTGGGCAGAATTCCGCCCAGGGAAATCAGTCAAAGAGTCGAAGTCACCTTGCAACGTTTGGAGTACTTAGAAAAAAAGTTCCGTTGGCAAGCCAACATGGCAAGGAGACGATTGGCATGAATAAACGCCGACATCGCGAGTGGCATAATACCCAGCACGGACGGTTTTGCTTCAGAATATGGAGTCTTCTTTGAATTAGATGATCCCACACTGCTCAAGTTGAAGGCCCCGACACATATCGTTCTGCCAACTCGCATGACCAAATAATTGTGTTTATGATCTAAAATGCGTAGTATTAGAATAATAAATGTTTGGTTTAAATTTGCCTTAAGAATAGATAAGTATAATGTACTGAATTAGTTAAATAACCATCGGCGAGAAAGTAATTAAGGGACCAAAAGTAATAAGACGAGCAGAAGCCTTCTAACGGCAGCTCGCTGAACACATTATGAGGCCGGGCCTTAGCAGTTCTGACTTTAGAGCTGACCTTTGGCATTCTCATAACCAGTGGTTGCAGTTACAACGTTGCCTAGCAACGGGTAACTATTGGCGAGCTAGAGAAATTGTATGTAGAGGGATCAAGGCTATAAACCACTAACCCCACACCATAAAAAATTTATCCTAATTTAAAATTTCATAAAACCTAAATACAAATTTCATTAGAATATTGGAATTAAAAAATTGTTGGAAAATTTAACAAAATAAACTGTTACTTCTTAACAAATTTTTGAAATACATTTTTGTTTACTCAAATATCAAAGAGTAGAATCAAAATTTTCCTGGAAATAAAAACCAACATTTAATTTCTTTTTTTCAAAGAAACCAAAATTCAACCTAAAGCCAGATTAATTCTGTTTATGAGACCACCTGCGCCCGTCCCCTAACAAATAATTCATTTTAATTTAATTAAAACGATGTCAGAACAGTAATCAAAAAGCCATACTCTAAATATGTATTTTTTAGAAACTCACCATCTGTGAATGACTTTCCATACTTTGCTATGCGAAAGGATGCAATAAAGCTCGATGTTTAACAATGAACTCTTTTGTTGACCATGTTAGATTACACATTTTTTATATGTTCTATTTTTTCGTCTTCCTGCATGTTACTGGATGAATCCTTGTGCCTGGTTTGGTAATTATGTTCAATGTTATATGTTCGTGCAGTTAGAGATTCGTTACATAAGGTGCAGGCCGTTTTTGCACCTATTTTTACACAACCATATGTTTTCTCCGATAAACATGAGATACTTTTAAATTTTTTCGATTTCGGTTCTATTCCTATAAAAATTTATAAACAATAAACATTTTATAATTTTCCTTTCTATTAATTTATTCCAAATTTTAATTAGATACTTACTTAATTTCACAAGTTTTATTTTAATTAATTTATTATGCACTAAAACAAATGCGTTCTTAATTGAAATATAAAATTTTTTGGAAGCATTTTAAAAATTTAAAAACTTAAAATTGAATTTTTATATTATACAATTTCCTTTTAAATTTTACTTGCCTATTTCTAATAATTTTATATATTATAATAATTTCAATAAGTTAATTTTTTTAAAATTCAAAATACAATTTCTTCAAAAAGAAAAAAAATAAAAGGAAATAACTTCGAAGCATTGGTTATTTGAATATTCAGCCGCGGGCAACTTAATTACCCATGGGTAAGGTGTTGCGTACCACTGCTTTTAAACCTACAGAACTTAGTTTATGATTTTGATGCATTCAAAGAAACTTGTCGAAATTTTCTTGGGTTAAAATGTTTGTCATTTTTCACTGTTTCAAAGAAATAAACATCTCATCCTAAAGCCAATATGGAAATCGAAAAGTTTTTAATCCACTGAGTTTCATTACGACAATACGACTCATGAGCTATTTAAAAAGCAGTAAAATTTCAGTTGGGATATTTACTATATATTCATATTAATGACTCCCGATCTTTTTCACTAGTCTAGCTCGTCAACATGTTCGTATAAGTTAGCGTTTTTTGCGCCAGCAGTGACGTATCCATACTTGTGTTTGTTTTACTTGCTGATTTTTCAATAGATTTTTAAATTGTGGTGTTGAAAAATAGGTAACAAAATTTTGTAAATGGATGAATTAATTCAAGTTTACTGATACTATAATACTCAAATATATAGTATCAGTAATAAAATTAAATAATTTGATTTGCTGGATTTTTCTTGATTCACAATGAGATCATAACAATTGATTTTTTTATTTGGATTTTGAATAATGTGTCTGTGTAGTATTTTATCATGTATTTTATTTCGCAAAAAATGGCATTCTGTTTGTTTGCTTTATTTACAGTTATTGCATTATTTTTAGTATTTATTGTGTTAAAAATAATTTCGCGGTGGTTTGGTTTTCAAAGATTTAGCTAGGGTTTGTACTCTAATCTAGCTCTACTCGTTCTATAAATAATAACACTATATCCAATATTAGTCATCGTAGTTTTGGTGTTTATTACGTCATTAATTCAAAATAATTTATTTTAAGATTTAAAAACTATTTTTCATAATATTGTTGGGTTGTTATAATTTGTCGTTGATTGCTAAGTTAGCAATTACAGATCTGACTCCTTATTAATAGCAATCTCGACGAACTTCAGCAACGTATAACTTTATTGATTATCACAATTGATTACAACGATGAAATTAATTTCAACACGCTTCAAATGGTTTGGTGCTTATTACAACCTTTCGGGAGGAATAGCAAAATATAATTTCGATCACATGACCACTTGACTACTGCTGGTTAAGAGTAATCTAATACAATTGATTCGGTTGCCTTCTTGACTTGATTTGAATTATATCGATTATTTTATCGATTTCCAACACTTTATTAATTCAGTACGCAGATTTTCCCTTTGTTTCAATTTCAAATTCATCCTTCTCTTTTTCTTGTTCCCTGTATTAGCCTGTGTCCGGATTTTATACTTTTCCATCCCATGGCGCTTACTGATTGTCTGTTTTTATTTAGTTTTTTTGTTACCGTTTTATTTTTCAATCTATTTTGCACCAATTGTTTACACTGAACTACAAGTGGTCTTGAATTTAACAACATTGCTTCTTCCCCATTTCGACTTCCCATTTTTACTACTTTACCACAGTAGTATTGATCACTATCGTGCCTATCAAACTCATTGATATTTTTTTCATAAATAATTATTATTATCGACAAGATTTTGTTGAGGATACCTAAATAATAGAATAAAATAATTAATAAACATGTAAAATGATTGGGGGAAACAATGATAAGTGATTAAGATGTGGTTCTGGAGCTTAATAAAATGGGAATGAAAAATAAATGTCGAATAACCAAAAGGGAATAAGAGAAAATCATTAAAACAGACGATTGAATAAAAGAAGGTCATTTATAATTAACCAGTGCAAATTTAGGAAAACAAAAGCAAAATTTGTACGTTATCTCGAAAGCCTTTTCAAGGTAAGGGAAGGAATGTTGTTTGGGACTCCGGGAAAGGGCATCTCTAAAAAATTATTTATCTAGACAGTTGTGAGTGATTATAGAGTCTCAAATGGAATTAGCGGTAAAAGGTATTGGAAGTTCTATTTGACATCAGTAAGTATTTTTGTGTGACGGAGTATAAAAAGCAAGCGCAACTGGAATCAGAGAAAAAAAATGGACTAAGAATTGAAAGGAGAAAATTATTGAAAGAGCAGTTGGAATCAAGGATAAAATAAGTTTGAAGCAGAAATTAGGCGATACGAGAACGAAAATAATAAAGAAGGTTGGAAAGAGATAAAGCCAAAATTGTGAAAAAGAAATAAAGTGAAATCAAAGCAATCAAAGTTATTGAATAAATTTGAGTCAAAGCAAAGAAACTAAATCAGATTTATTGATCTCAGAAACCCGTTACAGTAGTCAAGTGATTGTGAAATCCAATTGATCCGAAAAGTGCTATTCTTCCCGAAGGGTCGTAATAAGCACCAAATTAGGAGTAATAGATAATTCTGTGTCATTTTAAAGTTGAGATAAAGTGTGTTAATCAATAAAGTTTATTTCGTTTGGAGTTCATTACTGTTGTTTAAAAGCACGCTTGGAGTCAGATTGACAATACATCCTATTTAAATTCACCGACAACCCCAACAGTATTTTTATAATTACATCTTATGAGGGTCAAATATTGATTAAAATTACTGAATTCATCTTTTTTTTCAATTTCTGCTTCTACGAAGTTCCTTCTAAAAATATTTGTTCTTATTTAAATAATTTTGACATTCAAATTCTAATTGCGTTTTTTCAATTTATTGCCATTAACAAATTAAAAGATTTATAAATGTAGTGTAAATGTAGTGTAGTTCAAAGTTTTAAGTTTAATCTAAAATAAATAGTTTTAAACTTTTCATTAAAATTTTCTTGATAAAATTTACTTTATCTTCTCGTTAATAAGTACATATTGCTCCAATAGTTTGCAACTAAATAGATTTGAAGCAAGAATTAAATGACATACCGCTTTGTAAAAATAACAAATAAACTCATCGAAAAGTAATATCTGTAAAAGATTGACATTTTAAAACAGCCAGTTTCCAACATTTAGCTGCGGCTCGTTATCTAAATTTGGCTTTATCTAGTTTCCCTGTTCCAGCCGCGGCTCATTTCTCTGCAGTTCTTCATGTGCCGGAAAATGAGCGTGTCATGAACATTTTAAAATTATTTACAATAAATCAAAATGCATTTACCAAATTAATCGATCTTAAGTATGTAGTTTCTCTTAATACATTTAATAATTCGTTGGTATTTGGAATCGGAAATGTAATGTTCGCTTTGTGACATTATTAAGAGCTGTAAAGAATAAGAATGATTCAAAAATAAAAACAATAGATAACTAGCAGTAGTTTAGTTATTAAATGTTTCAATTCTATATTATTTTAATTATTTAATTGACTTAGTTATACGCAGTCTTTTGTTTGCATATTGAGTATGAGTTTTGAAAATATTTTAATTTTTTGGCGAATTTGGTTTTGCCTCATTAATTTTCTGACCCACCAGTAAACAATAACCTGAAATACTCCAATTTTATTAATTCATGTATTTTAGGAAATTTTGATTATTTAAAATTTTTACAGTTTAATTTAAAGTATGAAAGGATTTATTTTGATGAAAATCTAGAAAACCTTTTTTAATTTTTACTTCAGGTCTATTCCATATTAATGGAGCTGTTATCTGACCCCCCAGTAAACAATAACCTGAAATACTCCAATTTTATTGATTCATGTATTTTAGGAAATTTTGATTATTTAAAATTTTTACAGTTTAATTTAAAGTAAATTTACAGTATGAAATGGTTTATTTTGATGGAAATCTAGAAATCCTTTTTTAATTTTTACTTCAGGTCTATTCCATATTAATGGAGCTGTTTTATCAAAAGGCTTGTTATTTTAAAAATAGCAGTCAGTTAAAAACAATACGCAATCAAACTTTTTTTCATACAAATATCTAATTCACTGAAAAAAGAAGTGATATTGGAATAGAATTGCACAAGAACTGTTATATATAATCTTTTTTTAAAATCATTTTTTAACTTTGAAAAATATGTTTTCTCAATAACTTTATAATAATCGTTTTCCGTTTAAAAAACTCCTTGATTCGGAGTATATTTTGCTATTTCTGCTAAAGTAGGAATAATACATTTAATTAATATTTAATAACTTAAGTAATTTATAATGAAATATTTTATTAAAACACCATTTCAGTTAAATAATTATCGTCGAAAGGTACCTCAAGGCTCAAATTTATTAAAAAGTTAAGAAAAATTGAAAGAATAGTTTATTAACATAAAATATTCTAAATTTAAGTCTCACATTTTCCAATAATTTTGCGGATTTTTGTATCTGTGTTTGAGTTAGTAGATTGTGCAATGCGTTTCATTTTATTATATTGAATATGCTGCTTTATCTGATCCTTATGTACATCTGGAAAGAATTCCATGACTTTTCCTCTATGTGAATACGTTACATCAATTTCGACATTGACTAAACGTTTAAATTCATCTTCTAACTAAATTCAAAGAGAGATCAACATTTGTAAAATTCATTCCAATAAACCAGCGTCTTGTAAATTTCATTATACCGCATTTCGTTTCAAATCCATCACAATAAGTTGAACTCTTTGACGCAAATTTGATATATTGATTAGTTTTTATTTTCTCGATTAAGAATCCTAAATTCGATAATATTGATTTACAACGTTGTATAAACTGTTGTTTATCGATATTATCATAAGTAACCACCATAAAATGTTGAAAAGATACAAAATATTGAGCATCAAAAGAATTTTCAAGAAACAAATTTTCAGCAGATTTATTAATTATACTACTTTTCGACAGTATACCTAACTCTCCTTCGTTATTGTTTTCGTTCTCATTGCCTGGTGTTAAATTTCTATCGTTCCTTTTAATGAATTTCAATTTGATTTGATCTACTTCATCCTTTGGTAGTATTGTCAATAAATCCCGACGACGTGCATATGATACGTTCAATTCAATTTGAACTACGCAAATAAAGTAACGCTGATTCGATTTGAACGTTGTTTTCCACAAACTGAACCAAGAGCCGCAATTTAGATTCGACTAGACTGGAATTTTCTCGAAATAATTGCTTATCATCGGAGCTAAAAGTTACGATCAAGTAATGGCGAAAAGAGAAGAAAAACAATGGTTTAAATAAATCTTGAATTGCCATTTCCTTTTTTATTATTTTCTGAAGAATTTGCAAGGCTAAAATATTATAGTTATAAAATAAAAATACAATGAATTAAAAAATTAAAACAGTGTTTCCCAAACTTCTTATAAAAATATACATTTTGTCGTTTCACATGCTTTAAATTCTGTTAATTTTTAATATTTTTGTTATCAAATCTTTATTTAGACTTAAGCTGTTACAGTAATTTGTACTATAATAATATTGTTATTTTAAACTTTAATCAACGTATATATATTGTGTTTCTTTGTATAAATTCTAGTGTGAAAGGATAAAATAATTCTTTTACTTCCGATTTCCTTGTTGGCCAAACAAAAATTTGTTCACAGTTTGGAAAGCCTGTGAGTTTATGATAGTGAAAAGATCTTTCGCTTATTAGCTAACTGCCACTTGATACCGTTATCTCATTGTTTGATCTATGCTTTTCAAACAATTTTGAGTTACATGTTATTAATTTTTTTATTAGGATGGTAAAATTATATTCATTTGTATACATTAAACAAATTTTCGAATGTAGGTAATACTTTAGAATGTATGTCTTATAAAATAAAAATCGGACAATATTATATATATTGTATTTTTAAATGGAATATTTTAATGAAAAAAATTAGTTCTCAAAAGCCTTGCGTTGGGAAACATTCATGTAAACAAATGTGGAATATTTTACCCTTTTTCATTTGATCAACGATAAATAGTTTATGACTTTCACTAACATTATAAGTAGAATTTTGTGACGGATAACTTGGAGTAAGAATCGGCATAACGTGAGATTGATCATTGGGATTCACACGTGAATCCCATTGCGGAAATTTGAGCGTTGAACATTCCGAGACTTCCCGTAAAAGTACAGGAGACGGCCATTGCCATTTAGTTCCGTAAAATTTAAAGAAATTGAGGACAATTGTCGATACTGTTGCCATTGGCCATAATTGACATATCCTTGCTACAAGAATAGCCCAACTAACACCTCCTAAAAATCCCATTGCATTCGAATAAATGCATCTACGTTTTGCCCAGATTCGAATGATACGTAAAGCCGATTTAAACACTTGTCTATTATATACCAAATTTAAAATATCATCTGTAACGCGCACACCATTGACACTTCGAACGTCTTTTTCATCCATATTTCGTAAAAGTCTATCTGAGTTCAACGACAAATTGAAATCAATTGGAATTGTCGACAAGTCTAGATTCGCGAACAAAAGATCTATCTCAAATCCGCAGAACTTCATTTTTAACACCGGAACATATGCTTTTGGGACAGCGTGAATTTCTTGAGCTAAAGCATTTGTTGACAAAAATTCTAGGAAATCAGTGAAAAATTCTTCTCGGGTTATAAATTTCGGAACAACAAGAAGTGAATTAATATCAGCACCCGTAAAATTTACTCCTAATCTATATGAACCAAATGTAAAAATTTTCCCTATTATAGTTTTTGCAAAATTCTCAGGATACATCTAAATATTATAACTTTTTTATTTTTGTAAAACAGTAAACGAAAGTTACGTACATATGAAATTGCTTTTTTAAATATCCAAATATTGCAAAAGTCTTGTAATTCTATCAGTGCTTCTCTTCTATGTTTAGTTTCTTGATTGGATTCAAAAATGTTGAGATCTTTAATTGCTGATTCCAACTGTTCTGTTTATAATAATTCTTTTTCATTCGGCTGAATTAAATTAACGGATCCACTGATTCCTTGACATTCATTCGGAATGTTGATTTTAAGTTGCATGTTGTCCATAAATTTAAAATAAAAATAAAATCTTTAAATATTTATAATAATATTTAAACAGCATTATTAATTCTATTAACCGTCAAATTAAAATTATCAAAAGATACAATAAAAAATTCTTGAAAGCTACTGGCAAAATTAAAAACATTTCAAATTTCTGAATTTGGTGCTTGTCGATTTGTTAAGTAAGGTTTTGATATATACTTTTATTAACCAAATTGTTTTGAAACATTCCTAATGCGCCCAATATTTTATAAAAGTTCTCGGCACTCTTTTTTCATAACATATTTTTGAAAAGACGAGTCGAAAATTAATTCAAATATTGATCAATAGTCTAAAAAATTAGGATCAAGGAAAGTGAAAATAGCTCATTAGTTAATAATTTATTAGGTTTAATGATTTTTAAGATTGAAACTTGCTTTGCGTTTTACTAAAATCACTTGAATTTGAATTATTTTAATAAAGAAGTTTTTTAAAAATCATCATTAATCTTTATGAAAATATTTGAAATTTAATATATTTGTTTGAATAATTTTAATTGAAAAAACTACTTTTTTCTGTTGTCATTGTATGTACGGTATAATTTTCATTGCATCATTAAACCATTTTATTTGACCTGAACAAATATTTTTCAAGAAACGCTTTTATTTACTTTACACTTTAAAAATTTGAGTATGAAAATGAATGAAATACATCGAAAATAATCAAACAACGAAATACGAAAAGGCCGTTTTAAATTAGAAAATACAAATTTTAAAGAAAATAAGAAAACAAAATCGGAAAATAAAATCATGTTATCGTGACAGTTCATCCGAGATAATAAATTGTTCAAAAGAAGTCACTTTTTGTAATTTTTTATCTCAACTGTCTGTTGGGTTTTGGATTATTTCAAGTCGGTTCTCTCTGACTCCTGGTGTTCTTTAAATTAAAACAATGAACGACCCAACGTATATTGAAACAACAGGTTCACAATTTATTATCACGCTACAATGACCAATCAAAGTTTATACGATTCTCTGCTCGGCGTTGATGCTTTGCAAACAAACAATATTCACCTTTTGATCCTTTAGTTCTGTTGACTCTCGTTTTCCTCGGTTTCTGTTTGGTTTGATCCCTTTTCGCCTTTCCGTATTCTTAATTCTATTTCTTCTTTTCCCTACTTCCCTAATTCGTTTACCACTTTTCCTACAGTCTGATTCTTCGAACCCTAGCTGAGGCAGAATGCCGATTTTCTCTGATTTTCCCTTTGCTTATATACTCCTCGAAATCAGGATGACAAATGGTTATTGCCGAGCCAATCTTTCGTTTGACATTTTCTCCTACGTGTTTGCTTCGGCTGTCATCCATAATGGTCCAACGAATCCAGATAATTAATGGCCCTACCGGTCTTCCTACGCGCGCTATCTTCTCCTTACTCTTTTCCCATTAATCATTGTGTCAAGCTAATGGGCCCAAATCTTCCTTTTGTTTGCCTTCTTGTTTACCCAGCTCGGGTTTCCTTCATCTCTCGGGTTCTCCATTGGCTCGGGTTTCCCATTAGCTCGGGTTTTCCATTAGCCAATTAATTAATTAATTAACGTTTTCTGTTTTCATACATTTGAATGTTTTTCAACCCTTTCTAACCCTTTTCTGATAAATCCCTAACCGTCATCTTGTTGACCATTAGCTAATCTATAACTGTCCCGTTTTTCCCATTCGATTTCGATGATTTTTCCATTTATTGATTTTTCTCGGATTTCCGGATTCTCGCCTTTCGTAATTGCTTTTTGCATTTTCTAATACTGTTTCCATCGCACTTTCCTTTACTATTAATTCTGTGCACGATCCCGCTTTTATTTGCCTTTTTTCTTCGCTTACTTTCCATTTGAATTATTATCCTAAATTTTATTTAAATTTTTAATTTTAATTTACAGACCTCAACATATCTCCCCCCTTAAAAAATTTTTCGTCCTCGAAATCTATGTTTTGCTGTGATTATGTATTATCATCACTATCACCATTATTATTATTATTATTATTATAATTTTGATGGCGCATAGCGTATCAATAAATTTTAATCTTTTCAAGACCAAATGAAATGAAGGCTTAAGTTTGACTCATATCTGTTTTAATTTTTGACAATTTTCAAACTTTAATGTAGAAAAATTATCCAATATTTTGTTACTCTAAAATTGTTTTGTTAATTAAAAATTAACTTAAAATTGATGTTTTATGAATCGAAAACCGAAGTTTAAAGTTTTTAATAGTGCAAAATTTTTAATAACTAGCTGATCATGTTTAATATCAGATAATTGAGTTGTTTTTATTGATTTCATTTTCATGTATGAACCATTTTGATTGGATAAATATGTTAGTGCAAAGTTTGACTTAAATCGAAATAAATAAAAAATTAAATTTTGAAAATATTATAAATAAGTTTCCATTAAAATTAAAAAGAATTCCATTTGCATTGACTTACTAAATTTATTATATTAAATTTATAAAACATTTTACCTTTTACAAGATAGATTAAGAACTACTGATTTATGAACAATAACAATAACAACAATAACAACAACAACAACAATGATGGTAATAATAATAATCATAATCATAATAATTAATTCTATTTAAATTTAAAAAATTCAAAATATTGAATATTAGAAAATGTCAAACAAAAAAGAAAATGAATTTCACGAAAATTATCAAAATAATAATAATGTGAAATTATTCCTTACTTATTTATAATTTTGTTCTCTCGCCCCAGTAGGTTACCCATTGTTATATAGTTATGCTAATTCATTCATTACTACTCTGCCCTTTAATATTATTTATTTCTAATGTTCATTTAAGGTATCATTTCATTATTTGCAACATTTATTTGAGTTATTCTATTTGCTTTTGTTCATTTTTTATCTATTATTCATTTATTTAATTTATCACTTTTTTAATTATTTATTTATATCAATTTGTCTATTCATTTGATTATTTGTTAATTTACTTATATTTATTTACTATTTTTTTTCTCGAGGACGAAAAAATACTAACTGGGTCCGTTTAAATAATTTATTTTTTTAGTCTAATTGATTTATCTCACCATCGTCTTCCGATTCCTCTATTTCTTCTACTCTCATTCGAAACATCGCGAAATCGGCCTCGTGTTGAAACAATAAGATTTCCAAACGGTCCAACCGCCTTTTCAGACGGAAGTTTTCTTCCTCCAAATCTGTTATTCTGCCCTGCATGCTACGAAACTTTTGCTTTAGTTCTTGCGTACTTGTTTTACACTCTTTGCATGACATCTCCGAGGCTTCTTGCATTCTCTGAAATTAAATGATAGTAATTTTTTTTGTATCACTCTTTATTCGCAAAGCATCAACACCTCGCTTCGAATCTCAAACAAATTACACCGTTCATCCTATGGTACTTATAAAACATGCACATTGTTAATATAAATGTAATATATTTTTATACTCTATTCATGCAGATCACAATTTATAGTCTTGTCTCATAATATGAATATGATGGTGGTTGAAGGATAGTTAGTTGTCTCTTCTTTACACATATCAAAATGGTGATGATTATGAATGTTATTGATAAGATGAGAAAACCTGTTATTAAAATGTAAATGAGATATTCACAATAGTTGTCTGTCAAATCCGAATTTATCATCATTAGTTTATTTGAGTTAGGTTTTGTCGTCTCTTGGGTCGGTAATTGGAAAGGTGATTTGGTTGTATCTGATTTTCGTTTCGATTCATTGATTGTCTTGACTTCCACGAAAACTGTTTGCCATCCGCCTGGTTCGGTTATCCATCGCTGATATTTAACTGTTAATTCCCATGCCGTCTCTAAATCAGAAGTGTAAAGTGTAAAAAAATGATTACCGGCATCTAATAGTCAGGGTTTTTTGTTTGTAGATAATAACAACTCTTTCATCATTTCCTGATTTTCTATATATCGTTACCGGTCCATTTCCAACACTCAGGGTTATACGATTTGACTCGTCTCTGAGATAGATAGCCTGGGTCTCACTCTTAAATCGTGACCATTGGTTTCTCACTACCGTTCCATTTTCGAGGCATATGTTCTCGTAGTAGTTTGCATTAACTGAATAATTTTGATTCATTTTCAATTTCTCGTGGCGGATAACTGATTTTCGCGAGTTAAGGGTGTCGACATTTAACCCTTGAAATGTGATTCGCACTTTCACCAAGTCCACTGGCTTCCAATATATATTGATTCCATTTATCTCTGGTTCTATTTCGATCAAGTTTCGCATCTCTTTTGTGTGCACTTCTATCGGAATTTGCGTGTACCACTTTGACATGTTCTGTCTCAACAGCCATTGGTATTTGAAATTTGGCTTTAACTTTCGTACCGCAACTATATCTTTATAATAATTCAGTTCTACCACTGGTGCCGTATTGTCTAGTAAATCAATAATTTCTATTTGGTCTGCGATCTCGCATTTACAGCTCCATACTATATTTGTTAGAGTGGAATATATATGTATTTTCTCCATTCCTCGGATTTTGCTTACCGCATATGGTAAGTCAATCTTTTTGCCGCTCGCAACTGTTACTAACATCAGCATTATTGCTACATATAATATATTATTGATGTAGCTGACTGGTGTTGGATTTTTCGTGAATTTCTGTTTCAATTTTGTTTGACCCGTTACTTTATTCTGCTTGGACCTTAAGGGGTATCTAGATTCATCTTCCTCTGGCACTAGTTTACATCGATTTGCATGCACAATCATCGGGTTAGCCTTTTTACTCCTGAATGGTAATAACTTCAAATTGGTTTCGGTGGTGTCGCACACTTTGTAGGGTCCTTTAAATGGTCTTTGCAATTTAGGCGATAAACCTTTGAGAGGTTCCGGCCTGTTCAGATACACTAGATCTCCAATCTTTATGCCATGCGCATGTGCTTTTTTATCATAGGTTTCTTTATATTTCTCTTGGTTATGCTTTATTGTCAAACCGGCTTTAGTCCATACTGACTGCATTTTTTCTTGCATCAATGCTTTATAATCGGGTATCTCCATATATTGAGAAATTGGTGGTTGGAATTTGAGATCAATCGGCATATTATTTTTCCTTAAATACATCAAGTAAAAAGGGGTCTCTCCTGTACTTTGATTTACTGCATTTCTGTAGGCAAATAGACACGGCTTTATGAAGTCGTCCCAATCTTTCTGTTTTCGATTCACATGACGAGATCATATTTATCAGTGTCCCATTAAATCGTTCCACTAATCCATCAGTTTGTGGATGATATGGTGACGTATTCAATTTCCAAATTCCAAATAGGTCTGTGATTGATTTGAACATTTCGCTTTGAAAGTTCTTTCCTTGATCAGTTAACAATTTCTTTGGAGTACCATAGCGAAATATTATGTTTTCCACAAATATTCTAGCAATCGTGTCTGCTTTTTGGTTTGGAATAGCGTATGCTTCTGGCCATTTGGTAAAATAGTCACAAAAAACAACAATGTATTTGTTTCCTTTTGTTGTTTCCGGTAATGGTCCCAGAATATCCATTGCCGTCATCTCCATTGGTGCTGCGGGTACTGGCATCGGTTTTAATGGTACTTTAATCTTTTTACCAGTATTTCTGCGGGTGATGCATACTTTGCAACTGTTACACCAATTTTTCACGTCTTGTTCCATTGTTGGCCAAAAGTATTTCAATTTTAATCTCGATAGCGTCTTGCGCGTTGACAAATGACCTCCCAACGCTCCATCATGATACTGCATCAGTAATGCGTCTCTGTGCTTGGCTGGTATAATAATTAATGCTTCCCCATTTTTCCAAAATTTAAGTATTCCATTATGAATTACATATTTGCTGTTTGCATCTGTAAGTCGTTTCCAGTCTTGTTCTTTTCTTATTTTGACCGCTTGTTCCATAAATTGTTTTAATTCACTATCGTTTTCCTGATCATTTTGAAGTTCAGACATATTATTAACAGCTTTGATTGCAGCGAATATAGTACCTTCCACTTTTTCAGGTGTCCCCTCACTATTATTTTCTGGGATTCTTGACATTGCATCTGCGTTCGCTTTAGCTTTACCTGTCCGATATTTAATCTCAAAGTCGTATTCTTGGAGGGCAATCGACCATCGTATTAATTTACTGGCTGAATCTCTGTGTTTCATTAACCACTGTAATGGATTATGATCTGTATAAACAGTAAATTTTCTGCCCAATAAATATTGTCTAAAAGTAGTAATTCCATACACTAACGCTAACGTTTCCTTTTCAATCGTTGAGTAGTTTTTCTCGTGAGGCCTCAGTGATCGGCTTGCATAGGCTATTACGTGGTCCTTTTCACCTTCAAATTTTTGTCCTAACACCGCACCCAATGCAACGTTGCTTGCATCCGTCATCAAGATAAATTGTTTTGTAAAATCTGGACATCTTAATATAGGAGTTGTTACTAATTTCTCTTTTAATGTATTGAAAGCGTTTTGTTGCATTTGTCCCCAAATAAATTTATTGTTTTTCTTTAGTAACGTATTCAATGGTTGTGCGATGTGAGAAATCTTTTATAAATTTTCTGTAATAGCTCGCCAAACCTAAAAATTGTCTAACCTCATCGGCATCTTTTGGTACTGGGTACTCTTCCACTTTTTTGATGTTATCTGGATTAGTTTGTAACCCTCACCGTGATATTATATGTCCTACATAAATCACTTCTGCTTTGCCCCATTCACATTTCGATGGTTTGATTTTTAATTTTGCACTTTTGAGCCGTTTAAATACAGTTTCTACATCTTTCAAGTGTTTTTCGAAATCATTTGAAAATATTATTATATCGTCGATATATACCAATGCATGTCGAATACCTCGTAACACATAATTCATTCCTCGTTGGAATGTAGCTGGGGCTCCTGTTAATCCAAATGGTAACACATTGAACTCATACAGTCCTTTGCCATCCGAGAACGCCGTCTTTCCTCTATCTTCCTCTTTTACCCTAAATTGATTGTACCCTTTGTTTAAATCAATAACTGTGAAATATCGTGCCTCTCCCATTTGATCGAACATTTCTTGGGGTACTGGAATTGGATAAGTGTCTTTCCTCGTAACTTGATTTAGCTTCCGATAATCTACGCAAAATCGTAAGTCTCCATCTTTTTTCTTTTGTTAGTTTTTGTTTTGTTTAATTTTGTTTTCTCTCTAAAATTATGCTGGCAATATATATATATATATATATATTGACCTATTACTACTCAAATTTAATTGTTGATATTTTTCTGATTACACAAAATTGTCTATTGTTATCTTTTGATTTATTTTCTGAAAATCGGTTGAATTTATACTAAATTCATATTTACTAAAATTACTATTTTTATTATTTATTACTATTTATATATTATTTATTACCTAATTTAGAATATATTTATTTATAGTAATTATTAAACACTAAAATATTTCCATTTTCTAATTTCTTAAAATAAAACAAATAAACTTAATTTTCTTGTGCAAATACCAAGTAGCTCCAGACCTAACCCTAACACAAGTATATCGAAAAGGATCAACCCAAAATCAGTTTAGCAATCAATGAGTTGAACTGTGTGTTGTTGTAATAAGCTGAGTTTTGAGTGGTGGGTATTTTGCGTAAAAGTATTATCAGCAATCAAATCGGTTGTAATAGATTGTAATTTTTATAGACAATAAATATTGGTATTAACACGTTTATGGACTATCAGAAAAGAACAGTTAAGAAATTGACACTTCAAAAATTTATACTTTTTTTGGATATATTAGAATAATTGTTCCACACTTTCTACTTAAATAGTGTGGAATGTAATAAGTTCTAAAATTTATTATTATTTACATAGTATTTTCTGTTTGCCACATAATTCAAAACATTGTGAAAGGTATAATATCGGCTTTGAAATGCGATTCTTGTATTAATGTGATGTTTTTTTACTCTGTTTTTAGCATTGTTTTAATCTCTGAAAGTACGTTTTTCGCACATAATTTTCGGGAGGAATAATTTTTTCTGGAAAATGCTCAGTAGGAGTTGTTATACCGTAGTTCTAATGTTTACCTCCATGTTCAAATTTTACCAGTGTCGTCCAAGTTTGCTTTTAATTTATTTCAGTTGGTGATCTGATAATTTCCTCTCTAAATTCTCCAAACTTTTTTAGAAACTGTCTTTTTTGAAGATATAATGTGAATTCCAGTGTTTATCAATAATATGGAGCGACGTAGGAATGGAAGCAAGAAAATGGATGTTGAATTCCAAAAGTATTATGGACACGATTTTCGATATAGATAAAGCAAGAAAGTTGAATATAGAACAAGAAACATTTATTAGCATTAAAATATTATAAATAAAATGGTATTCTAAAAGTGATACGTTCAGTTTTGAAGTGAATCTACTTGAAGAGGAAACACTAATGAAAAGAAAAGTATTAAGCATTGTTCAAGAGTTTTCTATTATTATGTTTTATTGGATCGTTTATCATTCGTGGAAAGGTAATTCAGCGATTATGGTTGTCAGCAATTAATTTGGATGAAAGTTGCCTCGTGAATTATACAAAGAAGTATATAAATCGATTTATGATTCCAATAATCTTGAAAGTTTGTGAGTTCCAAGATGTTTATTAACAAATGCAACAGTTGGCAACTGCGCGTTTTTCAGATGCTTCTAATAGTGCCTATGGTTCAGTGATGTATCTAAGATGACTTCAAACTTGCCTAGAATAACAATCATAGTCTCAAGCAAAAAAAGCTCCAATACAAATTGTATGTATTCATTAAATTGAATTGATCATTCCATTAAGTTCGAAATTCGATTGTTCAAAATTAAAGACTTAAAAATTGCGCAATCAGATTAGATATTTAAGAAAAATAACAAACTGCGCACACAGGCACGAACACGCATACCCTAAACAAAAAATTCAAGATATAACAAACAATCGTTACAAAAAAATAATTGAATTTCTCATTAATGACAATAATTACAAGGTGATGTCAAAAACCAAAAGACAGGAAAATATTAAATAATTTAAATTAATTGAAAGAGACAGTAATTTATGATTTATTATAAACAATAGTGTCAGTGTGTTATACACAAACATAACGATAGAAACATACAATGAAAAGTAATTTAAGTAACACTGAATTTGGATCACTTATAGTTCTTTATAAAAGACGCAAAACTTAACTTTTCTTGCTTTATTGTTTGAAAAGGTAGTGATTATTTCAGCGAAATTTATTTGACTGGTAAGTCTACGTTCGATGGAAAGATGAGCTGGAGATTGTGTGTTATTGGCTTGACGTCAATTTTTAATAGCTTTTAGTTTTGCTGGACTCCTTTTGACGGTGGCTACTGGGGTTAGCATTGTTTTCAGCACTATTTCGATTTTTGGCTACGTTTCTTACAATTACCATGTTGCGAGAACATTTAAAATATCTAAATGAAATTTGTCAGGTTTTTTGTTTTGCAATAGTGTTTTTTTATTATATTTCAATTATAAATTGTTCCTTATTTATTTCAGAATATTTGACTGATAATAGATGAGCTTTAGACGCTGAATTTGCCATTGAAAAAAGATTGAAACGCTTTTCCAATTAAAAATCATATATTTTTGAGAAACAAATCTGTCTTTTAACTACATTTTCATTGAATCAATGATTTCAAGATTTTAAAATTAAAATTTTTACTGTTTCTGAATTAGGTCCTTTGCCTTAAGTATGTTCTCCTGTCATTCTTTCTTGTTTTGTTTTCCTTTTTTATATTGTTTTAACTTTCATTTAATACGAAAAATGATATCGATTTTGTTAGTTCCTAAATCTTCAAAGTAATTTACAATCTTTTTGTTAACAATGATTACCAATAAATATCCTACTTTTTTTCCAATATCAAATTTCAAACAGTAATAAAAGCAGTGAACTATTGATTTGATGGTAAAGCGATTTAATAATAGATAATAGCCAAATAAATGTTTATCTTTCACTTCATTTAATAGTAAAATAATTGGCTTCAGCTGCTCACATACGGCACTTACAGCATTTTCTTTGAACACCATTTTGAGTTAGTATATTTCTTCAGGCTGATTTTAGTGACAGAAAATAATTTTTCCCATCTAGCAGTTGGTGAGAAGAAAAAATTGTGTAATGCCTGTATAGTTCCGAAAAATTTCACAATATCTACATCAATGCCGGTCTTCCACACTTACCAAATATAGACATCTGCACAACATAAAAAATACCGATCAAGTGTATTCTTTTTTCGAATTATCTCCATGTACTTCGCTGACACATTATCTTAGTTTTGGCTATGTTCATCTTCAAGTGATAAACCATTTCGAATTAATGCTGCTATAATTTCTAAGGCAATTCCTTCTCCTGTTTTTTCAAAGAATTTTTCAATTGTATATTTATTACCTTCGAAGTGCTATCAAATATTATAATATAATATTTAGCTTTTTGAATTTCTTTTTAAATCACCTTCAAACTAACTCACACATTTTAGCTGATTCCAAAATATAGCACCCTCTTGTTCATGTCCACGAAAAGACAAATTTTTTTCAGCACAAAGCAATCTATATTTTAATATTATAGTCAATGTAAGGCACCTTTTCTAAATTTCACTTTTCAGTGCTGCTTGTGAAACGTAATTTTGACCAACTTTTTCAAGTTCCTTTTCTAATAATTTCCATTTCTTAAAATTGTTTATGTGTTACAACGAATTTTCGTGATATTGAACTTGTAGACTTTAATTTTTTCAGTCTATAAATCCATCGGACTACCAAAATGGAATATTATATGTGCCTGATATAAATAAGACGGTGTGAGAACAATATACTGCATCTTAATTTTTGCAAAAATGATAGCCTTTCGAATTAATATCTAAATTTCCAGGAATTATTGAAGCAGTGGCTATTTATGACAGGATACTTTCTCAATTCTAAATGTTCTGGATCATGTTTAACTGTAAAATATCTGGTATTTTATTTTAAACTTTTATTTAGTTTCACTTTAAACTTTTTTATTAATTTCAAATTTTATTATAAACTTTTTGTGTTTATTTATACTATTGATAAAATTAAGTAGTTTATTTATATTAAATAATCTTACATTTATTTTATCCAATAATTTTTGATGGATTTAATTATTCATAATATTCACTCTAGTCCATTCTTTGAACTTAAAGTACATGCATTTTCATTGTTATTTTCGGATTTTGAGTTTTTCGTTTTAAGCCAATTTTGTTAACCAACATAATGTTTGTTCTCACTTTTTTACATACTTTTTACATATTTTTTACATGCTTTCCTAACTAAGTATAGTTCTTTATTTCATCATGCACGGCTTACGTATAACATGGAACTAGTCTTAACACCTTTCCAAAGTATCGTGAGACGACATTCGACTAAAAAATCAACACTTTGATTGAATATTAAGTTTATTTTGTATAAAAACATTTTAGTCAAAAAATAGCAAAAATGTACTCTCCCTTAGAAACTCTCCAATTAGAAACTTTGAATGTTAATTGCACATATAACAAACACTAATGTATTTAAAATGAAATTGATATTACACATCTATTCTAGTTTTTGAATGTATATTTATCGATACTTTTCGCTAGTTTAACTTATTATTTTTTTTATAATATCATAAAATTTGGTCAAACAGTTTACTGTTTCTTTACTTCACTTTCCTATTCATTGCCGAAAAAACTCCGTAAAGCACTACTAGCCGGAATACTAAATAAACGTGAAATAACTTTTAAAATGTTGTCAATATTCGGAAATTGCTTAAAAATTTTCAAATATTTTTTATTTTGGCTTGAAAGCTCAGTTTTTGATATGGAAGTGCTGACGTACTAATTCGTAAATGAGGTTCCTGATATTCTTCGTTGTAAAATAAATATGAGTGGACATCTATAAACTCAATTGATGCTGTCACACTTGAATATCTGAATGGATGAAATAAGAAAACAACAAATGGCTAATAATAGACAATTTACAAGATAAAATAAAAGAATTAAAGAAAAAAGTTACTCGACCAAAATTTTAATTAATCAAACTCCTAAATCTCATTAAATTTTTTTCTGATTGATTTGTACAAAGATGTGACACAAGCGATTTACTATGGTTGATATAAAATGGGAGTTAGGTTATCCTGTTTTCAAGGATATCATTTACTGTTGAGCTAGGGGAGCAGAGCGACATACCAGGCATATAATGCGCTTGAAAATAAGGTGGTCTCAACCCCCTACTTTAAATATACTTGTTTTTTATTGATTGTTTTGTTCTTATTTCGGCGATTTAAATCAGTTCTTCGGTTAATCTTTATTCTAACAGTCAATGGTATTCTTATTATTTTTTGGTTTGATTGTTCTTCGATGTGTTTTGACATACCTAGACCTCTACATTTTTCGGTGAATATATAATTGCATTCATTAAGGAGTTTTTGGATGGAAGTTATCGGAAATCTTAAGATTTTTTAATTTCTCTGGTATCTTTATTTTGCTATATCTTCTTGTAGTTGGAAGATTAATTTTTAATGTCAAAATCTAAGTTTCCTAATGAATGTCTTAAAGCAAGCCAAATGATCTTACGAGCATCTTTGGAAATGCATTATAACTCTGCAGGACGGAAATATGGTCAAAGTGGGTCACCTTGGTTTTAAAGCATTATATAGAATATCCGCATGAGGTTTTCCTTTCAAAACATTTTCACTTACTATTTTTAAATTAGTAAGTAAAGAATTATTTATCTCAAAATTTCGTGTTCTAAGATCATTGTTGCTCTTGTTTGCCTGCAACAAATTTTATTAGTTATGTGAGTCTCAAATAGTTTTTTGTAATAAATTTACGTTGCAATCTAAGGAATTGTATGAACAGTTAGTATTTTTTTAAACCATTTAAAAAATCAAAATAACATTCAAAATTGTGATTACATAATATATGATTTGCTAGAGATCACACAGTATAATTCTATGATTCAATTATTATTGTAGAAAATCTAGTACATTGTTTAAATATTAATTCAATTACTTGTGATATGGTAAATGTTTTCTTATATGTATATACGTTTTCGTGTGAATTCAGTAATTAAGGATTTTGTGTTTGAATTTATAGGGCTGAACATCTTTTATATTTATTGGAGAAACCTATTCCGCAAACAGTGTGCTTTTGTTGAATTTGACTTAACTTTTTTCTTTGACCAGGAATATTTCTTTTCTTCCATTTACTTAGCCTCATGGCCTTATATGCTAATTTGAAAAATGTTTGCAGGGACTAGTTTGTCACGACGAATCTATATGAGAAATAGTACAACGAATTCTGAAGGTTAAACTTCTTTGACGGTATATTCTTAATCAATCCTAAGGATAATCAAATTTATTTATAAAGTATTTAAGTCGGCATGCAAGAATAATTCATAGCTACAGTTTGCTGTACTTATTTGTTTTACTGATAAAATCAAAAGAAAAACTGTGCAAACTTTAATATAGCAGTTGATTGGTCTGTACTCTGTAAGATGCGTAAATGAATAACTTAGTTAATTGTCTGAATTGGTTTGATGTGAGTATGAATTTACCTGCATTATTAGTAACAGAACTTTTATGAATGTGTATGCGTATGCATGTAGTATATACTAGTTACATAGTACAGGCGTCAAATAAATTGTCAAAGATCTGCCGTCCGCTATACATTATGTTATTCTCGCACCAACGCAATATTTTCTAGTAGGCGATATCGCCAATATTGAAGGTAAGCAATATTAAATATAAATAATTTGGCTTTCAACATTTCAATTATTTCTAATGTCTTCAAAGTATATTGTTGTAATAGGAACTAATTTTGTATTCATTTCGTTTTGCTATATTTTGAATATTCTGATTTTAAAAAGAAATTACATGAAAAACGATCGAATCAAAAGGAAATGAAATGAAAACAAGAATGCATACACTAACCCAGTGGCCGTGGAACTTTTTTTAACCATAACCCCAAAATATTTTTGCGTAAGTAGATATTAATCCCAGATTTTGAAAAGAAGACAATCAATGTAAATTTAAATTAAACAATATTTATTGATTTAATTTATGCGAAAAATAAAAAAAAGTTGCATCAAAATAGCAACTATGTAATTATTACATTGTAATATATAAGCAAAATAAAATTCTCATATTGGAACAAATAGAAGTTATTTAGAGACTTTCCTTCTTCAGGTTTTGGACAAATGATGTTGCTTCATATCTGACACAGCTTCAAAATTGGGGCATTTTGATGTTAGTGCAATTTGAATAGTCTTCGGCTTTTAATCGATTTCTGTTCGTCGTTTTTATGTTCATTAGAGTGGAAAAACCTTGTTCATAGAAGTAGGTTTTGGCAAATGGAAAAAGATCATGATAAAGCATTTTTGTCCAGAATGATTTATAATCTTATATTAATCCAATGAAAACAATATCCAAAAAGCAGAAAAATATAAATCTCAGGTAGTGTTGAAATTAAATTTAACTAACGAAACACATGTATAAATGTATAAAAAGGTAATTTCAATATTACTGCAGAAATGAAAACATCAAATTGTGGGGTTTACGGTCTGGTCAACCTTGATCCCAGATGTAATTTTCTCCTTTCCCCCAATGGTTACCAGTCGCTAAGCAACGTTGGTAATGTAACCACTGGTTTTGAGATCGCCAAAGGTGAGCGCCACATAGGAACTACTCTGGCCCGACTTCAAACTGGGTTCAACGCACTACCGTTAGAAGGCCTGTGTGCGCTTTTATTTATTCTGGTCCCATTCTCATATATTTGGCCTTTCTCGTTCTATCTCGGCCTTTCACTCTTTTATATTTGCTCTAGCTCGTCCTGACGTCAAACTTGTTAGGAAAATCAATAGGACAGAAAGAAAACATTTATTGAACAAACAATCAAAAACACATTTTATTCTGCGTGTTGAGCGGCCCGACGCTTGGCGACATCTGGCAGCAGAATGTGCGGGAAACCGCACCGTGACGCGAGATGCGTCAATCCAGGAGTTGTCTGAAAAGGATGGGTAGAGATCATTACAACACTTTGTAGTTAATTAATCCCGTTAAATGCGAAGTCATTTAGAGCAGTTATTTGCGGATGGAGAGAAAAATCGGTGAACCAATGTGTGGCGTTGGAGGGGTTGAACGGATAGTAGTTACAGACGGTGATGGATGTTCAGACGGCATTTGACTTAATTAGCGCTAAGTAGTTGGGCTATCTCCAGGTCGATAATCTAACTCGGTGTAATGGTATTTCTTTCCTCTGGAAACGGTTTGTGTTGGTCATTGGTCGAATTTCGCTATTTTAATTGGTCGTAATCTTACATTACTTTGTGCACTTCACGGGAGAAATTAGTCCTAATTGTCTTTTATCCTGCTGTCATTTTGAAATCACTTCGTTTGTCAATTCATTATATTCTTTTTATCGTGGGACAAACTATGATAGCTCGACCTTGCTCGAAGTTTATTTGAAAACTCAATGAAATTTCAGCTTTACGAAATGAAATGGTTCGTCTGTGAAATGTCGTCGTGGCAATGGCGAATGTGGTGGCTAGAAAATTCATGCGGTGAATATATTTATTTCAAATTGGAGTAGCTATGCACATTTCAGTGACGATCAATGACGAAATGATTTTCCGTGGATCCTGTGTCATATGAGAACAAATCCAGGATGAATTTATATATATATATATATATATATTCATTTTATTCCAGTCGAAGCAAAAAGGAAAAACACAGTTCATGAATAAATTAATAGATTTATTAATCGAGTGCATAATGTTTCTTTATCAGGTTGATTCGGTTGCTTCTATTGGAAGAGTTATCTGCGTTTGGGCAACTGGCAATTTGTCGTCCTAATTATATTATTCCGGTAACACGGACCTCGTAAAAATATTAAGATTAGTTTTAATAATAGTTGACGTTTATCTTCCTGGTCTTTCCGAGCTCTGTGGCTGGATTCTCCGCGATTATTATCGGATCGTTCGTACTCTTGCTGTGCCTTGGAGTAATTCATAATTGCGAATAAATGAAAACCATTATTGTGGTGTTCCGATTTTATATGTCGCCTAACTAGTGCCACGTCATGCGGGTGAGTAGTGTGACATTTAGTGTGTTATAACTATTGTTGAATTTATTTTCTGCGCTGCAATTAAAATTCCAGTAGTTCGGTTTTCTTACTATTGATTTTTGGATGGAATCGTCAATAATGTTTCTATTCTGTGTGCAGAGATATTGTTCTGTGTGCCTGTTGTGTATTAGTCGTTATTATTCATTTTCCTGGCCTTTGTTGTCTTAATGATTTTCTATATTCTCTGGGCAGATTATCCACGTGGCAGTTAAACTTCCATTTATAATGCCCTTATTCTCGGTAATTTAGATGATAAGACGGTGGAATTATTGTCGTTTCGGTCTCTTGGGCCACTTATTATTACTACAGCTCGTGGATTCGGCTGGGAGGAAAACTGCCTATCTCTATCCGAAAGTGCTTCACTCAACAGACGTCCATTTTCTCGTGGTTTTCTCTCAAAGTAGATCGACGGTTCACTCAGTGAATATCTGACGATGGTAGCATGGATTTGGACTCTCAACCAGCCACGGCGTCTTCGTCAGTGTCGTGTTCGCGTATGTGCGCAAGGTGTTAGATAAAAATGCTGCTCTTAATCTCTTTATTTGGGTTTTTATTTAGTGTGTGGAAATATGATTACTATCTGAATTTATTGTTCCTTATTAATTATCTAATAGATTCAGCATGAGTGAAATTGGGTAACGATTAATTTCCATCGTGATCTAATGTTACAGTATACTAATTTTAGATATCCTGTTACGAGCAATGAGCTCTTTCTGAGAAATCGATGCGTCCCTTAGCGGAGCGAAGATTTTTAATGACTAATTATTTAATTTTCGAGTTATCGGTTACATTTGTTAAAATGATTCAATGATAATACCTAGTGCAGTTCCTTATTATTAAAATAGCTTATTTTATTTCTAATATTAGTTCTCATCACGGTCACTCTCTCTAGCTTTAGTTCGAGAATTATCCTATAATTCGATACCGCTTTTGTCGTTCTAATATTCAGTATTGTTCCTACTTCGGATGGGTTCGGGGTTTTGCATTAACTAGCTGCAATATCAATAGTCAACAGGGTTTCTTATCGTACTCCTATTTTACTATACCCTCCAGGTTTTCCATTTATCCCTTAATTAACTCGGGATTAATTTATTTCTTAATTAAATTGGGTCAAGAAACTCTCTATGCTGAATTTTTTACTGGGCCACAATTATCGGGATTCCTACACTATTCTGGAGGACACTGTAATCGCTACGAGTTGGAAACTTACCCTATCATTTTTTACGATAATTTACTCTTACGGTATTGATTTACTGATGCTAGCACTCATTCGTTAATCGGAGTTTTACATATTATTTCTAGGATATTAACTATTAATTTTACTGATATTGTTGTTTATTTATTAAATAAATGATCATAGCAATTAGCACCCGTTCCCGTCATTCTTAAGATCATTTTATGTTCATGTTAGAATATTACGAGTGTCCACTGGACTACTCGGCGTGATGATTTTAGCCGACAGTCATTTATCATTTTAGGTCAAATTTTCAGGAAATGGGATGCAGAGGGGTAGCCAACAGACTACCTCACCACTTCCCAATTTCCCCTATAACGGATAATATTGACGTTCCAGCTACTGCGTTTTTCATATAAAAAAATAAAATAATATTTCAAAATAGATTTTAAATATGCTCTTACATTTCTGTGAGAATCATTTAATAAAATTACCAATGTGGGGTTTATGGTTTTCTAACAACCTTGACCCCAGATGAAATTTTCTTTCCTACCCCCAGTGGTTACCCGTTGCTAGGCAACGTTGGAAATGTAACCATGGGTTTTGAGGTCGCCAAAGGTTAGCGCCACGCAGGAACTGCTCTGGCCCGACCTCAAACTGGGTCCAACGCACTACCGTTAGATGGTTTACGTGCGATTTGTCATTTTCGTCCCTTGCTGATGATAGACGGTTATATTCGTGTCTCTGGCTCGTGACTGATTGACGACATGTGCATGGATTTAATTCAATTCCAACCGTGTTAATCAATCGAATACGATATTCAACAAATTTTTATTTGATAAAACATTTAACACACATTTCACGCCTTTGATTCTTTTACCCGAATGGCCCGTTCAGCTCTACCGGGGCAGTGTTTAACGGGTTTGGCCGCAGGTTTCGAAGTGGAATTGGCCTCTCGATAGGCTAGTTGGCCGGGGCAAAAACTAGGGAGTAGGTCACTGCTGCTCCTTCTTGACATGCAGACAGCGCCACCTCTAAGCCTTTAAGCTGCGTCTTCAGACTTTGGTTGAGCTGCTTTTCCTCAGCCCAACCCTTCTGCATCGCTGTTAATTTTTGGTACAGGCGTTTTGCCTTGTTCGGTTCCATCTAAGTACTTTTTGTCAGCTGAACTTCAGTCGTCAACTGCAAGATTTGTCGGTGGAAATCTTTGATTGTCATTTGGGCCTTTGCCAATTCGTGTTGCAAGATCTTGTGGGAATTCATGTCTACAATAAAGGAAAATTAATTTCACCGATAATAGAAGGTATTTAAATATGCAACGGGACTTATGTCTTATCGCGTCAGATTATAATTAAAATTTTCCATTCTTAGTTAAACAATTTTTAATTAATACTATAACAAGAAATAACCTAACTAAACATTTATATTGAATGCACACAAGAAAAATCATTGTACTGAATTTAGTGTTTATTGATGCCGATCGTAGGTGGCTCGTTGTGGCCCCCGAGCGTATGGATGCTCCCGGTGGACGTTTGGCCCTTCATTCGCACGTCCTCCTCTTCCGGTCTATAATTGGCGTGGGACTACAACGTTGATCGCCTCCATTGGTCTATTTACCCTGGGAACGTCCAAATTGAACCATGGGTTGTACGGCGGGGCGTACCCGTCCGTACTTGGGATCAATCCGGCCGCAATATCCCGGTTGATCTCATCTAAGTGCTGTTGTACCTTTCGGATTTGCTGGGCCGTTTGTCTTTGATGTTCTTCCAAACGTGCGAGGAGATGCTCCGCTTGACCTCTTATTTCCCGCGCCGGATTTCGGCCGGGCTCTCGTTTGATCGCAACGAAATGAAGGTCCAAGTCATCTCCGGTTTTCTGATCTTCTCCGCGGAATTCTCTAACTGGTGAGATTGAGAATCGCGCGTCCCACATCGCCTGCCGGCACCGTGCAGCCGAATGTTTCGGAAAGTGAAGTGTGACCCGGGACGCGTCAATCCATGAGTCCTCTGGAACGATAAATAATATATTATACGGCTTAACATCAATATTTAGACATAAGTGATGTGGTTGGCGTACTAATGTGGGGTCATGCGAGTAGAGTCGACTCATTATTTTATGGGTTACGTACCTTATTCAAAGGAGGAAAAACTAGCACGGTAGAATATACATACTTGGGCTGGAGCTATTCGTTCCTATTCCCGCCATGGTAGATAGAAAACCTACAAATAAAACCATAGGAACAAGCTGACAGCTAGCTAATTAAAAATTAAGCTAAATTGACGCGTAAAATTCCTCGTCATTAAATTCGGGGTTTCTCAAAATTTAAGTCTATTGAACCTCAAAAACATAACGAATTGTTATCCAATAAATTATCATTGAAATTCGATCATTCGTTTAGCTGATCTCTCTTGGGAAAAACATAAAACTTTTATCTGAAAAACATATTCAAATTTATTTATTCATCTCTATAACTCTATTTAAAAAGAAAAAACGTAGAACCTATAATCAAAATTGTACTTACTCGGATTTAAAAAAAATTTTTTGGGGAAAAGTAAAATTATTTTCTAAAACAGCTTTAACCTTTATTTACCCATATTCTCGATTTTACTTGAGAAAAATGTAATATTATCGTCTAAAACAATTTTAACATTTATTTACTCATATTCAGGATTCTATTTAAGAAAATGTAAGGTTATCATCTAAAACAGCTTTAACATTTATTTACTCATTCTTATGATTCTTTTTAAGAATGTAGCAATATAATTTAAAATATATACTTAAGATTTATTTATTTTGTGGTTCTCGTCAAAATGTAAGGTATCGGCTTGAATTTGTTTACTCGTTTTAATAACACAAAAAAACGCAAAGAAATTATTATCAAAAATTAAATTTAAAATCCATTTTTTGAAAATCCATTTAATTAAAATCTATTTATTTATTTTTAGAATCCCAATTGAGAAAAATGAACACTATTATTAAAGATGTATTTCGAAGTTACCTTTACTTTGATAGTTCAACCCAATGTCCAAATTTCACACAATCAAATCATTAATCGTTCAACATTTAAGAAAGACTATCTTCCATTTCTCAGGGTTATCAGGACAGGCAGAAATTTGTCGCATTTACATATCAAATCCTTACAAAGGAGATTATCGAATTTTTAGGTTCTGCTAATTTTAATAACGATTAAGCCCATCCTTTCCAAACATCAGATCCCATGGAAGAAATTGTTTTTATATCCGGGTAATCGACAGACGAAATTTTTGATCTCATATTCGTTCTCCATAACTCATAACCATCAAATCTGTCATCTCTCAAAATGTTGCGGAAAGAACCATTTTAACCCAAGGTATTATATATTTAAGTTTTATTTTGTTAACAAAATCAGTACGGTACATTTTATTAGAATGAGATCGTCTATGTTGTCGGGGTACATTCTAGTTAGTTAATATTGGCTTCCGGGATGGTGCACGGGTTACGAGCATGATGGAGTTTCATGGGTCAATTGGCTGTTTGCGAGATTTTGAAAAAATGGAGTCTGATTTTAGCGTAATGGCAAAATTCATGTTGATAAGGACCTCGCTACTTAATGCAAAGTGTATCTCCGTTTATAGTCCGGTCGGTTTTACTTTTTTTTGTCGCTCTCTAGGTCTTGGGATGGACTAAGGCTGTTCTGGAAGATTGTCGAGTCTAGTTAATGCTCAAAAAGGTTGAAATAGCCTGATAAAAATATTAAGCCTCACCCTCTGATGTCCTCCGCTTCTCTGAGCTTGACCGAGATCTTCGTGATGCATCATCGGGTGTACTAGAATACTGCGAGCTCACTGCTCCGGTTGTGGCATTATTATTACTTGATGCTTTTGACATGTTTGATTTCGTAATTTTTATGGTTAATGTCATTCAAGTTAATCCTTATTTAACGATGAGTGTGCACACGTGTTACTGGCGAACTAAGATTTCCACATGACACGCCTACTGATTGTTGACATGTTTCTCTCATCAGTATGTGATTATGGGTCTGCACACTGTGATTTTTATTGACTGATCTTTTAGAAAAGGGCAATGCACACACTTAGTTGTTTTCCTGCCATTCACTTTATTTCTAGTTAATCTGATTCATTTATCAGATTTGGTAGAGTTTATTGTGAAGACGTTTTATAGAAAATAATTATCATGGTTTTCTCCAGTAAGTATTAGTTTTAATCCTCTTCATTTTTATTCGGGTTATAACTCGCTAGGGATTGTTTGATGAGAGTAGTGTTCAAGCCGATTAACGGTTTCATTTTTACTACAATTGATCAGGCATCGTGTGAATTCAAATATCGCTAGGAGATTTACGGACTTATGGTTTGTACGCTATGGTAAGTAGTTAATGGGTTTGGTAAATGACCTTTTGTGTATTTCAGGGTCTTAATATTCATGATCAATTCCTACCTTCCATGGGTTCACTCTCTATCTTACTATGGCTACTCTGGTGATCTGTACGTGATTTTTGGAGTTGATTATTCTAGGGTGGCTGACAATTTCAGTTATGACTCGACTTGACAATGCCCTACTATCTATGAGAATCGATATTACCCTCAGTGATGAAATTTGACGAGAATTGATTAAACGGTTCTCAATTTCCGATGACGACAACTTCGTGAGTGTTATTGGACACGGGATTCATTATGGCATATCCCTATTCATATTTTAGCACGTGAAAAACCGTTACAAATTTTCTAAAAAATAAATGGTTTCAGACTTTGTTTGTTGAGACGAGGTTGGAAATTTTATCATCAATATATGCTAAATTTTTGGTTGACATGCACTAGAGGTTTCATGGGTGAGCGGTAAGTTAAATTCCTATCATGGGGATATCCTACTTTACTGAGTAATCGGGTCTAGAGTGGGTCCGACTAATTTGTTTAAAGTTTTGTAGTTTATGGCTATACTTCATCTTAAAATTGACGTTGATTTTAATTATGGCGAGTTAGTTTGCTCTCTGCGGGATTTTGGTATCTGATTAATCACTAATTTGGGGAATTACTTTTCAGAACAAGAACCTTTTTACTATATCCAATTTCCTTTTTATTTCGTCAACTATGACCGTGATTATTTTCCAAATATTTATAGTTAATTGTAGTTTTGATTACACCAAAATTCATTGTAGTTCGCTTCTCATACTTTAGGTTTGACTAAATTCCTTTGAGATTTGATATTAATATACATATAGCGTATTCGTATTAGGGTGGATTTTTTATGTTAGACTTTTGTATTCTTGAATGATTTAAAGTGATGAATTTTTGAATCAAGTTCCTCATTTATAATTTCTCACAAAACTTTATATTGCTGCCAATTTAGGGGGCATATTTTTAATTCATTGGGTTTTTACTGCGCTTGATAAGTTTGGTAGTAAACAGCATATATTTTGAGTGGGCCATTATGAGGATTTTAAATATCAATTTTTTTTTAATTAAGATTAACTTTTTAACTATTAGTTGACTTTGGACATATCACTAATCAATAGAGTTTTACGTTTCAAAGTTTCGTGTAAGATCATAGCAACAATTTAATGACGTCGTTTTTCCCGTACCCTTTCCCAAATTGACCCTAAGATAAGTTTGTGTCGATATTAATAGTGATTTTGAGCCGTGAGTTGTAAATAATATTTAGGTCGAGTTTATAGGAAATGAGTGCTGACGAAACAGCCAAAAGACTATTTCCCCTTCACCCTTTTCCCCTATACGGAATGATATTGACGTTTCAGCTCCTGCGTTCATCGCGCCGGAGCCTTCATGGACACGAAATCATTGGCGATGATACACGCACTTACACGATTTTCGATTGCATATTTGATTTTAATAGCTTGCGATATGTGTCGGCTGTGGGCCGGAAAAATTTCGAAAGGAAGAAAATCTATTTTAATTTAATATATATATTGTTGTCATATCATTTACATCATGGTTGTTCATAATATTTACACATAGCATATCATAACTCACTCTCCCCACGCCGAAATCCAAGCAGAGCTCATTCGAGGTTGCGAGGATACAACAATCTCTCACTCACATCAAATTTTTGTGCTCTCCACTAGTTAGACGAAAATTGGTTCAGATTAAAACTGATTTCAAGTTTTGTAAAACTGATTAAAATTATGTGAAAATAAATCGGTATATATACCTACTGTACGACCCTAACCTTGCGTGTTAATTTTGATTTAGTAAAACAAAATTTGACCTTGTGATTTTCTGGTATATTCTAGTTTTTAATTTTATTATTTTGAAATTTTATTTGACAATTTTTCTTTTGAATTTTCAATTGAATTATTTCTAATTCGAATTCTTTGATTTTTATTCAATTTTTATGAAATTTCGCATTTTTTGATAAATTGTCAAATTTCGGTCAAATTGTTAGGTTTTCGTGTTATGTTTATATTTATTTCGTGCGGATCTTGTTGCACTTGGTTATTATTTTAATTTATTTTTGTGTTTTATAATTTTATATTTAATTGTTCTCTTTCTCACATTTTATTAGGGTTAATTGGTGTTTTAATAGGTTTGAGTTTAAATCTGCATGTATGTTTGCATGTGTGTTACCGATTCATTTAAACATTTTACAAGGCCGTCTGTGTTCTGGCCCAACACCAGTAAGCATATTTCTTTTAAAATTATAATTTAAATCAAAACATAAATATAAATTTGTTAATAATTTCATCATTAATAAAATAATTATTGCAACATTCGAATAATAAAATTTTAGTATATTAAGAATAACTAAAATAAGTTTTCGTTGGAACATTTCTGCTTGTAAACTATTGACATTCCACACAAAATGATTTTAGTTATATGGCATTGGCTTCTCTACATATGCTTAAAAATTATTAAATTTAAAAATATTTAAAGGAAAAAATCTAAAATTTGAATAAAATTTTTGTATAGTAATAGAATAAAATTACAGCTTCATTTCAAAAATTAAAATTTGGTCAAAATTAATGTTACATTTTCATAATAATCCCTTCATAGATATTAAAATAAATTTTAACTTATTAATAATAAAAATAAAGTATTAAATTATTAACAAAAAAAATCTATATAAATTGTCGAATATCAAAATAACATCCAACTTAATATTGAAAATCGATAAATAAGTTTATTTTCATAAAGACAAAATTGAATATTCTAAATAAATTGTCCGAATACCAAAATAACATACAACTTAATAATAATAAAAATCGAAAAATAAGTTAAATATGAAGTTTATTTTCAAAAGGAAAAAAAATGAAAATTCTAAACAAATTGTCCGAATACCAAAATAGCATCCAACTTAATAATTATGAAAATCGAAAAATAATTTAAATTAATAATATATGACAAATTAAGAAAATGACAAATCTAACTTTTCAAATATCAAAATAACATCCAATATCTAAATAAACTTTTGGAATATCAAAATAGCATCCAACTTAATAAAAATGAAAAACGAAAAATAAGTTAAATAAGAAATTTATTTTCAAAGACAAAACAAATAAATCTAAATAAAATTTTATTATATAAAAATGAAAGACAGCTAAAAATCATTATCTTTATAACATAAAGAATTTCTTTCTCAATCTCGTTATTGATAACAAAACATCATCATTTGGCTTAAAAAATAAGCTGCAAATTATCCGTCGAAAAGTTTTCTCTGTAACTTATAACATTACCATTGATGAAAAGTTATCCCATTTAACCTAATGTATTAGTTAAATATTTGATAACTTATCCAAAACCAAGTTGAAAATTTATGTCCAATTATCGAATTATATATATTTATTAGTCGAATGATATTTTACTGAAATTTATAACTTTCGTTTGTTAAAAGTGTTGGGCCAGAACGTAAACGGCCTTGAAGAGTGTTTAAATGGATCAGAAACACACACGCAAATACAACATGCAATTTAAATAAACCTATTGAAACACCAATTAAACCATATAAAATCTGAGAAATAAAAGAATTAAATATAAATTAACAAACATAAAAATAAATTAAAATAATAACAAAATGCACCAAGATTCGCACGATACCTACACAAATATAACAAGAAAACACAACAAATTCGACAAAATTAGAAAAATTAATAAAAGTTCATTAAAATGAAATTTAAATTGAAAAATTTGAATTAGTAATAATTCAATAAAAATTTTAAATAAAAAATTATAAAAATAAATCAAAAAATATTAAAATTAAAAAATAGAATTTGCTAGAAAATAACAAGGTCGAATTTTGTTTTACTGCATCAAATTTCACACGCGAGAAAAATAGGTATAAATACTGATCCATTTTCACATTTAACTTAACCATTTTGAAAATTGTTAAAACCGTTTCGAAGTTTAACTATTTTTAGAACTATTTTGAAAATTGTTTAAAATCTAAACCGTTGTTCGACGCAAACTATATTTTCAATTTGAAATTATTGTGGAAATCAGAATTTTTAGGTGAGAAATATTTTGGTTGGAACCCTCTTTCCACGTCACGTCCATAGCATCTCTGTAGAGCTCTGCTTGGCGGCGACGTGGGGAGAGAGGCATTTATGTTCTATTTTATGCTTTGATGTTTTTTCAATTTTATGGAATGGTTCGAAATGGGTAATTATGTTGTTTTTATAATTAATAAATATTATTAATATACCTAAATTGTTTTACATATATATTTGTTTTATAAATTTAAATGTCGAAATTTTTCCGGCCCACAGCCGACACACAACGCAAGTAAATAAAATCTACACAGTGCAGATGCATGTAAGTGCGTGGAAAATCGCCAATGATATGTACCCGTGAGGACTCGGCGTTGAGAAACGCAGGGGTCGTAACGTCAATATTATCCCTATAGCTGAAGCGAGAAATAAGGGAGAAGTCTCCGACTCCTTCCTCGTTTCTCACTTCTGTAAAATCGACCTAAATTTATATTCCACACGGCTCAAAATCATCACATCGAGTAGTCCAGTGGGCACTCAGTAAATATAATATAAACACAAAATGCGCCTAAGGTCTATTAAAGGGAAAGGGTACGGGGATAGATTAAATTGAAATTCGTTGATATAACTGATTCCGTGTTAATGTTTTGAAATCATTAAACTTATTACTAAAAGAAAATTAAATCTATATAAATTAGACAAAACCTATTACTAGCGTAAATTAAATTCATATTTTGGGTTAAATGAGGTGAAACTTGTTGTTAGAAGTAAATTAACTAACATTTTGGAATAAATTAGCTAAAATTTATTGTTAAAGGTAAATTAAATGGTGTAATTGTATTAGATAAACGCATCCCTAAAGGCAAATTAAACTAATAAATTGTTTAAATTATTAGATCATATTTCTAAAGATAAATTAATCAATCTCATCTCTAAAAGTAAATTAAAGTAATTCCCAAAAGTAAATTAATAAAACTTATTTCTAAAGGTAAATTAGATCAATCAAACGTTTCTTTTTAACAGTAAATTGAATGAATAAATCTTGTATCTACAAGTAAATTAAACTAATAAGTCTTATTCCCAAATGTAAATGTAAATTAATAAATCGTATTACTAAAAGTAAATCAATGCATAATGGGAAACAAGTTAAGTAAAAGTCATCACTAAAGGTAAATTAAACACGTAGTTGAAACAAATTAGTTGAAATTACCGGTGAATTAATCGAAAACCATTGAGTAAAGTAGTCATGGGTTAAAATAAACTAATCCTCTGAATTAACATAAGGTAATTCATTTTCTAAAGGTAAGACAACTATAGATAAACACTAAGCAATTCATTGATTCGCTTAATGTACGTTAATTTAATAACAGCAAAATAATCATTGAATAAAATTAACAAAAATCTGTCAACTTGAAATAAAACTCAACCTACGGATAAATTATTGATTGAAGCTGAAAAGTATAAGTGTTGGGCCAGAACGTAAACGGCCTTGAAGAATGTTTAAATGGATCAGAAATACACAGGCAAACATAACATGCAAATTTAAATAAACCCTAAAAACACCAATTAAACCCTATAAAATATGAGAAAATAAGAGAATTAAATATAAATTAATAAACATAAAAATAAATAAAAATAATAACAAAATGCACCAAGATTCGCACGATACCTACACAAATACAACAAGAAAACACAACAAATTCGACGAAATTGAAAAAATTAATAAAAGTTCATTAAAATGAAATTTAAATCGAAAAATTTGAATTAGTAATAATTCAATAAAAATTATAAATAAAAAATTATAAAAATAAATCAAGAAATAATAAAACTAAATAATAGAATTTGCTAGAAAATAACAAGGTCGAATTTTGTTTTACTGCATCAAATTTCACATACGAGAAAATTAAGTATATATACTGATCCATTTTCACATTAAAGTTAACACCAAAAAACCATTTTAAAAAACCAAAACCGTTTTGTTTAAAACTATTTTCGAGAACAAACATTATTTTGAATTTTTCAGGAACTCAATTATTATTTAGGTGAGAAATATTTATGGTGGAACCCTCTTTCCACGTCACGTTCCTTGCATCTCAGTAGAGCTCTGCTCGGCGTCGACGTGGGGAGAGCGGTATTTTGGTTTTATTTTATGGTATATGAATTATGATTTTATGGAATGGCGAGGAATGGTAACCTGTTATTTTTGTTTTATAATTAATAAACATTATTATGCATAAATTGTTTTATATATATGTTTCTTAAATAAAACTGTCGAAATTTTTCCGGCCCACAGCCGATACATAATGCAAGTAAATAAAATCTACACACAAATCAGATTCGTGTAAGCGCGTGGAATATCGCCAATGATCTGTGCCCGTGAAGACCCGGCGTGCGGAACGCAGGGTTGGAACGTCAATATTATCCCTATAGATGAAAGGAGGAATAAGGAAGAAGTCATTTGGCTGCTTCCTCGTTCCTCGTTTCTGTAAAATCGACTTAAACTCATGCTACACACGGCTCAAAATCATCACACCGAGTAGTCCAGTGGGCACTCAGTAAATATAATGTAAACACAATATGCGTGTAAGGCTTATTAAAGGGGAATGGAACTGGGATTAAATTAAATGGAAATCGTTGTTATAACAAATTAGAATTACTATTTCAAATTAAATCAAATTTACGAGTCAAATAAATTGATAGAAATCATTTAATAAATAATTCATTGATTTTAATTTAATTATTGCCTAAAGTAAAGAAAGTTAACTCATTAAAGTATTCATTTGATAAATAATTCATTGATTTTAATTTAATTATTGCTTAAAGTAAAGAAATTTAACTCATTAAACTATTATACCGTAAGGATAAGTATTCATTTGATAAATAATTCATTGATTTTAATTTAATTATTGCTTAAAGTAAAGAAATTTAACTCATTAAATTATAATACCGTAAAGTTAAGTATTTGAATAAAATAAGCAGTTTATAAATTATGAATTACCTGTAAAATAATTATCGAGTAACCATGATTATCTTATTTATTAAATTCCATTAAATAAAATAGTTACTAAATCGAATCGATGCAATTTCTTGATCAACAGACAAAGTCCTCCTTGATGTAACTTCAGAAATTAAAACCAATCGATGTGAATTTGCGATTATCGTAAGTTCGTGGAGTGAAATACAGAGAGTTAGGAGTGGAACCAAGTAATTCCTCGATGAACATCCGATTCTCTTGAATAATAGAAAAATCATATTTCAATAAAAATCCAACAAATCCACGAAGCGAAAGAAGGACTTTGACTTGTTGATCAGGGAATGGAGTCATGGTTCGCAAAAAAAAAAAAAAGATGACCAAATTAATTGAAAAGTTATATCATTCGTTTAGATGAATAAGTCATTGACTAAAATTACCACTGTTAACCACTTTGAAATAAAATAATCGAAGGAATTTATTGATTAACCAAAATGATAAAATTAAAATCAGCAAACGAAAAACCATTTCGTAATGATCACCTTTCCCACGTAAAACATTAAAATTCATCGTCGAAGAGTTGAACGAAGCGATGGTAAGAATTGCATAGAATTCAGCATTAACAGAGTTGCGTTGAAAAAATCATCCCAGCAAATTTGCGACAACAAAACCGAACCCTAAAATGTAAAGATTAATAGCTAGCCGTGCAAAAATTAAACAACTCTAAATATCAATATGACGTGAATGTTAACACCACCAAACATCGAACAGTAAGAAATACTTACCACTGATTTTTCCGACCATTGTGACAAGATGACCTGATTTCCCCAAGAACGATGAGAGAGTTCCCAGAATATAGTTCCCAGACACAAAGATTCCAATTAGAAACCACGATATAACTAGTGTTCCTTAAAAGTTCGATAATATTCAAATATAATAAAGTATCTCACCCACTTGAAAATTCCTGACCATGCGAATATGAAAATTCATGTAATGAATTTCACCGGATTTGAACCGACCGGATAAACAAATCTATTCACCTAAAATAAACATGATAAATTATAAACGGTATGGCAAATAAACAACCCATCGACGCATCCGGCAATTCTCCATAATAACTGAATCATAATTGACGTTCAGTTCCGGTCGCCTAACTTCAATTCATCGATTTTACACTATATGTATCGTCGATAATCGATTCACTTCATTTTTCCTAATTTCTTGCAATCCACAAATCATGAATTCCACACATATTTTCGAAGCGGAGCTAGAGTCCGAATATCCAAACATCACGGAACATCTTTTAGGTAAATTCCAATTAATTATTATTATCATGACTTTACTTATGTATTCGAGCTATAGGAACAATAACCAGACCTGACAACACATATTCTCACTCAGACGAACATAAATCCCACCGCTCTCTCATTAAACACACCAAGTTGGACCCTTTACCTCAGATGATCACTATAGGCCTACCTAGCCACAACTAATTGAGTCGAAAATTATTACATAAATCTGTCAAATTTCTGCCAAAAACTATGATCATCAAAGAGGACCTATGAAACTCAGTTCTGGCCGAAACATAATAACTAGCTAGAAACTATTCATTTTATTTTTCGTTTTCTTTAAATATATTTTAGGTTGACGTCATAGAATTATTTATTCAATTTTATTATGCTTAGTAAATTAACTGGTACATATTATGATTCCAATATTATTGAAGAACCGGCATATACAAAGTAAACCCTATCATAAATGAAATGCGACATTATTTTGCAGAGTACCAAGGATATTTTTTTGCTTAACGCATTCTTACGACACTAGAATAGCTGCATTACCAAATACCGTGCTCACAAAATGGGTCCAACCTCCCGTGAATTGTAATGTATTTAAAACAAGCTAGCGAGTTTTTCTTGTACATGACGAGAGCGATTTCATTTTTTTGGCGAACTATTAAACCACCGTCCCCACCAAAATAGAAGGAGAAAGATTGAGTAAAAATATATTTTCAATTCAGGACACACTGGAACCATGGTTGATATGCCCGCTCACACTGTAGAACAATGGAGGCAGGCCTGGAGTCGGACATACCAGGAGCGATATCCTGATGTGCCTGCGGATAATCAATCTGAGGAAATATCGCCGGAGGAGTTCATGAAGCGATTTCGGAAGGCGGCGGACGAACCCAATCCGTCACGAGATATTCTAATGCAGGCCCAAGAGCTTCTGGAAGGCCTTCTACAGCATCAGCGACAAGTCGAGGCTGATGTAGCATGGGCCACAACCTACCTAGCCAATGTCAAAGATGACCTGGCGGCAGGACGACTGGCTGACAACTACCCACCTTCTCCAAGACCGATCCGAAATCTCAAGCGACCGGTATTCGTGATCCCGGGATATTCTCCTGAAGAGGGGATCAAACGATTCTTCGCAGAGGAGTAAACTCTATTGATTTGAACATTTATTATTGCTACAGTAACATGGTGATCGATTTTAAAAACAAAGTCTTTTCCGTCTCGTCTTTTTATTCATTATTATAACTCTCATTTTCTAAAAATGTTTAAGTAAAACTGCTCATATTTGTATTAGTCGTCATCAAATTCACCCTTACTATTTTAGAAATGGATCCCGTAAAGTTATTACAAAATGAATTAACCCGAGCACGACAGACAAACAAGGATCTTCACGATCAACTCATACATATGGTCCGGGAAATGCAACAACTCAAGGCGACGTGGGTAAACCCCACGAGAGTCAAGCCATTATATCAAAAATTAGCTGCGGCCCAGAAGGGGTGGGCCGAAGAGAGACAAATAGTGAAAAGCCTGAAGACTCAAATCAGGGGGCTAGAGGTAGCGTTGTCCGCCTGTCAGGAGGGAGCAGCGGTAACCTACCCTCTAGTATTCGCCCCAGCTCAATTAGCATATCGTGAAGCGAACCCGACCCCATCCACAACGTCAATCACTGTCGAGACCCCTACTCCAATAACTCCCTCAACATCAAGTCGACGACCTGGTCGCAAGGAGCGAGCCAAGCGCCGAGCCGCTCGATTTTCTAATCAATGTGTTTCATAGATAAATAAACCATTGTCTAGTTATATTGTAGTTCCGTACTTCTCTCATTACATTTATGTCCTCGTAAGGTTTTAAAATAACATTGTGAAGGATTAAATAAAACCACCACTTATTCTTGTCTTCTCAAACTAACGCCAATAAAACAGCTGGATAGACGATAGAAATTTAAACGCCAGGGGACCAAGTAATTAAAAGCGAGCCCAGGTCTTCTATCGACAGCTCGTGAACCCGAGGATTGTCCGAGCAATTATAGTATTAGCTAATGGTACTCAATTTTTGCGGGCAATCCACCACTTGAACACATTACCAACGTTGCCTAGCAACGGGTGCCAAGTGGCAGTTAGCATTTTTTTGTATGGCGTTACGGGGCAACCACGGAATAATTTAAACAAATAACGAAACCCTGTAACCCACCATAAGGATAGAATGACATAAATCATAAATCGACCCATCATTCAAAAGTAAACCAAATAAATAAATTGTTGAGAAGGGATTAATGCAGCCAAACCGATCAATACGAAATTCATACGGATCGTTGACGTAAGAGAAAGCTAGTAGTATAATATTATCAAAAAATTTGCTAAGAACCTGATCATGCTAATATCTCCTACCCGTAAAATTCACAAAACCTGCATCACTCAAATACTTATGTAAATTCCAAACACAATTCACATTAACTTCGTAGGCGAAAAACGACGTAACAATATAATAAAAGCCCAATGCGAATTCGAAGCGAAACGTTAATAGGCGTAAGATGAGAATCAAACAGATAAGTCTTCTTCGAAACGATCGAATAATCTCAGAATACCATAAGGAAATCAAAGACACTGGTTTTTCTAAAATTAAGCAATAAAATATTTAAATATGAATAACAGATGTATCTGACATATTCCAAATTTGCCTCATCGCCACGCACGACCATAGTAGATGCCACGATATAATATCAGACAGTAGTTAATTAAGAACCAAAGTTATCCAAATTAGTAAACAAGTCGACCGGAAATTGTAAGTCCAAATCGTAGTAAGCTAATACCATCCGAGAATTAGGAGTTTCCGTCGACATTAAACGTACCGGATAAACAGAGCGAAGGTCATTTACTAACGCATTCGCATTAGATAACGGATGTAGACGCCCACGCTAGTGAGATAACCTAGGGCGAAGGCCAGTTAAGTATTGTGGTGCAATTCGAAACTCAACGGATGTAGAAACGGAAACCCACGTTAAGGTAAACTTTACCAAAGGCCGTGTTGTCGATGTCATTCGACTGTTAAATACAAATCGATAAACATCACTACGGATATAGACACGCTAAAGTCCCTGTATCACCTATCTATATCGTAAGTTGGCAAATCGGTAAATTATCGCGTGCAACGTCAACTCGTATAACGTAAACAATTTTAACTGATATTATGTATTTAATAAGTATTGAACCCACTCCGATAAATGGTAAGCCTTACTCCTATTAAAATTTAGAATCAATTGATAATAAATGTCATTCAATATTGGGTATTCCGTGAAATCTAAATGAAATTTAAATAAATAGCACCACCATACGCGCGGCAAACTCTGGTTTGACGAACATTAATACCCGGTAGATTTGTAGGTACAGACTCCCTCATTAATATAGCAGTAGAATTTCCTAACGCCTCGCAACTAGGGCAATCACTAAAATAGAAGTGCCGTGATGAAGGCGTGATAGCTTCAGAGACGCACAACCCATTAAATCCACGAGAAATGGTACGGATAGTTAGCATTCGATAAGTTTAGCTGGTGATAGACCCAATGATAATAACAACCCGGTCGATAGTGAGTTTAGTATACAATCTAAGTGAAATATTCAAATGAATTGTTTGTTTCATCCCCATATGCCAATAACTGATGTTGGTGTGTTTTCATAATATGCCGATTGAAGGGACTAACACCCGAATGCCCGACGAACAATGCCGGAAGGACTCACACCCAACCCCAGAAGTGTTCAATAAGATTCGACAGCAGTGGCCGTACCCCACTACCTGGAGGATACTGGGCCTAAACAGCGACCCATGCGGACTCGCCGGACAACAATACCCGGCAGCCGAGACGTACATGAATGCGCGAGAACTCCTCACCCAATGGGAACGGGTGCAGGAACACGTGGACCTACAGGTGATCAAGGCGAGGATGTATCTCGCCAACGTAGAAGATGACATCCTCGCCGGGCGAATCGCAGAAGCATACCCACCTCGCCCAGTCCGAGATACCCGGCGCCCATACCCGGTGGTTCCTCCGAGAAAGAGCCGAAGGAAGTCCTTTCCGAAAAAATTAGAACTCCAGAGACCCTAACGATTAATACGAACTAGTTTGATTTTTGCTGTTAGTGAAATAGAAATATTCTTTACCCCGTCTTTGCGTTTGATCATTTGTTTAAGAATATTCGTTTCAATCGATATGTTTGCGATAATGATAAAAATGACTTATAAATTATTAGCGTTAAATTTAACGAACTTATCCATTATAGTTATGGCCACTAACCAAATATTACAAGCGGAATTAGATCGCGCGCGGAGCACAAATGCGGATCTCCTCCATCAAATACTCCAGCTGACAAAAGAGGTCCAACAGATCAAAGCGACTTGGTCGGACCCGAAAAGAGTCAAAATGTTATACCACCGAATATCTGCAGCACAGAAAGGTTGGGCCGAAGAGCGACAGCTCAATCAGAGCCTGCGCACCCAGATACGAGGATTAGAAGTGGCCCTAGCTGTTTGTCGGGAGGGGGAAGCGGTCACCTACCCGCTCATATTCGCCCCAACCCAGAGGGTGCAGAAAGACCCTCAACCAGTAGAGCAGTCCTCAACTCAACCAATAAATCGTCGGCCGGGACGCAAAGAACGTGCTCGACGCCGAGCTGCTCAGCAATCAAAACCGTCTCATTAACTTTGGATAATTCACATTTCTGTCTATTTAAATAAAATAGTTGTGCTTACGGTTACAGTACTTCTTAAAAGGTGCTTACACGCAGATATTATTATGAGTACCCGCGTCGCAACTTTAAGTCATATCTCCACATTCGATAGTGAATTTACTTCCACAGGGACAGAGCTAAGCGAGCACAGGTCTTCTATCGACAGCTCGTGAACCCGAGGGTTGTCCGAGCAATTACAGTACTAGCGATAATACTCAATTTTTGCGGGCAATCCACCACTTGAACACATTACCAACGTTGCCTAGCAACGGGTGCCAAGTGGCGATTAGCATCATTTTGTATGGCGTTACCAGGGTCACCATGAGGATAAGCAAATAACTAAACCCCGTAACCCACCAAAAGTCAAATTTTAATAGAAAGATCGAATTAATTATATTTGACAATTAAACTACAAAAATATTACTTATTAAAAATAAAAAATAAATAAAGACTATTAATTATATTTTTCTTCGAAAAGCAGCTGTATTCATTGACATCAGTGAAAAATAAAATAAAATAAAATTTTATTAAAAATTCTACTTTGAGCTTTGAAGGTAAAATTAATCTTCTGTGATATTCTGCTTCCAAACATTTATTGTTATCCAAAAGAAACTTAATAAGAATGAAATTAATACAATTGTGAAAATCAGTACTTGTATAAATTACCTACGTTCATGAAATCTTATTCTTTGAATAGCGCCACTAGGTCTAATTACATCAAACATATACCAAGTTGAATAAATATAACGTTTACCCATCGTTATATTAAGAAGACTTGAATAAAACCTTGAAAACTTAAAACATAATAAACATTTTAAATATATTAAAAAAAATAATTACGTAGAATTTCTGAGAATTTACATTTATTATTAAAACATTACACTATCAATAATTTTCAAAATTATAAAGATATAATTTTAAAATAAATTTAAAATTGATACTATAGCAATAAATTATTTTAAAGATTTAAACAATTGACTTCAAACAATAAATTGTTATTTTGAAAATGGTAAAATATGACTAGTTTTATTCTTATTATTATAATTTATAATCTAGTAATAATATTTGAATAAATTTCGCATTATGATTTCATAATTTTACAGTTAATTCATTGAAAGTGGCAGTGAAAATCCAACATCTTATCCCATCAGGTGCCCAGAATTAGAAATAATATTAAACTTTTTAAAGGATTTTCTTGTTTAAAGCTTATTTTTTTAAAGTCACCGATCTATAAGGGTAGTAACCAAAGACATTGATTAGTTTACATAAATATTTTTAAATAGCGTGACAATCATAGCTTAGTGTCATCTTACATAATAATAATAATAATTTATAAAAACGTCATAATTTAATACTTTAAAAAACTTACAAATATTTTAAATAATTTTTTAAATTTTTCGTCTAATTTTCAACAATGGTATTAAAATTTAATTTTCTTTTAATCCAATATTACTTTTTACTACATGAAATAAATATTGTTTAAATATTATTAAATATTATCTTATTTAAAAATTAACAAAATTTGATGTTTGGTCAAGTAATTTTTGGTTTGGCCAACAGTGGCAAAACTACTTATTGTAAATTTATGGGTGAATATATAAAAAATCAAGGTGAATAAACAATTATAAATAAATATAATACTATTTTTATAGATCGCAAAATAAAAATTATAAATCTTGATCCAGGTGTTGAGGATTTACCTTATACATGTGATATTGATATTCGAGATATGGTCTGTATTCGTAAGATAATGGAGGAGGAACAATTAGGACCAAATGAAAGTTTTGTGTATGCAATGGAATTTCTTCTGGCAAACATTAAATGGCTTGATTTCAAATTGTCGAAATTGTTAAATGATTCTTACTTAATAATTGACATGCCAGGCCAAGTTGAATTATATACTCAGCATAAAGTGTTGTATAATATCCTTAATCACTTAACAAACCCAAAAGGTTTAAATTGTAGACTCACGTCAGTTTTCCTTGCAGAATCAATTTACTGTCAAGATACTGGATCATATATTCAGATTGTTTTATCTACACTCGTGTCAATGATGCATATTGCGCTACCTCGTGTTAATATTTTTTCAAAATCGAACAAAATTTCTCAGAAAGACCTTTTATTTCCTTCTAAAGATTTAAAAGAAGTAAAATATCTAGATTTTATGGTTGATCATGTTAAGGTAAATTTGTTATTTATGAATCGTTGAATATCTGATATTTATAATTCAGGGCCGTCGGAATAAAAGAAAGAGACAACTTTTGCAAGGCATTGTCGACATGATCATTGACAGTCCTTGGTTGAGTTTTACATTCTTTGATTACGAGGTTAATTTTATTCATTAATTCTTTCTATAATTGATTTAACAAAATAATTCCAGAACGAAAGGAGTTACGAGAAAGTAATCGAACAGATCGACTGCGGCAACGGATTTATCGTGAAACAGAAATTCCTTTCATTGCTCGATGATAAAAATAATCAGAAAGAAAAAGATTTTGATAAAGCAGCGGATGAATTGGTGGATCAATTTTTTTGATAATAAATATTTTTTTGTGTTTTCGGATTTATTAATTATAAATATGAGGCTCGTTGAGATAAGCGGGCATTATTATTGACTGGGATTGGGTTACCTAATTTAATATTAGGCGTGTTGCTGTAGGTGTATAATCCATATTTTGCGAGTGGAGTTATCGCTCATTTGGCTGATGAGTTATAACTTGTTTGACTTAGCATGCGTGAAAAAAAGTGTTAAGCCACAGTAAATATGATCGTTTTGATGCGATTTTATTTTAGTGAGAAAACATTTGTCTAATTATTTAAATGATTGTAATGTGATATAAAAAAATCACAGAACATTGGCTTAGAATTAATAAATAAAAAAAAAGCGCCAACCCAATATAAAATCGAAATTTTAACAAAATTTAATAAATTCCCAATAAAATCCTTTTGAATTTTTAAACAAAACTATTTTACATTCATTTTCATCTTGCAGCACAAAAATGCATTTACTAATATCAATAAATTTGCTAATTCGACTGTGATCGAGAACTTTAGAGCGGAAATAACTGACAGTTTATAATATTATTATAAATTTTAATTTATAAAAATTTGAAATTGAGCCACTGTCACATTTTAATCAACCCATATAGTAGTGACAAATAATTTTAACGGTCCCATCTCAATTATTTAACTGTTTTAAATTTCCAACCATAAAACCAAAATTAAACACAAGGAACTCTATTATTAATAATTTGAATTTAACAACAATAAAACAAATATCACAAACGTTATGTCTTTATCGTAGTCACTCAAATCCCATTTGATTTGAGAATGTGACCAGCCATTCGAGCCTTATTGAGCTTGTACTGTCTTTCGAGCTCATTCTTGCCAGGCCGATTTCGTTGTCTGTTTCTCTTCGGCATTTCTTCTGGCTGGCGTGAGGTTCCTGGAGTGAGTATTTGCATTCCAATGTCCTTCCCTAAGACATCTCGGATAACTATCGCCTCTGGCTCGGCATTTAGCTGACTTCTGCGTTTTACGAGTCCAAAAATTTTTTCGTCTTTCAGCTTCAACTCGAGGGTTTATTTATCCTGAGTTTGTATCTTCTGTTCGGTTTGTGTTAGAGCCTCTTCTTTTTGTGATAATTTAGCTTTTAAGGCTTCGATCTCGGCTCTCAATTTAATCACTTCTTCTGGCCTGAGCCACGTTTGTTCAATTTGCCGGCATCGGTGTACTAGAGCTTCGACTCTTTGATTTTGGACCATCGCTTCCTGATGGTATTTGGCGATATCTTTTCGGAATCACTCAATCACTGAAATACATAATGAACAAGTAATGCATACATCTATTAACACTTGGTTACATTTCAATTTAAGCAAGATATATTTCCTAAGTTTTTTTTTAAAATTCTATTAAAGCATTCTTTTTAGGGATCTTATTAAACCGCCTGGATGAGGGGAGGGATGAAGAAGTCTATATTTTTTCGACTTTATAATTTTTGGGAAGGTCATAACAACAGTGCTCGTATACACGACACTTGACCAATGCGGTAGGAACACTGTTGAGGACACCCTGGGTTACCTCTTATTTTCAATAAAGCCAATCATTCTGATGATAAAATAATAGCAACAACAACAATAATAATAACAGTGTTGGGCCAGAACACAAACGGCCTTGATAATTGTTAAAACGAATCGGTAATACACACGCAAATACAACATGCAGATTTAAAATCAAACCCATAAAACACCAACTAACCCTGCTAAAAATGAGAAAGAAAAACAATTGAATATAAAATCAAGAAACACAAAAATAAATTAAAATAATAACAAAGTGCAACAAGATCGTAAACCCAAATCTAGTGTAGATTCCTTTTGAATATTATAATCAGACAAAGTACGTCCATCTTCTAATTGTTTGCCAGCAAAAATGAGTCTTTGTTGATCGGGAGGAAATCCTTCTTTGTGGTGGGTTACAGGGTTTCGTAATTTGTTTATCTTCATTGTTGCCCCAGTAACGCCATACAAAATAATTCTAGCTGCCACTTGGCACCCGTTGCTAGGCAACGTTGGAAATGTGTTCAAGTGGTGGATTGTCCGCAAAAATTGAGTATTATCACTAGTACTGTAATTGCTCGGACAACCCTCGGGTCCACGAGCTGTCGATAGAAGACCTATGCTCGCTTTGCTCTGTCCCTAGTGTAAAGAGTCCAAGATCAGATTTTTATTGACTGTGGGAAATGAGACGAAGGTTCGCTGACGTGATACGAGTATTTATGATAACGCTGGCATACAAATGTGACTAAAAAACAAATTGACTATAAATACAACTATTCTATTCAAATCAACGAAAGAAACATGTAGCATTTATGAGTTTATGGGATGGGTTTGGAGTTGTGTTGCTCGACGTCGGGCACGCTCCTTGCGTCCCGGGCGACGATTATTCGATGGAGTGACGGGCTGATTGGTGGACTGAGGATTTGTATGTGGCATCTGGGACGGGGCGAAGACGAGCGGGTATGTTACTGCTTCCCCCTCCAGACTGACTGCTAAGGCGACTTCCAATCCTCTGATTTGGGTGCGCAGGCTCTGATTGAGCTGTCGCTCCTCCGCCCAACCTTTTTGTGCTGCGGTTAGCCTGAGATATAATGTTTTCATTTTTCTCGGATCCGACCAAGTTGCCTTGATCTGTTGAACTTCTCTAGTCATCTGGATGATTTGGTTGAGGAGATCCGCATTTGCGTTCCTTGCGCGATTTAATTCAGCCTGTAGGATTTGGTTGGTTGTCATTGCTATAATGAACAAAATCTTTAAATTTCTCTACGGATTTATGTAATTAGTATTTATGATTATCGCAAACATGATCATTAAAATGGGTCTATTCATGCAAACAATTGAAACGAAATGACAAATTAACAAAGATTTCTTTTTTCAAAAAAAAAACTTAATCAGGTTAATATATGGATTATTGTTCGTGGTTTTAAGCAATCAATGTCCTCCGGTGAACGATCTCTTTAGGTTCTTCTTCTGAGGCGAAACTGGAAAAGGCCATCGGGTGTCTCGGACCGGGCGAGTTGGATGGACCTCGGCAATACGCCCGGCGAGGATGTCTTCTTCCACATTTGCGAGATATATCCTAGCCTTAACCACATTTAGGTCTACTTGTTCCTGCACCCTTTCCCATTGGGTGAGGAGGTTCTGTGCGTGTGCGTATGTCTCTGCAGCAGGGTACTGCTGTCCGGCGAGTCCTCAAGGGTCCTTCTCGAAGCCCAACAACCGCCAGGTGGTGGGGTATGGCCACTGTTGTCGAAGCTTATTGAAAATTTCTGCAGTTGACGGTGTTCCTTCCCGACCCTGTTCGTCGGTTACTTGACTAGCGGTCCAATCGAGTGGCATGTCTAAAATATCATCGTAATCAGATTCAATTAAGTCGCCTGCTTTATTTTAATAATCGACAAAATGATGACTATATTGTTGCTATTGGACTTATCAAAATTTAAACTTATCAAATTCTGTTAACTTTGATCATATTGCAACTTTTTGTGAAACGAATAGGACTGTTTATCTATAAGCTCTGGGTGTGATATATTCAGTTGACTATCTTTTCTCATGACGCTCCTATGTATCCTTTTTTTATGGTTATAATAATTAGAAAACATCAAGCAATACTCTGATACTATGCGAATTGGGTTACGGGCATTTCGGGTTTTGACAAAATCTGCGGGTTGACGTTTAATAAGTTAAGACATGAATATTAATTAATTAAATTTCCTTGACGACTCGAACGATCATTAATCGTTGGAAAAAGTTATGTTACCTTACCGGTTTGGCCCTTTTGTACGAACCCTTTTTGGCCCAAAAAAATATATATATATTATTAAAATTTTTAATGTCAGGGCCGGACGTTGATCCGGGTATGTCGATTGTGCGTAAGCTTGTTTATTTTATATTGATTCGATGATCCTATGTAGTCGATTTCCGGCGGATTTTGTCGTTAGTAAATTAATCGATTGATAATTGAATGGAGACAATTCAGTTTGGTAGGTTCATATCCTGTATTTATATTATTTACATTTCATTTTCAGAATTCGCGATCAACAAATTCGCCGAAGTTTAGCTAAATCGATTCTGGTAAGTTACTATGTTAATTAATTTAAATGCGTTTCATCGACATTTTTAAGGAAAATTCTTGCGTCTACCGGGGTTTTTCGAGTGGATGCACGCTCGTACATTTGGAATTTTTCTATGTGGAATTTTATTATTTATTCATAGTCTTCTCGGAGATTCTGGGATCCCTTTATCAGTATCATCGAAGAATCGGCAGTAAGACTTCCTGTGACTTAACATTTTTTGTAATATAAATTTTCGATTGTTATCTATCATCTTAAACTTTTGTTGATTTTTCGTAATTTGCATTAATTTGTTTTAAGTAATAACCCATTTTATTCTATCTCTAATTGCTTTATTTTTAGTCCACGAATTTATATTATTTAAAGAAAAATTTTGTTTTTAATCAATAAATTTCGTTACTTTTACTCGAAGAATTATTCTAATTCAAATCAAGGAATTTCTTTATTGATGAATTACTGTAAGTTTTAATCAATAGTTATTTTAATTTAATTCAACGAATTATATCAATTGTAATCACTCGGATTACTTACTTTTACTTAGAAATTTGTTTAATCGACAATTCCTTTAATCAAGGAACTACTTTAATTTAATAAATTATTTCAATATTTTTAATCAATGAATCAAAGCTTTACTTTATCTTTCCTCGAAGATTTACTTGATTTTTATCAAAGAATTATTTTACTCTTATTCAAATTACTTTAATTTTAATCAATAAATTACTTAGTTTTTATCCATAGTTACATTAATTTTAAGCAATGAATTACCTGTCGTTACTTTAATTTTAATCAATAAATTATAATACTTTAATTCATGAATTACTTATTTTTATTCAATAATTACTTAAACTTTTAATCACTACATTATAATAATTTAATTTAATGGATTACTTATTTTTACTCGATAATTACTTTACTATTAGTCAATAATAATTTAATTTAATGAATTTAATATTTAATGATTTTTATTATTTTATTTCGAAATGTAAATTCAATTTAATATGCCAATGATTAATTTATTTCAAAATATTAATTCAATTTAGTTATACCAACGATTTCAATTTTAACTTATTCCCGTACCCTTTCCCTTTAATAGACCTTAGGCGCATATTGTGTTTATATTATATTTAATGAGTGCCCACTGGACTACTCGGTGTGATGATTTTGAGCCGTGTGTAATATAATTTTAGGTCGATTTTACAGAAATGAGAAACGAGGAAGTAGCCAAAAGACCTCTTCCTTGTTTCTCGTTTCATCTATACGGATAATATTGACGTTATGACCCCTGCGTTCCGCACGCTGGGTCTTCACGGGTACATATCATTGGTGATTCTCCACGCACTTACACGACTCTGTACTATGTATATTTTACTATCTTGCGATTTGTGTTGGCTGTGGGCCGGAAAAATTTCGACAGATTAATTTTAGTTTATTAAATATATAAAAACAATTTATTAATATTATAAATATCTATTATTAAAGACAATATACAAAATTACTTGCCAACCAATACATTCATAAAAGCATAAAAATGCATCTCTCCCCACGCCGACATCCAAGCAGAGCTCTACCGAGATTGCGAGGATGTGACGTGGAGAGAGAGCTCCAAATAAAACTATTTCTCACCTAAAAGTAAGGCTTCGTAATAAGATTTTAAACAAAATTCACAAATTTTAGTTCAAAAAATGGTGTGTTTTAATGTGAAAATGAATCGGTATTTATACCTATTTTCTGTCCCTAACCTTGCGTGTTAAATTTGATGCAGTAAAACAAAATTCGACCTTGTTATTTTCTAGTTAATTCTATTCTTTAATTTTATTATTTTTCGATTTATTTTAATAATTTTTTATTTAGAATTTTTATTGAATTATTACTAATTCAAATTTTTTGATTTAAGTTTCATTTTCATGAACTTTTATTAATTTATTAATTTTTGTCGAATTTGTTGGGTTTTCGTGTTATATTTGTGTTTGTATCGTGTGGATCTTGTTGCATTTTGTTATTATTTTAATTTATTTTTATGTTTATTATTTTATATTTAATTCTCTTTTTCCTCATATTTGGTAGGGTTTAATTGGTGTTTTAATAGGTTTTATTTTAAATTTGCTTGTTATGTTTGCATGTGTGTTACCGATCCATTTAAACATTTTCCAAGGCCATATGTGTTCTGGCCCAACATTTGTTTTGAATCTTTGCTTTCACCTTTTCAATGGTGTCACCTGATGCAACCTCGAGTGTAATCGTTTTACCGTTCAAAGTTTTCACAAATATTTTGTTAGCGCAGATACATGCAGCTTCCAAAGCTTCACTTGACAATTGTTCAATTTCATCTGATAATATGCAAACGCATGTTGGAAGTTCATCACAATCAGCCTTTTTTATACCTAAGTCGATAATTCTGATTTTAGGGTCTAGAACATCACGACATATTCGACTTTTAGGATATGGATTATTTTTATAATATTTATAGCAGCTAGCTGGTCTACCCCCCATTTTAAATTTTAATATTGAAATTAAATTCAGGTAAATATTTGTCATCAAACGGAATTTTGTCAGTCTGAACCCCCAGATCCCCATACATGTTAAATAAAAAACAACAATAATTCTTGCCTGGGTGCTCTGGGATTCATCAGCTGACTTCGGCTTGGCTTCTGTCCTTCCGATATCCTTGGTCCGCGTTCTCGCTGGGCTTCCGTTTTCCGAATCTGTGCGTGACCCCCCGAAGGGAACCACGCTCTGCTACCAATGGTGAATTCCATCATCTTTTTAATTAATTTATTATCGATTGCAACAAGGCGCACGAGGATGCAGAGACATCGTAGCTGTGGAAGAACCCCGATCGACAGATCCAATTGTGATTTTTTATTGAATTGATTCAGATGGTTTGATGTTATTTGATTGAGGATGAGAATGTTTGCGTCAGAATTTGTCCAGGTTTTTCCATTTGATTGTTCACTATGACCTGAACCCAACGCTGCCATCAAATATCACAAAACTAGACCATCAAACAGAAAGTTGTGATATTCATTCATATAGCATTCTTGAATATTTGTTGGGATTTTATCAAGTGCAGTTTTAATACGACTTGGAACTGTAGCATTTAACATATCCATCCAACGAAGAGTTTTTTCTGCTTCACTTTTATCGAATTGTGCAGCTTGAGGAGAAACAATATGAGATATAATTCCAACTTGTGGTTTAAGAGTAGACAAAGCTTCTCGAGCTGTGTTAGCCTCTTTGGTTAGATGAGTCACAACTCTACCCAAAACATCGTATTGATAAAGAGCGTGAGACAATTCGCATTTAAGAGCCTGGTTCTTTAGTTTCATGATAAATTGTTGAAGTACCAAAGCATTCCATTCATCCTGAAAAGATTTCAATAAGGCTGGAATGGATGAAACTGGGTGGTTTCGATTTCACGTGCATTAGAACTCTAATTTCAATCAAATCATCTCCAGAAAACTGTACCCAGTGACTAGATTTAAATCACTGGTTGTTAAGTATTCATCAATTAACCTTCTTTCATAAGCATGCCCTGAAAATATACTAAGAACTGGAACTTCAGGAATTTCATTAGAAATCGAACATATTAACGACATTTTAAGAGAGATTTGAACTATTTCAAGCCACTAATTATTTATTTTTAAATTACACATATTTATTCCTTAATTACACTCACAAAATTACAAAATTACAAAATTTCAATTTTTTATAATTTATACCAAATATTAAAACACAATCTTTCTTTCCAAAATCACAAATTTCCAATTAATATATAATAAAAAAATGTTGATTCTTATTCATTCACTTTATGTTAAATTCTGTTTTTATTTTTCTATCATTATTTTTATCATTAATTTTATTATTGTTGTTACTTGAAGAAAAGACTCAAATTTTCAATCCATTCTCCAAGTTACAAAACAACATGGGGCTAAGGGGACAGACTAATTTACCGAAAAATGCAAAATTCCATAAAAATGGAACAAAAAATTAAATAATTTGAATTGGAAACAGTTCAATTAAGAAATTAAAAAGAAAATTGTCAATTTAAATTACCAGAATAATAAAATTAAGAATAGAATATACTAGAAAATTACAGGGTAAAATTTCGTTTTACTAAATCAAATTTAACACGCAAGGTTCGGGTCGTACAATAGGTATATATACTGATTCATTTTCACATATTTTTAGTTGGTTTTAACCTGAACCAGTATAATCCTCGCTAAATCAGTTTTAATAAACTTGAAAACTAGTTTAAATCAGTTTTATACCTGAAGAAATTAAATCGATGTGAGTGAAGAAATGTTGAATGACTTTCTCAACGTCGCGCCCAGACAACCTCATCAGAGCTCTGTCTGAGGTGTCGGCGTGTGGAAAGATTTTTTTTATGCGATGATGAATGTAGTTACAAACATGTACCATGACGATTATCATTATGAAAATTATATGAAATAAATATTATACCAGACAACTTTTTTTGTCGAAATTTTTCTGGCCCACAGGCACTCACGCACCGCAAGTTAGTAAAATATACACACAACTCAGGCTGTGTAGTAGCAGTTCATCTGCCAATAGCCTGTGCCCGTGAAGGTTCCGGCGTGAATAACGCAGGGCCCAAACGCCAAATCATAACCGTTATAAGGAAATTGGGAGGATGGGAAGTAGTCTTTTAGCTGCTCCTCTACCACCCATTTTTCCATAATTTCGACCTAAAATTTAATTTCACATACTGGCAAAAATCTCAAACATCGAGTAACTGGGTGAGCACTCTTAAAATCTTAACATGAACACTTGGAGGGATAGAAGTGGGGATATGTTCGGAAATCATTGTTATGAAAAATTATAATCTAACTCGATCATAATATAATTAATTACGTAACAGATGAATTTATTAATTATTATGACTAACCTTATAAGGTCAACTCGATGACTGAGAATTAGAGAGCGACATAATAATCTCAAAAATGTTCAACTAGAAAAAAAACATTATAAAAGTCAATAACCCGCCAGGAACTAGTTAGTCAAAATATTTAGATAGCATTATTTATGGCAAATAATTCCATCTACTCAAAGTTTCATAGGATCACTAAAAAGAAGATACATATTGTAACTATTTTTTTTGTTTTATTAAAATAATAAGAGAAATTACTATAAAATGATCCGAATAAACTTTAGAGACAAAAACTAAGAAATAATTATACAAACAATTTCTAACAAATTATTATGACACAAATTCGAGCAGAATAGGTACAATCCAACAAATAAAAATCAAATCAATCAGGATATTATCGAGTGACGAATAGAGTAGGACTATAGGCAATTAAAGAATATACAATCGACTTGCAATTAAACGTCCACCCATGAATTATAACAATAGCCGTGAATAGATCATTTTTCGAAAAGTATATACCATAACCTACGGCATTGATCCTATTAATCATTACAAATGAGTGATAAGCAAGAACAAATTTGACCTACCAGGATAACGGTAACGATTCTCTCACTTGTTGGGGACATTCATCGTGTTGCTAATTCCTAATATTTTTTATTAGTACAACAAAACGATAAGATAATACCCAACCAGAATATTTAATAAGAGAAACCAATTTGAAAACAGTGGCAGAAAACGGATAGACTGTTCAGTAGGTTAAAAATAACCATTAAAATGTCACAATCACACAATCGATATGACGAGACACAGTAATTCCACCAAGAGAAGCAGAGAATGTCCACGTAGTAGGAGACACCTGGCACAAATCGATTTTTGCAGTAGCATGCAAAGACTACAAATATATGGTGTTTATGCACATACAGACAGGTGGTAGGGGAGAGGAGATAGACGACACACATACTCGATAAAAATGAGATTCACGATATAAATAAACGAACGAATCGATAGGAAGATTTTCAGTCAACATGAGTAATTATCGACGAAACGATCCGCGATTTAAGAACCACCACTCGCACTTCTCGGAGTCAAATGAAATTACAATGGAGCAAAGAACCGGCACCCAAGGAGGTAAACATTTGTTTCCGATTAACTAATTTTTGATCATAATCATTTATGTACCGCAAACCGCCTACTTCGTGAAAAAAGGTCGATTAAATAGTGCTGATAAAGAGTCATCGCACTTACTCTCGAAGACCCAAGATTTATGTTTCCAATTTTGCTTGTTATTAAATAAATGATCAATACTAAATTTCCGTGATGATGAATTTATTTTGTCTGTACCTAAGATGCGAAACCTACATGGAACTCAAAGATTAACCAGTCGTTAGTCCCGGAATTACCTAGTCAACAAGTGCTCACTATTTTTGTACGAGAAAACGAAAACCGGCCAAATACCTAAGGTGGAAACGACCTAAATGATGCCACACCTGCATTCGCCGCGTCGAAACCGTATGATGAATGCCCAAACGCTATCCTGTCAAAGAACTGATTACCCAAATCTGTAATTGAATGCACAGAAACCCGACTATATGCTCGAGGAAATTCCTTGGAGCCAGAAAAAAACACTCTGTAAATCTTACTACAAAGGCACGAATTTTCATCGATGAAAATCAAATAACTACCCACGGATCGTGATACCCATCAACGAGATAAGGGTTGGAAACAAGCTAAATCGGTTAAGGACTCTCAATGAGTCACGAGCGAGAAACAACCCAAATCACCTTGTCACAAACTTAGACTAGATTATTGGTTCAGTAGAATCTTGAATCTGGTCTACGTTATATAGAGATTTAATTCGTATTTCAATATCTCCTACGTGACCGATTCCTTATAAGTTAATTTAATTCTGGTCGATCATATATTAATTCACAATTTTTGACCCTTCTAGATAAATACATTATAGATCCATTAGGTTAGGTTACATAGACATTAATTCGTAGATTAACCAACTTATTTTAAATTAGTTTTAAATTTAAGTAATTCATTCGACCAATATATTAATTCTTCTTGAAACGATTCAATTTATGCAATTATTTATAAAAATTAATGTTCCCCATACAATTAGATTCCTGGGTGGATGAATCTCGAGTGACGATGAGATTCCCATCCCACTCCGCCGCTAAATATCGACAGGCGATGTGGGATGAGAAAATTCGAGAGGCAGGATGAAGTGGAAGACGTCGAACGGCGATATATAGCCATCAAACGGAAGCCCGGACGAAATCCGGCTCGCGAAGTTCGAGGACGGGCAGAAGACATCCTAACCCGGGTCGAAGCTCACCAGAAGAAAACAAATAGAGAAGTGAATCGAGCCCGTTGACATCTCTACCAGATCAACAAGGATATTGCAGCTGGTTCGATCCCGAGCACGGATGGGTATGCCCCCTCTTATGGCATCTCATTCGAGCTCGATGATCCGAGAGTGAACCAGCCAACCCCGCCAATGACAGTATCGGTGCCGAGGAAGATTTTTTCGGAACCAAAGCGAACAAGAGGTGAAACTCAAAGACCAGAGCGAGATCTTACCTACACCCGCTTGATATAAATGCAGGATCCACGAGATCGACCGTCGACTTCGCGGTATAATTGATCAAAGATTTAACACTAATTTATGTTGAAATCAATTATAATATAATATTCGCAATTTTGTTGGTTTCTTGCGTTTACAATTATATAAAATAGGCACCCAAATAAGAAAACCCTTATACGACTCAAAATTAATGTATCTCGAAAATTTAGTACCTATAAACAAATTCATCATATAAGTTGAGAACATTCATAATCTAATTTTGTTGTAGAAATGGTCACCGACACAGGCTTAAACGAGGCTCTGAAAGATGCACGAAAGGAAAATATAGACCTCCACAGGCAGATGTTGGAGATGACTCGGGAAATCCAGCGTATCAAATCAACATGGATAGAACCGACAAAGGCAAAGGTTCAACACCAACGAGTAACCGCCGCTCAGTGTGGGTGGGCTGAAGAGAAGCGGTTGGTACATGCTATGAGGACGCAGATCCGAGGGCTATAAGTGGCATTAGCGGCCTGTCAAGAAGGCCAATCCGTCACGTACCCTTTGGTCTTCGCACCGGCTCAATTAGCGTATCGTGATGCCACTAGCGCGACTAAACCAGCAATAAAATCGCCTCAACGACACCCAGGAAAATTTGAGCGCGCAAGGCGTCGAGCCATGAAATCGTCGGGACAATCAACCTGAAACGATTATGATAAATAAAATTTTGTGTTGTTAAATTTTCTATACGTTGTTACATTTATTGATAATGGATAAACAAGTTCCGTGAGATGATAAAATTCCAATCAGAGAAAGAGAGGGATGACTGACTATACATGTTAGTGAAAGGACCAAGAACCGAAAATCGCACATATGCCTTCTATCGGTGGTGCGTTGAACCCGCTATGGGATCGGGCCTTAGCAGTTCCTCTATGGCGCTCACCTTTGGCGATCTTATAACCGGTGGTTACATTACCAACGTTGCTTGGCAACGGATAACCATTGGGGGCAAGATGATAATTTTCATATGGGGTCAAGAACATTGACAACACAAACTACCCCACAGTATATTGGTTTGTCTTGTCACGTGGAATAATTCTCTTGTAGCTTCGTGTTTATACTGTCTAAATCTTGGCAATACAAATCGTAATTTAGGATAACAATATGAACAACATAATATTTATTGAGATAACACAAAAAAATGTCCTATTCTGCTGGTTGAGCGGCTCGGCGCTTGGCACGCTCGTTCCGGCCAGGTCGGTGTCGGGTCGGTTTGTTCGCAGGTTTAGTGTTCGATGTGGCTTCCTTGTAGGCCAATTGGGCTGGAGCAAAAACCAGCGAATAAGTTACTGCATTGCCCTCCTGGCACGCAGATAAAGCTACTTCTAATCCGCGGATCTGGTTATTTTTGACTCTGGTTCAATTGTTTTTCTTTGGCCCAACCCCGTTGAGTGGCTGTCATTTTCTGATATAGAGCCTTCACCTTCTTCGGCTCTACCCAGCTGGATTTGATGCGTTGAATTTCGGTCGTCAGTTGTACAATCTGTTGGTGCATCTCGCGGTTTAATCTTTGGGCTTTGTCTAATTCGCCTCGTAGAATTCCGTAGGGTTCCATATCTGCAAAATGGAATAAAACATTAAACTCTCCTTCGTTACAAAATTTCACTCGGCAGATTTCTATTTTTTAATTTTAAACAAATCTGGTTCAAAATGTATTATTACCCTATTTATTAATTTTTACGAATAAGAAATAAGAGAACTAAAAAATGAAATCCAATACTTTATTTACAATTTACACTTATGTTAATCGTATCTCGCATGGCTTCGGCCTCTGAATTACCTTGGGATCTCGCGAGCGGATGGGTGTTCTTGGTCACGGTGGGGACGTCTATCCTCGTCTCTCATCTCTCTGGTCAATATTCTTCTTGGAACCACCACGTTCATTGCTTCCGATTCCCCGTCCAATTTCGGGTCGTCGAGATTGAAGGATACGTTATACGGAGGGGCGTACCCGTCCGTGCTGGGGATGCTTTCCGTTGCTATTGCCTTGTTGATCGCGGCCAGGTGTCACCTAGCCCTGTCTTCTTGTCTGTTTGTCTGGCGCTGGTGGTCCTCCAAGCGCGCCAGTAAGAACTCCGCTTGCCCTCGGATCTCTCGGGCTGGATTGCGGCCGGGCTCTCTTTTGATGGCCACAAAATGGAGGTCTGCTTCTCCGTTGTCTCTTTGTACGCCCTCACTGGATTCCCTTACCGACGAGACTGAGAATCCCGCGTCCCATAGGGCCTGTCGATATCTGGCTGCCAATCGTGCGGGAAATAGCACTGTGATGCGAGATGCGTTAATCCAGGAATTGTCTGCAAAATTTGGTGGAAATTATTACAATACCTAGTAGATAATTAATCACGCTGAGCGTGTAATCATTTAACGTCGTTATTTTCGGAGGGAAGATAAAATTGAGGAATCGAGAGGTGGCGTTGGACGAGTCAAGCAGGTAGTTGTAGGTAGTAATGGATGTTCGGACGGCGTTTAGCTTACTTATCACATAGAAGTTAGGCTGTTTCTGGGTCAATAATCTATCTCGTTATGGTGGAATTTTCTTTTCTCTGAGTGCGGTTAGAGTTGGTTAGAGGTCGAATTTAATGTGTGACACGTTTACTTTACTTGGTACTCTTCACTAGAGATTTAGGTCCAATTGCATTTTCATCTTACTGTCATTTTTGATTATCCTTTCTTTGGTCAATTTGATATATTCTTTTCGTCATGAAACGAACTAAGACAGGTTGATCTACCATGAAGTTTGGCTGAAACTCAACGAAATCTCGGCTCAAAGAACTGGAGTAATCTATCCGTGTCAGGAAAATGGCGTACGTGATGGCTGGACGATTTATTTGATGAAATATATTTAATTCGCAAACTTTCGGCGATGATCAATAATAAAATGACTTCGCGAATCCGGCGTAACATGAGCATGAATCCAGAAGGAGTTTATGTATATATTTATTTTGTTCCAAGTAAGTCATATAAACGCAGTAAATAGATTTATTAATTAGAAGCATAATATTTTTATCAGGTCTAATTTTGTCATTGCTGTTGGGAAGGTTGTTCGCACTTGGACAGCTGGCAATTGATCCTCATCTTATCACTATATTGGTCACATAGTCCTCATATAAACAAATATTAAAATAAGTTTAATATCGCTCAATGCTTACCGTCCAGATCTTTCCGGGCTCCGCGGCTAGAATTTCCATGATTGTTATCGGGTCTTTCATGATTTGTCTGCTCGTTAGGGTAATACATATTTATGAATAAGTGATCGTTGTAGTAGTGTGCGGGTGTTTATATCTCTAATTAGTGCCACGTCATGCGGTGTGGCATTTAGTAACAATAATTGTGGCTAGATTTATTTTTGTGCCCTGCAATTAGAGACCCTAACGATTCAATTTTCTGATATTTGATTTTCCTTTAAATTGGATCGTCGACATTGTTTTTATGCTGTGTGCGGGGATATTATTCGGTGTGTCTGTTGTGTAGTGGCCGTTAGCATTATTTATTTTTTATCTGGCTGGAATTTTTCATTATTTTTCTGTTTTCCGGGAAGATTGTTTACGTGGCAGTTAAACTCAAATTTAAAATGCTTTCATGTTCGGCAATTTGGATATCGGTATCCTGTTTATCATTTTGGCCTCACAGGGGCTTATTCCTACAGCGGTTCGTGAGTTCGACGGGGACGAGACCGCCGCCCTCTACCCGAAAGGGTTTCATTTAACAAATATCCATTTTCTCGGGGTATTCTCTTAAAGCAGAACAACAGTTTACTCAGCAAATATCTAATGCCAGCGATACGGTTTAGGGTTTCGGAAGGTGGTCCTCTATCGATGGCGGTGTCTGCGTCAACGAAGAGTTTGCGTGTATGCATAAAGATGGTGGATAAAAATGTTGATCTTAGTCGCTTTGTTTGAATTCATTTTATTTTGCTGAATATTATTACTGTATAAATCAATTGTTATTATTTATTTATTAGATAATTTTGGCGCGGTTGATACTCGACAACTATTGACTTTATTAGGATCTACTATTACCACATTAATTCTACGAGTTTCCTTACCGGTGACGGACGTCCTAGATGAGGTTTCAGCGCACGTTCTCTCGTAGCGAGAGTCCTCTAAAATTATCTATTTACATTCCAAGTTAGTAACTAAAATTTCGCTAAAATATTTTAATACTGATATTTAGTGCGTTCCTTTACCGTCGAATTATCTTATATTACAATATTAATGCTCATCGGGGTCAATTATCTTGTGGAATTTGTGGTCCATTTTTTGGTGTGGGTATCCAATAATCGTCACCCGGTTATCCAATATTTTCTCCTTTTCGGATGAATTCAGCGTTTTTATTATTTAGCTGTATTGTCCACCTTTAATATAATTATTTGTCTTATTTCTATTTCACTAAATCCTCTAGATTTCTCATTCATATCTTATTTAACCGGTGGATGATTCATTTCTTAATTAAGTTGGGTCTGCAAATCTCATTATAATATCCTCGAGGAGTAAGATCGTTTGGCTCATTATTATTGGGACTCTTACTCTAGTTTTGAGAAATACCGCAACTATTAAATTTCGTCTATAGTTACTTGGGCCAGATTTTATGTCGTTATTAGGGTTAGCTTGTTAAGACTCATTTAATTTTACGAGTTGAAAATTTACGCTATCATTAGTTTTCGACAATTTATCCTTACGATAACGATTTACTGATGCCCGTATTCGCTCAGTAATTAGAGTTTTACCTATTATTTCTAAGATATTAACAGTTGATTTTGATAATGTTAGTATTTATAGATGATCATAGCAACGATTTTTAGTACCCGTTCCCGTTATTCCCATTTAATTTGACCTTAAGATCATTTTATGTTCATGTTAGAATATTACGAGTGCCCACTGGACTACTCGGTGTGATGATTTTATCCGACAGTCGTTTATCATTTTAGGTCGAATTTTCGGGAAATGGGATGCAGAGGGGTAGCCAACAGACTACCTCACCACCGCCCAATTTCCCCTATAATGGATAATATTGACGTTCCAGCTACTGCGTTCTCACGCCGTAGCCTTCACGGGCACAAACTATTGGCGGACTTACACCGCACTTACACAGTTTAGTTGAGGTGTGTAGATTTTATTGACTTGCGGTGATGTGTCGGCTGTGGGCCGGAAAAAACTTCGGCATGAGTTTCCTCTAAATAAAGCTTTTATTGAAATATAATTGGCATAATACACTTCCATAATTGGCATACATTGTTTTATACATCGCATATACAAGCCTTTCCCCACGCCGACGCCTCAAACAGAGTTCCTACAAGGTTGTCTGGACGCGACGTGGAGAAAGTGTCGCACGTTTCGTCACTCACATTGAAGAATTATCGTTATAACTGGCTAAGAATGGTTCAAACTGATTCTAGTTATCAAAACCCGATTCAAGTTTTTCAAAACTGATTAACTGATGAACTTATTTAAATTATGAGAAAATGAATCGGTATATATACCTATCGTACGACCCTAACCTTGCGTGTTAAATTTGATCTAGTAAAACAAAATGTGACCTTGTGATTTTCTAGTATATTCTAATCTTAATTTTATTATTTTGTAATTTAATTTGACAATTTTATTTTTTAATTTTTTAATTGAATTGTTTCCAATTCAAATTATTTAATTTTTTGTTCCATTTTTATGGATTTTCGCATTTTTTGGTAAATTGTTAAATTTCGGTCAAATTTTCATGTTTTCATGTTATTTCTATGTTTATTTCGTGCGGATCTTGTTGCACTTTGTTATTATTTTAATTTACTTTTGTGTTACTTGATTTTATATCTAATTGTTTTCTCCCTCTTATTTTAGCATGGTTAGTTGATGTTTTATGGGTCCGATTTTAAATCTGCATGTTGTATTTGAGTGCGTGTTACCGATTCATTTAAACAAAATCGTGTCTTGGCCCAACACAATGAATCTAAATTTAATAAAATTATTACAATAGGATTAAAATAATAATAATAATGATATAGTAATCCGAATGAAATAATTAGCGAACTTATACGTCTAAAGCTTATTTTGAGACAATTTTTCTACTAAGTATTGTCGTTTTCCATCGATATTAAAGTAACAGTTCGTGATTTTTTGAAAATTAAAATGACTTTTGCATCTCATTAACCATAATTTGTGTAAGTAGTAGCTTCGTTCGTCCTAACATCTATGCTAAATTCAATTTTCGGTTTACTTTTACTTGTGTTGGGCCAAAACACAAACGGCCTTGTAAAATGTTTAGATGAATCGGTAATACACACGCAAATACAACATGCAGATTTAAAATCGAACCCATTAAAACATCAAATAACCCTACTAAAATGCGAGAAAGAGAAAAATTAAATATAAAATTATAAAACACAAAATTAAATTAAAATAATAACAAAGTGCAATAAGATCCGCACGAAATAAACATAAACATAACATGAAAACCTAACAATTTGACCGAAATTTGACAATTTATCAAAAAATGCGAAATTTCATAAAAATGGAATAAAAATCAAAGGATTCGAATTAGAAATAATTCAATTAAAAATTCAAAAGAAAAATTGTCAAATAAAATTACAAAATAATAAAATTAAGAATAGAATATACTAAAAAATCACAAGGTCAAATTTTGTTTTACTAAATCAAAATTAACACGCAAGGTTAGGGTCGTACAGTAGGTATATGTACAGATTCATTTTCACATAATTTTAATCGTAAAACTCGGTTTTTAACCTAGAATCAACTTTACCAAAAGATCACCAGAATTTTTAAAGGTGAGCAGAGGAATGCTCGAAACTCTCTCCACGTCGTGTCCTCGCAACCTTGTGTGAGCTCTGCTTAGGCATCGGCGTGGGGATAGAGTTGTGTTGTTATTATGATGAACGAAGTTATTGTGGTAAACTATATTTCAATAAAAATATTTAATCAGAATCTAAACCCTTTTTGTATTTGTCGAAATTTTTCCGGCCCACAGCCGAAACATCTCACAAGTCATTAAAATCAAACATACAATCGAATCGTGTAAGTGCATGTATTATCGCCAATGATTCGTGCCCGTGAAGGCTCCGGCTTGAGAACGCAGGAGCTGAAACGTCAATATCAGTCCATATAGGGGAACTGGGTGAAAGGAAAATAGTCTTTTGGCTATTTTCCCGACACTCAACTCCCATAAACTCGACCTAAACTTGCTTACGAGAAACGGCTCAAAATTACCACACCGAGTAGTCCAGTGGGCACTCATTAATTTATAACATAAACATATATACGCCTAAGATCAATTAAATGGGATGGTGACTGGGAATTCAATGGCGAAATAAATTCGTTGCTATGACTTCTAACTTGTTGATTAAAAATTAATTAAATTCATAACGATCAAATGTCTTCTAGCTTAACATGAGTGTTAACATGATACTAGTTATTGGCGAAATAAATTCGTTTTTATGACTTCTAATTTACTGATTTAAATTCGTTGAATTCATAAGGATCAGGTATCATTTAACTTAACATGAGTATTGATTCCGATAATAGTTTGGCGAGTTGAAGACAGGAGTTTTACTTGACAGAAAAATTATTTTATTTGTAAAATATCTTTTAATTATCCGGATTACCAATCGCCGATAAAAGGTTAAAAGTTTTAAGTATAAGCATCACACCGAAACTAGAATGGCCTAAAATCCAAATTATGACCCAAATACCCCCAGATCTGTTTCAAATATGTGAGTCGCTTCCCCCCAAGCCATTGATCTTAACCACCGTCAAACCCTCATGAAAAATTTTAACCAATGTCTTCATCAACTCCCAACCATGCATCAATCGAATCAGTCACGGAGCTTCATTTGAAATACCCACATAAGTAGAAATTACGTCGAAGTTTTAAAAAGAAAATCGAAAAATCACGACCCCTATCAGACTATGTCATAAAGATAAATAATCGATGAAAGCATTTGGATATAATCTTAACCATATAATAAAACCACTACTAAACAAATAAATGTATTACAAAATCAACAATGACACTAAAGGGATTGATCGAGGTACTCCAATAAAAGACCGAATTTTCCGCCACGCATACCCAGATGAATTCTTCCAGAAATCCTTGTCCCTGAATAGTTCCACGATATTTCTGTTCGTATAGTTCAATTTACGATTCCCAATCCCAAAGGCCCCCACCTGAATGTAATGATTTGTAAATAATAGAGGGTTAAAGGAAGCAAAACTCACCATTGAAATATTCATTTGATTTTTACTCCAAAGCGATGAATTGTAAAGACACAGCATACTTCTTTTCCAGTTCGACGACGATCGATTAAAACGAAAAGTTTTCTAAACGAAAGTTGACGCGCGATAATTAAATATCAGGAATCGGCACTATGTAGTGGGGCGAAAATGTCAATCAGATATTTGGCGTGACCTTTCTGTAACACTCCAAATTAATCGATCTAATAACGCACACTCACTGTATAAGCCGATTTCATCCAATTCACTCCGGGTGTAGCCACACACACACTCTCTTTCCCGACTGACACGCCGATTCATTTAAAGGCTATCGATAGATCGAGATTGACAGTTAATTTTTAAAGTTGAAATGCATCGCCAATCTAACCAAGTGAATGAGGATACGTCTGCCAGGATCCCGGAAGAAGATATAATCCTTAAACCAAGATCTCACTCTTAAGGTAAATTTTTTTCTTTATTCTTTTAAATTATATTATTAACTTGTACGAGCCTTAGATGGAAATACCGCAACCCCGATCTCAACGCCAACTTCCGAGCTAAGAATGTCAATGATAACAATGATTTAAAAATAAAACCTGATACTGGAAAAGACGTGTTTTCTCTTAATTTCTTTCTTGCGTGAGGACGTACTAAACCCCAAAAATTAGAGATCATGTACATTTGAATCTGAACCAATTCGAGAGAATAAACGATATTGAATACACTTTCAACTACCATAGGCTGCAATCCTAAAATTACTCAGGGATTTTCGATCTTACGTGACCCGTTTGCAATGGAAGGATGATCCGAGTGTTGGAACGATTTCAAATTTTACCAATGGAGCTAATTAGTTGGAATGATGAAACCCAAACAATTTCAAAATGATGAAATATCCCTTTGCATTTGATGTATTCCCATCAAACTTCAGGTTATCGTTAAATTAGTAGCCAAAATATATTAAAGTAATCCGAATCATTTCGTTAACATCATTTATCAGATAGTGAAATGTTCATTGTGAATTTAATAAGTTATGTATTAATGACATGTTACTATAACGTATTTTAGATCTTATTCAGTAGATAATTTTAAATAAAATGGTATAATAAATCAAATATCATTGACAAGTTAATACAAGTATTCTAGATCTCATTTATTTAGACAATATTTAAGAGTTAATATTTTAGATCTCATCCACTTAGATAATACAAAAATAGGAATTCGATAAATCATACACACTGACATGTCCGTGTTAAATATTATAAATCTCACCCATCCAGAAAATTTATATCAAGAATGATATTCAAGTTACTCCGGGTATAGCTTGAGTAAGAATCTCATCCAAATTTGTAATGAGTAATTCGATATCCTTAACATCGTTAACTAAGGTAAATGAGGAATAGAATTATGTAACCTCTTTAATAAATGAAATGAGAAGCCCTCCTGCAGAAAGTGCTCTAGTGATGCAGTAAAGTAAAAGGACGATAAAACCTTTGGGAAAACTCGGCATTATTCTCGTTAATATTAATAAAAATGATACTCTCATGTACCCGCTGTCTAAAAAACAATTTTCAAAACGTAAACGTTTTAATGAGTTTGTGCTCAGGGATAACTAGATTAAAACGACGGATCTTCAAATTAATGCGTTACGATGGTCGTAATTAAATGTTTCAGAAAATTTTATTTTTAGGAGCTCGTTCAACTAATTTTTCTAAATTTAAATAATTACCAGTTGACTTAATTTTTTTTTGGTAAAATCTAGATGATGGATAATAATCCAAAATTGTATTTCCTGTCGAACTTTGTTTCTTTTTATAGGGAACAAAAGTTAAATTAAACGTAAAGATTGACTTTCGGTAAGAAAACTACCGCAAAACTTGTTACGTAGACAATAACGCTAAGGATCTCGGATCTCCTCTTCATTGCGGTTGGGTCGGGTAGGCCGGCATCTCCCTTTATGTAACGCTTACGTTGACCCTCCTAGCCGAACACGACCTTCTATCAAACAATGCTTCTAGAATGATAATAGAGACGAAACACCCAAAAGTACAATTAAAAGATGACATCACGCCATATAAGTCCGACTGAGTACTGAGCTTTTGAGAATGTCGAATAAATAACCCAGGATAATGACCAATGTAATGCAATACATCAATTACCGACACGCATCCGAGTAGATATCCAGAAGATAGATGACTAAGTGTATCGAATGAACCTATTGAAATTATTTTTGTTTAGACGATTCGTGGATTGATGAATCCAGGATCACCGTGCGTTTCCCCGCGTATGCGGCAAACCTTTGCTGTCAGGCAATGTGGGATGCGGGATTCACCGTATCCCAAGTCAGAGAGTCTAGAGCCGGCAGCCTACGTCAAACGGAGGAAGTCGAGCTCCCGTTTGTTGCCATAAAGCGGGAGCCGGGTCGCAATCCGGTCAGAGAGATTCGCGGTCAACCTGAGTTCCTCCTCACTCGTTTTGAGGAACATCAGCGACAGACCAATATGCAAGTGGATCGTGCCAGGCGCTATCTCGCCAACGTGAACGATGACATTGCAGCGGGTAGGATCGACGACGAGAGGTTAAACACCCGATCTACTTCCATCAACGTGGTGGTTCCGCAGAAGATCCTTCCCCGACATATGAGAAGGACTGAGAAGCCAGCCGAAGAACATCGCGATCATCCTTACGCTCGGCCGGCCCCGGAATGGGATGTCTATAAGCATCGCTGGAATCATCATTATGACTAATTGCTGACAATGGAACATTCTAACTGATTACGAGTGCCTTAGTTAGGCAAGTTTGAAATAAAATGTCTTAGTTGAATTCGAGTACTTGTTTGTTTTAAATTATTAATAATAACACCTGTAGGACCCCATATTTAATTATTATAGTACTTAGATAAATTGAAACGAATTAATCCAATTTAATCACACTCTTTTATAGATATGGAGCCACTGAGAGTCCTACAACAAGAGTTAGATCACGCGCGCGGAATCAACAAAAATTTTTACGAACAAATGTTACAGCTGACAAAGGAGATACAGCATATTAAAGCCACTTGGGTAAAGCCGAAGCAGGTGAAAACGCTCTACCAGAAGATAACAGCGGCACAAAAGGGCTGGTCGGAGGAGAAACAGATCAACCAGAGCCTGGAAACTCAAATAAGAGGTCTGGAGGTGGCCGTGTCAGCTTGTCAAAAAGGAGCAGCGGTGACGTACCCCTCGTCTTCGCCTATGCTCAGCTGGCGTATAGGGATACAACAACGGCCCCAAAGACTACTCCAAAGCCCAACATCCATCGACCAGGAAGAAAGGAACGAGCCAAGCGTCGAGCTGCTCGAGCATAGACCAGTATGTAATTGTCGCCCGTTATTACATAGTTCTGTTGTTCGTTTGATTTTTTCTCTGTTATTCTAATAGTCGCTCAAAATAGTACCTTAGCAATAAATAACGAAAGTTCAGTAGTTAATTTATAATGAGTTGTATAAGACCAAACTGATAAAGATGGGACCAGAGCAAATAAAGCACACACGGGCCTTCTAACGGTGGTGTGTTGAACCCAGCTTGAGGTCGGGCCTGAGTAGTTCCTCCGTGCCGCTCACCTTTGGCGACCTCAAAACCCATGGTTACATTACCAACGTTGCACAGCAACGGGTAACCATTGGGCACGAAAAACATTTTACATCTGGGGTCGAAGTAGTCAAAACCCTTAACCCCACATTTGCGTCATTCGTATTCATCAACTCCTCTATATATTTTTCAAATTGTCTTTTTTTTTCTTTATATTCAGATCTTTCCCAGGACTTCAACACTGCTCTTTCGAGGGTTGGGCGATAGGATTTAGAAAGGGAGAATACTGAGCGGTTCCAGCGATGCCTTCACCACGGGTTCCCCGCTAACCACCGGTTTGATCCGGGGTAACAAGAATTCATTGTATTGACTTGTATGCGTGTGAGTTATGGTGTGTAGAATATAATATAAAATTCAATTTCAAAATTTATTCCTCGTTATGAATGTTCGAACTAAAATGAAACTTTAATTAATTTATGATAAAATCCTGTCAAAATATGATAAAAAGAAAAAGTGCTCAAAATTTAATCGTATATCATAATAAATAACATAAAAATAGAATAATAAAATAATAATTTTTACTTTATCGTTCGGATTTCGTGGATTTTACAAAACTTAATAATCACAATAAAATATAAGTTGATAGAGTATGAGAGGTAATTAAAATATGTAAGATTACGTAGTAAATAAAAGAAAATGTACTAAATTTTGTCTATCCAGCACGTATAATGTTAAAAAATACATAAAATTTGGAACAAGTTTGATATTATTTAATAATATTGATTAATTAATATTAATTTATTTTAAATTTATTTATTTTTGGTGTATGGAATGCACCATGCGTGCAGTTACGTTATGAAAATAAGAGCGAGTATTTAAGGATTAAGTTCAGAAAACGATCGCTCTCCATTCATTGGTATCGTAAAGTAGATACGCAAAACTGCTTCCACGTAGAGAAATATGTACGGTAAACCAGGTACCACGAGCTGATACATATCGATTGGATATGTGATGTTTACATTTTGACCAGGATCATGAATTGATCAAGCTCATCTTTAAACATGTCACAATCAATGTTATTCTTGTATGTATCTATAAAAGTTTAAATTGTGTTTCTTTCGTTTCCCTAGATAGGTTATTCACTGGCAAAAAAATATTCTGAAACGGCTGTTTATGGTTTCAGAGGCTTTCAGGTGGCTTCTGAGTTCCACTACTAACTTGTCACAAACAACCTTCAAGACGACAACTATGATTTTTTCTGGTCCTTTTAACATGACATCGTTCTCGGCAGTTTCTTCAAAAAATAAAGTATGTTTCCATACATTTAGACCATTTATCTTCATATACAGTGATATCGTTTTCATACCATGTCTTCTCTCCGTTTCTATTCATTGAGGATTTTCTCTGACGGTTTGCAAAAAAATTGTTAATGAATTAAACAAAGCAACCATTTTTGGCAGATATAGTCTTTGATTCTGAAGAGATTTACTAGTTGCATTTTTTCTTTGTAGCAACAAATTTCGCAATACTGTCGTCAAAACTCCATTTGTCTTATTAGGGCTTCAGCCTCTGCTTTGGCAACGGGTGTTTGACTTGCATCAGATAAAGCTGCTTTCATTTCATTGTAGCTTTCCTTTAAAGCAAGAACAGCGTCTGCTCTTGTAGGCCACCTAGTATCAGAAACATTTTTTACCGTAAATTTTTCTTAAGATTTGTTCCAAAATGGTCTACTTATAGGTTAACGCTGGTAACCATATATATACATGTATAAGTTGTGCACAAAGTCCATAAATGGCACTAAAGTGGCAAAAGACTAAGCGAGAGCGTTACCTACTAAATTTAGTGAGTGCTAAGAACATGGGATGTATTCTGCAGTCGGGCTTTTAGCTTTGATGTGAGCTTGTAATCCAGTGTATGCCCCTGACATATTGGTTTCGTTGTCGTAACTTTGGTATCTGCATTTTGTACTACTATTATTTTTTAAGAGTATAAATGATGACTTGGAAGAAATATGCAGCATCATGACCTTGAATATCAATGTAAGAATATAATTTTTCCAGAAGATACCTAAGGGCAGAAGTGAGCTGATCACTAAACAACTAACCTTTTCAGAAATTCCCTCCAATATTGCTGATGTTTTTAAGGTGTTTTACCATTTCTGTATCAATACGCTCTTCTTGTATTAATTGCTTAAAATACGTTATCATTAAGCACCATTAGTGTTTTGAATTTTCATGTGTGGTTACTACTCTTGATGCGTTTTTCCAATCGAAATAACCATTTGTTAGTTGTTTTCTCTTTTTAGAAAATAACTTAAAAATTTAGCAATGAATATCATAACAATTCACGTTTTTCTCGGTTTCCGTCTGTTTTTGTAAGTAAAACGTTTCTTCGGAAAAATGTTGATTGCATCTTGTATCTCGGTCATTGACCTGAATGGTATGCATGTTTTTGCTCATTTCAATATCCATATCTTTGTTTCTGAGTCAAAAATTGTTCCCTCAACTTTTCAGTTACATTATCAGACCACTGATCAAAATCTTTAAGATATACAATTTTAGTTAAAGGAAATGCATTATAGTAAATTTTGTGATCTTCTATAGTTTAGAATCTAAACGATAAGAGGCTCTTCATCGTTAATGTTTGAGCCCTGTGTCTGATCATTGAAGTCAAATGGAAATTCAATTTTGGTTGCATTAATCTCTGTAATGACGATGTCATATCTACTGGCTGGAATGGTGTTTCTACTTGAATCAAATGATCAGCGACTATTACATTCACAACTTTGTCTCATCCACATTAGCCGTAACGGCTTTTATTATATATTTGCTTGTAGAAATTTATTGCATCATTTACGGCTTTTGGTACTTTTGCATGTTGTTCAACAAATCGTCAGTTGAAAAAATAAATTTTAATATAAATAAAGTTTTTCAAAAAGTTTGCTAAAACAGAATCATTACGCATTACCATGAGTTGGCGGTGAATTGCAAATGAGTAATGACGTGAAAGGTAAGAAATATGACGTCATCTCGATTCTGATTGGACAAAATTAATCAATCTCAAATTACTGATTCATACTCGATGAAGATCTTTTCAGCTCTCTTGTTGCTTATATTTGGAGCGATATTTTCAGAATTCAAGCAATTGAAAAAAAATCAAAAAATTATTCTTAAAAAATGTGATAAAAGATATTCCAATGTTGATCGAAAATGTGATGTTGCATATGATGCAATTCGAAGAAATTGTTCCAATCTTCATCAGTCGTTGTCGAGTGCTGTTAACAAAGCAAAGGAAAGAATAAACATACGATGCCAAATACCAATGACAGAAATTTGTTTAGCTTTAAGGAAAAAGTTCATTGAACAGCAATACCAAGATTTTCTCAAATTAGAAAATCAATGTCAAAAAGCTTTGTTGCAAGTTGATAAATCATGTATTACCGCCCTTGATAGGGTTGACAGGTTATGCTCATCTGTTTATAATAATATTGGTTGTTCGCTTTTCAGCTAAATTTTTTGTAATCTATGATTTTATAAAGATTTTTCAAAATGCTTGTAGTTTTAATTTATCAATTTGTTTTAATAATTAAGATGTCATCTTTTAATTTCACTCGATTATTTTAAAATTTGAACACAATATAATTCTCGTCAACATTTTTCTAACAAGACTTTTAACAAGTTAGCTTAAAAATATAAATTTTAAACTTATTTCAAATGTTATTATAGTGTATATTAAAATGTATATAAAGGCGCCTTGATTGCATGATTAATTCGTTTTGTTGGGCTATAAGCCATCACTAAAACAAAAAAAATCATGTCGAAAAATTATGAAAATGGCTATTTGTAACACAAGCACGCACCGCAAACAGAAATTAAAAATATAATAAAAACATTAATTAAAACAAAATAAAAAATAACATAATCAATTAAAACAAATAATTAATAAATTTTGCACGAAAAATACATAGAAAAATAAAGTAAAAATACAAAACCGCCAAAACCTTGCAAAATAAGGTTTAGAAAATACACAGGCGGAGGAGGCGACCAGAATAAGAATCAGCAAAAAATAAAAATACAAATTTAATAAAATTAATATTAAAAAATTAAGAAAAATAAATAACAAAAGAGAAAAATATAAAATTAAATAAAAGCCATCAAAAAACCCGAAAAAATGGCCAAAAAAGATTCGAAATTAGCTGATTGGTCGCACACACGCACGAAAACAGTATAAATACAATAGCCATTGTCATAATATTTAACCTTAAAAAACCTTAAAAATATTTTTGAAATTGAAAATTTTGAATTCGAACTTTGGTAAGATTGTATTTTCATTTAATAAATTTTTGAAATGTTTATAGTTTTAAATTTTTAATCTTTAATTATGGATGGTCGAGGTACTTTTAGTATCGACGACAGGTCCCCCTAATTTAATATGATTTTATGTTGTAATTTGTGGAAGATGGCTTGGCAGGATTCAATTCCCTCAGTTAAATTTGAGGGATGTTGATGTGTTGCCTTGTCGTCAACCACCCTTCGGTGTCTGCCGGTATGGTCAGGTCTCGTCACACTGATCGCAGAGTAGGACGCCGTCGTACTTCACCGTGGCGGCCATTTCAATGTTGGTCGGAGCGGTAGGGATTAAAATGCGGGAATATCGACATAGTTAAGGGGAAAAACATTCGAATGGATGTTTAGGTAGGGATGAAATTTTTGTTTAAAACCTGTCGAATTGTTATATGAAAAAGGGACGACTAGGGTTAAGTCAGTAGAAACAAATGAACGGATTAGAAAAATTGAATGTTTTCTTTTTAACTTCGCCTTTTGGAAGGAATGGTTTTATAGGACATTTTTAAATAGAAATTATTTTTTTTTATTCGGTAAAGAATTGGAGCATCAGCATTTTTCTTTTCTACATTGAATATTGTGTTTATTAGTTCTAATGACAAATAGGATACCTTCACAATTAATAGCAACCTATGAAATGAATGTAATAGAGAATGTTTGGGGAATGTTCGGATTAATTAAGTTTAAATTTTATAATTATTATATTTAATGTATTTGCAAATCTCACCCACTAATGAAATGAAACTCTCCCTCGTTTAGTCAGGAAAATCTCAAGAAAATCATTCCGAAAATTCTCAGCAAACGTGTTTCAAAAATCAAAATTCTTCTTCTAAAAATGCATTCAGGATACAAAATTCCCAAATCATCGAGAAAATCAGATACCTCGGAATTACAATTGGATCACGATCTATGCCAACGAAAGTATAATAAACTGCTCGCGGAGCACGAACGCACGCTCGGCACGTGGTTCGCTCCCGAAGCGGTCAAAATCCTCCAGGATAAAATCCATCGGCTGTCTAGATGCCGAGAGGATTTGATTGCAGAAAACCGGGCACAACGAATCATAATAAATGACCAGAGCGCCGTCTTGGTAGCATCATTTACGGAAGCCGAATTGGTAAAACGTCTAGCGGGTCGCGATCTGGCCTTAAAGTTGAATTTGATCCCCGCGAACCATCTTCCGGAAACAACTCAAGCTGGTCCGGCTCAGACACCTAGGACCAGCAAGAAGCACCATCCCAGCAAAAATCGTCGTCGCCGTGAACGACGCCGAGCTGAAGGCCTCACCATCTTAAATAATGCAGCACAAGTGTTGGAAAAAGCCGCCGCACTCGTCGCGGAGCAGCACCCGGAATTTGTGACAGAAGATGTCCCCGCTTCAAACCCGAAAGGATCAATAGAACTGGTGATGCCTATTCAGGTGAAGGAAACTAATGAGAGGCAGATATGTCTAGACATTTCACCCGTCGAAAATCCCACCACGACAATGAAAGAGAGATCGCCGACTCTCGCGAGGTGCTGGATGGACGAATTCGGAGAAGAATTATGCCATACCGTTCCCCAGGTTGGAACTACACCATTTCAACCCCTCCGGAACAAACGAAAGTTCCCCGTCGATATCGACGAGTGACCACCCAGTGGAAGAAGGACGGATTCCATTATCCCGATATTATTTATATATTTGTGTACTGATTATATTTTTTGTGATTCCTTTTTGTTAAATTTTCTATAAATTCAATAAAAGTATATTTTTGTAATTTTTGTTATTTTTAATAATTTCTGATTTTTCTAATTAATCAAATTAAGAATGGATGCTTACAGTTTGGTTGAATTGTATTATGATGTTGATGGAACCTTATGTATGTATGAAGTAGATTGAGGGAGTTCTTATTTTCACTCGTAAAGTCGGAATTAAGAAATCTCAGTTAACCAAAAATAAAAATTTCAGTTTTTATTACAGAAATACTAATGGTTAACAAGCAATTTTAGTTAGAAATGAAACAAGTATTTTCGGAGGAGTTTAGTTTTCTTAAATTATTAATGCGGTGGTGATAAACCCAAAATTTCGGCTGATATAATAGAAATCTCGAAAATTTGCATAATAATTCAAATTTTCACATGTTATTTAAATAAAATACTTTATGATTTAAAACAAATTTCTAGGTTAGAAAATTTACCTATTTTCAGTAGTTTAGGCAATTAAAGTCGGAAAATTTAGATAAATTCGAGGAGTTGGATTTTAAATGTTTATTTATAAAATTTTATTTTTATTAAAGTTTCTAAATCATCATCTTTAAACTTCATAAATTAAATACCTAAAATTAGTTTTTGCTAAATTAAATTAATAACTAATAGATGAGCGACTAAACGTCTGATAAGGGTGCGATTCACTACAATCGGTACTAACAATTTTGCTATGTATTAAAGCGACTAAGGAAAAACAATATGCAGGACGTATGCATGGGTTCGTCATAGAATGATGGGAAAGGTATGCACAGATATCGAAAAGGTTAAAGGAGTTAGACAGACGTAAGTCCTTCTATCGGCCGTCAGGAACCCGAAAGCGAGATTATCACAAGGAGTAGTCTTGGAAACGGGGCTCACCTGCTTGTGGACTCTCGGCTGCTGTATACAGTACCAACATGGGCTTGCCCATGGGTATACAGTGGTTAGATTAAAATTGTGGGGCGTCGGGGTGAGAAAGGAAATACCCTAGGAAGTGCAAGAGTAGTCGAGGAAGTAGTTTGGATGAATGAGCTTAGATTAAAACAAAAATTAATTCTACCCTGTACGCCAACAGTTTCGTGTTATACGAAAGAACGTATCAAGACATTTTCATCGTTTTCCAGTCGTACGTAGTATGAATTGGTTGTTGCAATGATTCCTAGATGTAATGGTTGGATAAATGACGTACTATTTGGTGAAAAAAGCAATTCATAAATTAGGATGATTCAACTCTACTATGACTTCTTGCATTATCAATGAGCAATAGAACTTTAAAGCTCAAATTTTGCACCATCCAGAATTTTTTATTTGCTCGCCATGAGACTTATTGACGTTTTCAATGCTCAGGGATTCAAGGAACGATTTATTATCATTGGTTTTACAACAAAATTTCCCGATCGGTTACTACACATGTGAAGGGCAACACGATCTTTACAATGTTTATAACCCAGAACTTGCTTCTCATTTTTTGAAACAAAAGTTCGAGACTGCATTCTCTTTCAATATAAAGTTGCCTTAACGGCGTTTAAATTTGATCTGCTGAAATTCTCCCTCTTCAACAATTCATGGAATCTCTAAATATAGATGATTGGGAAGCTTCTACGTCTTCTGAAGTTTGTTTTCCTTAAAATTTTCGATTGCACAAAGAAAACCTTTTTTAAACCACTCTACTTGTTAAAAATGATAGGTTTGGTTGTTCTTTAAAAGAGAGTTCATCTTTCTTTAAATTTGTGTAAATTCTGAGCGCTTTTTGTTTAATAATATTTGTGCTCAAGGAGATTTATTTATAACAGCATGTTTCTTTTTTACGATATTTATATCTCATTTGCGGGATACACGTTTCGCACCTTGTGAACAACCAAAGCCAACATTTTTTCTAATTTTGCTTTAATTTTTTTTTGCTTTCATGTTTTACATACCTCAAATAAAATTAAAACAGGCAAAAATTTTATCTACTTCATTTACAAAGAACTAAACGCACACTGTCTCTTCTCAAAATAAATGAGATTTTTTTGTAGCAATAAAGTTGGAGGATTTCCCTTATTGAAAAAAATCAAATTTCCAATGTATATTCGATTTGTCGAAATCGTGTTATACGAGAGATGCCTGTATTATATTCAAAAACTATGTGGGTATAAATGTCCCACGTTTTGGGTGCCCTTGATTGGGTGGTTTCCAAAACTAAAAAGCTTTGGAAATTTTGTTTGAACGAGCCGATTAAAGAGTGAATACCCATCCAAGGTAGCCTAACCCTAACATTCGGTATCAAGTGAATATTATAAAATCCAGCGAAACACGAAATATATATATATATATATATAATGAAACAAAAATAAAGTAAAATAATCCACAAAATAGACCAAGTGAATCATGAAATTGACATAAACATAACACGAACAAAGAAAAATTTGACAAAAAAAGCATATCTATCGAAATTCAAAATGAATTCAAAGAGATTAAATAAACAATAAATTGAAATTAATTAGGGAAATCCAAATTAAGAAAAAATAAAATCTATGAAATAGAAATTATCAGGTCAAATTGTGATTTATTTCATCAATGCAAACACAATGATAAAACATACTAGCCGAATATTTAAACCGATTTTTTTCTCTCCGTTTGTCGGTCTTAATTTACTAGCAAAATTTTATTCTACGATATTTTTACCTTAAAAGCTTTAAAAATTACTGAGGAAAATGAATTTAATGATTAATACTAAAAAATATAGGTGTCCCGACAAAGCTGCTCCAGGCAGACCGGTCCCGACATAGCCTCCCAAGACAATCCAGCCCAATACAACTCCTACATTGCCGAGTGAATCAAAATTATAAATTTGAATAAAATGAGAAAAAAAATGTTTTCCTTTTAATATATATATATATATATATATATATGCATATATATTACAGAATCAATTTTACAGTAATTTAAGAAGAAACCGATTTTTGGGATTACCTTGGGCAGCTACGTTGGGCGGGTTTGCCAGGCTAGACTTTATCGGGGTACTTATATATTGCCAATTTTTCATATAAGTTGTATAATGTGAGCCTACAGAGCCACTACCCACTCAAGGTCATGGTCAGGGTCATGATATGAATGGCTAAGAAGAATATGAATGAAAGCAATGGAAGAAAGCGGTTAGAGAGTTCTAAGAGGTCTAAGAAGCCAGGGTATTAAGAGGCACGAATTGAGAAAATCTGATCCAAACTAGTTGGAGGATTAAGTTCGAACTTGAGTTCAGGAGGGGTGTAAAGTGGTTGTAATTAAATTTTCAGATTTAAAATATACATATATTATTTATTAAAAGAATAGCAAAATATTGGCATTGAGTTAAAAAAAGAAGTGCTAATCCAACATATACTGGTGAAAAAAACAATTCACATCCTTACGAAACAAAACTACAAAATATTTCTACAGACACACTGTCGTCGTCAGTTAGATTCAAACTTAAAACTAGATATAATTAATTTCATTTCTTCAAACAAATTTCTTCATTAATCTTTTATATTTTAAAAATATATTATGCCCATAATATACCAATGACGAAAATATTCATAACTACGATCTGGAAAAAAAGCAATTTATAAAGAAAAAAGGATTTTAAATCGATATTTTTTCAAGTTTGAATCCGTAGAAATATTTTTTGGTTTAATATATGTGGGATTGGCGTTTTCATTTATGTATGTATTATTTAATAAATTTTATTTCTTAATGTTTTGATGGAAAAATTAAATCAAAAAGTTCAATTTCGTTGTAAAACAAATTTTCTGCAACGTCTTTTTTCTGATAAACAAAATCTATGGAAAGAAATTCTGAGAGCCCCTTTAAATTTTGTTTGATGCTAACCCAATTTGAACGCATTCGCCGGGAGCCAGAAAATATTCATTAATGATAAAATACATTTTCGTTTTATAATAATATTCAAATCATCCCTTTTCTATCTATCTTTGCCATTAATAATTGGGTTATTTTCTAATATATTCTGCAGACTAGAAATCCTAAATCTAAGATCACAAGGTCAGCACGGGGTTACCCAATTATGTCAAAAAATCCAATGATTTATAATTTTTTGATATCTTTAACAATTAATAGTTAAATAATAAAAAATCGATATTTTATAAAAAAAATGAATAAGGAAATGCTGGGACAGAAAATAATTATGGTTACAAGGTGGGACTTGATTATGAACACGGTTAAGAACTGTTGATATGGACTAATGTTCTCTCTGCCAGGATAAAAATCAAAGAAGAGATTAAAGTTTATACAATCAATTTGTCACATACTCAATATTTGTAAAATGATTACCTTGAATTCCTGCACTATGTGCAAAAATCTGCCATCATATCAATTGGGGCTTAATCAACTAAAATATTATATTTATTTCAAATAGCTTCTTTCTTTATATAATCTCTTTTAGAACTATAACTTTTCAATTAGACTCTTGTACCGCCAGTAAGCCATTTTTGAGTAGGACGAAACTCGCTGATTTCACTGTGAGTTTGACTGGACACACAAAATGAGATCCCCAACATTATTATTGTAATAAACTGTGATCTAGACATTTAGACATGATATTAAATTCAATCTCCATAATCAAATAAAAAAAATTATTTGTTGGTCACAAAAACTATCGCCACTCAGTCTTTATAAATAGTCAGATCACAGCCGTTGCAGTAAAATGACACCCCTCGGTCCATTTTCCAATCTACATAGATGATAATTTGTTTACAAATCTCACCTAGGTTGCCCATTCTACCATAATATCCTCTTAATTCCATTTTTATATTTTCTATGATTTCCTTATTTTATAATTTATTTTTTAAACATTGTATAATAATTTCTCGTATTTTTTATATACGTTTTTCCTGCTTCTGATTATTATTATTGTTTTTTCCTCGTATTACCGTTCTGATAATTTTGACAATTGAATAAAACAATTTAAAAATTTAAACAATCATTTTATTGTTAAATCTTTTTTTGTGATCTTTGGTAAGTGCGATCTATTATTTTAACTATGAATTCATCACACTTCATGGTCAAATGCAAGAATGACCCAATGCCATATTAAGACCATAACATAGACAATTGTTTCATATATACATATAGATAAAGAGTAGATGCTTCACAAAGATAGTTTTAATTGAATAATTTCACGAATTCTTTAAAAATTAATAATAATATAATAATAATAATAATAATAATAATAATATATTATTAATAATAATAATAATATATTAATACTAATAATAATAATAATTTCATTATAATAATATCATAAAAATAATAATAATAATAATTTTAATTATTTTATTATATTAGTAATCAAAAATATGTACTGAAGTAAAAATAATTATTTATAACTTTAAAATCTTAGGTGACATTTCATTGCTGATGGATATGAAAAACCAACACCTTTAATTAAGGGTCCAAATTCATGAACGTTTTTTAATTTGCTTATCTTGAAAAACGTTCATATATTTTCGTTAATATTACAATTATAATTGATCAGAGTTTGAGATCAAATTCATATAAAAAATTATAAAAAATGATGGTTACCTTCATTTGTAAGTGGTGCGTTCATTTGAAATGACTTGAAGACAGCCTCGCCTACTCGCTAACCTACAACTCTACCTACTCTTTATCTGATAAAGATGTGCTGCAAATTTCAAATTTTCATTATTTTCTTTTTTATTATTTTAAAACAATGCAAATTTTAGCTATTTTACCAATTTTTCTCTTGACTATTTCACAATATTATGCCATCGAGATACAAAGACGATTTGGAGAATCAGAATGCGAGGACCTGATTCCGTTTGCTGAACATTGTGATAGAGCTTATCTGACCGCCGACAATTATTGTGACAGATATGCGAGTCATCTCGATAAGCAATGCGATATTGCATTTAGAAAACTCACAAATGGATGCAACAAGCACGAAGGATACATTCTACAAACATGTGGAAAGAAGGGTCCAAGATGCAAAGTCATGATCAACTTTTTAGATATCACTTGCAACCAGGCATGTGTTGCTATCAGTGATTACTGCAGCGACGAATACGACTACATGACGGATAAGTGTGAATTCATAAATAACAGGTTGGAGAAACGTTGCAATGGAATCTATCAACAGTATGAAGAGACCTGTGAAAAGAATTTGGATCCATACAACTGGCAAATTCAGGAAAATAATTTTGAATCCATTTATCATTATGATTATTAGGTATAATCCTGGAATATATTTTAAATTATAAATAAACATTTGTTTGTTTGTATGTGGAAAACGTTTTATCAAATACATCAGTTTGATTATTTTATTTTTGATTTCCGAACACAGTCGATCCTTGTCTTTAAAATGACAGTAACTGTATTATCATTATTATTATTATTATTATTATTATTATTATTATTATTATTATTATTATTATTATTATTATTATTATTATTATTATTATTATTATTATTATTATTATTATTATTATTATTATTATTATTATTATTACTATAATTATTATAATTATTATAATAATAATTATTATTATTATTATTATTATTATTATTATTATTATTATTATTATTATATATATTATATAAAGATTTCGAACTCAAATTTGTTTCATATTTGTAAAATATTAAATATTTATTAAATTTTAAGACACTCTAAAATTATAAATTAAGGCTTTTTCCATATTTTTAATCTTACCCATTTCAATGAATTTAAATGATATATAAATCTTTAAAGAATTTCTTGAAAGATAGTAGGTGTTTTGAAAAAAGCATAAATAAATTGTTTTGTAGTCTTTGTAAAAAACAATTCAAACAAAGAAAGAACACGATTGGTACAAATACACAAGTAACCAGATTCGCATAAAAAATCAGAGATTTTAAAAAACGTCAACCTAGATTATAATCCGAAGTAAATAGAGTTCGACAGTCCGTTTTTCAAAGATTTTTAGAGAAATGGATGGGTTTTAAAATATACACGCTACATGCAATTTATTTTTATTTCCGGAATGAAGCCACAATCTATTAGAAATTCATTATCATTTAAACATATAAATTTTAATTCTATTGTTCGTTTTCCATAATTCTCCTACGATTTATCCTTTAAATCTCTTAGGTAATCTCCTGCTTCACAACCAATACAAATTATTACTATTATCCTTTTCATCGACAAAATCATTTAAAAAAAATCTAACCCAGTGTTTTCTCTGAACGCTTTTCCAAATGTTTTCATCATATTTTCAATTTCATAATTATCTTTTGAATTTTCATAATGATAATCAGCTCGTAACTCGATCACACTTTTCAATTTCCGTGCACTCAGTGACATTTGACTCAATTCTTTTAGCGAAGTTGCTTAATTTGAAGTGGCCAATGCTCTTGATTCCATTAGGTTTTTAATTCTCTTGATAATCATTGTTACTCTCTCCCTTTCCAGATCATCTTTGGCTGCCTTTGCTTTTGACTTTAACTAGTGGTGTTCATTTTATTGAAACTTTTATCCACCATTACCTTTCAACCGATTTGGTCACATTCTCCTTGGGGTTTTTTGCATATTATTTTTAGACCAACACTCGTTATCGATGTGTCTTCTTTTTCGAAAATGATTACACCGATCTGGAGTTGGGATTATTTGAAAATTATTTTTGAACTAGCATTAATTATAGTGATATCCAATTCTTTAGTAATAACTACATTAAATTGACCTTTTTTCTTCTTCATTGTAATTGCATGTTGATTTTTTTGATTCAAATTTCATTCTGAACTTCGAGGATGGGCTGGTTGATTTTTGAAGTAGATTGCTTCAAGCTGAACTTATTGATCTTTTTCCTGGTTCATTTATAATTGCAAAAGGTTCTGCTTTTGATTTGGTAGTTTTAAATTTCAATTCGATTTTCACATCCTTTTTAATCAATTAATCGAAGTTATTGAAGTCAACAAAACTAAAGGGTCTTTTGATCTTATTTTAACTTCTGCTAAATATTGGTCTTGCAGCAATTCTTTCACTTGTCTTGCCATTTCTGCTTCCTCTGGTGTCACTTCAAAGGCTTTCTGCAAGAGTGCTTAAATGATATGGCAAGTTTTTGCGAATATTTTGTGTATAATTCGTTTTATGTCGTCTCCTATTGTATTTGCTGGGAATGCATCTTTGAGCCTCGTCCAGTCATTTGCAATAGTTTGCTTGTTGATCTGTAGCAATGCCTTTCTGGTTACTCCTTTTAGATATAATGGCAACCGTTGTGACATAATTGATTATCTCTATCCATAAGCCATAGTGTACATATTGTAATCTGCCATTAAATCAACAAATTCAAATGGATCTCCTTTATATTGATCCACTAGTAATTGTTGACAGCTTGCGAAATCACTACCAGTGTTTTCCGGAATAGTAGACATATGCATTTGACTATTAGATATAGTTGTTTGAATAGTAGACATAGGCCCTTGAATAGTCAACATAGCTGTTTGATCATTATTATTTGAATTGTTGACCATTTTTGCCGATTGTCCCTTTTTCGTAAATTATAAATTTATGTTGCACAACTTTTTCTCGTCTAAATTTTAAAATATTACAATTATAAATTTTACCTTTAGTTTTTATCTTACTTTTATGATAATTTGTACCATCCTTGTAATGAGGCAATATTATTATTCATACATGCAAGTTAATGGATGTGGCTTAGACATATATTTAAACTCTAACCAGGCTATGAAAATAGTTTGAATGTTTGAATCATTTTTAATAATTTACGTGTTGGCATTAAATCGTTTGTAGACGACTTACTTTACGGTCGGGGATGCGTAAGAATTCGAGCAGTTTTGAACTTCATCCCAATCTGACGCAATTCCTCGATCAAGTGAAATAATTCCAATCCACTTTTCCTGACATGACAGTGATTTAGCAGGTTACCCGGCCATTTCTATGTAGGAATAAAACTCGTTATTACTGCAACTGAAGAGTGCGTGCGGCCCCGGACAATTATGTATATCACAAACCTGTCATTGCTCAATATCATCTTTCAAATCGTAAATTTTCACAGTATCTTCGATTTTAATTCACAAAACTTTATTTTTTATTTTAATTAACACAATTTATTTTCACTATCACAATTGGTTTCAGTTAACTTTTGGATAAAATTTTTTCTCATCAACAATTTTCTCTATTTTTTTTTATATCGTCAAATATTCAACAAAGTTTTCCAAATTCCCAATTTCTTTTCGATTTTCGCTTTTTATATACTCTATTTAATTCAAAAATCTTTTCACAAATTTTATTGCTTTATATATTTAATTCAATTTGGCAATCCATTCACCTAATCTTATCGCGTCATGCTCACCAAAATGCTGGGTTATTATAATTAAAGTTGGTTACTCTCTGACTTCTCATGTCTTTTAGAAATAAATCAGCAAACCCAACCCATAATGACTTCACAATTTACCACAAATACAACTTGTTTTCTAACTTGTACCTTTCTTTTAAATATAAATATTGATTATCGTAAGGAAGGTTGCTCAAGTGCTAATCACCTTTCTGGCACGATAATCTTTTAACGATTTCTTTAACTCTACTGAATTAGATACTCATTTCGTTGATATTGCTCACTTGTTTTTTACACAATATTTTTCTTCGACTAACTGGCCATTCGTTCAATTCTGATCTCCCTCTCTGTTGAGAGGATAATTATCTAATATTTGGTAAACATTATTCCGAAGTTTCTAAAGGCTAATGGGTGGTTTTTGTACTATAATTATTGTTTTTATGTTTCTTGCCATTTTTGATTTTCAGTGCATTTATTTCATTTCAATAATTTTATGACAACCCTAACAATCCAATAAAAGGAGTTAACAATAGCCTAATATTGAGAAGTGATAATAAAACTACGGGATTTGGAAAATGAAGATCACCATCTCAAACTGAAAGAAGACATCTGGGCTGGCATAGAGCACCACTCTGATGCTTTGGAAATAACACTAAGAAGAGAATTGGAGCTGCAGTAGAATAGAAATGTTCTAATGGTGTTCACGGGCACCGGAGTGTTTTATGTTGGGCCAGAACACAAACGGCCTTGAAAATTCTTTAAATATATCAGTAATACAGCACGAAAACCCAGCACCAAGATAACTTAAAATACAACATACAACACCAACTAAATACTCTAAAATTTGAGAGAATGTAAATAAATATAAAATCAAAAAACATACAAGTAAAATAAAATAAATACAAAATGCATCAAGAACCGCACAAAATTTACATAAAAAACAACATAATAATAAGAAAATTTGACCAAAAAACGACAAGTTATTAAAAGTAAAAAATTCGATATAAAAAGACTCGATACACAACCCGGATACCCACACCGAGTATTGAGGACACCAAGCGGTAGGTGAGATGTGAACTAAACGGTAAATGTTTCATACTAAAGATGTTCTACTAAGGATCAGATTGGGCAGTCAAGCAGAGCTAAAAATCTGACGCGAAACGGACTAGTGGTAGAAGGAGACGTTAACCACTACAGCGCCGAAATTTTCTTTTTCTTTTCACTATTCGGGAGATCAAGTAAACCGCTTTTGAAGCTTGATCAAAAGTTTAGGTACTTCCATACTTTTATATTCTTTGCAGTACACAACCCGGATCCCACACCGAGTACTGAGGGAATGTTTTTTATTGCACGTAGCCCAGCAGGAGTTCGGTACAAAAACCCGTATACCCACATCGAGTATCGAATATCCAAACGGCGGTGAGATAAGCGTAACGGGAAAAATACGCTATCAAAAGACAACCAAGGATTGAGTCAGTGTGAGGCCTCCAGCTTGTCAGATTTGGCAAGTCCCGCCACAGGTCACTGATTAACTCAATTAATAGAGACGCCATAGCAATTTAATATAAGGCCCATAGAGCCAGCGATTAAAGATTTAGGATTTAATATAAGGCCCATAGAGCACCAGCGATTAAAGATTTAGGATTTAATAAAAGCCCATAGAGCGCTAGCAGAGAGAAGACAGTAGTATTTAATGAAAGGCCCATAAAGCACCAGCAGAGAAAAGTGAGCAGGATTTAATAAGAGGCTCATAGAGCGCCAGCAGATAAAGTTTAAGAAAAAAGACAAGAGGATTTTAATAAAAAGGCCTGTTAGATGACGAAGGAAAACCATTAGACACCTTCGTGCTAACAAAGTATTACAGGACCGGGCCCAACAAATACAGGATCAACATCCACGCAGAAGAACGAGCACAAGCAAATCCCAAATCAGAACATCAAAGACAATAATTCATTATCTATCGTGATCTATTTAACAATTATCTATTGTGATCTGTTGAACAATTATCTGAACATTTGACAATCATTTATTGTAATCCATTTAACAATTGACAATCATTTATTGTGATCCATTTAACAATTTGTAAATAATGATGTAAATGTATATTTTATTTTTGGTAAAGGATATAATCCATTTTTATTATAAAGGGTGTAATTTATTCTAATTATTAAATTTATTCCTCACTATTCATTTTTATGCAACTCAATAAAAATAAAAATAAAAAGGGTAAAATCATTGGGGTTAATACAGATAATCTTATTAATTATTATTATTATTATTATTATTATTATTATTATTATTGGTATTGTTATTATTACTGTTATTGTATTATTATTATTATTATTATTATTATTATTATTATTATTATTATTATTATTATATTATTATTGTTATTGTTATTATTATTATTCAACAACTAATTATTTTCACGAGTGAGTATTAATTATTAAAGTAACAGCTGAAAATTCCAACGAGTGCGTATTGATTAATTATTAAACAGCTGAAAATAAAATGCGAAAATAAAATAAATTGATTAATATTGCTCTTACAGCAATAGTATTTAAAAAAAATAAATAAATAAAATAAGTATGCTCTTAGAGCACTTAAAAATAAAAATTTAGTATATATACTGAAGCTAAAGCTCAGTATATTCGCCCAAAAATACTGCGACAAAATTCTTTGAGAGTCAATCTCGAAAAGAAATTAAAATCGGAGCAGAGCTCAACAAATTTTTTTTTGCATTCACCTACATAGCATACATAAATAACATTTAACAAATACAAATCTTGCACGCATTGTTTATAATTTACTGTCTTATTCTGTGGAATCTGATTCAAAAAATTGAATACTATATTTTGGTAATTTTTGTTTAATAAATTTTAAAAAAGATCTTGTGTTTTGATATATTAAAGTTATATATATACGAATACCAGTGCACGTTGAGATCTTAAATAGTGAGACCTCAACATTTGGTGCCGCGAACCGGGACTTTAAAATCAATTATTGTTATCAACAATTTGGGGGATAAGAATTGCGATCAGAGGGTTAGTGTAGAATATATCGGGAAAATATATTTATACTAAATAATATTATTGACCATAAATTGAAACTTTAATTTGAAAATTTAAAATAGATAATCCACTTGAAATAATTTATAATTTGAGAAATAGAATCGTATATAAAATGAATAATAATCAAAATAATAATAACTTTATAAAAATTTTACCAATCGAACCTTATAGAGGAGAGCCTGAAAAGTTCGACGATTTTTTCACTGAAATTACTCAATATGCAGACGCATGTGGTTGGACACCTGATGAGTTAAAGAGGAGAATTCCGTTATATTTAAAAGGATATGCGCTACAGGCATATAATAATTTAGAGTGTAGAGGAAACAATCTTGATCAACTTATTGAAAATTTGAGAGCAGAGATAGTAATTGACAGCGATCTACAGAAAATAAATGTACAAAAGTTTAGAAATCGATATCAGGGATCTAGAGAGTCAGTTGGAGAATACGTGTATACGATAACAGAGTTAGCAAAAAAGGCATTTGGTGCCGGAGAGCACACGCCGAAATTAATTGAGGATCAGTTTTGGAATGGAATCCAGAAATATTTGTATAAAGCACTAATAATGGTCGAATATAGAGATTTAAATGAATTAGTTCATAAAGCGAAAAGAGTAGAGGCAATACAGAGAGATAGATTCAATGCATCTATAGATGCAGTTTAGATTCAAAGGCCAACGACGGCGAAACCTAAGTTGGAAAACGATGACGATGTTCCATGGGAAGAGATGAAACAATTATATTTAAATTTTGTAAAAAATAGACGAAAAAACCGTCCGAATTCAAGTAGAAGTCAATCACCTGAAAACAGGAAAAGATTTGATGCATTAAATTTTACAGAACAAAATCAAAATAGATTTAGAGACGATAATAGAGACAGTCGTTCTGACTATAACAGAAATAGTTTTAGAGATAGTCGTTATAACAAAAGTAATGGAGACAATTATTTTGGGAATAATAAAGACAATCGTTCTGAATACCGCCAGTATGATAATAGAAATAATAGAAATAGCTCAAGAGGCAGACAATCGAGTCCGTATAGACAAAATCAATATCGAGAGAGGGAAGCAAGCCCATATAATAATGATGGAAGAGATAGAGTGAATTTCAACGGACAAATTAAAGGCTATAACTGCCAGAAATATGGTCATTTGGCAAAAGTATGTACTAATCAGCGAAGTGAGTCACCAAATAGAGTAAAATTTAAAAGTGAACCAGAAGTGAAACAAATAAATGGAGTAGAAATTACTAATACGAATAATGAAATAAATACTTTGAGAGAGGAATTGAAAGAGTTTAAAATTCAATATAACCGACTCATGGAAAGAAAGTCGGAAGTGCTACTTAACGAGTATGAGTGTTTTATAAATGAAGTTGATATTGATAATGAGGAAACTGAGAGACAAGTAAAAATGAAAGAGGAATTAAAAGCAGTTTTGAAAAAACGACCTTATGATGACAATGAAACATTGAGAGTGATAAATAAAGTTCAAATAAGCAGAATTGATCCTGAATATTTAACCAGTTTAATCCCATTAATGGTTATGAGACAAAAAGAAACACGAGTATTTGAATTAGAGATAGAATTAAAAGAGATGATTAAAAGTTATGGAGAATTTGTGAGGAAAAGTCCGAAATTTTATGAACCCCTAAGAATAACATTGGATACTAAAGACGAATATTTTCTTCAAATGGTATTATCGAAAACAGAAGTCCATGTGTGTACAATGGTAAACAAAATACGACAATTGGCAAGAGATAAATGGCCTCGAAAAATAGGGCCAAACGACGAAATAAAGTTATATTTCAATGATATTGAGTTGAAAGATGGCGAATATCTAATTGACTATGGAGTAAATACAATAGATGAGAATATTATATCTGCAGTGATAAATAGAGAAACTAGCTCAAGGGTAGCAACACCTTCTGTTGAACTTAATGAGGAAAATGATTATGATATGCTGTTTAAAATGTGGGATCAACCATCCGAAGGGAGTGCAAAGTCACCACTGGAAAAAGAAATAATATTTCAACCATTGGATAATAAATATGGTAATTTGCAAGAGACAATAGAAAAAATCTCCAAACAGGCAATAATGCAAGATGATGAAACAATGAAGCGAGGTAGAGGACGACCTCGAAAGTCAGAAATAGCAGAGAAATCAGATGATCGAAAAGCTGCAGAGCGTTTGAGAGAAATAGCAAATAGAAAGAGACATGAAAATCCAAAAGTAGCAGACGATAATAACGATTTAATCATGATAATCGAACTTCTAAAAGCAATGAACTCAAAACTATATCCGGAAACAAAACCATCAGCGTTAATTGAAAATATGATACAAAAAATCAGATTAATGGAAAAGGAGGTCAGAGAGTTGAGTACAGAGGATGTAAATGAGGAGGTGGTTCTACGGATACTCTTCACAACTGGTATAAACAGAGATAAAGTAATTACGGCAATGGCATATCTAATTTCGAGATATAAAAAGCTCTTAAGATCAAATCCAAAGGAGCAAATAAATGAAGTAGCTAAAATAATATATCAAAGATTAAAGGCAGATGTGATGCCGTGGATAAAACTGAAAGGAGGTTGGAAAATAATGTATGATGAAACATTAAAAACAAGTGAAAGCGAAACGATAGAAAAGGATGATACCGAGACAATTGTAAAAAATCTTGTGAACAAAACGACGAAAAAACCAAATAAAAGTGAAGGAAAATCAAGTATCTCAATAATAATAGTAATAATAACACTATTATTAGATTTAATCAAAGGAAGTAATGCGATTATAGCCTATGATTGTCAGAACCCAAAATGGGGGCAAAAATATTCATTATTAGATGTGGAAAATTGTCCAGAAGCAAATCCAACCAAATTAATCATAACCGAACCCAGGATTTTTCATGTGTATCAAGAATCTGACTTTATACACACAGAGGCAAAGGAGTGTATAATCAAGTTTTCAGAGGAAAGTTTTGTATGTAATCAAGTGGCAAGAACAATATTAACCCCCACTTGGGCGCCAGAAGCATTAATAATAACACCAAGCGAGTGTGAAGAGGCATTTAAAACGAAAAAGATTAAAACAACAGATGCAATAGAATTAAAGGCTCAAGTGGGAGCGAGAGTAAAACAATTAATAAATGTGGTTGGATGGTCATCAACCGGCGGATACTGTATGGGAGGAAAGTATAAAATATGGGGTCAGATTGCAGATAACATTGTGGTTCGGAGACAATATTACGTTGAATTGAGAAAATTTAAAGCATCATTTGATAGTTCATCAAAGAAAATGATGACACATAAGTTTTGTACGCTTGATGAATCTAGTTGTGACACTGGTGAATCGATGATCGTGTATAAAATAGATAAATACGAATGCCAATTAACAAAATTGAAGTCACTAAAATTCCGAACGATCAGAGGAAAACAGTTTACCGATGCAGAATCAAAAAGAATAAAAGATCAAAAAAGGAAAACAGTAATCGTACAAGAAAAGGATACCCCAACAATATTTATGGCAGACTCAGAAGCAGAGGCCATGAGATTTGTAGAAAAAGGAGAAGTTATCAAATGCGGAAAAGCAGTTGTAAAGACTAACTATGAAGGTATCTATATCAGTAGTAATGAAATTAAAGATGCAAAATTGAAAGTCGATAAATTTGATGTCAAATTATCTTCGTATTTTAATAATAAAATTGATTACTTCTATCATCATCAACTAGTTCAATTAGACAAAGTATACCAAGCAACAATTACTAACGACTGTAAACTCAATAGAGAAATATTGAGAACAAAGATGGCTGTAGTGGTTACAAACCCAGATTTAATGGCACCAATATTGTTTGCAGAAAAAGGAACTTTTGCGAGAGTAGTAGGAGAAGTATTACAGACCTTTCAATGTAAACCGGTCAGTGTATCGTTAGCAACGAACAACCAATGTACCAACGAATTACCCGTTATTTATAAAGGAGAAACAGTGTATTTACAGCCTATAACCAGAATACTAACAGATAAAACTTACATTCCAAGGAAAATCGATAAATGTACCAATTTGCTTGACCCATTATACCAGCTAAATGATGAAATGTGGATTACAATGTCTGATAGAAAAGAAGCAACTAAACCGTTTAAACTAGAATTAACAGAACTTGAGAAAAAGTTGGAATTTCAAGAGATAAATGATATGAATAACAACGGTATGTACACGCGAGATGCCATAGAAAGTGCAAGAAAGCACATGTTGTTTCCTAACGAGAAAGAGAAAATATTATCAATAATGGCGAGTAAAGTCATCGAGGGTAGCTACGGTGGTAATTATAATTTCGACGTGTTGTTATCAAAGGAACATTTCAAAAAGGTGGTATACAAAGTATTGTATAGCATATGGGGATATTTTGCAGTTTTGGGAAATATGTTCTCAACTATACTGGGAATATACTATACAGTGGCGTTGCTCAAAATGATCTGTTCATCATTAGTATCGTTACGACAACTTCGACAAGTATTTGGCAACTCATATAAAATGTTGGCATGTTTATGCCCCTTCGTTGCAAAATATCTGATAACAGCAAAACACGATAAAGAAATACGATTAATTAAAAATCGGCGAATGGAAGAGGAACAATTGATGGAAAACGATAAAAACGATGATAATCCAAGTGGATCTGAAAATGTGGAGCAACCACAAGGGGGATTATACGACAGTCAAAATCAGCAACTGAGAGAACTGAGTAATAACCTGGATAACAAAATAACAAACTGTCATTGCGTAACAAGAAAGACCTATGGATGTTACGGTATTGAAGCAAATGAGATATTACGAGAACTCAATGAAGCCAGACCAAGCATCCAAGTATTAATCGATAATATAAACATCAAAGCACTAGTAGATACCGGAGCAGCAGCCTCCATGATAAGGGAGGATCAGTTGTCAGAAAATCGAAAAAAAGATATAAAAAGCACAAATGATACGATAATATCTATGTCATCGCATACTATGCAAGTGAGAGGAGATATTGAGCTCACTGTTCATTTTCCGAGTAGAACAGTTAATCACGTATTCAAAGTAATGACTGAATGCAGAAGTAAATGCATCCTAGGGAAAGATATCCTTCGCAAGTTAGATAACTGCGTCATCGACTTGACTGATGGTGCAATCAAAAGGAAAGCAAACTATCAGGAATCAAGATTTGCGGAAGTAGTAGCATTGGAAGCCTTCGAATTAGAATATCACTGTGATCATATAATTCCAGTAAAAGTCAACGTCAAAAGTGAGGACACTTTTATCTTTGTGTCGGATAAGTCAAAAAGCCATAATATAATGTTAACCGACGAATGTGTTATACCAAAAAACGGAATAATTCCAATTAGAATTGCTAATTACGAGAGAAGCAATGTGAAAATTCACAAAGGAACAAGATTGGGAAAGTTGTTCAAAGGTGAATTAGAGCAAACATTTGAAATGTGTGAAACAATGGTGATGAGAGATAACAGTGAACAAATGGTCGAACTAAGTAAGACAAATAACGTTAAATTCTATGATAAAGTAAAAATTAATAATAACTATTTAAATGAAACCCAACAATTTCAATTACAAACTTTACTTGATGAATATAGTGACGTATTTGCAAAACATGAGTTTGATTTGAGAGATACTGACATCATTAAACATGTAATCGATACTGGGAACGCCAGACCAATAAAACAACGACCTTATGGGGTACCTTATAAACTAAGGGAGGAGATAAAGCGACAAATAAAAGAGTTGAAAGAGGCAGGTGTAATAAAACAAAGTTTTTCACAATGGGCATCACCCATCGTACCCGTCAGAAAAAAAGATGGTGAAATTAGGATGTGCATTGACTATCGTAAATTAAATGATGTAACAATTAAAGACTCATACCCATTTCCGAAAGCACAAGAACAATATGATAAACTCAGGGATACTAAGTATTTCACAGTTATTGACGCAAATAAGGGGTATATGCAAATTCAAATGGAAGAGGGGGATGCGGAAAAAACTGCTTTTGTCATTGAAGATGGATTATACGAATACACTAGATTACCTTTTGGGTTAACTAATGCACCCGCAACATTTCAGCGCCTAATGAATACAATACTAGTAGATGTACAACATTACGCAGTTTATATGGATGATATATTAATTGCATCAAAAACTTTTGAGGAACATTTAAAAGACATAGCAAATGTGTTACAGAGACTAAAAAAGGCTAGGATTAAAATCAAACCAACAAAATGTAAATGGGCAGAGCCATCAGCGCTATTTTTAGGTCACATAGTCACGGTAGAGGGTATAACACCTAACCCAGATAAAATTGAAGTTGTTAAAAATTTTCCAATCCCAACAACGTTACAACAAGTACAAGGATTTTTAGGATTAACCGGGTATTACCGTAAATTTATACAAGATTATGCAAAAATAGCAGCACCCATGATAGAACTAACAAAAGGAGTTAAAACAAAAGGAGAGAGTAAAGGAGTATTAATAGTACAGACAATAAATGATAAAATCAATAAACCACAAAAAAATGGACACTCGAACATCAAAAGGCATTTGATCAGTTAAAAGAGAAATTAATAACAGCACCAATATTACGATACCCAGACTTTAAGAAACAATTTATCGTCATGACGGACGCCAGCGGGAAAGCCGTAGGGGCAGTCTTAGGACAAGAAGAAGAAAAGGATAAAGATTACGTAATAGCATATGCAAGTAAAACATTAAAAGGAGCACAACTTAGGTACTCAACCATAGAAAAAGAATGCTATGCCATAGTATTTGCATTAAAACAGTTTAAGCCATACATATACGGAACAGAAGTTGTGATAAGAACAGATCATAAACCATTAGAAGGCCTTTGGAAACACAAAGATACATCAAGTAGACTTCTAAAATGGGCAATGAAAATACAAGACATGCATATCAAAATTATTTATAAACCCGGAAGGGTAAACAAAAATGCAGATGCACTATCACGCATTCCTGAGCTAGGAGCATTAGAAGTTTTTGCTTTAGTAACAGAAAAGCCTATAGACATACAAGAGGAACAAAGTAAAGATCTAGAAATTTCTAAGATCAGAGAAGAAATTAAAAAAGGAACAAATCAAAAATATAAAATTGTAAAGAAACTAGTGGTTATTGAAGATTTTAGTGGAAAACAGTTAATAGTAGTACCACAAAAATTAAGGCAAATTCTCTTGTTACAATATCATGATGGTGCTCTAGGGGGTCATTTGTCAAGCAGAAAAACAGCAAGCAGGTTATTACAAAAGTATTATTAGGATAACTTAAAAAAAGATGTTAAAAGATGGTGTAATGCATGTACAATATGCGCAACTAGAAAAAATACGGGGACAAAGACAAAAGCACCCTTACACCCAATCCCAGCTACAACATTGCCAATGGAGTTATGTGCTATGGATTTTTTATGCAAACTACCTACCACTATTAATGGAAATAAACATATATTAGTTTTTAGCGACTATTTTACTAAATGGGCAGAGGCATTCCCAACAAAAGATGAAACAGCAGAAACAGTAGCCAAACTACTTGTAGAAAAAATTATTTTTAAAATTGGCACACCTAGAAAACTACTAACGGATAAGGGAGCAAATTTCATGAGTGAAACAATCAAAAGGGTAGCTAACATATTTAACATGCATAAAATTAACACAACAGCTTATCATCCTCAAACTGATGGGTTAGTGGAAAGATTTAATGGCACACTTCTCAGTAGATTAGCGGTTTTTGTGGGAAAAAATCAAAATGACTGGGATGAATACGTGAGTCAATGCACATACATTCATAATATCACACCCAACGAGACAACGGGGTATTCACCATATTTCTTAATGTTTTTAAGAGAACCTGCAACACCCATAGATACAATTTTCGAACCACGAGTATCACAATATTTAGATGCACCGGATTACGTAACCTTAATGCAAGAGCGAATGAAAGAAGTATATAAGGTAGCTAATCTAAAAGTTAAGTTTAGACAAGAACAATATAAAGATGACTACGATAAAACCAGTAAAACCCATACCTTCAAGGTGGGAGATAAGGTTAGACTTATGACTCCACAAGTGGGAAAAGGTAAAACAACAAAATTAGCAAGACCATTTAAAGGCCCATATGAAGTAGTTAAAGTAATCAACGAAAACTCACATATACAAAAACATAAAAATGAGGATCCCATAGTAGTACACGTAAATAGATGCAAATTAGCGGAATCAGAAATAGTAGAAGGACCAACACATAGATATAATTTACGATCCCAGAAAGGATTAATGATGTCAGCAATCTTCTTAACAATCATAGGAATAATTGATGCGACTAATGTTAAAGAAAAGTACAAAACTGAATTTATGGGAGATAGAGACATTTTAATAAATATTTTATCTCACGAAATTAACGTATTCAATCTAAATAAAAAGCCGATAAGAGATCTATACTTAAAATCAACAAATATCACACCAAAATTTATGGAAAAAAGAGAGAAAAAAACCACTGATAAGTTCGAAAGGGGAGACAACGCTAAATTTATTAACTTAGAACCCAACACTCAATACGTTCTATGCGCCCAATGGGTTACAGATTACGATACATCACAAATACAATGTAAAAGGGTAAAAACCATACAGACAAAAAAACGCAAGATGACAAAGAAAATAATTATAAATACAACAACACAACAAATTAATTCAAGCCCAAACATGAATATAACCACCACGAAAATAACAACTCAAACCATAACCGATGAAATAACAACCAAAACCTATAAAATACCAATCCAACTTGAGAAAAAACTAATTAAATTACCTACAGGAAAACCAATTCTCATAAAAAATTGGAATGAATTACAAGCGTTTCAAAAACAAGAAACTAAACCAATATGGCCTTTTTACGTAATATCAGCTAGTATTTTAGCTATAGCAATATTGGCAATAGTTAGTAGTGTACAAATCTACAAAAAGTACAAGTGGAAAAGGCAGCGGTATCGGCACCGACTGGTCAAAAATGTATCAGGGCGTTTTCACTTGGACAAATATATACCAGGTCAATACACAATGTCCACTCTTGTTTAAAAAATTATATAAAATTAATCGAATATGGTGAATAATATTTTCTAAATTTGTATATATTGATATCTATAACTTAATAGCGTATAAGGGCAAACCTCATATGCGCAAGAGGATTATTTATTTACTCTTCATTTTAGAACAAATACAATTCAACACGCAATTCAGCCAATCCAAATCGCAGTCCAATCAAGTTGATCAATCTTACGTACAATTCAATCAATCTCACATGAAACCCAATCAATCTAATCAATCTCACATGAAATCTAATCAATTTCCCGGACAATCCAGTCAATCCAATCAAACCAATACACAATCTAATCAATATGTTTGTATGATAAACAAGCATTGCGGAAGTTTCTACAGAAATCTACAAAATAAAATCTGCACAGACGGAACCCCAATCACTATCCGCAGCTTCCCAAACCAGGTGTGCATCCCAAACGATATGAAAATAGAAATCGAAGAAAGAGAGCTGCACTTAATCAAATTCAACGAAGCTAGAAGAGTGAAACTCAAAGAGCTTATCGGAGCATTTGACGAATTTGCCAATGTAGACAGGGCAGCAGCCCCATCGAATAATCTTCCACATGACAAAAACAGAGGTCTCTATTTGTCAGCAAAGAATCCCACTAATCACCACGAGCAATTGCTCAATAATGATAAAAACTATCAAACACAGAAGAATGTCAAATGAATTTAATAATCTTATGATTCAAATGAACAGTCTACCATGTGTAATAGCAATTGAAGTTCTCTATATACCTACAATACCAAACCCTTTCGTAGATCTGGAATATATCATATCTGACCTACACATTCCTCAAGAGCTTGTCAACAAAGGTGTATCGTTCACGCACCAAGAATTAACAACAAAGGAAAGGCAGGAGAAGACTAAATTCGTAGATGTCAAACTGGTTTGCGACATTAACAACAATCAGAGACCAGTAGAAGTATGCATCAGAAATTTCGACGGAACCGTCCTATTCAATAAGAAAATCACACCAAGGACAAAAATACTCCATTATTATCCGGAAAAAACAAAAGCAAACAAGGAAAATATTATTGGTAACGAGGATGAGTACCAAGCATTAGTAGATATTCGAAAATTCCTACAGGGACAAATAATCGTAGGGTATGATATCACAAACAAATTAAAAGCTCTCACATTAGATATCTACAATGTAATAGGAGTCAGAGAAATGGCTGAAGATTCGTTCATGCGTTCCTTCGTAAAGAATGTAGCACCCCACAAAATTAAATTATCCAATCTAGCATACCAGGCAATCAGATACCACGACAAATGGTTCAAGGATAAAGTCATCAATAGAATACTACAAAAAGCAGAACCCTTTTCAGCAAACGAGACAACAATACTTCTGAAAGTCATTTATGGTATCGCAGAACAAAAATGGGAAGAAGTTATCAAATGGGATTCCTCAAGTTTAAAGAGAAATGTAAAAGAGAACCAAAAAAGCACAACGAATGCCTTAGAAAACGATGATATGGAAGAGGATATATACATAGAACCATCACAATGGGAATTAAAATTTAACAAGAACGGCACCAGAAGGACATTCGAAAGCGAGCTAATGGATAGTGATGATGATATCATATTCATCTCGGAGGAACGATCACAAAGCAACAACATGCCTATCAAAAGCGAGCCACAATTACAAGAAAACAAAATGCAGTGTGATAATGATTCGGATGAGGAATATTTCTCCTTCTAAGAAGATGATCAGGAAGCATCATCGAGATCAACAACCGAAGACAGTGACGAATATGGACCCGAACCGGATATAATATTAGAAGACCCTGATTTTGTAATTGGAGAAAGCCAGATAGAGATATCAGATAGCGAATTGTGCCGTCATTTCGGTAGACGAATTAAGGACGGAGACATATTAAATTTGGCACTCAAAAAGGGATTCAGGCGCACCACCATGAAAATAAACGATTGTGAGATTGAACTAGTCCTCAGCGATAAAGGTAATGAGGACATTACTTTAACGGCCCAGGGAGGAATGTTAGATGACGAAGGAAAACCATTAGACACCTTCGTGCTAACAAAGTATTACAGGACCGGGCCCAACAAATACAGGATCAACATCCACGCAGAAGAACGAGCACAAGTAAATCCCAAATCAGAACATCAAAGACAATAATTCATTATCTATCGTGATCTATTTAACAATTATCTATTGTGATCTGTTGAACAATTATCTGAACATTTGACAATCATTTATTGTAATCCATTTAACAATTGACAATCATTTATTGTGATCCATTTAACAATTTGTAAATAATGATGTAAATGTATATTTTATTTTTGGTAAAGGATATAATCCATTTTTATTATAAAGGGTGTAATTTATTCTAATTATTAAATTTATTCCTCACTATTCATTTTTATGCAACTCAATAAAAATAAAAATAAAAAGGGTAAAATCATTGGGGTTAATACAGATAATCTTATTAATTATTATTATTATTATTATTATTATTATTATTGGTATTGTTATTATTACTGTTATTGTATTATTATTATTATTATTATTATTATTATTATATTATTATTGTTATTGTTATTATTATTATTATTATTCAACAACTAATTATTTTCACGAGTGAGTATTAATTATTAAAGTAACAGCTGAAAATTCCAACGAGTGCGTATTGATTAATTATTAAACAGCTGAAAATAAAATGCGAAAATAAAATAAATTGATTAATATTGCTCTTACAGCAATAGTATTTAAAAAAAAAAAAATAAATAAAATAAGTATGCTCTTAGAGCACTTAAAAATAAAAATTTAGTATATATACTGAAGCTAAAGCTCAGTATATTCGCCCAAAAATACTGCGACAAAATTCTTTGAGAGTCAATCTCGAAAAGAAATTAAAATCGGAGCAGAGCTCAACAAATTTTTTTTTGCATTCACCTACATAGCATACATAAATAACATTTAACAAATACAAATCTTGCACGCATTGTTTATAATTTACTGTCTTATTCTGTGGAATCTGATTCAAAAAATTGAATACTATATTTTGGTAATTTTTGTTTAATAAATTTTAAAAAAGATCTTGTGTTTTGATATATTAAAGTTATATATATACGAATACCAGTGCACGTTGAGATCTTAAATAGTGAGACCTCAACAGGCCTATAGAGTGCCAGTAGATAAAGTTTAAGGAAAACGACTAGAGGATTTAAATAAAAAGGCCCATAGAGCGCCAGCATATAGAGATTACGAAATTTTTTGGACAAATTATGGAGAGATAAAGGAGAATAATTAACGAGGCGATTGTTGATATGATTGTGATGATTTATTTGATAAAACTAGTTAATTGATATGACCACATAGATAAGTGATACGACTATATGGATAATTTATACGAAGCAAATAGATATTTGATACAAGTTATAGATAATTCAAAATAAACTTAAAATGAAAAGACAAAAATTAAGAAGATAAAGAAGTTGACACAGCGAAAAAGAATTAAAATAAGGGGATGCGATGAGAATAATACGATAAAATTAATGCGAAAATTTATGTAGAATAATATATACTAGATGTGTCATTTATTTTTAGGTAATCGACAAGGAATCAAGAGACAAAGTAAACGACGAATAATAGAGCCGCTAGACTAGAAATAAATCAAGAAAACGAGTAACGAGAAGCCGGAATCAAGGAAACCATTGAGTAGACAAACTAAGAATATATCAAAACGAACAGAGACGAAGCATGATCGGTCTGTTGCTAGGCATTGTGGGTAGTTCTTCATTACTTGCGTGTCGGGATCAAAGTAGCCTTGATATTTTTCTAACTTCACCTGATAACTTTCTATCACAACTAATTGGTTTAGTAGTGTGTATTCTCCTCCTTCGCATGATCCATCTCCAGCCGTTATTCTTCCTGCGGCATATCCTCGAATGGTTTTTATTTTTCCGTCTTCTGCTGCTACTTGAATTCGTCCGGCTATTCGTATGAGTCCAGTATTGAATCCTTCTTCACAATCATTCCGCGTTACTGTGACCACTGTCGTTTCCGTTCCGTCTTCTATAATGGTCGAATGTAAATGATGCTCACAATGGAAGGCTACAATTTTCCTTGTCACAGTGCATTCTCGGATTTCCTTTTTTATGAAGTCTACTTCTTGATATACGTTATACGATACTGCTATGGCTGTTGTCTGTAATCTTCCAGGATTTGCGGCTTTGCATTCTTCCGTTTCTTTTAACGAATATTTGTTGCAAATCTTTATATTGTCGCAGTCGTATACCACGAATGATTCTGCGCCTTTTATGCACATCATCCATATAAGTATTGTAGTAATGATGGCATTCATTTCCTTTCTGGCTGTCCTTGGGTCGCTGGCATTGATTATTGTCTCGAGTTCCGTCAATAATGCCTTTGACTTTGTTTGCATCATGTCAGTTCGGTCGTCTCTGCTTACTAAATTTATAAAAGCCTGCCATCCACATTGGGTTAAGATGAACGGTTCGATTACTTTCCTGATAGTATCTGTTATCGCGAATTCATATCCATCTGGGTTGTACTTTGGTGTTCGTTTTCTATATATCGCTATTGTATTATACATCAAGTAGGCCATTCCAACTAAATATCTATTTGGGTCAGTAGAGGGATATGTCACCGCTAGACCATGTCACCGCTGGACCACATACCCCCTCCCCTGGGTAAAATTTTTTTTCTAAGTCTAAAAGGACAAATTTTTAAAAGTACAACATTTTTTTAAACAAAGACAATGACTCATTCAAGGTCATTGAAACAAAGGCCATGACTCATCAAAAAAACTTTAAGGTCATTTAAGCAAAGACCATGACTCATTCAAGGTCATTGGATGACTTATCATATTTTCCAAGGTCATTGAAACAAAGACCATGACTCATCAAAAAAAATTTCAAGGTCATTCAAAAAATTTTTCAAGGTCACGGATTTTTTAATCATTTTTCAATTATAATATGTCTACTTATTCTTATAAGTAGTATATATTTTGTAAATTTTATTCTATTTTATTATTATTTTTTATAAATATTATTATTTTTATTATTATTTTTTATAAATATTATTATTTTAAAAAATATTATTAATTTTCAAGGTCATTCAAAAGTAGGTCAAGGTCATTCAAAAGTAGGTCAAGGTCATTCAAAAGTAAATCAAGGTCATTCAAAAAAATTTGAAAATTTTTTTTCTATGTTGAAAAGTACACAATTTCTTATGTCACCGCTAGACCAAAACATAGAAAATTTTTCGAAATTTTTTCAAAATTTTTTCTATGTTGAAAAGTACATATTTTCTCAAGGTCATTCAAAATTTTTCAAGGTCACGGAATTTTTAATCATTATTAATCTATATTATGTCTACTTACTTTTATAAGTAGTATATATTTTGTAAATTTATTATTATGTTTAAAAATATTATTTTTATTATTATTTTATAAAATATTATTATTTTTATTATTATTGTACTACTTACTTTTATAAATAGTATATAGTTTGTAAATATTTTTTATTTTAATTATTATTCTTATTCTTATTATAATTCTTATTATTATTATTATTAATAAAATTATTATTATCATTATTATTACTATTATTATTACTATTATTATTATCATTATCATTATTATTACTATTATTATTACTATTATTATTATCATTATTATCATTATTATTATTACTATTATTAATACTATACTAATAAAATTATTATCATTATTATTATCAACAATAAAAAACACATAAAACAATACATTTTTATTAGTATCAATACTAACACAATAAAACAATACGTTATTATCAATAAAACATATATATATATATTTTTCTTTCTTTCTAGATCCATTTTTCCTCGAACATAAAAAACAAATTTATTATTATTAATAAAAACTCTAAATAAATTATGATTATTATTAATACTAATAAAATTATTAATTTAATTATACTAATAAAAACTCTAAATAAATTATTATCATTATTATTAAAATACATTATTATTATAAATAAAACATAAATTTTTCTTTACAGATCTATTTTTCCTCGAACATAAATTATGATTCATAAAAAATTCTAAATAAAATTGTTAATAACACAATAAAATACATTATTATTAACAATAAAAAACACAAATTGTCAAATAATCATATAAGATTAATAAAAAATAACAAATAAATCACAAATTATATTGAAATTAATTAGTCTGACAATTTGTGTTTTTCAAAATAGAATAAAATTTACAAAATATATACTACTTATAAAAGTAAGTAGACATATTATAATTGAAAAATGATTAAAAAGTCCGTGACCTTGAAAAATTTTTTGAATGACCTTGAAATTTTTTTGATGAGTCATGGTCTTTGTTTCAATGACCTTGAATGAGTCATTGTCTTTGTTTAAAAAATTTTTGTACTTTTAAAAATTTGTACTTTTAGGCTTAGAAGAAAATTTTTTACCGGGGGGTGGGGAGGGGGTATGTGGTCCAGCGGTGACATGGTCTAGCGGTGACATATCCATCTACTTGGGTCATCTGATCGTTTTGTTAGATGATTTATTATTAATAGTAGTTCTTCTGGATCTTTGGTTGTGGTCCTTATTTTATTATCCATGATCCTGGTGATTATGGGTTTCATTGATGCCCAGAGTTGTTTCGCTTCTGCCTCGATGTTATTGAGTTTCAGGTTTCTTTTTACTTTTGGATTTGCTAGTCCCAGCATGTCGGCTATTAGTTTATTGATACACTTTGCTCCTTGTTCTTGACCCTTTAATTTTCCTTGTAACTGTTTTGTTACCTGGCTAAGTTTATTTAATTTCGTTGTTAGTTGGTCTATCTGCATTTGTTCTTTGGTTTTCTTTTCCGTTATGGTTTGTAGGCTTTCGGTCGTCCTCTTGGTTTCTTTTCCATTGCCGTACCCGTTTCCTTCCGTCTGGGTTGTTCGTCTGTTGTATCTCTTGACGTCGTAGCTTCTCGTTCTTTTATTCAATTGTCTCATTTGTCTCCTGTTGAGTTTCGGCGTCTTCTTTCTTTCTTTCATTTTTCTACTTCTGTATCCGGTTCTATTGTTGCAACTGGTTGTTTTTGCGCGCATACGAGTTCGTCTAAGTCGTCTGTTGTCATGTCATTTTCGTTATCTGTGGCAAATAGATCTCTGGATTCTGGGATTTTCCTTATTGCTTCTTCGTTTACAATATCGTTTAAATCATTTAATATTTCTTCGTCTCCTGTTGTTATGACCGTTACTTCATCTGCAGCAGGTGGGATTTCCGGCGTATTTAAACTTTCTTGTCGTCCTATTGGTGCTTTTGTTTTAATTTCTCTTTTGTTGAGTTCTCTACCTGCAATTTTTGCTACCGTTAATACGTTTATTACTCCTAGTTGTAAAGGTGTGACTCCGATTTCGAGGTCGTCGTCTAATAATCGTCCTTCGTGTTGCAGGTGGAATGGTAATTCAATGGTATTCTCTTTTTTACTTCACTTACCTTGGCTGTGATATAGAAATCTTTTTCTATTGGTTCGAAATCTAGTGTCATGATTTTCAAACTGTACTTTTCTATTGTTTCAGCTGCCCATTCCGTCTGTTTCCATTTCCTGATAATTTCTCTGAATTGTTCAGGGTACCATACATAGGTTCTTCTGTATTCTTCTATCTCCTTTACGGTATTTTGTAGATTTTCTATTCTGTTACATGATTCAACTACCCACTTTGCCAGGTCCGTTTCTGTTCGTCTTTGGTTCTTTGCGCCTGTTCTTAATATTGCAGCTAACTCTCTGCACTTTTGGGTTTCTGTTAATCTCGTCAATTCCTCTTCCACTGAGTCGTCCATATCTGTAGGTAGATATCTCGTTCCGGGGATTCGATTTTTGAGTACATTGATTCGTGGTCTGGCCTCCTTCTTTTAGACTCGTAATTTCATGTCTTTTTCGGTTTCCACTTAGATCGTGATATATATCGCGTCATTTTTCATAAATTGTGATGTTACTCCTGTTAAGTATTTTTTAAGTAAGAATTGTGGCACTCCCCCTGCTACATTTTCTGTGGATCTTGGTTTCTGACTTATTGCTGATCTTGGTTCTACTCCTAATTTTCGCTTTGTCGTTCTTCCAAATGTCCAGGCTTGGCTATCGAGATTACTGTTTTCCTATTGAATGGCCATTCTAGCTTTCCGTCGTATCTTCCTCTTGCTAGAAGAAAATATACCGATAAATATTTTCCTTTTGCTACTCCATCTCCGTTTGGATATACACTCAACTTCATGCGGTATCCTCCAATTTCCGTATAGAATTGATGGCTTGTTAAGCTGGTGATTTTCCCTTCTTCAGCCGATTTGACTTTTTTGGCCCATCTACTTATTTTTCATGTGTATGGTGCCCATTCTATTTCGTTTATCATTTCCTCTGGTAAGTTTTCATAGGGGCCATATTCGTATAGTTCCAGGGTTACTTCGTTGGCGACCTCTTTTGTTGCTTCTCCCGGAATATATTTTCTCCATTTTTGTTCTGTTTTCACCGTCTTCCACTTCCACTCCTTCTCATTCTCGTCATATACCTTTTCCATGGTGTTGATCGACAACATGAGTCGTCTACTGGTTGTAATTTTGTGTTCAGCTTGGCATCTTGTCTCCATACTTGATATATCGTTAATATTCGGTCCATTTTTCTCTTTATCTCCTCTTGGAATTCTCGGATATGCTGTTCCTTTTTTGTCGTATTTTTCCTTTCCGGTTCGTCCATGGTTATAATGTTGATAGTTTGTCCGTCTTTCCATATACCTAATTCGTATATTGGGGTTCGTTCTCGTGGTCCGATTTGTCGTTTATGGTACATTATTACTACGTCTTCCACCATTCCGTCATCGCTGTTTTCTATTATTGGTTGGATGATTTCTTGGTTTATTCGTCGATATAGTTCGTGTATTTGACAATCGGGATCCACTAATATTTCTTTTGTTTCATCATTGGGTAATTTTATCTTTATCTTTATCGGTTCGTTTCCTCTCATATCTCTTTGATGTTCTCCCTATTTAGCTATCAGCTCATCTGTTCTTTCGTTGTCGAACCTCATAATATCTGTGTCTCTGACATTTTCTACAAACATCTTCATTGATATTGGTCTGGTTAGAGATAGTCTATTAATATATTTTCTTGCTTGGTCTATGGCTTGCTCCGTCATTTTTATTTGATTTTGTCTCATTTTCTTCTGTCTTTCCTTTTCCAATCTTGGTTGTATTTCCTTGATGTATATCATTTGGATTTTCTGGGATATTACTGCTGCCGTTTCCTTGGTTTCCTCGTTATCTACTGTTACTAAGTTTATTCCATCTGGCCATATTAGTGCATCCACGAGATGTATTTCCCGCTTTATTTTCTTTCCCCAATAATATAGTGGTCTATTTTTGTAGCTGGCTCCTAGTTTTTCTATTACCCATTCGTATAGTTCGTTTGTATTTTCGCCTCTTGTTGCTATTATTTGTCTTGGTATCTCTGGATGGTCGATAACCACTTGATATTCCGTCTTATCGTATTCTTTCAAGTTCTCTTGGTATCGTTTTATTATATCCCTCCATGACGCTGTAAAAGTACCATTATCTTGTTGGTATCCTTTCGCAATTAACTTCATTACTCTGCTATACGTTATTGTGTCCCTTAGGTTTATAAACATCTGGTTTCGGTCTACTTCTTCTACTATCTCGTTAATTTCTCCTAATATTTCTGTTTCATCCTCTCTTGGTACATTCGTCTCCATTTCTTCTATTTCTGATTTCGGTTCATCTTTATTTGGTTTATTTTCTTCACATGATTGGAATATTTCTCTTCCCAGACTGCTTATTTCATTTTCGCCTTCATCTGTTTGATCGTCCGGTATTTGTCTTAGCATATTGATGTGCGGTCGTTCTTGTTCTTCCATTGTCTTTGTTGGTCCTTTTGCTTGAAACCATATTTCTTTTATCTTGTTCTCGATTTGTTCCTCACTCCAATTCGGTTCCTCTCTTCTGATTCTTGTTTCTATTTTTTGTAGTAGTATCCTCTGAATTCGATTTTTTGTTATTATTGGTTCTGATACTTTCCTTTCTTCTTTTTCGTTTTGCATTGCTGCTTCTTGAGCATCTCTTTATTGTTCTAATCCTTGTTCTTGTTCTATCTCTTTAACTCCTTCTCCCATTTTGTGTAATAGTGTTTTCTTTGCTAATAATTCTATTTTCTGCTCTAACGCTTGTTCTTGTTCTATTTTCTTTATTCCTTCATCTAATTTCTGTATTAGTTCCTTCTTTTTTAATTGGTCTTTTTCTTGTTTCCAAGTCTCTTCTTTCCTTCTTAATTGAGATTTTTCTTGTTCTAGAGCTTTTTCTTGCTCATTTTTTCGAGTGCGTTTTCTAATGTTTGTACTAGTGCTTCTCTCGTGAGTAATTCCATTTCATACGTTAGTGTTTCATCGTTTTGCTCCTCCGTTATCACCGTTTCCACTTGTTTTATTTCTTGGATTTCAGATTCGTCTGATTTCTCAGTTATCGTTTCATTTTGTTGTCGACGTCTTTGGTTCTCCTCTTCTGCAAATTTCTTTATTGCTTCTATCTTTTCCATTTTGTTTAATTCATTTGTCTTTTCGTTGATTATAATATCTTCTCCTCTTTCGTTCTCAACACACTGCTCCGCAGTGTGGGTTTCTTCTGGGGCTTCTATTCTCATCATATTAATTCTTTGCGGGGTTTGTTTTCTATTTTCCCATCTTTGTTGAATTTCTTGGGCTTCTTCTGTTTGCAATCTTTGCCATTCGGCTTGTTGCTGCTCCTGATATTCTTTTGTTCGTCGTTCCTGAATCTCTTCGTTGCTTCTCATTACGTTAATTTGTTGCTGTTGTATATTGGCGAGGATCTGTTGCATCATTTCCTTTAATTCCATGGGCATTCGTTGTAATGTCTCTCGTAGCATATCTATTTCTTGCATTACATTGATTTGTGGGTTTCCTGTAGGATTGTTAGTTCTTTGTTGATTCGGTTCTCTCCTCATGTTGCAGTAACTTGCGAGATGTCCCCTCCGGTTACAAGTATAGCATGCTCTGTTATCTAATTGTCCAAATACCTTCTCGGTGTGTCCTCTTCTACCGCATTTTTGGCAGTTATAATTCCGATAGCAGTCCTCTGCTCGATGTCCAATTCGTTGGCACGTGGTACATATCTCATTTGCCTTTGGATTATTCCTGAAATTATTATTATAGCTTACCTGGTTATTGCCTCCATTTTCGGGATTCTTCGTTGTTGGTGGCTTAAACATCTGTTGTGCTCTTAGAATGAATTGGTTCATAGCTGGATTTGCATTGTTGTTTTGATTGTTGGTGTTTGTACCTGCTATTGGAGCTGTTGGTTCTGTGGTCATAGCTGCTACCTGATATCCCAATCCTAGATGTGTTTCACATCTGTTTGCGATTGCTACTGCATTGTCTAATGTTTCAGGCGCCAAGCATCAGAGGTTGGCTCGTATATCTTCCCTTTTGATTCCTCTCATAAAGACATACACCATTTTGTCTTCCGGTACGTCTTTATTTCCAAAAGCTTCTTTGCATAACTTTTTAGTTCGCAAGCGTATACTGCATTAGATTCGTCACGTCTTTGTTTTCTGTGTAGGAAGTCTAATATCTTTCTATTCCGAATATTTTCACTAAGAATTCCTTTATCTCTGTCCATGTCGTTAATTTCGTTACGTCTCTTGCTTCTTCCACAAATACATCTTGTGCGCTCCCTTTCAAATATAGGGGTAATCATTCTTTTACCTTTTGATCTGACCAATGGCAAATGGTCTTGTACACTTCGAATTCCTTTATAAATGTATCTAATTTGTTGAGGTTACCATCGAAAAGCTCTCCTCTGAATTTTTCTCTAAATTCTCCCATTGCTATGTTATTATCACTTGGTATCACGTTTGGGTTTGGGTTGGTTGTCATGTTTGGATTGTTATCCTGGTTTTTGATTACTTCTTCCTCACTTTCTGATTCTGATATTTCTAAACGATTGTCTGTATTAATTATTCTGCTTTCTTGGCTGTTGTTGAATTCAAATTCGTTTAATGCGCTTTCTGATCCGGTTCCTGTTACTGCTACGGTTGATGTTCCTGTATGGATACTTCTGCTGATTATTGTTTTTCTCTTTTCTTCGTCTTCCAATAGACTCTTTTCTCTTTGCTTTTTGGTTTTGCTTCTCGTATTATATATTGTATTCTCAATGATTACAGTTATCCGTTTGCTTGGATATGTCTTATCGTTATTATTTTCGATTTATTGACTGTCTTCCTCTGCTCTGATTGCTCTGAAATTGCTGTGGATTGCTTTGTGATTGCTCTGAGACTGCTTTGATGTTTGCTCTAAAAATAAATAACACTTCCAGTATTTTATACTTTATACAAATTTTCTCTTCTGTTTACTATACTATATACTTATTATCCCTCGTTCTCGGTTTTCGCTGTGATTATTCTCATCTGCTTCACCCCCCGTCATTTTAAGTCCATTTTAAATTATCTATAACTCGTATTAATTATCTATCAGTCTCTTATCAATTATCTATATTATATCAAATAAAATCACTGCAATCATATCCTCATTCAATCTATTAATTATTTTTCCTATGTCTCTCCGATTTACTAAAAATCGTTTACTTAATCCTCAATTGCTGGTGCTCTATGGCCTTTATCATTTCCGTTGGCTCTCTGGGGCCTTCTGCATCTCATTTCAACTGGCACTTTATGGGCCTTTATCATTTCCGTTGGCTCTCTGGGGCCTTCTGCATCTCATTTCAACTGGCACTCTATGGGCCTTCTATATCTAATCGGAGTTGAGTTTTCGTCAATGACCTGTTGGGTGACTTGTTTGGTAGACAAATTTGAGGACTCACACTGACTCTCAATCCATGGTCGTCTGTTGGCAGAGCATTAATCCGGTTACGCTTACCTCACCGCCATTTGGATATTCGAACTCCTTGCTGGGTTAATACTTAAAAAAACATTCCCTCGGTAGTCGGTGTGGGATCCGGGTTGTGTACCTCGGAGAATATAAAAGAATGGGAAAGCCTAGATGTTCAAACAAGTTCCAAAAGTAGTTTACTTGATTTCCCGAAAAAGTAAAAGAAAAAGAAGCGATCTATGGGCGCGGTAATTCTTAATATCTTTGTGAACTGCTAATCCGCTCGCGTCAGATTACCAGCTCTACTTGGCTGCGTAAATTCTGACCTTAGTAGGACCTTTCGAGTATGACCTATTTACCGGTTGGTTCACATCTCACCTACCGCTTGGTGTCCTTGATACTCGGTGTGGGATTCGGGTTGTGTATCAAGTCCCTACCCAGCAAAAATAATTCTCGGTCGATACTCGGTGTGGTATCCGGGTTGTGTATTGAGAGGTCCAGCGTCACCAGTCACTTGGCTGGTAACATCCTGAACTCGACAGTCCGCCGCTGTCCTCTGGTGCCTCACCACCAGCTAAGGAAAAAATATGTTTCTAGGTACCTTTACGAGACTTTTGGCTCTCTCACCTTCGGCGTCTAAATCATGTGCATTTTCTCTATCCTCCCGGTTCGTCCCTTCACTTCCCCCATCAAAATTTGTGGTAATCGCATCAACCAGCCTCCCAAAAGAGGTGATCAATATCTCGCCGGCTGCCTATTGACATTTGCGACTTGGCCTACCATCTCCTTTCTCAGTAGGGTTGATCAAGGTTTCCCTTGTGTGAGCGTACTATCGTTTTTATATCTCAGGTTATTATTTTTTCTAGTCTTACCTCAGTATAATACAGATAAAATAACAAAAAAATTATACACTAGGAAGTTTATCTCTTGGTTGTCGAAATTTTTCCGTCCAATTAAGCGGTCTTTCTGATTTCACCGCTTTGTGTCTCTGTGCATGTATTTAATTTTTCCCTGATTCGGCTTTCATATGTTTGATTTACTTTATTTATCGTCGTTTTATTTACTTTTATTTAATACTTAGTCATTTACGAACAATGCATATTTATTTTATAACATTTATAACAATCCCAGTTCATGGGTAATATTCTGTTATTCTTTCTTTTATTTTTCATTGGCATAGCATACAATGCAACTCCTGCGCGCATCCTTGGCAATAGCTCAGGTGTCCGCAAGGTATCACCATCACTCGTGCCTCCTCTGTTCGACACACATAACATTCTCGATAAGCTTTAGTCTGTTCCTTCATCATCTACGTCAGTAGTGGGATGTGTCACCGCTAGATCATGTCACCGCTGGATCAACCCCCCCGGGGGGGGTAAAAAAAATTTTTTTTTCTAAGTCTAAAAGTACAAAAAATTTTTAAGACAAAGACAATGACTCATTCAAGGTCATTCAAACAAAGACCATGACTCATTCAAGGTCATTGGATGACTCATCAAACACTTTCAAGGTCATTCAAACAAAGACCATGACTCATTCAAGGTCATTGGATGACTCATCAAACACTTTCAAGGTCATTTAAAATTTCCCAAGGTCATTCAAACAAAGAACATGACTCATCAAAAATTTTCTCAAGGTCATTTAAAAGTAGGTCAAGGTCATTCAAAATTTTCAAGGTCATATTATTTTTAAACATTTTTAAATTTTAATTTACTACTTATTTTTATAAGTAATGTTTTAATATTTATTATTATTATTATTAATATATTTTTTTTTTATTATTATTATTAATATTATTATTACTATTATTATTATTATTATTATTATTATTATTATTTTTATTATTATTGTCAAGGTTATTGGATGACTCACCATAAATTTTCAAGGTCATTCAAACAAAGACCATGACTCATCAAAAATCTTCTCAAGGTCATTCAAAATTTCTCAAGGTCATACAAAATTTTTCAAGGTCATTCAAACAAAGAACATGACTCAACAGTGCCAATAAATCATCATTGCCATTTCCATTACATATTTTTACATATTTGCTTAGTATTGCATGATTTTGATTGGTCGAATATAGTATAAATAAGCTTACACTTTCATATATTTTTATAAAATGCCAGAAACTAAATTTTTTATAACTTTGTTGAATGATCTGATCTCTAATAATAGAGAAGAAGAGGATATCATTAAAAACATAAAATTCATGGTAAACCGTACCGATAAAATCGTAGAAGACATTCCATTTGATTATGAAAAAATTCTCAATTTGCCAACATTGGAGAGAAAGAATGCGTTCAAATCAATATTTAGTTACATGTTTGATGAAAATAATAAATGGATGCGAATAATAGTAGGATTAATGTATATGAAACACATGATATTAAAATCTGGATCCGACTATGAAAATTATTTCCACTGGTCTATAGAGGTAAATTACTTTATATTGTTATTAATTTATCATTATTTAGGTGATAGAAACAAAAATTGATCCGTGGCTAGAAACAAACGGTGGATGGTCAGCGATTATTCAAGTTGCCACAGAAGCCAAACGTTCAGATATTTATATCGCAAATTGTAAATTTTTATTAAAACTATTAACTGTAGCATCGGTTTTATATTTTTGTAATAAAGTTTATCATAGATTTTAATAAATATTTCTTTGTTATTATTATTAATAAAAACTATATTTTTAAAGATTTATTGATTATTACATGTACATTCTTCATCACCACAATATTCTGTCATTATATTTTCTATAACGTGATCAACACAAGTCTTAAATTCGGTAGGCTCAACTTCAACATTAATAATTTCTTCAGAATCATTAATAATTTCAGTATCATTAACAATTTCATCACTCTGACATCCAGAATCACTCTGACATTCAGAATCGCAATCCGATTCTTTACTCAATGCTTCAACTAGAGTCAACATATCTCTAATTTTTACACCGGTTATTTCTTCAAGTTTATCAAACAAAAAGTTTATTAAATATTCTAAACGAAATTAATTAATTATTTTATATTTTTATATTTTACCTTTTTCAGACATCATTTTAACACTATTTTAAAACTACTTATAATTTGTTTATAGAATAACAAAGAAACATTAATTCATTTATTAAACACTATACATTAAAATAACTGTGAAAGTCTAGCAGTAACAATTTTCCAGATTGGAGAAAGCACATCGTTTTGATCTGCTTTATATCCTTGGATTGTTATTGTTATATACCAGTTTTCCTGTTCTTTGAATCCAATTTCTGTAAATGCATCATAATATCTGGTATATTGACTCGTGAAGAAAGCATTTTCATTGCATTTTAAATTGGAATTGATCTTTTTGAATGTATTATCAATATCCTTGATATCTAACATTGAGAGAGTACCAGCAAGAGATTGAAATTGCGTTTTATTAAGTTTGACTGGATTTACCAATTGCATATTGATAGGCTCCTTTAAAAAATACATTTTATAATTGTGGAACATCTGAACTGGTTGGACACTTATTTTCTTGGTCATGTTTGATTTATGATCTTTATAATGTGGTGACGCACTTTTATACCCTTGACAGATACTGATTAACCAATCAGAATCATGCATGATCACAAAGACAATGCATGATAAGTGTATGATAAGTGCAAGACAAGTGCGTGACTGGAAAACTGTATGTGAATTAACTCGTGGATTTTGTATATGATTTTACGCATTCATCTATACAAAATGTATTATTAATATCACGTGTTTTATTATTATTTTTATTATTATTATTATAATTATTATTATTATTATTAATATTATTATTAATATTATTATTAATATTATTTTTATTATTATTATTATAAATATTATTATTATGTGTTTAATTAAAGATAAGCTAATGCATCATCACAAAGACAGTGCATGATAAGTGCGTGATCACAAATACAGTGCAAGATAAGTGCGTGACTGGAAAACTGTATGTAAATTAACCCGTTGAGTTTACATATATGATTTTACACATATCATCTATATAAAATGTATTATTAATATCACGTGTTTTATCATCATTATTATTATTATTGTTATTATTTTAATTATCATAATTTTTATTATTATTATTATTATTATTACTATACTAATAAAATTACTATTTTTATTATTGTTACCAACATCAAAATAAAACTATTACTATCAAAAACATTTATTATTATTATTATTATTACCAAAAATAAAACTAACAAAACAACAAAAATAAAATACAAAACATTTATTACCAACACTAAAACTGTCAAAACAAACAAAATAAAATACAATTATTTTCTTAACAGTTTCATTTTTTGAAAATTTCGTATTGAATTTGTAAGATTCCATTCCACATAGCGTTGATATCTGAAATCACAACAGCTACACCCCAGAATGCAGGGGTATTCAGTTTCCAACTCCTTGACCATTCGGTTTATTTCATTATCCCAAAGAGCTTGCTTAATGAGATTGGAAATATCTATTCTTGTTTCATTGTATATTAACTGATGATGCATTGACGGTTCTTGATTCTTCAAAATCTCCTTTATTTGAGGATAGTAATAAATAATGCGATCTATTATCATTGGGACATATTGGTCTAAATAAAATATAAAAAATGAAATAAAAAAAAAAAAAAGATAATTTTACCGTATTCAGCGATATTTTTCTTTGGCATAGCATACATAATATTTTCCATTTTAAAAATGAAATCAAATGAATAAGCAAGTTGTTTTAAACAATCATTGGCCAATCAGATATCGACCAATCCGGTGATTTCATTTTGTATGTCACAAACAATATTTTTGTATTCTAGATTTCGCACCCCTAATATAACTATTTTGCCACTAGCAAACACGTTAACACACATTGGGTTGTATTTTAAAAGCCTCAGGGCAGGAAATAATTCTGGTTCGAACATACAAAGACATTTTGTTGACATGTTGTATAGATTGATAGATTGTCCTATATCCATGGTAACTGTAATTGACTGTATTTTAATATCCTTTATTCTATATTGTAATTTATTGACATCTAAAGGTTTCTTACATCCCATGATTCTGCATTTGCCGGATTTGAAAAATATTATAGGATATTTTCCACTCTTATCTACAATTTGCTGTGGTTTACCATGTGGAAACGTCATTTTTGATACATCGAAAGTTCCTTTATAATTTATATTTGATAGCATAATTAAACAATAAAGAAATATTAAGCTCTATATATGAGTTTTTAGGAAGAGTTCATTAAATCATATAATATAAACAAAAACCTATAATTATACAAATTAATAATGGAATTAAGAAATGATGCTGTATATCAAATCGTCGGCCCAAGTGGTAGTGGTAAAACTATGTTTGTGTGTAAATTACTGAAATCTAATTTATTTCAAACAAAATTCAACAAGATTTATTGGCATAGGGGTGCAGATGAAGAACATGGATTAACTCAAGATAATTTCTGTAAATTGAAAAACATGAAAATAGTAAAGGGTTTCGATAAAAACTGGTCAAGTCGATTAAGGAAAGGTGATGTCATCATTATTGATGATTTGTATCAGGAAGCTAATAAAGAAAAGGATTTTAATAATTTATTCACAAAAATCAGTAGACATGTTGGTGTTACTGTGATCTTTATTACTCAAAATCTATTTCATCAGGGTGGCGCCCATCGAACAAGGAATTTAAATGTTCAATATTTAGTTATTTTCAAGAATCCTAGAGATGCAACCGTTATTGATTTTCTTGCTCGACAGGCATACCCTAATAATCGTAATTTTCTCATCAGTGCATTTCAAGATGCTACAAAATCACCACATGGATATATATTTCTTGATTTCACACAACAATGCAATGATGATTTACGGGTAAAAACCGATATTTTCAATAAAGAAGGTGCCATGGTATATAAACAAAGTTAAAAACTTTAACATGTAAAAATGTTTATGAAATCCAGGCTTAAAAATATCCGAAAACTTAGACAAAGTATTAAAAAGACAATAAATAAAGTTCCACCAAAAACCAGTTATACACCATCTAAAAAGCTAATAACCGAGAATTACCCTGCAATAAATCTTATTTCGAAAAACATTATTAAAAAGAGTAAGAAAACAGATAAAATTGTAAAAAATCATAGGAGTTTCCCATATTTTAATGCATTGTTAAAGGCTTCGAGTATGAAAAGAATGTCTATTTTACAATCATTTCCAACTTTTGTTGTCGATGATTTACTCAAAATTCTATTAAAAGTAGTCAGAGGTAAAATTAAAATCAGTAATTCTAAAAAACTAGTACTGAATAAACATCGTGAGCCTTTGTTATCACTAGTAAATAATAAAAATCGTAAGCAAATGAGAAAAATCATATATAAACAACAAGGTGGTTTTATTGGAGCAATGTTACCATTAGCATTATCATTATTATCACAATAAACGATGGGGCAATCATTACCTAATGTTAAATTAAAATTTAAATCATCTTGTTGTAATGGAGAAGATTTGGACGAACCCAGAAGACGAAGGAGGTTTCGGTGGAGTGGCAAAGTTAAAGAAAAGAGTCCAAAAGTCGAAAAAGGAAACGCAAAAGTGGTTGTCAGATCAGCTTGCGTACAGTTTAAACAAACCAATGCGGAAAAGATTTCCAACGAGAGCTTATAAGACATTCGGAATTAATGATTTATGGCAAATGGATTTGATGGAGATGATACCGTATTCGAAGATTAACAAGGGTTATAAATATATTTTAACCTGTATTGATGTTTTCAGTCGTTTTGCCCGCGGTGTACCAACAAAGACAAAATCTGCAGAGGAAATATCTAAAGCAATTAATAATTTATTTAAAAATGGGCATCCAGACAATTTGCAAACCGATTTAGGTATTATTATTATTATTATTATTATTATTATTATTATTATTATTATTATTATTATTATTATTATTATTATAGGCAAGGAGTTTTACAATAGTAAAGTTAAGCAAATCCTGGATCGTTTCAAAATAAATCATTATTCTGTACATTCTCAATACAAAGCCGCACATGTTGAAAGATTTAACCGGACATTGAGGGATAGATTAAAGAAATATTTCGTGCATCAAGGTAATAAAATATGGATAAATGTATTACCGAAAATACTTGTTAGTTATAATAATTCATCGCATCGAGGTCTGAATGGTTTGAGACCCGTAGATATCAGCTCGAAAACATTAGCTAAATCAGTACGGTCTAAAACAGTTGCTATTACAAAACCAAAATATAAAGTTGGTGATCACGTTAGAATTAGTAAAATATCTGCTTCACCTTTCATCAAAAATTTCGATAGTAATTGGAGTGATGAGGTATTTCAAATTACTAAAATTAATACTAAACAGAGTCCTGTAATGTATGTTATTAAAGATAGTGATAACAATGTAATACAAGGGAAATTCTATGAACAGGAATTACAAGTTATTTCGAAACCTACAGTGTTCAGAATTCAGAAAATAATGAAAACTAAAATGGTGGGTAAGGATAAACAATACTATGTCAAATGGCATGGATATCAAAAGCCCTCATGGATATCATCAAAAGACCTAGTAAAATGAGTTTCTATACAATTTTACCTAGTAATAGTTGCCCGCTAATCCATCCGGAAAATAAAGCAAGTAAATTTATGGTTGATCTTCAAAATCCTATTTATTTACATGGAAATTGGGAAGTTGCTTTGCAAGACTTTTCATTTGTGTACAATACATTCCCATTTTATAGTCATTGTAAAATCGGATTCAAGAAACGTGTACCCAAAACCTGTAGTGGTATTTTCTCAATCAATAATTTTGAACGATATTGTCATATTCCGAATCAGATTTTAGATGAAAATTGTGGCATGTTTTTCAAAGATGGATTGAATGTTAGTTGTGATTATAGTCCATTTACAATAAAGTTTGAAAGTATTGAGGATGCCAAGCGAATGGGTTGTGATAAGCTTAGCATTGTTGTTCCTGGTACTGAATACCTAATACGTTTCAAAACATTTGATGAGAAAAGTGTAACAATCGAAAACATCAAAATATCTGTATCATATATTAATGAGGTGGAAGATACATTTACATTTACTAATGATTTATATATTGAAACACTTGAAGAATTACATAAATATATTTCATTCAATTGTTTACATATATTTAAAACTATTGAATTTGTTAAAGATGGAATATGTAAATTCAGTCTGAATAATAACATTTGTGAAGTTACATTTGATAAAAATTTGGCTAATACATTGGGATTAGATAAGCAAACATATAGGGCAAGTGCTTTTGGTGTACGCAAACCAAAAATAATAAAACTCCATAGGCAAATGTTCATATATACTAATATCATCGATCCTATAATTGTTGGTGATTCTTTGGTTCCTCTATTAAAATCTGTGTGGGTTGATACACATGATCAGGATGAAGTTGTCAATATAAATATCGATAATCCCATGTACTTACCGGTATCAACATCATGTATAAACAATATAGAAATAAATATCCGTGATGATAGCGGTAAATTTATTGAATTTAGTAAGATACAAAAACTCATTTGACATTACATTTTCGTAAATTAGATGGCCAATAACGATATTATTACTATGTATAGTGGTAGCCAAAGTGGTGGCGAATTACCATATTTTATTGGTAAACAGTATGGATCAGGATGGTTGAAAACTATCGGTAGATTTGCACTTCCTATTCTTAAACGCCTTGGTAGTTTTGGTATGAAAACCGCTAAAGATGTGATAATGAATGAGCAGAAAATATTACCATCTCTGAAATCAAATGCATTATCCGAGTTAGGGAAAGTTCTACCAAGTGTGGCAGGTATGTTTCAAAAACAAGAACCTGCACCGGCTCAAAAACGTAAAAGACATCATAAACATATAAACAAACGAATGAAAGGACATGAAACTATATTTCAAAAATGATTTGTGGTAAATCTGAATTGTGCTTATTTGATAGACCATCTCCCCAAGCAGTAATTGAAATGGGGGCCTTTGAAGAAGTATTTCCGATGAATTATATTATGGATAGTAGAACTGATATTGAATTTTATATTAACGGTTCCAAACTGAATATTTAGATTTGAACGATACATTGTTAACTGTTCAGATCAAAGTTGTAGATAAAGATAGAAAACCGTTGGGTGAACCTAGTGATGTAATACCAAACAATTTCTTGTTTCATACACTTTTTAAAGATGCAGTTCTCGGATTTAATAATATCAAGATTGAGGGTGGTAACAGTACATATATTCACAAAGCTCTAATAGAAACTATTATAAATTATAATAGCGATACTAAAAATACATGTTTAACTCCTATGGGTTATGGTAGTGATGACGATAGGAAAAGTGGATTAAGGGTTCGAAATTATTTACCATGTGCTCATCATTACAACTTGATTTTATGGATCAACCGAAATATTTACTCCCAGGTGTTAATGTACACATTAGATTGAAAAGATCAGAGTCAACATTATCACTAACAAGTGCCACCACAACACCAATTCTTCAATAAGTTGATGCAAAATTATTAGTGAGAAGAGTTCGTGTTGAGCCTTCTGTATTAGCCGGTCATCAACTGGGGCTTAATTCTAAACATGCAATATATCCATTGAAAACAAAGGAAATTGTTCAATTTGCAATTGCTAAAGGGTCAGCTTCTTTCTATAAAGAACAAATATTTGGAGATAGAAGAATGCCCAACTTTATATTGGTAACATTTCAAAGCGAATCTCAATATAATGGATCATACTTAACATCAAGCTCAATTTTCAAAAATTTTGGAGTAACATCGCTAACTTTATCAAAAAATAGTGATTATAGAGAAACATATACTCAAGATTTCGATAATGACAATTATTGTGCTACATACATGCAGAGTATAGTGAGAAATATGGGTTATTTGGATAAAAACCTTAATTGTGGTATAACTCTTGATGATTTTAAAAACAAATATCCATTCTTTACATTTGTTTTGGCACCCCGATTTTGATTTAAATCAGAGTCAATTACCTCAAAATGGAAATTTACGATTAGATATAAAGTTTGCTAAAGCTACAACTGAACCGGTACATGTTGTAATATATGGAGTATTTGAAAATGAGGTTCAAATAACTGCAAACAGAAACAGTATTGGTTTGAACAAAGTTCAAACGTTGTTGGTATAAATGTATAGATAATTTATGATAATTTGTCATGGAGTAAGTTTTTAAATGTATTATTAATATTATTGATGTAGTTCTGTTCAGGTCTATCGAATTGGAAAACAAATTCTAGGACATGAATTTTTAGGGGTTTTTCCTCTTGATAAAATTCCATATTTACGTAATAATCAAGCCATAATCGTCAATACTCAATCGTCTCATCTCGGGGAGAACATTGGTTAGCAATATATATGAAACCTAGCAAGATATTTGTATTTGATCCTATGGGTTTCTATTATCCTGCTTTAATGGTTTCAAAACTGCAAACAATGGGTAAACCTATTGTCTATAATAAAAATATGTATCAAAACCATGGACCTTAACATGTGGTCAACATTGTTTAGCATGGTTATTATCCAAGCGATTTAATGTGTAATAAATGTATTAATGTTTGTGTTATGTTTTATTATTATTGTCATGTTTTAACTAATAATATATATATATTTTTAAATATTATTATTATTATTATTATTATTATTATTTAATATTATTATTAATATTATTATTATTAATATTATTATTATGTGTTTAATTAATTAATGTTAACAAAGCCAGTGCATGATAAGTGCATGATTTACAAAGACTCTGCATGATCATCACGTGATTTACAAGACACTGCATGATAAGTGCATGATTAGTAACAAGGAACGCATACATACACACTCAAGACTGTATGTAATTTACAAAGAAATCACATACATACTTTTGTTTGTATGTGAATTACAAAGAAAAACACATACATACTTTTGTTAGTATGTGATTTACAAAGAAAACATACCTACACAATATAGGCTGCATGCGTAAAAATCTCTCAACTATATGTGTGTATTGCTTAAATGTGATTGGCTAAATCCTGAAAATATATTCTCTTTAATAAAACATATGGCAAATTCAAAATCTATCACAATTAATTCATAGTTTTATATGGCAGGACAAATAATATTTTAAGAGTCTTCTAACTTTTCATCCATTGGTAATTTTATTTATTATTTATTACCAAATAATCTTTAGTAAATTTAGACTGGTTCAGATGTAACGCGAAAATGAGGATCTTTTGATTTGGATGATGTTTTGGTAAAATTTAATTTTTACGTTAAATGATTTTATTAATATTCTTTTAGATTGTAATAATAATAATGTTGAAAGCAATATTATTGAAGAATAGCTCCCACTTCAATTATGAAGATGTTTATGAGGTTATATCATCGGTATGTTTTAATATTTATTTTTATTTTCAAATATACGAAAAAAAAAAAAACTTTCAGATGATGATGATGATATGATTCCGCAACTTACCCAATAAATTATTTGGATGATATAGTGGATGATGCCCCCACTTGTATTGATGGAGATATATATAGTGGATAATGCCCCCACTGTGTTTTGATGTTGACGATCATCTGATGATAATATGATGGCAAGATTTATGTTAGTAATTTATTTATTTTTAAACTTATTTAAATATATTAATAATTATATTTTAAAAATTAACAAATTTAAATAATATTTGAAAAATTATGAAAAAGTATAAGATTTTGTGAAAAGTGATTATTCGAAGATTTTATGGAAATTATTTAAATAGGGCGAAAGAGTAGAATTTATGAAGATTTTATGAAATCATGCAAGAGTTGATTCATTACTAATCTCTAACAGGAATGATTGTTGGTAAATAATAAAAGGTTGTATTTTATTAAATTTTATGGTTAATATATATCTTTCTTATTAATAATAAGAAAAACATAATAATAATACATCTAAGCAAGCATTGAAAACGTATTCATTTTATATTATAAATAATAATAATACTTAATTTGATGTGATAATATAATCTGGCAGTGAGGCATGGCAGCTATAATTTATGAAAAAAAATGGGAATTAACTTATTTTTTATATAATAATAAAATATTTTTTAAAATGGTTGAAATTAAATAAATAATAATTAATAATTTTTTTATTTTATATGATAATAATAGCTAAGCAGTAAGCATGTAGCTATCGTCCTATAATTTGATAATAATAATAATCCTGGGCAGTGACATGTTATTCACCCCTATAAATTTGAAACATTTATTATTAACAGGTCTTTTTGTTATACTAATTTATTCTTGCATAATATAATGAATGATTCGCGAATGTTCAATATTTATGCAAACAAGTGCAAAGCCATGTCTAATAATTTGACTATTAAGAATAAAAAAAAAAAAAATTGATCATTTTATATTATACAAAGTCTATTATGTTATAGAATTGTATAGATAATGAAAGATAATTTTTATTGAAATATTGTAAAATAATATATATAAATATATAACTTATTTTTTTTTTTTCAATACCAGTTATTTAATTTATTATTATTTTATCAGGTAATTTTTACGCCAAAAATTGCATGATCTCAAGACATCATGGTGAGAATATGTCAGCGAAAATAAACAATACTAATTCCATAGATTTAATTGCATTAGGTTTTTATTGCCTGTATGCAAAAACATCACCGTCGCATAAAATAACAAAGCTTTTATAATCATATCACAAAGACTCATTTAGATTCATTTAAAATAATTAAAAGAGCTGTTTCGTATCAGTAATAAAAATAATGTAAATATTATGAATAATTATAATAATATATCGCCCAACAAAAATAACTAAAAATAAAAGACTGGATGAACCATAAGGCCATCTAAAATACGCAAATAACTTATATAAAATCGAAGTCATTGAAATCAAGTGATGACGAATCAAATAATAATGTAATATTATAAATAATGTAATATTGATTATTATTACTAATGGCAGTATTTATAAGAATAAATTGCAGACATTGTAAATAATGTAGATATTATAAATAGATTAGATATTATAATAATGTAGATATTGTTAATAATACTGATAATTTTACCGTATTCAAGCGATATTTTTCTTTGGCATAGCATACATAATATTTTCCATTTTAAAAATGAAATCAAATGAATAAGCAAGTGGTTTTAAACAATCATTGGGCCAATCAGATATCGACCAATCCGGTGATTTCATTTTGTATGTCACAAACATATTTTTGTATTCTAGATTTCGCACCCTAATATAACTATTTTGCCACTAGCAAACACGTTAACACACATTGGGTTGTTTTTAAAAGCTCAGGGCAGGAAATAATTCTGGTTCGAACATACAAAGACATTTTGTTGACAGTTGTATAGATTGATAGATTGTCCTATATCCATGGTAACTGTATTGACTGTATTTTAATATCCTTTATTCTATATTGTAATTTATTGACATCTAAAGGTTTCTTACATCCCATGATTCTGCATTTGCCGGATTTGAAAAATATTATGGATATTTTCCACTCTTATCTACAATTTGCTGTGGTTTACCATGTGGAAACGTCATTTTTGATACATCGAAAGTTCTTTATAATTTATTTGATAGCATAATTAAACAATAAAGAAATATTAAGCTCTATATATGAGTTTTTAGGAAGAGTTCATTAATCATATATAATAAACAAAAACTATATTATACAAATTAATAATGGAATTAAGAAATGATGCTGTATATCAATCGTCGCCCAAGTGGTAGTGGTAAACTATGTTTGTGTGTATTACTGAAATCTAATTTATTTCAAACAAAATTCAACAAGATTTATTGGCATAGGGGTGGCAGATGAAGAACATGGATTAACTCAAGATAATTTCTGTAAATTGAAAAACATGAAAATAGTAAAGGGTTTCGATAAAAACTGGTCAAGTCGATTAAGGAAAGGTGATGTCATCATTATTGATGATTTGTATCAGGAAGCTAATAAAGAAAAGGATTTTAATAATTTATTCACAAAAATCAGTAGACATGTTGGTGTTACTGTGATCTTTATTACTCAAAATCTATTTCATCAGGGTGGCGCCCATCGAACAAGGAATTTAAATGTTCAATATTTAGTTATTTTCAGAATCCTAGAGATGCAACCGTTATTGATTTTCTTGCTCGACAGGCATACCTAATAATCGTAATTTTCTCATCAGTGCATTTCAAGATGCTACAAAATCACCACATGGATAATATTTTCTTGATTTCACACAACAATGCAATGATGATTTACGGGTAAAAACCGATATTTTCAATAAAGAAGGTGCCATGGTATATAAACAAAGTTTAAAAACTTTAACATGTAAAAATGTTTATGAAATCCAGGCTTAAAATATCCGAAAACTTAGACAAAGTATTAAAAAGACAATAAATAAAGTTCCACAAAAACCAGTTATACACCATCTAAAAGCTAATAACGAGAATTACCCTGCAATAAATCTTATTTCGAAAAACATTATTAAAAAGAGTAAGAAACAGATAAAATTGTAAAAATCATAGGAGTTTCCCATATTTTAATGCATTGTTAAAGGCTTCGAGTATGAAAAGAATGTCTATTTTACAATCATTTCCAACTTTTGTTGTCGATGATTTACTCAAAATTCTATTAAAAGTAGTCAGAGGTAAAATTAAAATCAGTAATTCTAAAAAACTAGTACTGAATAACATCGTGAGCCTTTGTTATCACTAGTAAATAATAAAATCGTAAGCAAATGAGAAAAATCATATATAAACAACAAGGTGGTTTTATTGGAGCAATGTTTACCATTAGCATTATCATTATTATCAAAAAAAACGATGGGGCAATCATTACCTAATGTTAAATTAAAATTTAAATCATCTTGTTGTAATGGAGAAGATTTGGACGAACCCAGAAGACGAAGGAGGTTTTGGTGGAGTGGCAAAGTTAAAGAAAAGAGTCAAAAGTCGAAAAAGGAAACGCAAAAGTGGTGTCAGATCAGCTTGCGTACAGTTTAAACAAAACCAATGCGGAAAAGATTTCCAACGAGAGCTTATAAGACATTCGGAATTAATGATTTATGGCAAATGGATTTGATGGAGATGATACCGTTCGAAGATTAACAAGGGTTATAATATATTTTTACCTGTATTGATGTTTTCAGTCGTTTTGCCCGCGGTGTACCAAAAAGACAAAATCTGCAGAGGAAATATCTAAAGCAATTAATATTTATTTAAAATGGGCATCCAGACAATTTGCAAACCGATTTAGGTATTATTATTATATTATATTATTATTATTATTATTATTATTATTATTATTATTATTATATTATTATAGGCAAGGAGTTTACAATAGTAAAGTTAAGAAATCCTGGATCGTTTCAAAATAAATCATTATTCTGTACATTCTCAATACAAAGCCGCACATGTTGAAAGATTTAACCGGACATTGAGGGATAGATTAAAGAAAATTTCGTGCATCAAGGTAATAAAATATGGATAAATGTATTACCGAAAATACTTGTTAGTTATAATAATTCATCGCATCGAGGTCTGAATGGTTTGAGACCGTAGATATCAGCTCGAAAACATTAGCTAAATCAGTACGGTCTAAAACAGTTGCTATTACAAACCAAAATATAAAGTTGGGTGATCACGTTAGAATTAGTAAAATATCTGCTTCACTTCATCAAAAATTTCGATAGTATTGGAGTGATGAGGTATTTCAAATTACTAAAATTAATACTAACAGAGTCCTGTAATGTATGTTATTAAAGATAGTGATAACAATGTAAATACAAGGGAAATTCTATGACAGGAATTACAAGTTATTTCGAAACCTACAGTGTTCAGAATTCAGAAAATAATGAAACTAAAATGGTGGGTAAGGATAAACAATACTATGTCAAATGGCATGGATATCAAAGCCTCATGGATATCATCAAAAGACCTAGTAAAATGAGTTTCTATACAATTTTACCTAGTAATAGTTGCCCGCTAATCCATCGGAAAATAAAGCAAGTAAATTTATGGTTGATCTTCAAATCCTATTTATTACATGGAATTGGGAAGTTGCTTTGCAAGACTTTTCATTTGTGTACAATATTCCCATTTTTAGTCATTGTAAAATCGGATTCAAGAAACGTGTACCAAACCTGTAGTGGTATTTTCTCATCAATAATTTTGAACGATATTGTCATATTCCGAATCAGATTTTAGATGAAATTGTGGCATGTTTTTCAAAGATGGATTGAATGTTAGTTGTGATTATAGTCCATTTATCAATAAGTTTGAAAGTATTGAGGATGCAAGCGAATGGGTTGTGATAAGCTTAGCATTGTTGTTCCTGGTACTGAATACCTAATACGTTTCAAAACATTTGATGAGAAAAGTGTAAACAATCGAAAACATCAAAATATCTGTATCATATATTAATGAGGTGGAAGATACATTTACATTTACTAATGATTTATAATTTGAAACACTTGAAGAATTACATAAATATATTTTCATTCATTGTTTACATATATTTAAAACTATTGAATTTGTTAAGATGGAATATGTAAATTCAGTCTGAATAATAACATTTGTGAAGTTACATTTGTAAAAATTTGGCTAATACATTGGGATTAGATAAGCAACATATAGGGCAAGTGCTTTTGGTGTACGCAAACAAAAATAATAAAACTCCATAGGCAAATGTTCATATTATAATATCATCGATCCTATAATTGTTGGTGATTTTGGTTCCTCTATTAAAATCTGTGTGGGTTGATACACATGATCAGGATGAAGTTGTCAATATAAATATCGATAATCCCATGTACTTACCGGTATCAACATCATGTATAAACAATATAGAAATAAATATCCGTGATGATAGCGGTAAATTTATTGAATTTAGTAAAGATACAAAACTCATTTGACATTACATTTTCGTAAATTAGATGGCAATAACGATATTATTACTATGTATAGTGGTAGCCAAAGTGGTGGCGAATTACCATATTTTATTGGTAAACAGTATGGATCAGGATGGTTGAAACTATCGGTAGATTTGCACTTCCTATTCTTAAACGCCTTGGTAGTTTTGGTATAAAACTCTAAAGATGTGATAATGAATGAGCAGAAAATATTACCATCTCTGAAATCAATGCATTATCCGAGTTAGGGAAAGTTCTACCAAGTGTGGCAGGTATGTTCAAAAAACAAGAACTGCACCGGCTCAAAACGTAAAAGACATCATAAACATATAAACAAACGAATGAAAGGACATGAAACTAATATTTCAAAAATGATTTGTGGTAAATCTGAATTGTGCTTATTTGATAGACCATCTCCCAAGCAGTAATTGAAATGGGGGCCTTTGAAGAAAGTATTTCCGATGAATTATATTATGGATAGTAGAACTGATATTGAATTTTATATTAACGGTTCCAAACTGAATATTTAGATTTGAACGATACATTGTTAACTGTTCAGATCAAAGTTGTAGATAAGATAGAAAACCGTTGGTGAACCTAGTGATGTAATACCAAACAATTTCTTGTTTCATACACTTTTTAAAGATGCAGTTTCTGATTTATAATATCAAGATTGAGGGTGGTAACAGTACATATATTCACAAAGCTCTAATAGAACTATTAATAAATTATAATAGCGATACTAAAAATACATGTTTAACTCCTATGGTTATGGTAGTGATGACGATAGGAAAAGTGGATTAAGGGTTCGAAATTATTTACATGTGCTCATCATTAAACTTGATTTTATGGATCAACCGAAATATTTACTCCAGGTGTTAATGTACACATTAGATTGAAAAGATCAGAGTCAACATTATACTAACAAGTGCCACACAACACCAATTTTCAATAAGTTGATGCAAAATTATTAGTGAGAAGAGTTCGTGTTGAGCTTCTGTATTAGCCGTCATCAACTGGGGCTTAATTTAACATGCAATATAATCCATTGAAAACAAAGGAAATTGTTCAATTTGCAATTGCTAAAGGGTCAGCTTCTTTCTATAAGAACAATATTTGGAGATAGGAAGAATGCCAACTTTATATTGGTAACATTTCAAAGCGAATCTCAATATAATGGATCATACTTAACATCAAGCTCAAATTTCAAAAATTTTGGAGTAACATCGCTAACTTATCAAAAATAGTGATTATAGAGAAACATATACTCAAGATTTCGATAATGACAATTATTGTGCTACATACATGCAGAGTATAGTGAGAAATATGGGTTATTTGGATAAAAACTTAATTGTGGTATAACTCTTGATGATTTTAAACAATATCCATTCTTTACATTTGTTTTGGCACCCAGTTTTGATTTAAATCAGAGTCATTACCTCAAATGGAAATTTACGATTAGAATATAAGTTTGCTAAAGCTTACAACTGAACCGGTACATGTTGTAATATATGGAGTATTTGAAAATGAGGTTCAATAACTGCAAACAGAACAGTATTGGTTTGAACAAAGTTTACAAACGTTGTTGGTATAAATGTATAGATAATTTGATAATTTGTCATGGAGTAAGTTTTTAATGTATTATTAATATTATTGATGTAGTTCTGTTCAGGTCTATCGAATTGGAAAACAAATTCTAGGACATGAATTTTTAGGGGTTTTTCCTCTTGATAAAATTCCATATTTACGTATAATCAAGCATAATCGTCAATACTCATCGTCTCATCTCGGGGAGAACATTGGTTAGCAATATATGAAACCTAGCAAGATATTTGTATTGATCCTATGGGTTTCTATTATCCTGCTTAATGGTTTCAAAACTGCAAACATTGGGTAAACCTATTGTCTATAATAAAAATATGTATCAAAACCATGGACCTTACATGTGGTCAACATTGTTTAGCATGGTTATTATCCAAGCGATTTAATGTGTAATAAATGTATTAATGTTTGTGTTATTTTTATTATTATTGTCATGTTTTAACTAATAATATATATATTTTTTTATAAATATTATTATTTTAATTTTTATTATTTATTATTAATATTATTATTATATTTTATAATATTATTATTATAATAAATATTATTATTCTTATTTTAATATTTATTATTATTTTTTTTTATTATTTTTTTATTATATTATATTTTATTATTTTTTTATATTTTAATATTTTATTTTTATTTTTTTTATTATTTTATATTTATTTATTATAATTAATTTTTAATTTTATTTATTTTAATTTTATTTTATTTTATTTATAAATTTTTTAAATTATTTTATTAATTTATTTATTTTTATTATATTATTTAATAATTATTTTTATATATTTTTTAATTTTTATTTTTTTTTTTATTTATTGATTTTTTTTTATTAAATTATTTATTTTATATTTATTTATTAATTTTTTTTTATTATTTAAAATATTATTTTTTTAATTTTTTTTTTTTTTTTTTTTTATAATTTATTTTTATTTTTTTTTATTTATAATTTTTTTAATTTATTTTAATTTTATATTATTATTTATTATTATTTTTTAAATTTTTATTTTATATATTTTTATTTTTTTTTTTTTTTTGTTTATATTTTTTATATTATTTTTATAATTTAAATTATTTATATATTTTTTTATTATTATTAATTATTATTATTTATTATATAATTTTTTATTAAATTAAATATTAATTTTTAATTTAATTTTTTATTTATTTTTTATTTATATTTTTTATTTAATTTTTATATCTAATTTATTTTTATTTTTTATTTTATTTTTAAATTATAATTTTAAAATTTATAAATTATTTATAATTTTTTAATTAATTTTTATTTTTATTAAAATTTTTAATTTTAATTTTTAATTTATTTTATTTTATTTTTATATTTTAAATTATATTTTTTTAATTTATTATATTATTTTATATAAATTTTTATTTTTTTTATTTTTATTATTATTTATTTTTTTTTTATTTTATTATTTTTTATAATTTCTTTTTTATTTTTAATTTTATTTGATTATTTTAATATAATTTTAAAATTTTTATATTTTTTATTTATTTTTTAATTATTATATTTAATTTATAAATTTTTATTTTTTATTATTATTTATATTTTTAAATTTATTTATATTAATATTTTATTTTTTATTTAAAAATATTAATTTAATATTTAATTTATTTATATTTTATTTTTTTTTATTTTATTTTTAATTTTTAATTATTTAATTTAAATTTAATTTTTATTTTATTTTTTAATTTATATTTTATTTATTAATTTTTTTATTTTTTTATAAGTAATTTTTCTTAATTTTTATAATTTTATTTTTTAATATTTTATTTTTTTAATTATATATTTTTTTTTTTTTATTTTAAATTTTTTTTTAATTTTTATTTTATTAATTTTATTTTTATTATTTTGTTATTATTTTTTTTATTATTTAATATTAATTTTAAATTATTTTATTAATTTAATTTTATTTTTTTTTTAAATTATTATTTTATTTATAATTTTTTAATTATTTTTTTATATTATAATTATTGTTATTTTTTATTTATTTAATATAATATTTTATTTTTTTTTAATATTTTTTTTTTATTATTTTTTTTATTTTTTTATTATTTTTTTTTTTTATTTTTATTTTTATTATTTATTATTATATTAATTTCTTATATTTTTTTTTTTATTAATTTCTTAATTAATTTTTTATATTATAATCATTTATTATATAATAATTTTATTTTTTTAATAATTTATTTTAATTTTTTTATTTTAATTAAAAATTTTATATTTTATTAATTTAATATATATTTTTTTATTTTATATTTCTTTATTTAATTTATTTTTTTTTTTTTCATTTCATATATTTTGTATAAAAATCCAGAAACTAAATTTTTTATAACTTTGTTGAATATCTATCTCAATAATAGAGAAGAAGAGGATATCATTAAAAACATAAATTCATGGTAAACCGTACGATAAATCGTAGAGAACATTCCATGTTGATTATGAAAAAAATTTCTCAATTTGCCAACATTGGAGAGAAAGAATGCGTTTCAAATCAATATTAGTACAGTTTGATAAAATAAAAAATGGATGCGAATATAGTAGATTAATGTATATGAAACACATGATATTAATAATTCTGGATCCGACTATGAAATTATTTCCATGTCTATAGAGTAAATTTACTTATATTTATTAATTATCATTATTTATGGTGATAGAAACAAAAATTATCCGTGGCAGAAAACCAAACGGTGATGGTCAGCGATATTCAATTGCACAGAAGCCAACGTTCCAGATATTTATATCCAAATTGAAATTTTATTAAAACTATTAACTTAGCATCGGTTTTATATTTTTTAATAAAGTTGATCATAGATTTTAATAAAATATTTCTTTGTATTATTATTAAAAAAACTAATATTTTAAAGATTTATGATATACATGTACATCTCATCACCACAATATCATTCATTATATTTCTATACGTGATCAACACAAGTCTAAATCGTAGCTCACTTCACATCTAATATTTCTTCAGAATCATTTAATAATTTCAGTATCATTAACAATTCATCACTCTGCATCCAGAATCACTCTGACATTCAGAATCGCAATCCGATTCCTTTACTCAATGCTTCAACTAGATCAACATATCTCAATTTTACTACACCGTTATTTCTTCAAAGTTTATCAAACAAAAGTATAATATTCTAACGAAATTAATTATTATTATTTATATTTTATATTTTACCTTTTTCAGACATCATTTTAAACTATTTAAAACTACTTATAATTTGTTATGAAATAACAAAGAACATAATTCATTTATTAAACCACATACAAAAATAACTGTTGAAATTCTAGCATAAACAATTCCGATTGGAGAAAGCACATCGTTTTGATCTGCTTTATATCCTTGGATGTTATTGTTTATACCAGTGTTTCCGTTCTTGAATTCCAATTCTGTAAATGCATCATAATATCTGTATATTGACTCGTGAGAAAGCATTGCATTGCATTTAAATTGAATGAATCTTTTTGAATGTATTATCAATCCTTGATATCTAACATTGAGAGAGTACCAGCAAGAGATGAAATTGCTTGTTTATTAAGTTTGACTGGATTCCAATTGCAATTGAAGCTCCTTTAAAAAATACATTTATAATTGTGAACATCTGAACTGGTTTGGACACTATTTCTTGTTTCATGTTGATTTATGATCTTATAATGTTGTGGTTGGACGCACTTTTATACCCTTGGACCAGATTACTGATTAACCAATCAGAATCATGCATGATCATCAAAGACAATGCTTGATAAGTGTATGATAAGTGCAAGACAAGAGCGTGACTGGAAAACTGTATTGAATTAACTCGTGGATTTTTGTATATGATTTTACGCCATTTCATCTATACAAAATGTTTATTAATATTCCCACCCCCGTTTTTTTTAATTTTTTATAATTATATTATTATGTATAAGTATTATTATTTAATATTATAATATTATTATTAATATTATTTTAGTATTATTATTATAAAATTATATTATTTTAATTAAAGATAAGCTAATGCGCATCACCCAAAGACAGTGCAGATTAAGTGCGTGATCACAAATACAGTGCAAGAAGTCCGTACTTGGGAAAAATTATTAAATTAACCGTGGTTTACATATTGATTTTACACATAATCATCTAATAAAAATGTATTATATATCAACGTGTTTGTATCACATTATTATTATTATTGTGATTATTTTAATATTCATAATTTATTAATTATTATATTATTATATACTAATAAAAATTACTATTTTATTATTGTACCAACATCAAATAAACTATTACTATCAAAACATTATTATTATTATATTATTAACCAAAAAAAAAACTAACAAAACAACAAAAATAAAATACAAAACATTTATTTTACAAACACTAAACGTCAAACAACAAAAATAAAATACATATTTTCTGTAACAGTTCATTTTTTGAAAATTTCGTATTGAATTTGTAAAGAATTCCATTCCACATAGCGTATATCTGAATCACAACAGCTACACCCAGAAGCAGGATCAGTTTCCAACTCCTTGACCATTCGGTTTATTCATTATCCAAAGAGTTGTAATGAGAGTTGGACATATCTGATTCTTGTTTCATTGTTTTAACTTATGAGCATTGCGTCTTGATTCTTCAAAATCTCCTTTTATTTAGGATTATAATAAATAATGCGATATATCATGGGACATATTGGTCTAAATAAAATATAAAAAATTGAAATAAAAAAAAAAAAAAAAGATAATTTACCTATTCAGCATAAATTTTTCTTTGCAAGCAACTAATATTTTCCATTTTAAAAATGAAATCAAATGAATAAGCAAGTTGTTTTAAACAATCATTGGCCAATCAGATATCGCCATCCGGTGATTTCATTTTTGTATGTCACAAACATATTTTGTATTTCTATATTTCCACCCCTGATTATAACATTTTGCCACTAGCAAACACGTAAACAACATTGAGGTGTATTTAAAAGCCCAGGGCAGGAAATTAATTTTCTGGTTCGGAACATACAAAGAATTTGTTGACATGTATTATAGAGATAGTGTCCTATATCCATGGTAACTTAATTGACTGTATTTAATATCTATTTATATTTGTAATTTATTGACATCTAAGGTTTCTTACATCCGCCATTGATTCTGCATTGCCGATTTGAAAGATATTATAGGATATTTTCCAGCTCTTATCTACAATTGCTGTGGTTACCATGTGGAAACCGTGCATTTTTGATACATCGAAAGTCCTTTATAATTTATATTTGATAGCATAATAAACAATAAAGAAATATTAAGCTCTATATATGAGTTTTTAAAGAGTCATTAATCATTTAATAATAAACAAAACATAATATATACAAATTAATAATGTGGAATTAAGAAATGATGCTGTATATCAAATCGTCGCCCAGTGTTATGGTAAAACATGTTTGTGGTAAAATTACTGAAATCTAAGTTTAATTCAAAACAAAATTCACAAATTATTGGCATAGGGGTGCAGATGAAGAACATGGATTAACTCAAGATAATTTCTGTAAATTGAAAAAACATGAAATAGTAAAAGGTTTTCGATAAAAAACTGGTCAAGTCGATTAAGGAAAGGTGATGTCATCATATTTGATATTTGTATCAGGAGCTAATAAGAGAAAAGGATTTTATAATTTATCACAAAAATCCAGTAGACATTTGGTGTACTTGTGATCTTTATTACTCAAAATCTTTTCATCGGGTGCGCCCATCGAACAAGGAATTTAAATGTTCAAATTTAGTTATTTTCAAGAAATCCTAAGATGCAAACCGTTATTGATTTTCTTGCTCGACAGGCATACCGCTAATAATTCGTAATTCTATCAGTGCATTTCAAGATGCTTACAAAATCACACATGATAATATATTTCTTGAATTTCACACAACAATGCAATTGTGAGTTTAGGTAAAAACGATATTTTCAATAAAGAAGGTGCCATGTATATAAACCAATTAAAAACTTAACATGTAAAATGTTATGAAATCCAGGCTAAAAATATCCGGAAAACTTTAGACAAATATTAAAAGACAATAAATAAAAGTTCCACCAAAAAACCAGTTATACACCCATCCTAAAAAGCTAATAACCGAGAATTACCCTCAATAATCTTATGTCGAAAAACTTATAAAAAGAGTAAGAAAACAGATAAAATTGTAAAAAAAAATCATGAAGTTCCCATATTTAATGCATTGTTTAAGGCTTCCGAGTATGAAAAGAATGTCTATTTACAATCATTTTCCAACTTTGTGTTGTCCGGATGCATGTACTCAAATTCTATTAAAAGTAGTCAGAGGTAAAATTAAAATCAGTAATTCTAAAAACTAGTACTGAATAAACATCGTGAGCCTTTGTTATCACTAGTAAATAATAAAAAATCGTAAGCAAATGAGAAAAATCATATATAAACAACAAGGTGGTTTATTGGAGCAATGTTACCATTAGCATTATCATTATTATCACAATAAACGATGGGGCAATCATTACCTAATGTTAAATTAAAATTTAAATCATCTTGTTGTAATGGAGAAGATTTGGACGAACCCAGAAGACGAAGGAGGTTTCGGTGAGTGGCAAAGTTAAAGAAAAGAGTCCAAAAGTCGAAAAAGGAAACGCAAAAGTGGTTGTCAGATCAGCTGCGTACAGTTTAAACAAACCAATGCGGAAAAGATTTCCAACGAGAGCTTATAAGACATTCGAATTAATGATTTATGGCAAATGGATTTGATGGAGATGATACCGTATTCGAAGATTAACAAGGGTTATAAATATATTTTAACCTGTATTGATGTTTCAGTCGTTTTGCCCGCGGTGTACCAACAAAGACAAAATCTGCAGAGGAAATATCTAAAGCAATTAATAATTTATTTAAAAATGGCATCCAGACAATTGCAAACCGATTTAGGTATTATTATTATATTATTATTATTATTATTATTATTATTATTATTATTATTATTATTATTATTATAGGCAAGGAGTTTTACAATAGTAAAGTTAAGCAAATCCTGGATCGTTTCAAATAAATCATTATTCTGTACATTCTCAATACAAAGCCGCACATGTTGAAAGATTTAACCGGACATTGAGGATAGATTAAAGAAATATTTCGTGCATCAAGGTAATAAAATATGGATAAATGTATTACCGAAAATACTTGTTAGTTATAATAATTCATCGCATCGAGGTCTGAATGGTTTGAGACCCGTAGATATCAGCTCGAAAACATTAGCTAAATCAGTACGGTCTAAAACAGTTGCTATTACAAAACCAAATATAAAGTTGGTGATCACGTTAGAATTAGTAAAATATCTGCTTCACCTTTCATCAAAAATTTCGATAGTAATTGGAGTGATGAGTATTTCAAATTACTAAAATTAATACTAAACAGAGTCCTGTAATGTATGTTATTAAGATAGTGATAACAATGTAATACAAGGGAAATTCTATGAACAGGAATTACAAGTTATTTCGAAACCTACAGTGTTCAGAATTCAGAAAATAATGAAAACTAAAATGGTGGGTAAGGATAAACAATACTATGTCAAATGGCATGGATATCAAAAGCCCTCATGGATATCATCAAAAGACCTAGTAAAATGAGTTTCTATACAATTTTACCTAGTAATAGTTGCCCGCTAATCCATCCGGAAAATAAAGCAAGTAAATTTATGGTTGATCTTCAAAATCCTATTTATTTACATGGAAATTGGGAAGTTGCTTTGCAAGACTTTTCATTTGTGTACAATACATTCCCATTTTATAGTCATTGTAAAATCGGATTCAAGAAACGTGTACCCAAAACCTGTAGTGGTATTTTCTCAATCAATAATTTTGAACGATATTGTCATATTCCGAATCAGATTTTAGATGAAAATTGTGGCATGTTTTTCAAAGATGGATTGAATGTTAGTTGTGATTATAGTCCATTTACAATAAAGTTTGAAAGTATTGAGGATGCCAAGCGAATGGTTGTGATAAGCTTAGCATTGTTGTTCCTGGTACTGAATACCTAATACGTTTCAAAACATTTGATGAGAAAAGTGTAACAATCGAAAACATCAAAATATCTGTATCATATATTAATGAGGTGGAAGATACATTTACATTTACTAATGATTATATATTGAAACACTTGAAGAATTACATAAATATATTTCATTCAATTGTTTACATATATTTAAAACTATTGAATTTGTTAAAGATGGAATATGTAAATTCAGTCTGAATAATAACATTTGTGAAGTTACATTTGATAAAAATTTGGCTAATACATTGGGATTAGATAAGCAAACATATAGGCAAGTGCTTTTGGTGTACGCAAACCAAAAATAATAAAACTCCATAGGCAAATGTTCATATATACTAATATCATCGATCCTATAATTGTTGGTGATTCTTTGTTCCTCTATTAAAATCTGTGTGGGTTGATACACATGATCAGGATGAAGTTGTCAATATAAATATCGATAATCCCATGTACTTACCGGTATCAACATCATGTATAAACAATATAGAAATAAATATCCGTGATGATAGCGGTAAATTTATTGAATTTAGTAAAGATACAAAAACTCATTTGACATTACATTTTCGTAAATTAGATGGCCAATAACGATATTATTACTATGTATAGTGGTAGCCAAAGTGGTGGCGAATTACCATATTTTATTGGTAAACAGTATGGATCAGGATGGTTGAAAACTATCGGTAGATTTGCACTTCCTATTCTTAAACGCCTTGGTAGTTTTGGTATGAAAACCGCTAAAGATGTGATAATGAATGAGCAGAAAATATTACCATCTCTGAAATCAAATGCATTATCCGAGTTAGGGAAAGTTCTACCAAGTGTGGCAGGTATGTTTCAAAAACAAGAACCTGCACCGGCTCAAAAACGTAAAAGACATCATAAACATATAAACAAACGAATGAAAGGACATGAAACTATATTTCAAAAATGATTTGTGGTAAATCTGAATTGTGCTTATTTGATAGACCATCTCCCCAAGCAGTAATTGAAATGGGGCCTTTGAAGAAGTATTTCCGATGAATTATATTATGGATAGTAGAACTGATATTGAATTTTATATTAACGGTTCCCAAACTGAATATTTAGATTTGAACGATACATTGTTAACTGTTCAGATCAAAGTTGTAGATAAAGATAGAAAACCGTTGGGTGAACCTAGTGATGTAATACCAAACAATTTCTTGTTTCATACACTTTTTAAAGATGCAGTTCTCGGATTTAATAATATCAAGATTGAGGGTGGTAACAGTACATATATTCACAAAGCTCTAATAGAAACTATTATAAATTATAATAGCGATACTAAAAATACATGTTTAACTCCTATGGGTTATGGTAGTGATGACGATAGGAAAAAGTGGATTAAGGGTTCGAAATTATTTACCATGTGCTCATCATTACAACTTGATTTTATGGATCAACCGAAATATTTACTCCCAGGTGTTAATGTACACATTAGATTGAAAAGATCAGAGTCAACATTATCACTAACAAGTGCCACCACAACACCAATTCTTCAATAAGTTGATGCAAAATTATTAGTGAGAAGAGTTCGTGTTGAGCCTTCTGTATTAGCCGGTCATCAACTGGGGCTTAATTCTAAACATGCAATATATCCATTGAAAACAAAGGAAATTGTTCAATTTGCAATTGCTAAAGGGTCAGCTTCTTTCTATAAAGAACAAATATTTGGAGATAGAAGAATGCCCAACTTTATATTGGTAACATTTCAAAGCGAATCTCAATATAATGGATCATACTTAACATCAAGCTCAATTTTCAAAAATTTTGGAGTAACATCGCTAACTTTATCAAAAAATAGTGATTATAGAGAAACATATACTCAAGATTTCGATAATGACAATTATTGTGCTACATACATGCAGAGTATAGTGAGAAATATGGGTTATTTGGATAAAAACCTTAATTGTGGTATAACTCTTGATGATTTTAAAAACAAATATCCATTCTTTACATTTGTTTTGGCACCCGATTTTGATTTAAATCAGAGTCAATTACCTCAAAATGGAAATTTACGATTAGATATAAAGTTTGCTAAAGCTACAACTGAACCGGTACATGTTGTAATATATGGAGTATTTGAAAATGAGGTTCAAATAACTGCAAACAGAACAGTATTGGTTTGAACAAAGTTCAAACGTTGTTGGTATAAATGTATAGATAATTTATGATAATTTGTCATGGAGTAAGTTTTTAAATGTATTATTAATATTATTGATGTAGTTCTGTTCAGGTCTATCGAATTGGAAAACAAATTCTAGGACATGAATTTTTAGGGGTTTTTCCTCTTGATAAAATTCCATATTTACGTAATAATCAAGCCATAATCGTCAATACTCAATCGTCTCATCTCGGGGGAGAACATTGGTTAGCAATATATATGAAACCTAGCAAGATATTTGTATTTGATCCTATGGGTTTCTATTATCCTGCTTTAATGGTTTCAAAACTGCAAACAATGGGTAAACCTATTGTCTATAATAAAAATATGTATCAAAAACCATGGACCTTAACATGTGGTCAACATTGTTTAGCATGGTTATTATCCAAGCGATTTAATGTGTAATAAATGTATTAATGTTTGTGTTATGTTTTATTATTATTGTCATGTTTTAACTAATAATATATATATATTTTTAAATATTATTATTATTATTATTATTATTATTATTATTAATATTATTATTAATATTATTATTATTAATATTATTATTATGTGTTTAATTAATTAATGTTAACAAAGCCAGTGCATGATAAGTGCATGATTTACAAAGACTCTGCATGATCATCACGTGATTTACAAAGACACTGCATGATAAGTGCATGATTAGTAACAAGGAACGCATACATACACACTCAAGACTGTATGTAATTTACAAAGAAATCACATACATACTTTTGTTTGTATGTGAATTACAAAGAAAAACACATACATACTTTTGTTAGTATGTGATTTACAAAGAAAACATACCTACACAATATAGGCTGCATGCGTAAAAATCTCTCAACTATATGTGTGTATTGCTTAAATGTGATTGGCTAAATCCTGAAAATATTATTCTCTTTATAAACATATGCAAATTCAAAATCTATCACAATTAATTCATAAGTTTTAATATGGCAGGACAAAATAATATTTTAAGAAGTCTTCTAACTTCATCCATTGGTAATTTTTATTTATTATTTATTACCATTAATCTTTTAGTAAATTTAGACTGGTTCGATGTAACCGAAAATGAGGATCTTTTGGATTTGGATGACTGTTTTGGTAAAATTTAATTTTTAGTTAAATGATTTTATTAATATTCTTTTAGATTGTAATAATAATAATGTTGAAAGAATTATTATTGAAGATACTCCCACTTCAATTAATGAAGATGTTTATGAGGTTATATCTATCGGTATGTTTAATATTTATTTATTTTCAAAATATAAAAAAAAAAAACATTTCAGATGATGATGATGATATGATTCCGGCAACTTACCCAATAATTATTTTGGATGATATAGTGGATGATGCCCCCACTTGTATTGATGGAGATAATATAGTGGATAATGCCCCCACTTGTTTTGATGTTGACGATTCATCTGATGATAATATTGATGCAGATTTATGTTAGTAATTTATTTATTTTTAAACTTTATTTAAATATATTAATTAATTATATTTTTAAAAATTTAACAAATTTAAATAATATTTTGAAAAATTATGAAAAGTATAAGATTTTGTGAAAAGTTGATTATTGAAGATTTTATGGAAATTATTTAATAGCGAAGAATTTATGAAGATTTTATGAAATCATGCAGAGTTGATTCTTAACTAATTCTAGGGAATGATTTGTGTAAATAATAAAAGGTTGTTTTTATTAAATTTTAGGTTAATATATATCTATTCTTTATTAATAATAAGAAAAAATAATAATAATAATCTACAGCAAGCATTGAAAACGGTATTCATTTTATATTATAATAATAATAATACTTATTTGATGTGATAATAATAATCTGCAGTGAGCATGCAGCTATATTTTGAAAAAATGATACTTATTTTATATAATAATAATATTTTATGTGATAATAATAATAATAATATTTATTTTATATGATAATAATAGTCTACAGTAAGCATGTAGCTATTCGTCCTATAATTTGATAATAATAATAATCTGCAGTGACATGTTATTCACCCTATAATTTGAAACATTTATTATTAACAGGTCTTTTTGTTATAAACTTGCATAATAATGAATGATTCGCGAATGTTGCAATATTTATGCAAAACAAGTGCAAAGCCATGTCTAATACATTTGACTATATAAGAATTATCATTTAATATTATACAAGTCTTTATGTTATAGAATTGTATAATAATGAAAGATAATTTTATGAAATATTGTAAAATAATTATATAAATATATATTATTTTTTTTTTTTTCAATACAAGTTATTTAATTTATTATTATTTTATCAGGTAAATTTTACCCAAAATATTGCATGATCTCAAAGAATCATGGTGAAATATGTCACGAAAAAATGAAACAATACTATGTCCATAGATTTAATTGCATTAGGTTTTTTATTTGCCCTGTATGCAAAACATCCCAGTCCATAAAATACAAAGCTTTTTATAACATTCACAAAGACCATTTAGATTCATTTAAAATAATTAAAAAGGAGCTGTTTCGTATCAGTAATAAAAATAATGTAAATATTATGAATATTATAAATAATATACGCCCAACAAAAATAACTAAAAATAAAAGACCTGCTGAACATAGGCCATCTAAAATACCAAATAAACTTATAAAAATCGAAGTCATTGAAATCAGTGATGACGAATCAAATAATAATGTAGATATTATAAATAATGTAGATATTGATATTATTACTAATGCAGATATTATAAATATTGCAGACATTGTAAATAATGTAGATATTATAAATAATGTAGATATTATAAATAATGTAGATATTGTTAATAATACTATTAATCAAGTTGGTGGTTCATTAGAACCTATAATACAAATTAATTTAAACGGCGCAATTAAAACAATTAAATTTAATACATCAGAGGCGCAACTGATAAAAATAATGTTAACTGAGAGAATCAGTTCTAAATTATTTGATGAGATTGGAAAGATGGGGGGTGATGTTAAAATTCAATTTGCTGTTTTAATACAGTTTGAAAAAGATGGGGAAATCCGCGATAATTATTTTTCCAACAACGCAGAAAAATTTTCAGATAGTTTTTTATCTGAAGGAGTTAATAAACTCAATGAAAAAATAGAAAAGTTCACCCATTTAGGCAGTGGATGGAGAGTAATCAATATTTTAGAAATAGATTTTATAATTACCAAATTTTCCCCAATTAATCGTTTATCAGGTCATCGATATATTCAGACTCCTTCTGCTATTGCATCTAAAAAAGCTATTATAAATGTTAAAAATACTGACGATAAATGCTTCCTTTATAGTATTCTGGCAATTCTTAAAAAAGATTTAATTTTAGAAAATCGGACTAGACCTGCAAAATATACCGAGTTTTTAAACGACTTAGTATATGACGAAATTACGGATTGTCCAATGAAATTAATAAATATACCCAAATTTGAAAAGAAAAATGACAGTTTAAATTTAGCAATAAACGTCCTTTCTTATACTCCAACTGTGATAATTGACGAGGTTCCTGATAGTTATGTCTTCCATCATCCTCATTTAAGTATAATTCATCGTTCAAAGGTCATTGGCGGAACACCTATTTATTTGCTTTTATTAGAGAAAAGTGATAGGAATCACTACACCGCGGTGAGTGATCTGAATAAATTAATGAATTGTCATCAGAATCCTGATTGTCCAGTTCAAATTAGATGTAAATGGTGCCCACACTGCCTAAATGGTTTCAGGCTGGATAATGCCTTTAATAAACATGTAGCTCTGTGCGCTAAAAATCAGACGGGTACAACCCTTTACACATTACCCGATAACAAAAATTTAAAATTTGAAAATTATTCTAAAACCATCACCCCTCCCTATGTGATTTATGCCGATTTTGAGTCGGTTTTACCACCTGATGTTAGACATCACCAAATTCATATGCCTAGTTCAGCAGGCCTTTTACTAATAAATAACTACACAAAATCACAACAATATTTTGAATTTTATGGACCTGACTGCATTTCTTTATTTCTTAAAAAAGTAGAGGAAATTGCTGTCACAATTGTCCTACCTTATTATGATGTTGAAGGGAAAAAGTTGATAAGCTTTATGTCTTTCGCTGAACAACGAGAATTTAAATCATGTAGAACTTGCTATCTTTGCAAGAAACCAATTGTAAATCCTGCTAAAGACCATTGTCACTTTACAGGTAAATATCTTGGTGCAGCGTGCCGAAAATGTAATTTTTCGCGTAGAATATATAAGTTGCTTCCGATAGTGTTTCATAATTTAAAAGGTTACGATCTGCATCATATTTTAAAACATGGTCTCAACGGTTTTCCTTCTTGGAATTTAGACATTATCCCTACCTCGACTGAAAAATTTATATTTTTAATTGTACATATAAAAAATCTGGCTGTTAGATTTATGGATAGTATGCAATTTGTAAATTGCTCTTTATCTATGGCTGTAAAAACACTTACTACACTACCTCTTACTACCTCTGCCTTTCCTGGTTCTATGATAGATTCTAAGGGTATATTTCCTTATGATTATGCCGCATCTTTTGATGTTCTTGAAACTACTTATGAATTGCCTCCTAAATGGGAGGGTGTGACAGATGATGAGTATGCGACTGCTGAATTGGTTTGGATGCAACAAAACTGTGGTAATTTGCGTGACTATATGATGCATTATTTAAAAGTTGATGTATTCCTACTCGCTGATTACTTTCAACAGTTTCGTGAAAAGGCCATTGCATACAATGGTCTTGAACCTTTAAATTTCTATGGTATTCCTGGAATGTCATGGGCGTCAGCGCTTATGACATTAGATGAACCCATAGAGCTTTTACAGGACATGGAAATGTTCAATTTTTACGAGGGAGGAATACGAGGAGGGTTAACGTTTGTTAACAAACACTATGTTGCTTCTTCAGAGGACACCGAATTGCTGTATATAGACATAAATAATTTGTACGGTTGGGCTCTTAGCCAATCTTTGCCGTATGCTGATTTTGTTTGGGTGTATGATGGTTTGGATGATGTATTGAATGAGTGTATGAATGTTGCGGATATTGAAATCCTTCCATATGGATATACTATGGAAGTTGATATTGATATCCCTGAAAATTTCCATGATTTTTTAAATGACTTTCCGATTGGACCGGAAAAGATGTGCCCACCAAATTCAAAGTTGAGAAGCTAATGCTCACGCATTATCCAAAGAAGAATCATGTTCTTCATTGGAGGCTTCTCAGGCTTTATCTTTCGCTTGGGGCTAAGGTTGTGAATGTACATAGATGTATAAAATTTACACAGAAACCTATTTTTAAAAATTATATAGATAAAAATACTGACTTGCGAGCAAATGCAGTCAGCGAGATATATAAAGATTTATTTAAATTATATAATAACAGCTTGTACGGTAAATCCGTTGAAAACCTTAAGAAGCCAATGAATTTGCGACTATGTAATTCATTTGAAAAGTTAATTACATATTCGTCAAAACCGTCATTCAGAAAAACCATCGAAGTTGATGAGAATCTGTTTGCCGCGCATCTTAATAAGGATTCAATATGTTTGGATAGGCCTAGTTACATCGGACAATCAGTACTAGATCTATCCAAACTACGGATGTATCAGTTGCAGTATATAGAGCTGCAAAAGTATAGAACTATTTATAATTGTGATATAAATTTAATTGCCGGTGATACGGACAGCTTCTTTTTAGAGATAAAAAATTTAAAATTAGATACTTTATTAAAAGCGATGATTTCGGATGACCTTTTAGATACATCTAATTATGACCCCTCTCATCCTTTATATTCAAGACGACTAGCATCCGTTATAGGAAAGTTTAAGGATGAGAGTAAGGGGGAGGGTATAGTGAGTGGGTTTTCTTGCGTCCTAAATGTTATAGTTTATTGGGAAATAAGTCGACTATGAGGGCTAAGGGAGTAAAATTAGCAGGTACAAATATAAATCATCAATCATATTTAGATTGTTACAATAATAACGAGATTATATCTGTACCTCAGACTAGAATAGGGTCCCGGAATCATCAGCTTTTTACTTTTAAAAATAGTAAAATAGCGCTAAACAACCACGATGATAAGAGGGCATGGGTTGATAAAAATGTTAGTTTTGCCTATGGACACTATAGAGGGCTTGATGCAATTAATAGTGGTCATAGTATTACAAGAACACAGCAATTTCAAGATATATTCAAAGAAATTCTGGCTCCTGATTGATCATCAATTTATCAGACGAACAATTATGTGAATATTATATATTTTTGTATATTTTGGATTTTGTATATTATAGAAAAAAAAAATAAAATTGTACGTTTACTTATTTTATTATGTTTTTGATTATTATTAGTTGCTTTTTTATATAAAGGGTTATAAAACATGTTCACAATAGTTAAATTTCGATTTTATCTGCATTATCAGTGTAGGATTGAATAAAATCTCGATATTTACCATACACATCCAGATTACATTTTATTTAGAAATAATATGCAACTAGATAATTTTATTATTGACTTATATATTTTTTAGTAGTAATAAATAATCATAGGTTTCTGTCAATAGCCTATCGATTATTAAAAATGTCTGATTCCATTTAATTCTGAATTCCGCTATCTTAATTTAGAAGATTAAAATAATAATAATATTAATAAATAAAAACTTGTAACAATAATAATAATAATAAAATATTATTAGTTAAAACATTACTTATAAAAATAAGCAATAGAATAAAAAAAAATATATTAATAATTAAAACACTACTTATATGCGCTGCCCGATATAGGAGGTATGTAGAATGGGCTTTGAATAAAGTTCTTCGATAATATAACTATAGTAGAATTATTTCTTTATAATAAAACTTTTTGTTGTATATGTATTGGTTTTTTATTATATATTAATAATAATAATAATAAAATCAGTGATAGTTAAAACATTACTTAAAAAAAAAAAGTAATAGAATAAAAAATTAAAAAATATTAATAATTAAAACACTACTTTTTTTTTATAAGTAGTAATTTTAAATTAAAAATTTTTTTTTTTTTAAATAATATGACCTTGAGAAATTTTGAATGACCTTGAGAAATTTTGAATGACCTTGAAAAATGTTGAATGACCTTGAGAAATTTTAAATGGCCTTGAGAAAATTTTAATGACCTTGAAAAATTTTGAATGACCTTGGGAAATTTTGTATGACCTTGAGAAATTTTGAATGACCTTGAGAAATTTTGAATGACCTTGAAAAATTTTGATGACTCATCCAATGACCTTGACAATAATAATAATAATAATAAATATATTAATTATAATAATAATAATAATAATAATAATAATAATAATAATAATAATAAAATAAAAATAATAATATTAATAATAATAATAATATTAAAAAAAAGTTTATAAGTAATAATATTAATAATAATAATAAAATATTGATAATAATAATAATAAAATAAATTCACAAAATATATACTACTTATATAAATAAGTAGTAAATTAAAATTTAAAAATGTTTAAAAATAATATGACCTTGAGAAATTTTGAATGACCTTGAGAAATTTTGAATGACCTTGAGAAATTTTGAATGGCCTTGAGAAAATTTGAATGACCTTGAGAAATTTTGTATGACCTTGAGAAATTTTGAATGACCTTGAAAAATTTTGATGACTCATCCAATGACCTTGACAATAATAATAATAAATATATTAATTATAATAATAATAATAATAATAATAATAATAAAATAAAAATAATAATATTAATAATAATAATAATATTAAAAAAAAGTTTATAAGTAATAATATTAATAATAATAATAAAATATTGATAATAATAATAATAAAATAAATTCACAAAATATATACTACTTATATAAATAAGTAGTAAATTAAAATTTAAAAATGTTTAAAAATAATATGACCTTGAGAAAATTTTTGATGAGTCATGTTCTTTGTTTGAATGACCTTGAAAAATTTTGAATGACCTTGAGAAATTTTGTATGACCTTGAGAAATTTTGAATGACCTTGAGAAATTTTGAATGACCTTGAAAAATTTTGATGACTCATCCAATGACCTTGACAATAATAATAATAATAATATATTAATTATAATAATAATAATAATAATAATAATAATAATAATAATAAAATAAAAATAATAATATTAATAATAATAATAATATTAAAAAAAAGTTTATAAGTAATAATATTAATAATAATAATAATAATAGCAATAATAATAAAAATAAAAATAATAATAATAATAATAATAATAATAAAATATTGATAATAATAATAATAAAATAAATTCACAAAATATATACTACTTATATAAATAAGTAGTAAATTAAAATTTAAAAATGTTTTGATGACCTTGAGAAATTTTGAATGACCTTGAGAAATTTTGAATGGCCATGAAAATTTTTGAATGACCTTGAGAAATTTTGAATGACCTTGAGAAAATTTTTGATGAGTCATGTTCTTTGTTTGAATGACCTTGGGAAATTTTAAATGACCTTGAAAGTGTTTGATGAGTCATCCAATGACCTTGAATGAGTCATGGTCTTTGTTTGAATGACCCTGAATGAGTCATTGTCTTTGTCTTAAAAATTTTTTGTACTTTTAGACTTAGAAAAAAAATTTTTTTTTTACCCCCCCGGGGGGGTTGATCCAGCGGTGACATGATCTAGCGGTGACACATCCCACTACTTACGTCATCTCCTCCTTTTTCATCATCGCATTCCACTCCTTGCCAAATTCGGCTATTTCTAGTCTCATGAATAGAATCTCATATATTCTTTCGGTTGTTACCCCCTCATCGACATTGATCAATTTTATCAATATGCATAGTTCGTCAGAGTAAAGGTTTGAAATCGTTACTATGTCTTCTCTAACTCGTTTCATTAACTTTTGTTTGTTTATCAACTTTTCTAAATTATCGTTTTCTATATCCAAAATGCTCCTCAACTTCTTGATTATTTGTTTAGCTGGTTCCATCTATTTATAAAACATTAATTAATTTAGTTATTATACTACTTTATAATCGTTTATTCTAATTTATCCTATTATCATTTATTTATTCCCGTTAGTTTTGTTGGTTTTCCCCCCGTTTAAGTCTCGTTTATTCTCATTATTTATTTCTACTCACTCTACTTACCCTGTTTTTTTTATCCCAACTTTTACTCTTTAATTGCGTGTTTTTTATTCTGAGTTGCGTTATCGTTTGTTCCTTACTTCTCTGATTACTTATTTCCTCCATCCTGTTGTCGATCTTATTGGGGTGTCATAACTGTAAAAAAAAATCAAATTTTTATTTATAAAAGTCCGGTTGCCACACAGGGCATAAGGTGAGATTGATTTCTCTGTCCTTCACTAGTTTAGTTTAAAACACGTTATCACACAAATAAGGTGAGAAAAGTATTCTCAGTCCTTAGAACGACTCAGCGGATCATTATTGGGCAGCGGCAGTCATCATTCGGCATTATCATCAGATCATATCGGCATTGGTTAACGGCATCATTATTCAGGACATATTATCAAGAAACACGGAAGTATCAGCACTTAGGAAATTCATCAGGTGTTGGTAGATCACATCATTATTGGGCAGTCATCAGTATTCAGGGTATCATCGGCATCAGCATTCGGTATTCGGAATAAGTATTCGGCAGATATCATTGGGATTAAGTCAGTAATAAACATCATCAATTTTGGCATATATCATCTGTTTGTAGGTAGATCATCGGAGTTCATCGTAATTCATCAGTATTCAGGTCACATCATAGTATATCAACATTAGGCATTGTCATAATGATATCGGAGCATTCGGCATCAGTATTGGACATCAGTAATTCTGTTGTTTGTTTGTAGTATTCAGCATTGGTAAGTATCATCGAAAGTTTTGTATTTGGGCATCAAGCAGATTCTGGTCAGGCATCAGGATAAGCAGCATTCAGGAGTCAATCACTATCTTCTTCTTCATATTTTAAGCCTTTTATGTATGCTAGATAGTCTGGATCACCATGGTATGGATCGTATTCGTCAAATGGGAAGTCTTCATCTGTATACTCACTATCATCGCTATTATCACAACAGTTACATGAGGAATCATCTGAAGTACTAATATGGCGTGGTCGTTTAGATGCAGGTTGTTCAATAGTTGTATTGACACAGCTATCATTTTTGGACGTATTTGGGCTTGGTTTTGGTAATTCTATAAGGTTTTCAGGTTTGAGTTCAGGTTTGTCAATGGTATTGGCATAGTATTGTGGTGAGGATTCATCATAGTATTCAGTATATTCACCATCACTGTCGTCAGATTGGAACGGCGAGTCATCTGTAAAATAGCTAAGCATTTGCATATATCCGTAGTCGCGTACTAGGGGGTATTTTCTAAAGTTATTTGGTTGATCATTAGGTATTAAGTCATCTACGAAGTGTGTGCAAGTAAAGCTGAGAGCTGCGTTTTTGTGTGCTATCATAAGGTTGTTATTGGTAGGCAGATATTTTGTGTTGTTTTTTGTATTTATATGATTGTTTGTAATTTTGTAGTGTGTAGGGACAAAGCTATTATCGATGCATGTATGTGTTTTGATAAGATTGGATTTTTTGCAGGTAGTCATTGAATCGTTATTAACAAGTTTTTCAGAATTGGGTTCATATTCGTATGGTGAACAATCAAGGTAGGTATGTAGGTTAGTAGGGTCAGTTTCATGTAGTGAGTTGGAAGTATTGGTATTATCAGACATGTTTGTAAGATCAATTTCAGATGATTTGGATGAAGAGTTGAAGAGGTTATCAAAGTGGTTACATGGTTTTTTGTTGATATCGTTTTTAGGAGTTGAACATGTGTTAGGGTATAGAGTCATCGGAAAGTGAGTTGTCAGGAAGGGTTTCAGTGTAAGGTGTGCAAGAAGTATAAGTAATACATGATTTAGTGAGGCTTATGTAAGAGGTTTGTGTGTAAGAAATAATAGTAGTTGTCTCACAATATTTACGATATTCAGCTTCTTCTACATCAGAGTCCAGGTCACCATCAGATGAATCAAATAAGTAAAAAAAGAGGTCTAAAGCATGAGTTGGTATCAACGTAATATTCATCATCTTCATCATCATAGACTATTTCATGGTAGATGAAATTGTGGTCTAGTTCATATATCTTTGGTTTATATGGCGTAACGTCATTAATGGTTGTATACGATCTAGTTAGTTTTATGTTTGATGTAGGTTTATTAGTTATGGAGTGAGAGGAAAAAGGCATCTTTCGAATTATTATAGAGATCAAGCGTATCAACAACATTATAGTCATCATAGTCATCATTTTGGTTGGTAGCATTTGGGGGTTCATGGTTATAAAAAATTTCAGTTTGGAAGATGTCAGTGGTAGATGTATTATTAGTAGCTTTAATATCAATGGGGTCAGTGAGTCGGCCTCAGGCTGATAGCGCCACCTCCAGGCCGCGAATCTGAGTTTTCAGGGCCTGCACCAGTCCTTTTTCTTCGGCCCATCGGCGTTTGGCGGCCGTTACAGTCTTCACTCTGGTTGGTTCTATCCAGGTTGATTTATCTGTTGAATTTCTCTAGTGAGTTGTAGTAATTGTCAACGTCCAATTTTCTTTCTCGTGACGTGGCAATTCCCTGCCTCGATTGATTATTTAGTGGGTCGTTCCTTATAATGTCCACAATTTTATTTGCAAATATCATTGATTCGAATTTCTGATCGATTGGTGCCACGTCATCTATTTAATTTGGAGTTACTATGGTCATCTCTAGGTCGTTTCATGACGGTTTTCACTTGGACTTATGTTTTTGTTTCAATGTCAAGATCTGGCGTTAGGTGAATTTTCCTATAATTTAGGTAAATGAATTTTTAATTATAGATTCGGATTGAATTGGGGATGAATTGAAATTTACTTATGGTTCTGGTGGATTATGGATTTCAGCTACTTCAAGGGATTCGAAACTCGATTATTCTTACTGATTTGTCGTTGATCATTTTCAAGGATGTATTACCGCGTTATGAGTTTTATTATGATTGATATGTTGTGCAATTCGAATATTTTATTGATCTTATTTAATTACTATTTTGGGTCGGTTGGAGTGGGTTTTTTCTGGATAATCGTTTACTAATTATCTGGGTCGGGGATTTTTATTATGAGTTGAAAACCTAAAACCAGTTTGTATGTCTCTAGGAATTCTTATGTATACCTCAATTCACGGTGGTGGCAATCTTTTGTTAATTGTTTATACTCTTTTTAATGATTATGTCCGTTTCGGTTGATTCGGGGGGATTTTGCAGTAAAGGTTTACTTACCATGATTTTGTTTATTGCAAATTTTTTTTGCGGTTAAATTTTTTGGGGTTGTATTATTATTTGTGATCAAATTAATCTATGCCATTCGCGTCGATATTCGTAGTATCGGTCCTTCGTCGTCATTTAAACATTTTTATCTAAGGTTTTCGAGTTACTCTAATTCGTTATTTTGGATATAGTCAATTTCTCGGGCTTTCCCGTATTACCTCGTTTCGTTAGTTTAATTTAGGATTTAGTTAGAGTAGTTTAGTAATGACATAGTAATTATTTCCGAATTCTTTCCTCACTCCCTTCCCTTCTACTTGACCTTAGGATAGTTGTGTCAATTTTATGATTTTAAGAGTGCCCACCGAGCTTCTCAATGCTTATGATTTTTAGCCGTTATGTGCAATGATTTTAGTTTAGTCGAGATTACAGGAAATGAGTGGTGGAGGAGCAGCCAAAAGACTACTTCCCCTCCTCCCAATTTACCCTATAATTGATAGTATTGACGTTTAGGCCCTGCGGTATTCACACCGGAACCTTCAAGGTGTTGGGCCAGAACACAAACGGCCTTGAGAATTGTTTAAATGAATCGGTAATACACACGCAAATACAACATGCAGATTTAAAATCAGACCCATAAAACACCAACTAACCATGCTAAAATATGAGAAAGAAAACAATTAAATATAAAATCAAGAAACACAAAAATAAATTAAAATAATAACAAAGTGCAACAAGATCCGCACGAAATGAACATAAAAATAACACGACAACATAAAATTTGACCGAAATTTGACCGAAATTTGACAATTTACTAAAAAAGGGAAAAATTCATAAAAATGGAACAAAAATCAAATAATTTGAATTGGAAACAATTCAATTAAAAAATTAAAAGTAAAATTGTCAAATTAAACTACAAAAATAATAAAATGAAGATTAGAATATACTAGAAAATCACAAGGTCAAATTTTGTTTTACTAAATCAAATTTAACACGCAAGGTTAGGGTCGAACAATAGGTATATATATCGATTCATTTTCACATAATTTTAATCAGTTTTTAATCTGAAAAATCAGTTTTTCTGGAAGCAGTCTTAAGAAACTCAGTATCAATATTTTCAATGTGAGTGAAGAAGTGTTTAGAAAACCTCCTCCGCGTCTCACCCGGACAACCTCATGTGAGCTCTGCTTGAGGTGTCGGTGTGGGGAAAGGTTTGAATGTTATGCCAGTTATGATGTTTATGCCATTTATGACGTTTATACCGATTATGATGTTATGCTAATCATATTTCAACAAAAAATGTTTAATAAGTTTTTACTCATGTCGAAATTTTTCCGGCCCACAGCCGTTACAACACCAAAAGTCATTAAAATATTATATACTCTATCAAATTGTGTAAGTGCGGTGTAAGCCCGCCAATAATTCGTGGCCGTGAAGGCTACGGCTTGAGAACGCAGTAGCTGAAACGTAAAATCATTCTTTCCGTGAAGGGAAACTGAGATGATGGGGGAATAGTCTTTTGGCTATTCCATCATCACTCGCTTCCCATAAATTCGACCTAAAATTATCACGATAAACGTCTAAAAATCAAAACACTGAGTACTCCAGTGGACACTCATAAACTCTTAATATCGATACAATTTTGTCTTAATGTCAATTACAGGGAGGTGACGGGGAATTTAATGATATCGTTGGTATTTTTTCTAAACTTTTTAAATTGTCGTGACGTCTAATATCAAAATTATTAACCCTGACTTACGAGGTGTTACGAATTTCTAAATTACATTAACTTATGGTGATTCATAAAGATTGCGAGACAAAAGCTTCAAACGAAACGTGATAGAGCCTGTTGCAATGACCCTAGTCGTAGATTAACCAAACCTCCTGACAGAAAATGCCAACAGAAATTGCAAAAATTCGGTTCAACAAAAAATTTAAGAAAAATCGCTGATACTTCCCTTATAAATAAATTTTTGAAAAATCATTAATATCAGGTTGCCAGATTACATTGAATTAAAACGCACGAACTTTTGACCATCTAAACTTAGTCCCAGTTCTTAGACCAATAAAATGAATGAAATTTTCATAGCAATCGAGATCCGAAAATAAACCGACAGACCCGTAAATACGTCGCCCTCGCAACCTTATAGTACCTGCAACTGCTAATACTTGAATACATAAGCCCAACATTAATATATCGTGAAAAAAGAGAATCAAAATCTTTCCTATGAGAATTTCTGGTATACTGCCCTGATCGTGTCAAAATTAACCCAGCGAATTAAAGTGGCCCATCGACTTCTCACAAAAACCAAACCGAACCCCAAATTGTATCACTAAAACTTCAATAACTTACAGTGCATCTGGATACGACAAATCATCAATAAGGAAGTTAAGAAAGTTTTATTTAAAAACAATTGAAACTCCTCATCATAGTGATAAGTATATCAGGATCTTTGTTCAGGATGGATCGATGAAGGCCATACTGAACGGGGAGAGGAGACAGAGGCACCGTCGGAACGAACATAAATAAATTTTGATCTCAAAAAATTAAAATTTCATTTAAGATCACGGGTAAAAGATAAATAACTCGACCTGAATCGACATATGCTTCCCCACAGGATTTCCAAACGACTTGGTAAATGCGATCTGGAGGAAATAAGGATCACTTATTCGACTGGGATGAATGAATGTTCGTATAGAAACTCCATAAAAACTCCACTGATGAATTGACAAACAAAAGCCAAAAATCAGTCATAAGATATATAAAGAATGAATTGACATTCACTGAAATGTTAATCAATAGTTATGAAATTACAGTTAGCCTGCACACACTACAAGTGCATGTAGACGCGACATTCGATATCAATGAGTGTGCAGTCAATTTTCCTACCCCAATGTGTGCACGACCATACATTATATAAGGGACATGTTCACTCATCACAACAGTTGATTTCTTGAATATGAATGATAATCTGCCACCACAAAAGATGCCCAATGGAATTAGGGACTCTCGACGACGAGATGGGTTGAGTAGAGAAGAGGAACCACGCCGACAAGATTCATGCCGCAAAGAACCACGAAACCCGACGACAAGTTCTACAGCCGCAGAGGGCCTATGCGCGAAAGTAATTATTACAAGCATTTGGCATTAATTTAATCAACTCTGTCTTGAGTCATAATCCCATAAAAGGATACAAGAAATCGCACCCGACCCCTGACGATGACCTAGCCCCAACTGACAACGAACACAGAGATGCGTAATAATAGTGAAACAAAAATTATATGCTAAAATATTAGAAATTTCATGGCATCGTCAAAACCAATTGTAAAGATATCCATTTTTCCAAATTTCTAGCATGTCCGTAATCCACTCCGGAAATAATTTTCATAACACTGTCGATTAAGCCTACAAGGAGATAAAAGTAATAACGATTTTTCCCCCACGAATGATTAACTGGTTCGTAAGGCGATGAGAATCGGCAATTGTTTTGTTTCAAATATATCATTTATTGCGACGAAAATAGCTTAAATTTGGTTTAATATAGCTTCCAAATCGTGGTAATGGTAAAGGTTTAAAATTCATTATATTAATATTTTATTCCACGACACGAGTTTAATATTCATTTTTCATTAGTATTTTGTATCTCATGATAAGAGTTTCATCTTCATTCTTATTAGTATTTTCTATTTCATGATGAAAGTTTATAATTCATTTTTTCCATTCCATGATGAAAGGTATTAAATCATTTTATAAATATATTTATTTCATGGCAAAACTTTATAATTCATTTTATTAGTATATTTATTTTTATTAGTATATTTATACCAGGATAAGGGTTTATGATTAATTTAGTTGCACGTTTATTTCACGCTCAAGTCTTATAATTCATTTGAATAGCATATTTAATTCACGATAAAAGTTTATAAATCAATATTTTATTTTTGCATGATAAAAATTTATAATTCATCTCGTTAGTATATTTAGTTCACGACAGAAACTCATAAGAATTCATTTTATTAGTATATCTAATTCGTGTTAAAAAGTTTTACCACTCTATTTACCAGCTTGTTCAATTCATTTCGTTGACACAAATTTATAGATCGTTTTCTAACCCATTCAACTTACTAGAAGGACGAAGTTTATAAGTCATTTCAGCTACGTGTTCATTGGGACGAGCAATTGTGGAAAATTACTTAATTGATTATAATGAGAGTAGTTTGTTAGAATTTGCTTCATTGTATGGATAAGGGTTCAGAAGTACAGTCCCAGAATGTCGAACTTCTTGTGATAACTATTTTCGCGTTGATGGCTAATTTTATAATAATAAATACTTATGCGTGTTATCTTAGAACATTTATTCACCACGATGATTTTACTTCATGATGATTATTTCTAGTAGATATCACATATACTACAATGATAAAGGTTTATAAGAATTCTTTCGGTGAACACATAACCCATTAAGATGATTATCTTCGTTTAACATTCCACTCAGTAAAGTAATAGTAATCCGCGATTATTTTGATTAAAGGTAGTAGTGCGGAGCCAGATGGAACGAGTTGAGAATTATCAGCATGTCACGTGACCTCTAAGACGCAACCGAAACATAAAAATGACCCTATGATAACTAAGAGGATCACGAGATGTAAATCTAATTGAATGTAACCCGTCGTTGAGATCCAACCAATTAGTATGAGCAATATAAATTCACTACCCACGTCCTTACCACTAACCAAGACCGGGTCAGCAAAATTTTCATACCTGAGCGCGACAAACCATTATCAGTAGGACACAGCCCCATCGGCTTCAGGGCTAGAGACGGGATAAACCAGTTATATTAATAAATGTCTCATTTTTTTAGAAAATTCTTGGATCGACGCGTCCCGGGTCACATTACGCTTTCCGGCACATTCGGCGGTTCGGTGTCGACAAGCAATGTGGGACGCGGGATTCTCGATTTCACCGGTCCAAGAATCCCGGATGGGAAACCGATCTAATACAGATGACGTAGATCTCCCATTCGTCGCAATCAAGTGAGAACCCGGCCGTAATCCGGCCCGGGAAATCAGAGGACAGGCGGAGTATTTACTCGATAGGTTGGAGGAGCACCAGAGACAGACGGATAGCCAGATCGACAAGGCAAGGCGGCACTTGGAGGAGATAAATAGGGACATCGCAGCCGGATTAATCCCGAGTACGGACGGGTACGCCTCGCCGTACAACACTCGTTCAACCTGGATGATCCCAGGTTGAATAGGAATTCTTCCGCCATGAATGTAGTAGTTCCGCGCGAGACTCTAATCAGAGGATGGGGAGAAGCGAACGAACCAGAAACGAACACCGCGATCATCCGTACGCCCGCGAACGCCCAAGTCGACGAGATAATTCTAAACGTTTTGAATGCTTAAATAGACGAATGTAATGGAATAAAAATTTTAAAGGTCTTAATTTTCCCTTTTTCTTATCAATAACCCTAAAGTGCATATCTAAGGAGGTAGAGCGCCTACCGTCTGTAGATTTTAACATGAGTACATCTTATATAGTGATAAGAGGATATAAATTTAACGAATGATTATCATTACAGATATGCATCTGCCTCTCGGTTTACGAGATAAATTAGACAAGGCCCGTGTTGCCAACCGAGAATTACATCGACAACTCACACAAATGAATAGTGAGATACAACGGATCAAGACGACCTGGATCGAACCGAAAAAGACGAAACTAATCTACCAAAAGATGACGGCAGCACAACGAGGGTAGGCTGAGGAGAAACAGCTCACCCAGTCACAAAAGATTCAGATACGCAACCTCGAGGTAGCGTTATCGGCGTACCAGGAGGGCAACGTGGTAACCTATTCTCTCGTGTTTGCACCCGCGCAGCTGGCTTATCAAGAGGCCACAACTGCCACCAAAATCGCTACCAAACCACCCCGCCATCGGCCAGGAAGATCCGAGCGTGCCAAGCGTCGTACCGCTCAGCTGATGTAAAGAATAACGCCCATCATGCTGTCATTTAATAAAAATTTGAATAGATTAACATCGTTTGTTTGACTAATTGAATAGATTCACATCGTTTGCTTGACCAGTATTAATGAGAACAGTTTCATTATAAAAACAATTTAGAAACCCTAATACGGCGAAGAATAAGTGAGATGGTAAGACTATTTGACGATAAGGGACCAGGAGAGAAAAGCGCACGCAGACCTTCTAACGGTAGTGCGTTGAACTCAGTTTGAGGTCGGGCCAGAGCAGTTCCTAGATGGCGCTCACCTTTGGCAATCTCAAAAACCAATGGTATCATTCCCAACGTTGCTTAGCGACGAGTAACCATTGGGGGTAAGAGAAATATTTTCATCTGGTGTCGAGGTTATCCGGACTATAAACCCCACAAAGTGCACAGGCTATTGGCGGATAAACCGCACTTACACAGCGTGAATTGTTGTGTAGATTTTACTTTCTAGTGGTGCGTGAGTGACTGTGGGCCGGAAAAATTTCGACAGAATTCACTTTCATTTAAACTCTATTTCAAAATATAATTGGTATAACATAATTGACAAAATTCAGTCCAACTTCATTATAAAACCTTTCCCCACGCCGATACCCAAACAAGGCTCACACGAGGTTGTTTGTGCGCGACGTGGAGAAATTATCGGTCATTCTCTCACTTACATCAAATTTGAAAATGAGTATTGCTTGAAAATTCGTAAGGTAAAACGAGAGTTCAAGTTTTATAGTTCAAACTGATTCGAGCTTTTTAAAACTCATTCAGTTTTGTTGGGCAAAAACTGAAAAGCCCATTTTTTGTTTAACCAGCACGATAACGCCTGTGTGGTTTTGAGCAGAAAATTTAAAATTAGATAAAAATGGAAATTTAAAGAAAAATAAAATAAATAAAAATTTAATAAAAATTTTGAGATATAAAAATGTAAACATTTAAATTTAAATCGAAAAGAATAAAATTTTTTATAAATTTGGAATATTCTAGAAATTCCTTGTTTTACTGCATCAAAACACACACACAAACAATCATGATATATAAGGCGGTGCTGGTTGAGCAAAAGTCAGTCATTTTTACAGACAGTCATTGTTACCAGTCATTTTTACCTTTTTTAACTCTCTCAAAAAATTTATTTTATTGAAAAATTAATTTTTGTATTTTATTATGATTATTCTTAATATGAATTAGTTATTGAATTTTTGTTATTATTATTTTTATTCATTAAGCTTTAAAGAAATATTTTTTTTTGATCGATGGATTTGACTTAATTCAGTTATGGTTGAACCTCCATCATGAAAGAATTTAATCTTAAAGCACATTAATCGAATTATGACCTACAAAAGTATAGTATACCTGCATTCAAGGAAGTAAAATTAAATTGTTTTCTTTTCGGTACCCCGGATCGAACCGGTTGTTAGTGGGGGAAGCCGCGGCGAAGGCAGTAGCCAGGTCCGTCCAATATTCTCCCCTTTCTAAATCCTATCGCCCAACCCTCGAAAGAGCAGAGTTGAGGTCCTGGGAAAGGGTAAATATAAAGTTTCATAGTACAATGAAAGAAAAACATATAGACCAACATCTAGAAGAATTAGATAGATTATTTTTGTTAATTGGCAAATTATATTCCGTTACGAAAAGTTATTATATAATTCACATACATTATGATTCGAGACTAACCACGATAGAAAGTGTAATCGGCCACATATCAGATTTTTCTTTGTGACAATCATCATTCGAATCTAATTTACGTTCTAAACCTGAAAGCTAAAACCCATTTCGAATATAACTCCAACCATTTCACGTTATCCCATTACTTATATTTCACTATTTCGTTAGGGAGAATTTTCGGTCAGTTCATAAAACCAAATCCACTACCCTATAACTCACAAGACCACTACTGACGTGACTATTATGCATTTAAATTTATTATTATTACGGAAAATTTCATTATTATTGTTATTTATTTTTATTGTTAACATTATTATTTTTATGATATTGTTGTTGTGATCTATATTAATATCTTCAAATTGCGATTATCATTAATTTTATTATTATTATTATTATTAATGTTTTAAGCTTCGTATTTTTATTATTTTGATTATTATTGCTAAAATTTTCATTATTTTCATCCTAGTATTACTATTGATTCCATCTACCATTATTATTATTGTTACTAAATAATTATTATTATTATTATTATTATTATTATTATTATTATTATAAATATTATTAGTATACTACTATTTTTACCGTAATATCTATATAGCACCATTAATATTACCTTTATCGTGATTCCGATGTTATTAATATCAATGTTATTATTATTACTATTATTTTATTATTATTATTATTAATAAAATTATTATTATTATTTTCATACTAATATTATGATTATTATTATATTATTATTATTTATATTACTATTATTATTATTATTACTAAAATATTATTATTATTAGTATTGGATTTACTATTACATCACTGACTATATAGTACTATTATTCCTAATACCCCGCTAATACTCCTACTATGGTTTGACATCATTATTGTTATCCTTTTGTTATTCGTACCGCCAACATCATTATAAATAAAAAATTCCTTTTTGATTATTATTATGATTATTATCAATTATATATTATTATTATTACTATCATTAATAGTGTTGCCAGTAACCGTGGATGGATTAATACGATTACAGTTAATAGTATATTATTATTGGTGTATGATTATTAATACCAGGATTTCTACTGCATTGTTGTTATTATGACTATCATCCTTTATAGATTGACATTACCATTACTATCATTATTATCACTAATTTGCTATCATTACTAGTATTATTATCATTCTAACTATTTCGGACACTAGGATATTATTGATATTATTGTTAAGCTATTAGGATTATTATTATTATTAATATTTTATCATTATTACTACTACTATAATAAGTTACTCAGGAATGAATACTATTGTTACAAAATTTATTATTAATATTAATATTATTACAATTGTCATTATTAATAATTATCGTAATGGTAAAAGTAAAAAGTAAACGCATTAAATTTTATTATAATAAAATGACATAAAAAATCTTGTCACCTGTACAAAAGAATAGAATTGTCATTAAATAATTTCCAAATTTCGGGATTTTCTTAGCAGGTTGTTTCTGAGTGTCCTGTAATTTAAGGATCAATGAAATAATTAATAAATGAAAGATCATACTTGGTAGCAGACGTTGATCCTAGAAATTGCCTCTTGAGAGGATCTGGCTGATCCGGAGAGCCTAAAATACCTAAAAATATTAGTTAAAAAATACAAAAATTATAACCTAGAAAATTACCAATTGTTTGACCCGTTTCTATGACAACGAGCGAAAAGCAAAAGATAACATACTTAAGTATAAGAAAACAAAAATAAAATAAAATAAGATATTTTATATTGCTATAAAATTTTTTAATTTCCATTTTACTATAAAAATTTTGTAAATCATCTTATGGTAATTTAAATTATAAATTTTTATATTTGGATTTAGTAAATTTAAATTTTGTGAATAAAATTAGCTTCTTAAATGGAAAATTGGAAAATGTTTTTTGTGAAAAATATAAATTTCGTATTATTATTATAACATTAATAATGTAGTTACCATGCGTCTACCCCTGGTTATCACAGGCATTGTCCATGTTGTTGTTAATATTTGTTATAATTAGGTGATTATGAGTACGGTGGTAGATGCCGTATAAAGGGAACATACCCATTCCTTCCCCAATCTAGATGGCATAATACTTACCCTAGAGATATTGTTTAAAATATAAAATTATATTAACACTCATTATGTGTAAATTAGATTTAATAAAAATGAAACTAAAAAGAAATTTTGTTCAGTGGACCCACACAGGAAGATATTGGAACAATTTCGCAAAGACATAGCAGGATATCATCAAACAGCAATAGTTCAAACCCAGAGGGCGGAGGCCATGGTGCGGAAGTGCCGCTACGTGGAGCAAACGTTGCTTCGCCCCGAGGCAGCAAATAAGTTAAGAGTCGAAATGGATACCTTGAAGGCACAGTTAAATCAGAAGAATGAAGCCATGCGGCTGGCCGAGCAGAAGGCCCAGGAGCTTGAGAAACAGTTGGCCGAGTGGAAACTTAGAGACGACATCTGTACAGGCCTCATGCAGAGTGGAGTCCTGCTGTCGGCAGAAAAACAGGCTATAGTACTGCGGAATGTCACTGGAAAAGATGACGGCATAAGAACTATGACACCAGGTCCCTCCCGTCCATCAGGGGATTTACCTAAAAGGAACCGCAGGAAAAACCGGCCAAGTAAAATGGAAAGGGAGCGACAGTTTAAGTTAAAACGTGCTCGCCTGTTGGGTCATATTTTGGACGCCAATGGATTTTAACTCATTAGTTTGGAAATGTTGAACACCTCTAACTCTGTGATCACGTATTTAATTTGACTATAATTTATAAATGTTAATTGTTTATTAATCTTAAATATAATCTGTTAATGTTAACTTTAATGTTGAAGTTGCTATGGATGTTTGGATGGGAGTTGAGGTTGTTGAATATGGGGAAACTGAGTGATCAAATGATTGAGTAAATTATGAAGTAAATAGATAGATAGGTGAGAAAGGGACGATCAAGTAGAGCATGAAGTCTTCTATGACAGCTCATGGACCCGAGGGGGGTTAGGGCATTAGCAGTTCTTGAGAAGGAGCTCACCTTTTGCTAACTTTCCACCCACTAGTTCACAGTACAAACGTCAATTTTTGACGGGTGACTAGCGGTTCAATTCTTGTGCAGGCGCTGGGTGGGGATAGTAACCCTTAGGCAGTTCGAACTATTTTAAGGACCCATCAGTGCCCAGCAGGTTGTTAAAACTGATTAAAATTCTGTGAAAATGAATTGGTATATATACCTATTGTACGACCTTAACCTTGCGTGTGTTGGGCAAAATCTGATGAAGCCCATTTTTTGTTTAACCAGCACGATAACGCCTGTGTGTTTTTGAGCAGAAAACTTAAATTTAGATAAAAATGGAAAATTTTAAGAAAAATAAAATAAATAAAAATTTCGATACATAAAAATGTAAAAATTTAAATTTAAATCGAAAAGAATAAAATTTTTTATAATTTTGGAATATTCTAGAAATTCCTTGTTTTAATGCATCAAAACACACACACGAACAATCATGATATATAAGGCGATGCTGGTTGAGCAAAAAACACTCTTTCTTTACTCTCTTAATTTATTTGTTTGAAAATTTACTACGGAAGCAAAGAAATTATTATTTACATTTTAATGTTTTTATTTTGTTATGAAGACGAGTTTAGTTATTAATAATTTTTAATTTTTTTTATTATCTATTCAGTTTATAGACAATAAAGCTTTAATGAAATTTTTTTTCTGATGATCAATGATTTTCGACCCAGATCTTTTATAATCGAACCTTCATCATAGAGATTTAACTTTAAATCATTTTAACCAATTTTTGTCCTCTGAAGATATACCATAGATCACATGCACGCAAGGAAGAAAAATAAAAAATTGTTTTTTCGGTACCCCGGATCGAACCGGTTGTTAGTGGGGGAAGGCAGTAGCCGGGCCCGTTCAGTATTCTTCCCTTCCTAAATCCTATCGCCCAACCCTCGAAAGAGTAGTGTTGAGGTCCTGGGAAAGGTCAAATATAAAATTGAAAATTACAATAAAAAGAAAAATACGTAGACTAGTATCTAGTAGAATTAGCGAAAATTTTTTCGACAAAACATATTTCCATACAAAAAGTCATTATCTAACCTATAAAAATTACACTACGAGACTAATCACAAAAACTTCGGAAAATTTGACATATTAACCATAAAAAATTTATGTGTGACAAAAAGGATCGACTACACATTAAATTAGCTGTATATCGGATTTTTTACAATACCATTGTTGGGCCAGAACACAAATAACCTTGAGAATTGTTTAAATGCATCAGTAATACAGCACGAAAACCCAGCACCAAGATAACTTAAAATATAACATACAACACCAACTAAACATCTTAAAATCTGAGAGAATATAAATAAATATAAAATCAAAAAACATAAAAGTAAAATAAAATAAATACAAAACGTATGAAGAACCGCACGAAATTTACATAAAAAATAACATAATAACAAGAAATGACCATTTATATAAAAGTAAAAATTAATGAATTAAATGAATAAAATTAAAATATTTTTGGCTGAATAAATTTAATTAAAAAATGTTAAAAATAAATTACCAATTTAAATTAAGAAATTGATAAAAATTTAATTTAGATAACACAAATAATTTTGTTTAATCGCAATAAAATAAACACGCAAGGTTAAGGTCAAATTATAGGTATATATACTGATGTGTTTTCATTATTTTCAATTACTTTTGCAGTATTGATTTCAACTAAAATTAAGTTGCACACTTTTTTATAGTCTTGCTTTGCAGTGTTATTTTCAACTACTTTGCAGCAATATTTTCAGATCATTAATCTGCAGTTATGTTATTTGGTTTGTGTGCATCGATGCACAATTTAAAATTGTAGGTGTTTATCGATCAATTTGATTAAATGGCTAAGCGATTTAACAGTGTTTATATGAATGCCAAATATACAGTTATATGTGTCGAGACTTTCGCCTAATTCATCTGGTAAATTTTTTTTATTATTTCCTTTTTCGGCCACAGCCAAAACAAATTGCAAGTTATTAAACTTATACATAAATATCGAACTGTATAAGTGCGGTGTAAGTCCGCCAATAGTTCGTGCCCCTGAAGGTTCCGGCGTGGGTAACGCAGGAACCCGAACGTCAAATCATTGAATTCAATAGCGAAAGAGAGTAACTTGAGAGCGGGTCTTTTGGCTCAACTTTCTTGTACTTAATTTCGATAAAATCGACATAAATATTTTAACAACATTCGGCTCAAAATATCAAACACCGAGTAGTCCAGTCGGCACTCATTAAATATAATATGAACACAAATAGATCTTAAGGACAAAGAGAGGTAAAGGGTAGCGGGGAAAATAGCGAAATCGTTGCAACAGTTAAAATGAATAGCCATCGAAAAAAGATTAATCCGAACGACCAAAATCATGAAAAATAATGTTTTTGAATAATATATAAGAATTAAATAAATTATGTTGAATTGAAACGGAAAATATGGGCAGAACGCTGCGCAAATTTTCGGAAATAGTTAAAACATTTATCATAAAAACTGTAAAATAAGGGCGGAACGCTGCTCAAATTTCCTGAATTGATTAAATACTTACAGAAAATGGTAAAACAAAAGTGAAATCTTGTTCGATTGGTAGTGTAATATTCTCTTGAAACCACAAAATGAGGGCGGATCACTGCTCAAATTTTCCGAATCAATTAAAATACTTATCAAAAATAGCAAAGTAAAAGTAGAATACGGCTCAATAATTGATAGAACATCCGGATAAGACCGTAAAATAAGGGCGGAACGCTTACCCAAATTTTCCGAATTAATTAAAACACTTATCGAAAATAGTAAAGTAAAGATGGAATGTTGTTCAATTGTTAGTATAATGTTCTTATAAACTGTAAAATTGGGGCGGAACGCTGCTCGAATTTTCCGAGTCAATGAAAATACTTTATCGAAAACTATAGCATAAGGATAAAACCGTAAAATAAGGGCGAGACGCTGCTAAAATTTTTCAAATCAACAAAAAAAATACTTTATCGAAAACCGGAAAATTACAGATGGATTACGGCTAAATTTTTATATAAGAAAAATATTTCTTAAAGCTGAGGAATAAGGACGAATCCCTACACAAAAATTTGTTAATAATATTGATAATAACTATAATAATAATAATAATAATAATAATAATAATAATAATAATAATAATAATAATAATAATAATAATAATAATAATAATAATAATAATAATAATAATAATAATAATAATAATAATAATAATAATAATAATAATAATAATAATGATAATAATAATAATAAGGATAATAATATGAGGATAATAATAATAATAATGATCATGGTACCTATAATAGTAATGATAAAAATTATGATAATAATAGTAGTAATAACAATAAATATAATGGTAAGTATAGTAATAAAAATAATAATAAAGGTAATAGTAGTAACAATTAATAAAGGTAATACATATAATAGTAACAATGATAATGCTAGTAATAATAATAGGGAACATTGTAGTTATAATAGGGATAAGGGTAAAAGATATACTGTGGGAACATTTAACTTAACAAAGGGTGTACGTGCCATAGAATAATCATCAAGACGGAAACGATAAGAAGAATTATGGGAATAGACATAAAGATAAAGGATATGAGAGTATAGGTTAATATTTGACAGAGATAGGAGAATAATGGGACCTAAGAATCGAAATCGAGCACAGTTCTTCTATCGGCAGCTCGTTGAACCCATGGATCGTTCGGTCAATTGTAGCATTAGCAATAGCGCTCACTTTTTGCGGTGGATCTACACACTCGAACACAGTTCCAACGTTGCTTAGCAACGGGTGCCGAGTGGTAAGCGAAAGATATTTGTATAGGGTTGTCTGGGTAACAACCATATAGTTTCAAAATATCAACACTCAGAAACCCACCACCATTATTCGTACTCAATCCACATTTTAACCTTAATATTCAAAATGACCTCGACTATAAATCCGAAATTCGACGTCATTCCATTACTTAGATTTTACTATTTCGTTAAAGGAAAAATTCTAGTCAGATTATAAAACTAGATCCACGACCCTATGACCCACAAAACAACTGTCATTCTTACTATTATCGTTATTATTATAATTTTAAAATTGTTATTATTGCTAAAAATTTTATTATATTTATTATTATTATTATCATTGTTGTTATTATTATTTTCATATTATTATTATTATTATTATTATTATAATTATTATTATTATTCTCATATTAATTTTATTATTATTATTATTTATATTACTATTGTCATTATTATTATTACTAAATATTGTTATTATTATTATTATTATTATTATTATTATTATTATTATTATTATTATTATTATTATTATTAATATCATTGAACTTATTAGTACACCATTCATTAACTATATAGTATCATTATTATTAATAAATTAGTATTACCCTCTTTATGCTTTTGATATTGTCATTATTATTATTGTCCTTATTATTATCATCATCACTAATAATAGAATTATTATCATTAATGTACTATTGTCATTACCATTACTATCATCATTATTATTATTATTATTATTATTATTATTATTAATAATAAAATATCATTATTATTATTATTATTATTATTATTATTATTACTAAAATATCATTATTATTATTATTATTATTATTATTATTATTATTATTGTTTTTATCAACATCCTTAATTAGATTATTATTATTATTATTACCATTATTAGTATTGTTATTTATATTACTATCATTATTAACGCTAATTTAACATGGCTGTAGACCTATTAAGATCTGTATTATTAAATTTCATATCATAGTTATTAGTATTAGCCTATCATCCTTATTATTAATCTTATCATCTTTATTATTATCTCTATTAAAATATTATTACTGTTATTGTTATTAATATTACCATTCGTGTTATTAGTACTATTATCGCAATATGTTTAATATTATTATTATTGTTATTACTTCATCATTATGATTATTATTATTATTATTATTATGATTCCTTTGATATTATTATTATTGTTATTATCGCTATTCTGGAGGCCCTATTTCCTTAAATTAATATTGTAATTATTGTTGCTATTACCATTATTATTACTCGGAGATAATTATTATTATTACAATTGTCATTATTATTTTATTAGAATAACTATCATAACTATAAAAATAAAAAATAAAAGCACCAAACTTTATTAAAATAAACATACATCATAAAAATTATCACCTTCACCAAAAGTAGAAATTGCATTTAAATAAATTCCAAATCTCGGGATTTTCTTTGCAGGGTGTTTCTGAGTGTCCTTAACTTAATGGTGAATGAAATAAATAATAAATTGAAGACCATACTTGATAGTAAATGTTGATGCTAGAAATTGCCGCTTGAGAGGATCTGGCTTGTTTGGGGGATCTAAAATACCGGAAAATATTAGTTAAAATAGGCAAAAAATTTATTATATAGAACTTACAAATTGTTTAACCCGTTGCTATGGTAATAAGCAGCAAGCAGGTTAAAACACATATAGAAAAAAGGACAAATAGCCAAATTTCTCCTGAGTCCTTTAATTTTGGGGGCCGGAGTGATGGCCTGTAATATAAAATAAGACAATAAAATGTTTTATAAATCATTGTACAGTAATTTAAGTTAAATAATTTTATCTTTCAAATTTTATAAAATAAGATTTTTTGGAGTTTATAACGGATTTTAAATAGGAGATTAGAAATAATAATTTTTTTTTAATCGTGAAATAAAAATCGGGATATTATTATTATATTGTTAATAAGGTAGTTACCATGAAACTAAATTCTAATTATTACAGTCATTATGTTAATGTTATTATTATTAGTATTGTTGGGCTAGTACAAGATTCTGTTTAAATGGATTGGAAACAGCACGCAAACATAACATGCAAAATTTAAAATCGGACCCATAAACATCAAGTAACCACCTAAAAATGCGAGAAAACATATAATTAAAAATATAAAATAGAAAACATAAAATTAAATTAAAATATTAACAAATGCACCAAGATATGCATGAATTGACATAGAAATAACATAATAACAAAAGATTTAACCGAAAATTGACAATTTACGGAAAAAGAAAAGAGTTCGTGAATAAATTGAACAAAAATAAAATAATTTTAGTCAGAAATTATTAAAATTAAAAGTTAAAGATTAAATTGTCAAATAAATCGAGAAAATAATAAAAATTAGAAATAAATTAGACACATAATACCACGGTCAAATTTTGTTTTAACGCATAAAAATTAACGCGCAAGGTTAGGGTCACAGAACAAGTATAAATACCAATCCATTTTCACAAAGTTTTAATGCTTTTTCACTCAGTGAATAACTACTTTTCAAGAGAACTCTTTACCAGTGATTTAATCAACTCTCGGCAACTATTTCCACATCACTAACGCAAGTATCTTACAGGTAAGCTCTACTGGCTCGTGCATGTGGGAATTCTTTATGGTACGATTTTGAATGATTGAAATGAGACGATGGTCAACTATGATATAATTGTAATGAATCAATATATATTCGAAAGATGAATTTTTAATGCGTCGAAATTTTTCTGTCCCATAGCCACACAACATACAAGACATTAAAATCAAACACAACTAGTCACACTGTGTAAGTGCGCTTTCTCCTACAATGTGTGCCCGTGAGAGTTATGTCGTGCGTAACGACGGTCTCGAACGTAAATATTCCATTCATTATACGGGTGATGGGAAGATCGAGATCTAGTCTTTTGGCTGGCTCTCTTTCACCCATCTCCCGAAAAATCGACCTAAATTTTCATCCTACAAATCGGCTAAAATGATAACACCGAGTAGTCCAGTGGACACTCGTAAAATCTAATGTAAACACAAGAACCTTAGGACTAAATTAAGGCTCGGGAAGTGGGACTCGATATCGATGCGATGTAAAGAAAGTAATTCTCATAAAATGAACAAATAAAATAAATTCATGATCAAACTATCTATGCGATGTAAAGAAATTTATTTCCATAAAATGATTAAGTAAAATAAATTCATGATCAAATTATCCATGTGTTGTAAAGAAATCAAATAACCAAAAGGTTATTAATTGATCGAAAGTATTTCAATTCATGAATTAAATATCGACGTAATGTAAAGAAATTAAAATTTCAAAATGGTTAATGCTTAAATTGTCCTTTAATCAATTCAAAATAATGTAATTCGTGAGCAAGAAACCAAGAGGTCAGATAAAGGAATTAAAACCCATTAAACGATGGACAACCAAATTGTCGATAATTGAGTAGAAATAACTAAATCCGAGATTAAAATAGCGATGTGATAGATCAATTAACTTTCATAAAGAATTGATAATTAAAGTATTGGCAATTTATAAATAGATAACTAAATTAACAACGGAACCTGGTTTTATAACCAGTTGGAGGATAAAGATACGGTCAAATGATTAAAGGATAAATTAATGATTAAATTAGTTAAATGATACAATTAGACTATTGATAATAGATAAAAGGTAACTAAAAATAATAATAATAGACTGAACCTGACGTAAATGTACTAAATAACATAATAGGATAGATTCATGAGAATGTGGTAAAGTAATAATAACAAACATCGTAATGCGATTCACGATTAAACAATAAAAGAGCTTAGCTGTCTTATAGTAGTTAATAATAATCAAACACTATACACTGATAATAAATAATAAGATACCTTAAAATGATGAAAGTGATAAATAAAAAACCCGATCAAATTGGCGAAAATAATCAAATATTGCAAGCGACAACAAATATATTAGATTGCATTAAAATCCAAATGTTGAAAGTCATCACATTATCAGCAGACTCTTCGCCCAATCACAGCCATCGAGTATTACCACATAGTGATCTTCTTCATGACGAGCATATATAGTTAGATACTCCAGTTATGCACCGCATTCAAAATAATCGGAACCTGAAGTAGGTGGAACTCATTCTTAACCATCCAACATCGAATAAGGAGTAGAAATGTAGAAATAAAGCAGCTTAGTAATCCACATCTATTGGTTAACAATAAAATTGATGTTATCGTGATCCATTGAATCGACAAAGAACAATCAAGTGATAATAGTAACGATGTAAATATTCAAAGGTCATAGTCCGAGTTCTTGACATGACAAGCCAAATGAATTATGAACGTGAATGATGAATCAATGACTCAGACCAAACAACAAACTTCAACGTTGAATAAATAATCGTCAGGAAGGACAATCCATTCACCGACCAGCGAATTAGTCAAAAGTCACAATTAGATCATCGACATCGGCAACAACTTCAATGGCATTAGATTGAATTGTTGAAACATCACTGACCAACTATAATTAAAGATAAATATCATTGACATTGGTAACAACTATAATAATATTAGATTGAATTGTTGAAAATCACTGACCAATAGTAAATAAAGATAAAATAATTTTCTATTTTAACAACTCAGCCACATCACCGTACACATAGTCACGGCTATAAAAGAAATAACAAAATCTTAAAGTCTATAATAAATAATCACAATGAACTCTCGATTAACAAGTGCCGATCACAGACGCAAGCGAACAGGTGATTCTATGCAGGGATGAATCTCAGTCAATGATACCCCTATGTCGAGTGGAGAAAGCCAACGAGGTATTTTCATGGTTTTACTCTTATCAATTCACGTTAAAATCAACCCATGTAGTAACGCGTAATTAACATAATTTATTTTCATAAAATGTACTACCTTTGCTTCGTGAATAGGTTTTACAGATACAATTTTATAATTAAACCATTTACCTATTCAGATCGCAGAGACCCTCACGGAGGATTGAGTGATGACTCCCGGATAACACTCCAAATCTCGAACGCTTCTGCCGCTCGGTATCGCCAGGCGTTATGGGACAACGGATATGCCTTGTCCACTTATTGAGAATCAAGCTGGCCTCGACGATCCGAAGACCGAGGAGACGAAGTGGAGTTACCGAGTATCGCAATCAAGCGTGAACCCGGCAGAAACCCAGCGAGAGAAGCTCGTCAACGAGCTGAATACACGGCCATGAAAATGGAGGAAATAAAACGCAAATACCATCGGAAAGCCGTTCAAGCCAGACAAAGATTGGCCCAGATCAACCGGGAGATAGCAAGTGGAGTCATCCCAAGTACATACAGTTTCCCTCCGACGTATGGAGTCTCCTTCAAGTTGGATGACCCAAGGCTATTACAAATGACAGCCCCAACCAAGTTGGTGATACCAGAGGAGCTAATACAACCAGTCCTTCGAAATCGGCTCGGATCCAGCCGAACTGAAGATCACACTTACGCCAGTCGCCATCCCCAATGGACCTTTGCAGACAAGAATCGAGGAGATGCTCATACTTATGAACCTAAGTGAACGCGACAATTAATTGTGATTGATTTTTATTTCGTAATAAATGTTAATGTTTTATCAGTTATTTAATTTTAGTTCTTATTGATACAATAATTGCAGTAGTATAAATAAATAATATGAGTTTTCGACTATTTTCAGTAAATTATAAATCCATGATATAAACGATAAATGAGGTGAAAAGCGAGTCGCGAATTCCGACGAAATAAATTAGATCAACCATACAGAATACCTGAGATTCCTGGAATTAATAACAGACCATGTTTGACCATCATGAGAATTGAGAAAAGGGCCGACAAAATTCTAATCAATGTTAATGATAATAAAGTTTAAGTATTTTAATTTAGAAATGGAAGCAACGAGAATACTCAACCGGGAACTGAAAGAGCACAGACGAGAAAATGCACATTTACACGGTCAACTCCTCCAACAAAGCCAGGAGATTCAAAGACTAAAAGCCACTTTGGCGGAGCCGACAAAAATGAAAGATATATACCAGCGCCTTACTGCAGCACAACAAGGCTGGAAAGATGAAAGAGTATTAAATCAAGCGCAACGGACGCAGATCAAAGGATTGGAGGTCGCCCTGTCGGCGTGCCAGGAGGGTAGTGCAGTAACTTACCCTCTGGTATTCTCACCGGCACAATTGGCCTATCGCGACCAAGATAAACCACAATCAGCCAACAAGAAAACTTGTCCACAAGCCACACCTGGTCGAACCGAGCGATTACGTCGGCGTACCCAAGGAGTGCCTAAATGAACCAGCAGATCCGTGTCTTATAAATTCAATCCATTTAGTTGATTATAAATAAAATTGTTTTAGTTTATTATGTTGTTATTTACGAGCGAATATAGTATAGGAATATAATAACGAGAAAGTAATAAAGGGACCTGAAAGATAAGACGGACATAGGCCTTCTAACGGCAGTCCGCTGAACCCGACATAGGACTAAACCTTAGCAGTTCTGATATCGGAACTCACCTTTGGAGGTCCTGTGACCAGTGGTTACAGTCCCAACGTTGCTTAGCAACGGGTAACCATTGGCGGGCGTAAAAATGTTTTGTATGTAATGGGGTGAAGGTCATCCACACCACTAACCCCACAGTATTTATTATATTTGGATTGCAGCACGAATTTCAGACCCAAGTTTTTTGATAACATGTTGACTCTGTGGAGTATTGGGGGATTGAAAGGACCCAGAGTGTCCCCAGCAGTGGGCATAGCACATTGACCGGCGTCACGTCTATGACCACTATTGTAGATGTTTTCTTGGGCATGTAAGTCAGATAAAAGGTACATACCCATCCCTTTCCCCGTCTAGATAGCATGATACGTCTCCGAGAGATATTGTTTTAGAAATATAAGGTTATTTTAATATTCATTATGTATGAATAAAAATTAATAAAGATAAAGGTGTAAGAGTTATTCGTTTAGTGGACTCACACAGCAGGATAATCAACAAATTCCGCCGGGACATATCGGAATACCACCAAATAGCTCTAACACAAAGTCAGAGGGCAGAAGCCATGGTACGGAAGTGCCGCAACATGGAACAAACGTGGCTTCGCCCGGAGGCTGCGTCCAAGTTGAAAACCGAAATGGACGAGTTGAGGGTCAAGTTAAGTCAAAAGGATGAGGCAGAGCAGGAGGCCCAGGAGCTGGAAAAGCAAGTAGCCGAGCTAAAACTGAGGGACGAAATCCGCACAGGCCTGGTGCAGAGCGGAGCAGCACTATCGGCAGAGCAGCAAGCCATAGTGATTCGGAACGTCACTGGTAAAGATGTCGGAGTAAAGGTTATGATTCCAGGTCCCTCCCGTCCAGCAGAATATTTACCTAAGAGGAACCGAAGGAAAAACCGGCCGAGTAAAAAGGAACGGGAACGGCGGTACAAATTAAATAGAGCTCGGTTATTAAGACACATCCTGGATACGAACGGGTTCTGAATCCCGCGCGCTCATTAACTCTGTTCACCCGACAATTTATTTGATGTTATGATTATTGTTAAATTAAATATATTTTGTTAGTGTTAAATTCGATATTGATGTTTGAATATGAATTGAAGTCGTTGGATATTGGAATACTAAAACGATCAAATGATTAGATAAATTATTAATTAGATAGATAGATGAAAGGGGGACCGATCAAGTAGAGCATGAAGTCTTCTATGACAGCTCGTGAGCCCGAGGGGGGTTAGGGCGTTAGCAGTTCTTGAAAAGGAGCTCATCTTTTGCTAACCTTCCACCCACTAGTTCACAGTACAAACGTCAATTTTTGACGGGTGACTAGCGGTTAAAATTCTTATGTAGGTGCTGGGTGGGGAATAGTAACCCTTAGGCAGTTTAAACCATTTTAGAACCCACCAGTGCCCAGCACGTGTTAAATGTGATGTAGTAAAACAAAATATGACATTGGGAATTTCTTTGTATTTTCTAACTTTAATTTTCTTATTTTTTTGATTTACTCTGACAATTTATTCTTTTAACAAATAATTGAATTGTTTCCAATTCAAATTATTTAATTTTAGTTCTAACTTTCATGAACTCTTGTTTCTTTAATTAAATTGTCAATTTTTGGTCAAACTTTCGTGTTATTTTTGTGTTTATTTCCTGCGTATCTTGTTGCACTTTGTTATTATTTTAATTTATATTTGTGTTTTTCGATTTTATATTTAATTGTTTCTTTCTCATATTTTTACGTAGTTAATTGATGTTTTATGGGTCTGATTTTAAATCTGCGTGCTGTTACCGATTCATTAAAACAAAATCGGGTCTCGGCCCAACAGTAGGATGATTTAAATCAAATGTACCTTTTGGGACCCCAGTTCAGGATAAGAGTAAGCATGAACATTTCTTTTTCTCCGTTTTGTCGTTTGTTATCATATACCGCATGTGTAATTTCTAGAATAAACAAAATTAAACCACGATAATAATTATTAATATAATTAGAATTATTTGAATTTCTTTTTATAATAAATCAAGTTAGACTAAAATTTACAAAGCAATGCTTCCGTTATTATTATTTTTAAATAATTTAAATCAATTTGTAAATTTTAAATAATATATTAATAACTTTTTTTATAAAATAGAAAAATTCATGCAGTGTAGAATTTTCATTTTTTATCATAAATAATCTTCGTCTATAAATTGTTTTCTAGTCTAAAATTGTATTATATCTATAAATTTGGCATTTATAAATTTCTATTTTTTCCTAAAGCGAAGTTAAATTTAGCGAGAAACTACAGTAAAAAATAATATTTATTACATTAATTTTTCATGAATAGTTTTAATGAATCAATTAAATTAAATTTCTTAATAAATTTTAAAGAACTTGACACGGTTGATAATACGTGTATTTTATTACGAAGTTAATTAGTCTCAAAATTCACAATGAATAAAATTTTCCTTTTATTTACCCTATTTATTGTTTATACAAATGCGTCAGAAAACTCTGCAAAATTATTAGTATCGAAAACTATTATTAATCCTTATTTAGTCGAGAAAAAAGATATAACAATTTTGTATGAGATATATAACATTGGATCTAGGTAACATTTAGTTATTATATACATTGATTTATACTTAATTTTAGCGCTGCTGCCGATATTGAATTAAAGGATGAAAATTTCCCCCCTCAATATTTCGAAGTCGTTATGGGAAGTTTATCTACTAGGTGGCCTCATTTAGCTCCTGGGAGCAATCTAACTAACGCAGTCATAATCCGACCTAACAGTGCTGGATATTTCAATTTCACTTCTGCTTACATTAGTTACAAAGCCAAAGAAGACGATAAAGTCACAACGGTAAATTTAAATCTGATAACATTTGAAGTTAAATGTTGATAATTTTAGTATGGATATTCAACCAGCCCCGGGGAAATGCCCATTTATAATATCAAAGAATTTAACAGGAAATTCTCTTATCATTTGGTAAATTATTTTTTAGTAAATGCATTTATTATAAATAAATATTTAGTCTGAATGGATCAGTTTCTGCTTCATTTGCATTCCATCGCTGTTGATTCCCTTCATGCTATGGTACTCGAGTCACAAGAAATACAGTGCAATTTCGTCTCACAAAAAATCGAAATAAAATTGGCAATTTAATAAGATGATTGGAGAATTTCCTAGCTTATATTGTTATTATTTGTATTTTATTCAACGATTTGTGTAATTTTCTGTTTGATAATTGACATTGATGATAAAATTGTATAGTTTTTATTCAGTTTAGTTTGCTGATAAACTTTAATGTGGATATTTCTTAAAATTGAATTTATGATTAAATTGTTTTTTTATCTAAGGAAAATTGAGTTTTTATTAATGATTTTCCTATAACTTTTCAGTTTGTAAAGTTTAAGTTATGCAATTTGTGATAAATTAGTTTAAATATGTATATGTCAGGAAACCGTAATTTGATTATAATGTAAATATTAGATTTAACATTTTTTAGTTTACTAACCACAGCAGCTTAACAAACTTTACCAATAAGTAAAATATTCAAAATACATAAAATTTAGAATTAATTACGCTAACATTGCATAATAGAATTAATTTTATCAAACATCAATTAATATAGATTTTGAATTAATAAATTGATCAAACAATTTATAAAAAAATTTGATGTTATTTCCATTTATGTTGCAAAGAATTAGTATTGATCTTTTTTCAGAATGAAATATCAAAATAAGAACTTACATTATTTAACTGCTTAAATTTTTGATTGAACTGAAAAAATTAAACAAGGAACATTTTTTACACACTTGATAAGTAAGGGATATGATGTAAAATAAATTTACAGGATAATGAAGTAATTGATGTTCACACGACAATTATTACAGAATGAAGTGAACACGTAGTCATCTGAAAAAATATTTTTTTGGGTTGATATTTAATAAGTATATCAAATAGTGACTCCCCTTGTTCTTTCTTTCTAAATCAAAACAAACAAAATGTGTTTATTGATTTTCAGAACAAATCTGTTTAACATAAGGCAGGTAACCCAAGGATAAATCACCTTTCTGGAGGTCAAACGAACAAGAATAAATTTGTTTAATTATCGATTGATAATTTTAGTTTTTATTATCTTTAACCGTAATTACAATTAGCTTCTCAACCTTTCTTCGAAAACAATTATTTTTCAGCAATCATTCCAGAAATTAGAATTTAAGTGCTTCTAAAATAATCCAATTCATTTTCTGCAAATTAGATAAATAATTTTTTGGGCTTCCCTTACTGCTCAGCTCTCTATGGTTCATTTTTGGTTTTCTGTGCTTTTTATTTATATTATTTCATTTTATATAAACGCTAACAATTTGATGTACTTATTTTATTCTTTCGAAGCTAATTTTTTTTTTGAATAATCATCTTTATAAGCAAATGGTGACTTGTTGGCGTGAAAATATATATTCTCAACAGATTTAAGCATGTCAGAAAAAGTTATTACATAGCTTTCAGGGGTTTCTCTTTTTTGGAGCTATGCTGCTATAAAGTTCACTTTTTGTGATAAAAAAAGATCCAAACAATATATTCGTCTAATAGCAAATAATATAAACTGGGAACATACTTGCTAAACAGTTTAAAAAACAAACTTCGTTAGGAAATATGAACTCGTTGAATAAAAAAGTAATAATCTAATTAATAGTCTGCTTATATTTTTGAGTAGAATTCCAACTCTTACTTAGCAGAAAGTGATTCTCAAATTTACGATTTAAGTAAATTTTTGCAATAGTTATTAAGAAGCCATAATTCGTGATAGTTGATTTTGGAAACAGTTTTTTAGGGAAACTGTATTGCTTTTAAATTAATTAAACTTAGAGATGGAAGCATTTAGAAAAAGTTGTCGCCAAGTCTTAGTAGCAAGCTATCGCGTAAAATTTGGTTATTCTTCATATTTTTGCCTTTTACCTTACAGTGAAACTGTAGATACATTTAATGTTCAGCTCTCATCTGCTTAGAAATATCTTAGGACGGTTGGAGAAAACCAATATTTTTGCTTTAGCATGTTTGCGGCATTTTTTGCAATTTTGTAAATAAACAATTCTTGAAAAAACCACTAATCCATATTTGCTGTTTAGTTATATGTAAAAATAAAAGTTTGAAAACAATCGAATTATCTCAGTTATTTTACGCGCAAAATCTTTTGGAGTCAGATTGCGATTGTGTTGATTGTTACACTCACTAATGAACTCAACAATATTTTATTTCAAATCTTACTTTTGTTCAATTTTAATAAGAGTCCAATTTTCTATCTTTACATTTGTGTCCAATCTATTTTTATAATAAATCTTTTAAATGTATTACCTTACTTTGTCTGACCTTTTTTTGACTTCATTTATAATTTGCATAATAAGATTTCTCAAATTCTCTAAAAATCTTCCACATTAGATGTTTCAATTCTTTCCATTTTCTCTTACATTCTTCTCAGTTTCCTTCAAAACATTATTTCAAAAGTCATACCTGGTAGTTTTAAGTATTATATTTCCAAACTCATACTCTGTCTTAAGTATAACTCTGACTCATTTATTTGTTTTCTGTTCGTCTATTGTTGCCGCAATCATACATTTACTTGTCCAAAAATTCCTTTCCATCATTCCGTCAAATTAAGATTATATGAAGTAAATGTTTTTTGAGTTTATATTATCCTGCAGCATTTTTAAAATACCTTTGCTTCAAAATTTGTTTTTTGATCAGAATGTAATCATTTTATAACTCCAAACTTTGTTATACCTTGCTATCACAGGGATCTTGCTACGTTCTTTGCTAGTATTTCACTCAAAGACATAGAGAAAGAAAACTTTGAAAAGGAATTAATAATTTCTAGAATATATTGGTTTCCGTCCATTGTCATAGGAAATGAACCTATATCTTTATAATTTCTAACGGTCTACTACTATTTAAATCTTGTAAGTATACTTGTATTATTTCATTAAGGTCTTTGTTTTTTGGCATAACTTACACTTTCCAATCACCTTTTAAAGGCATTCCTCCATATTTGTCTAATAGTACCATTTTTGCACAGCTCTCAATATTTTTTAGGTACCAAAGTGTTATTTTTTGTCTTTATAGAATTATATTTGTAACATCTTTTCTTTCTTTATAAGAAACTGTTCTTTCTTCGTTTCCATTTAGTTTACACACTTCTATATTGGTCATCTCATTTCATTTTTTTCATTTGACAATTTGTTCAACTTCAGATATACCATTCTAACTGAAATGATATAAAATTCCCTTGGATTTCACATTTCGGTTTTTTTGGTTTGTTGCTAGCATTGCTCACATAGCGAGATACATGACAGTTCATCTGAGTTACAGTGACCATTTTTTCTTCAAAAAAATACTCTCATATCAGAAATTTCTAACTCAGCTTTCCACACACAATAATGTGAGGTATTTTAACTAGTCCAATCTAATAGACGCGGTGATCTGTTCTCACTGTAAATTATCGACCAATGAAATATCAATCAAATAAAATTGTTAATTCAATATTTCCTTTGAGCTTTCGCGTGGCTTTCGATTCCTAAGTGATTCTTATCTCCTTACCTTATCACATTATCGGCAGAACTGCCCCAATACTTTCTTTGAATGAATTTGTATCTAAAGTATATTATACATCAGTTTTTTTAATTTCAAAATTGCTTGTGATATTTACTTTACTCCTTCCATTGAAATTTATTCTCATTGTTTAACATAGCAAAAAATAGTTCGGTTATCATAATATAATCTTTGAAAGGTTTTCTTATAAGTCATTCATAAAAACGTTCTTATTTTCTTCTAGAACACTCAAAAATTCTAATACTGTTTTAGTCTTCTCAGAATCTGTCTATTCAATCTTTTTTCATTTACTTGTCTCTGCGTAAAATGACACTTTTTCAATGCTAATTTTAATTCTGCTCCACGAATTTTCTTAAGCATTTTGCTTAAACATTTCTCATGCCCCATAACCGTTCTTCCAAAAGCCAAGATAAAATTCTTAACTCTAAGTACCATGTTCATCACTCTTAAAAACGACATAATTCACGTTTTCAGGATGTCATTTCAGTCATTAGTATTCAGTCAGTGGAGAGATTGAGTTTCAAAAATCCATTCATTTTTTCTATAATGTCGAAATTTTCAATGTTTGAAGGTATTAGAAATATAGTTTTTACTGTCTTTGGATTTGAATGTTCTTTTTCCTATCACACTTTGGAAATTTTATTACTTTCATAAATTATACCTGCTTCTTTTAATTCGTTACTTACACTTTCACAAGCCTCATTGGATTCCTTAGATGTTTGAAAGCTATTGGCATTGCACGCTTTCACTGAATCGTACTCAACCCAAGCTATTTGTTGAGTTATAATTTTATTTGGTTCGGTAGAACTGTTTGCTCTGACTCCACGTGCTCTTTAAATGATACTGGAATAACTCAACACAGGAAAACTTTTATTCGATACTAACAATTTCACAACGATTCGAATGTTACTTTTACAATAATGTCAATAATCCCCACGGGAAGCCGCCTTTTCAATTAACTACTAAAATATCCTTGACAAGTCTGACTAGTTCTTTTTCAATCTCACGAATCTTTTTAACTTTTCTGTTACTCGCTATTTTTCAAAATTATTAGTGTCTCCGTTGTTGATTTGAGACTCCCTTATATAGGAAATCTCTCCTCAAACAACTAATCTGATTTGCGGCAATTTACATTGGACTCCCGGGGAACTAGTTAGACAATTTGCTTTTATCTTTTGACCGCTTCCACCGTTCCCCGGGAGAAGACTCCGAAATAAATCATATTAGGGAATAATCAATTCCCTTCGTAATTAAATTTATTGAATTCGGAGAATTTCTCCCTAAGTTAATTTATTTGTTTTCGTCATTTTAATTAATTAATTAATTTGTATATTTTAAATAACTTGTTCTAGGGGTCCCGAATTAATTTTATATTATTATTTTCGTATTTGTCTCGTCAATTGGCATCGGTACATACCCATTTCCCCCGGAAAATATTGATTTTAATTTTTTGATTATTTTTAATTAATTATTTTATTTTCCCAAATTTTTTTATTTATTATAATAATTTTTGAAAATCACCAACCCCAACATATTTCATACACTTTAAATCAATGCATATCTGTGGAAATACTCTCTTCATAATCTAAAATGGACAAAAGGTGTTTATCTTGACAGCTGTCAGCGATAGCGGCATGATTGTGAATGGTCAAAGGGAATTGGCTGCAACTATCTATAAATGACATTAGATAATGAGGTATAAAAGGGAAATGTAGATTGGATTTAGAGAGATTAAGAAAAGGAGAAGTTAAAAAGTAAAAAGTAGTTAATTAGATCACAAGGAGCTGCCAGCAGAAACAAAATAGTAAAGCAGAGTAAAACAAGATTAGTTAAAATAGACAAGAGATTATTATTAAAAAGAGTAGCACAATAATGAAGCATTTGAATTTATAAAGTCACGGTATCGAGAGTTTAAAATAATTTCAAGTCAAATCAAAGGGAGAAACTAAATCGATTTTACTAAGCGTTGAAATCAGAAGCAGCAGTCAAGCTGTTGCGAGTTCCAAAGTGTATGACAAAGTGATATTCTACCTGAAAGGTTGTTTTAAACATGTAATACGTATTGTTGTGATATTAAATCCTTTATGCCATTGTTTTTTGGTAATCAACTGTATTTGTAAATACAAGTTTATATTATCTGCAATTCGTTGTTATTATTAACACGCTTCCTAGTCAGATCAATAATTATAAATTTCATATTCCACCGACAACTAATTTTACCCAAAAATATTGAATTAATCGTTCGATTTTAATTATTAATTTTCAATTTACAAAAATAAAGTTCCAAATTTTGTGGCTGCAGCCTATGTAGCCCTTCAATGGCAATGCGTTTGTTAATATATGTAGGAATTCGCTTTCGTTATTTTATCATATTACTGGTCTTTTTGGGCTATTTCCGACCTTGTATTAGATTTAATTGTTGAAGATATTTTATTAAATCCTTTTCTAGGTGTGTCTGCATTGTCAACTTCTCTTACAATAACTCCTTTGGAATTTGTTTATTTTTAATGTATTTCAAATCACATTCAAAATAATTTGACATTTCCTTATGGCTTTAAAAATAAGGTCTTCCAACTAAAGTTTCTTCTAATTGTCTGAACCATCGATATTTCTTTTTTTCAAATGGACAGTATTTTGCATTGTGACTGTAAGGAAAGATGATAAATATATAGCAGAGGTGCCCATAAGTTCAATTGCGATTTACCAGTAGATCGTGGATGTTTTTATAGTAGACCTTCATAAAAAAATTATTCTTTATATAAAATTTAGATTTTATATAAAATTTCTGTTTCATATTTAATTTTTCGCCAGTATTTTTGTTTTGTGTTCCTTTCCATGGTAAAAATTTGAAATAATTTTGAACTATTTAAATTATCATGACATACTAAATAAATTTTTTAATTTTGATTTCATCCCTTCACCAAATGTGCAAATCGTAATATTTTATTTGGTTTAATTAAATTTTGGTTGATGTAATAAGTGCAAAATTTTCTTAACCTTTTTATTTAAATTAATTTGAAATTTGTTTGTTTTTTTCAATCAAAAAATGCAAAATAAAAAATCCAAGACTTATCATTATAGAAAATAAATGGAAAAAGAGTGCTTTTTGTAATGATTAAAAGTAAATGTTGTAAAAAGTAAATTCACAGCTTATATTTTTTATTCGAATGGTTTTTAGAGATTTTTTTACGAAGGAATAATTATTAATAATTATACCACTCAAAAGTAAAACTAGAGGTGAGGATACATTTCAGAATTTTGACAACAGTATTCTGTTCCAAATTTAAAAGTTTGTTTCAATAAAAACAGATGGTGCGCCCGCTATGACATGGCGTTACAACGGATTTATAACATTGTAGGAATGATAGTAACTTCCCAGATTTTCTTTCCTAACATTATTATTCATCAAAAAGCCTTGTGTGCTGAAACTCTAGATATCATAGATATAATGGACATAACATTTAAAATTTCTACCTCTATTCGTGCGAGAAGTCTTCAGTTGAAGAAAGTAATAGTGTAGTGGGTTTCTGGGTGTTGACATTTTGAAACTATATGGTTGTTACCCAGACAACCCCATGCAAATATCTTTAGCTTACCACTCAGCAACCGTTGCTAAGCAACGTTGGAACTGTGTTCGAGTGGGTAGATCATCCGCAAAAAGTGAGCGCTGTTGCTAATGCTATAATTGACCGAACGATCCATGGGTCCAAAGAGCTGCCGATAGAAGGCCTGTGCTAGATTTTGATTTTTAGGTCCCATTATTCTCCTATCTCTTTCAAATGTTAACCTATAGTCTCATATCATTTATCTTTATGTCCATTCGCCTAGCCCTTCTCATCGTTGTCCGTATTGATGATTTTCTATGACCTATAAACCCTTCGTTATGTTAAATATCCACACAGTATCTCTCTTACCCTTATCCCTATTATAACCACTGCTGGTGTACTGGGTGTAATTAATTTGTTTAAGTCTGTACAAAGCTAATTCAAACTTATCTTCCTCTATCAAAATACCTTCTTTTCCTAGGGTCTATGCTGTCTCACCCAGACGCCTCACAATTTAAATCATACCACTATATACCCATGAGCAGCTCATGTTGGTACTGTATATAGCAGCTGAAAATTCATGAGCAGGTGAACTCCATTTCTAGAACTACTCCTCATGATATTTTCACTTTCGGGTTCCTGACTGCCGATGGAAGGTCTTACTTTTCTTTCAATCTATACGCTTGTTCATACTCATCTATTTCTACAATTCTTATATCAATTTTTCATCATTACTGTTTATTTATTAAAATATTTTTCAAAAATTTGGGCAGCGTTCCGCCCTTATTTTATGGAAAATTCCTTGTTTAATACAAACGTTAGCCTATGGTAAATTGAAATGAATGCATTATCATAATGTCATTATTTCAGTCCAAAAACTCCTATTTGCTTTCCTATGGTTGCTACAGTTACCACCATTCGTAAATATCTATATTATCATCTCACAGATCTATGCCAAAATGCATCATTTTATTTTAATTTTCCACCAAGCTGATTATCAAACAATGTACGTGATTTAACCCTACTTTATACTTTTGTTGACCTAAATTTCTATCACTAGTCGTACCCTTGATAATATAATAATCGGCAGGAGTTAAATTAAAAATTCAATTTTCCTACTTAAACATTTACACAAATGTTATCCCCTTAATTATGGCGATCTTCCCGCAGTTTAACCTCTTACCGCTACAACCAACATCGCAATGGCCGCCGTGGTGAATTCCGACGATGTCCTACCCCGTGATCAGTGCAACACGGCCTGACCAGACTAAGCAGACACCGAATGGTGGATTGTGACAAAGCAACACGTCAACGTCCTGTCAATTTAACGGCCGGAATTGAATGTTGCCCTGCCATTCTCCACCGACTTAATATATGTAAAATGAATATAAATAAGTTAGAGGGGACCTGCCGAGCGATGCCAAAAGACCTCGCGGCCATCCAGAATAAGTTAAATTAAACAAAACATTAACTTAGAAAATATATTTCTACAAAAAACAATACTTACAATCGACAAGTTTGTCAGTCAAGCATCCAAATTTGAAAAATTGTCAAACATCGGCATAAACATTGACTAAACAATTGTCTCAACAACTGTCTAAAAATTTTGTGTCTACAAAATGTCTAAAAATTATGAAAATGACTGCTGTATATATAGCGTTTTTATGCCTGGGTGCGACCAATCAGAGAATTTTGAGCCTTTTTCGGCTATTTTTTGGGGGGATTTATTGCTTTTATTTTATTTTAAATATTTTATTTTTCTGCTTATTTTCTCTATTTATTGATATTATTTTCTAAATTTTTGGTAAATCTTTATTTTTTATTATTTAACCATTCTCTTTGATTATTTCTCTTTTTACCCTTTGATATTTAAATTTTTGGTCGCCGCTTCCGCCTATGTATTTTCTAAACCTTCTTTTGCAAGGTTTTGGCGGTTTTATATTTTAGTTTTTTGTTTCTTCCTGCATCTGTAGACTTTTCAATGATTTTAATTAAAATTTGTTTTATTTAATGTTTTATTTTATTTTTGATTTCTGCTTGCGGTACGTTCTTATGTTACAGCAGCCATATTGACAATTTCCAAACCTCATTAATTATTTTGTTTTAATTTACACAATTTTCTCATTCTTGTTTAAATTATGGCTTATAGCCCAACACTACAATGTTCCCTATTATTATTGCTAGCCTTATCATTGATACTATTATATGTATTATTATATGTATTATTATTATTATTATTATTATTATTATTATTATTATTATTATTATTATTATTATTATTATTATTATTATTATCATAATTATTATTATTATTATTATTATTATTATTATTATTATTATTATTATTATTATTATTATTATTATTATTATTATTATTATTATTATTATTATTATTATTATTATTATTATTATTATTATTATTATTATTATCATCATCATCATCATCATTATTATTATTATTATTATCATCATCATTATGTTTTTGTAGGGATCCGTCCTTATTTTACATTTTTATAAGGATATTATACTAACAATTGAATAATATTCCATTTTTACTTTACTATTTTCGATAAGTATTGTAATTGATTTAGAAAATTTGAGCAGCGTTCCGCCTTTATTTTACAATTTTATGATAAAGTTTCAATCATTTCCGAAAATTTGGCAGCGTTCAGCCCTTATTTACCGTCTCAACTCAAATAATTTCCTTAATCCTTATATATTAATCAAAACATTATTTTTCATGATTTTGGTCGTTCGGATTAATCTTTTTCCGATGGCTATTTATTTTAACTGTTGCAACGATTTCGCAATTTTCCCCGCTACCCTTTCCCTCTCTTGGTCCTTAGGGTCTATGTATGTTCATGTAATATTTGATGAGTGCCCACTGAACTACTCAGTGTTAATGATTTTAGGTCGAATTTACAGGAAATGAGTGTGCGGAGGAGCAGCTAAAACACTGATTCCCCTCCTCCCAGTTTCCCCTATAACAGATAATATTGACGTTTAGGCCCTGCGTTATTCACACAGGAACCTTCACGAGCACAGGCTATTGTCGGATGAACCGCACTTACACAGCCTGAATTGTTGTGTAGATTTTGCTTTCTTGTGGTGCGTGAGTGGCTGTGGGCCGAAAAAAGAAATAAATAAATATTACCGTACTAATCGGGTAAAAGTCTCGAATGCATAAAACCGTTTATTCATATAATTGTCGAAGTTCATAAATATACATATAGCATCATGATTCATTGTTCATAAATGAGGGTATAATACACTGACAATTGGGAGCATTTGATCAATTGGTCAATAAATTCGCAAATCATCCACTCTCATAGCTACCAATTGTCAGTGTACAGCAGCTGAAAGTTATTGTATTCAGGCAAAACACCCGCTAGTGTTAATTGCCCGAATGCACGGCTAACTTCAGACTGAAATTTTTTCTCCGAAAAATAAGACTGAAAATTTGTCAAAACACATCAGTATATATACCTATAATTTGGCCTTAACCTTGCGTGTTAATTTTATTGCGATTAAACAAAATTCGACCTTGAAATTATTTGTGTTATCTAAATTACATTTTTATTAATTTCTTAATTTAAATTGGTAATTTATTTTTAACATTTTTAATTAAATTTATTCAGCCAAAAATATTTTGTTTTTATTCATTTAATTCATTAATTTTTACTTTTATATAAATGGTCATTTTACGGTCAAATTTTCTTGTTATTATGTTATTTTATATGTTGATTTCGTGCGGTTCTTGATGCATTTTGTATTTATTTTATTTGACTTTTATGTTTTTTGATTTTATATTTATTTACATTCTCTCAGATTTTAAAATGTTTAGTTGGTGTTGTATATTGTATTTTAAGTTATCTTGGTGCTAGGATTTTGTGCTGTATTACTGATGCATTTAAACAATTCTCAAGGCTATTTGTGTGCTGGCCCAACAAGTGAATGTCCTACCGAATTACTTATGCATACATATGTAAGGTGGCTAAGTCGAGGAAAATTTAAAAAAAAAGATTTAGAGATCTGCTTTCTGATATTAGGTTGTTCCTTGCCGCAAGAGGTGATAGGTTCAAGCAATTGGAAGATAATATCTGGCTCTTTGATTTGGTATTTTTAGTAGATATTACAGCAATGCTGAATGAACTAGATTTCGACTTATAAGGTAAGGATAAATTGATATTTTAAATGATAAGTTCAATCAATGCATTTATAAAGAAGCTTCATTCACATACTACCAAAATAGAAGCCAAAAATTTAACATAATCTCAAATATGTTGTCACAATTAAAAGATACAGAAAATGCTAACTTTAACATTACGAAATATTTGGAACAGATCAAGAATTTGGTTTTAGAATACGAGTGAAATTTTCAAAACTTCGATAAACTTGAAATCGTGGCTGCATTTAAGTCGTTTCAGTTGAATCAAAATATGAAACCAGAAATTGTTGCAGATTCAATTTCAACTTTGTTTAAAATGGATACACCATTACTTGAAATGGAAATAATCACACTTCCAAATGATATCTTCATTAAATCAAGATCTTCCAAACAAAATGTATAAAATATCTATTTGAAAAATTGTTTTGGAAATTTAGTTGCATTTTTTGGTTTAACTTATTTATGTAAGTGTGCTTTTTCACATATGAAAATTATAAAGTCAAATTAGTAAGCAACACTAAAAGACAACCATTTAGAATCCAGTCTAAGAATGTATCTTAGCACTTATATCCCAAAATAGAAAAATCCAATGTAGCGCATCAATATCAAAAGCTGATTAATCGAAAATTAAATTTTTATTGAATTGGATTTCTTAACTTTTTAAATTTATATTCATTTCTTATAATAAATAGTTATTACTTTAATTTTGTATGTTATGACATATATATTTTATTGTGATGAATCTATTGCATTGAAAGTGAAAAAATAAGATCACAAATATATTTCGGATGTGAATGTAGCTCTCCTAGAAAAATGAAGGACACCCCTAATATATAGTATGTAATTAATAAAACTAACCTATTGCATAACAATATGCCAAAATCGTAGTTTCAAGGTCAGGGGTTATTTAGAAAGTTTTGTGGTTGTGCTTGAATGTTGGTATGCATAAGTGTCAGAAGGTGCTTTGTATCAATAATCAGTAAACCAATAATTATATTTAATTGTGTTTAATTATTTCTCAGTTCTAGTTTTATACTTTATCACGATATGTTATCGTCGAACTAACTTTATCTCATTTTTCATGTACGGAATTTAATTTTTTTTCTTTTTTCTAATGTATGATGTATTTGATTGGTCTAAAATATATTTTTTAATAAATGAAATTCCAATAGAAAACAGATAACAAAAGCGAAATGATAATTAATTTTCCCGATAAAAAAATTAAATTACATTTTTATTAAATTTATGTATTATTTGAGATCTTTCAATGATTTATTAAAATCGATTCTTCACTATCGAATGCTATACAAATGTTTCGATTAAACCGAATAAAATGTTCCACTATATTAAGTGGTGGGTTTCTGGGGTTGATATTTTTTGAAACTATATGGTTGTTACCCAGACAACCCCATACAAATATTCCTTCGCTTACCACTCGGCACCCGTTGCTAAGCAACGTTGGAACTGTGTTCGAGTGGGTGGATCGTCCGCAAAAAGTGAGCGCTATTGCTAATGCTATAATTGACCGAACGATCCATGGGTCCAACGAGCTGCCGATAGAAGGCCTATGCTCGCTTTTTGATTTTTAGGTCCCATTATTCTCCTATCTCTTTCAAATGTTAACCCATATTCTCATATCATTTATCATTACGTCTATTCCCATTGTCCTTCTTATCGTTGTTCGTACTATCGACTTTTACCATGGCCTGTACACTTTTGTTATGTTAAATATACTCAATAACTACAGTGTTCCCTATTATTATTACTAGCATTATTATCGTTACCATTATATGTATTATTCTAATCCATTATTACTGCTATTACTATTATTATCCTTATTGTTACCATTCCTATTATATTTATTATTATTACCATCATTATCATTATTACTATTATTATAATTATTGTTATTATTATGATTATTATTGTTAATATTATTATTATTATTATTATTATTATTATTATTATTATTATTATTATTATTATTATTATTATTATTATTATTATTATTATCATTGTTATTATTATTATTATTATTATCGCCATTATCATTACTATTATCAAATTTTGTGTAGGGATTCGTCCTTATTCCCCAGCTTTATAAAAATGTTTTACTTATATAAAAATTTAGCCTTACTCCGTCCTTATTCTTCAGTTTTCGATAAAGTATTCTTATTAATTCGAAAAAATTGGGCAGCGTTCCTCCCTTATTTTTTAGTTTTAACCAGTTATCCTATCAATTATTGAGCAGTATTCTACTTTTACTTTGCTATTTTTGATAATTATTTTAACTAATTCGGAAAATTTGAGCAGCGTTCCGCCCTTATTTTACAGTTTTACGATAAACGATTTAATTATTTCCAAAAATTTGCGCAGCGTTCTGCCCATATTTTCCGTCTTAATTCAACATAACTTATTCAATTATTATATATTATTTAAAACATTATTTTTCGTGATTTTGGTCGTTCGGATTAATCTTTTTCCGATGGCTATTCATTTTAACTGTTGCAACGATTTCGCAATTTTCCCCGCTACCCGTTCCTTCTCTTTGTCCTTATGATCTATTTATGTTCATATTATAGTTAATGAGTGCCCACTGGACTACTCGGTGTTAGTGATTTTGAGCCGATTGTTGTTTAAAATTTTATGTCGATTTTATCAAAATTGAGTGCAAGAAAGTTGAGCCAAAAGACCCACTCTCAAGCTACTCTCTTTCGCTATTTAGGTTCAATGATTTGACGTTCGAGTTCCTGCGTTACGCACGCCGGAACCCTCACGGGCACAAGCTATAGGCGGAGAAACCGCACTTACACAGCTTGGTAATTATGTTTTAGTTTAATGGCTTGTATGTTGTGTGGCTGTGGGCCAGGAAAAAGGAAATAAATAAATGTTACCATTCCGATCGGGTAAAAGCTTCGATACAATAAAGATTATTGACTTTAATTATTTATTTGGCATGACACATATCACATCAGAAGTTCGTGGCATCGCTTCATCACCATACATTTAATCAATAAACTCATGAACCGTTCATTCATATCTCAATAGATTCATAAAAGGCATGAGTATGGCTTCATAATTGGTCACACAATTTATTAATCATTCATCCATCTCGCTTCATACAGCAAAAAATAAAATTGAAAATCAAGCTTTAAATCAATACTGAAAAATTAAGATTGTTAAGATCTGTCAAAACATATCAGTATATATACCTATAATTTGACCTTAACCTTGCGTGTTATTTTTATTGCGATTAAACAAATTTGACCTTGAAATTATTTGTGTTATCTAAATTAAATTTTTATTAATTTCTTAATTTAAATTGGTAATTTATTTTTAACATTTTTAATTAAATTTATTCAACCAAAAATATTTTATTTTTATTCATTTAATTCAATAATTTTTACTTTTATATAAATGGTCATTTTATGGTCAAATTTTCTTGTTATTATGTTATTTTTTTATGTAAATTTTGTACGGTTCTTGATGCATTTTGTATTTATTTTATTTTACTTTTATGTTTTTTGATTTTATATTTATTTATGTTCTCTCATATTTTAAAGTGTTTAGTTGATGTTGTATATTGTATTTTAAGTTATCTTGGTGCTGGGTTTTTGTGCTGTATTACTGATGCATTTAAACAATTCTCAAGGCTATTTGTGTGCTGGCCCAACAAGTGAATGTCCTACCGAATTACTTATGCATACATATGTAAGGTGGCTAAGTCGAGGAAAATTTAAAAAAAAAGATTTAGAGATCTGCTTTCTGATATTAGGTTGTTCCTTGCCGCAAGAGGTGATAGGTTCAAGCAATTGGAAGATAATATCTGGCTCTTTGATTTGGTATTTTTAGTAGATATTACAGCAATGCTGAATGAACTAGATTTCGACTTATAAGGTAAGGATAAATTGATATTTTAAATGATAAGTTCAATCAATGCATTTATAAAGAAGCTTCATTCACATACTACCAAAATAGAAGCCAAAAATTTAACATAATCTCAAATATGTTGTCACAATTAAAAGATACAGAAAATGCTAACTTTAACATTACGAAATATTTGGAACAGATCAAGAATTTGGTTTTAGAATACGAGTGAAATTTTCAAAACTTCGATAAACTTGAAATCGTGGCTGCATTTAAGTCGTTTCAGTTGAATCAAAATATGAAACCAGAAATTGTTGCAGATTCAATTTCAACTTTGTTTAAAATGGATACACCATTACTTGAAATGGAAATAATCACACTTCCAAATGATATCTTCATTAAATCAAGATCTTCCAAACAAAATGTATAAAATATCTATTTGAAAAATTGTTTTGGAAATTTAGTTGCATTTTTTGGTTTAACTTATTTATGTAAGTGTGCTTTTTCACATATGAAAATTATAAAGTCAAATTAGTAAGCAACACTAAAAGACAACCATTTAGAATCCAGTCTAAGAATGTATCTTAGCACTTATATCCCAAAATAGAAAAATCCAATGTAGCGCATCAATATCAAAAGCTGATTAATCGAAAATTAAATTTTTATTGAATTGGATTTCTTAACTTTTTAAATTTATATTCATTTCTTATAATAAATAGTTATTACTTTAATTTTGTATGTTATGACATATATATTTTATTGTGATGAATCTATTGCATTGAAAGTGAAAAAATAAGATCACAAATATATTTCGGATGTGAATGTAGCTCTCCTAGAAAAATGAAGGACACCCCTAATATATAGTATGTAATTAATAAAACTAACCTATTGCATAACAATATGCCAAAATCGTAGTTTCAAGGTCAGGGGTTATTTAGAAAGTTTTGTGGTTGTGCTTGAATGTTGGTATGCATAAGTGTCAGAAGGTGCTTTGTATCAATAATCAGTAAACCAATAATTATATTTAATTGTGTTTAATTATTTCTCAGTTCTAGTTTTATACTTTATCACGATATGTTATCGTCGAACTAACTTTATCTCATTTTTCATGTACGGAATTTAATTTTTTTTCTTTTTCTAATGTATGATGTATTTGATTGGTCTAAAATATATTTTTTAATAAATGAAATTCCAATAGAAAACAGATAACAAAAGCGAAATGATAATTAATTTTCCCGATAAAAAAATTAAATTACATTTTTATTAAATTTATGTATTATTTGAGATCTTTCAATGATTTATTAAAATCGATTCTTCACTATCGAATGCTATACAAATGTTTCGATTAAACCGAATAAAATGTTCCACTATATTAAGTGGTGGGTTTCTGGGGTTGATATTTTTTGAAACTATATGGTTGTTACCCAGACAACCCCATACAAATATTCCTTCGCTTACCACTCGGCACCCGTTGCTAAGCAACGTTGGAACTGTGTTCGAGTGGGTGGATCGTCCGCAAAAAGTGAGCGCTATTGCTAATGCTATAATTGACCGAACGATCCATGGGTCCAACGAGCTGCCGATAGAAGGCCTATGCTCGCTTTTTGATTTTTAGGTCCCATTATTCTCCTATCTCTTTCAAATGTTAACCCATATTCTCATATCATTTATCATTACGTCTATTCCCATTGTCCTTCTTATCGTTGTTCGTACTATCGACTTTTACCATGGCCTGTACACTTTTGTTATGTTAAATATACTCAATAACTACAGTGTTCCCTATTATTATTACTAGCATTATTATCGTTACCATTATATGTATTATTCTAATCCATTATTACTGCTATTACTATTATTATCCTTATTGTTACCATTCCTATTATATTTATTATTATTACCATCATTATCATTATTACTATTATTATAATTATTGTTATTATTATGATTATTATTGTTAATATTATTATTATTATTATTATTATTATTATTATTATTATTATTATTATTATTATTATTATTATTATTATTATTATTATCATTGTTATTATTATTATTATTATTATCGCCATTATCATTACTATTATCAAATTTTGTGTAGGGATTCGTCCTTATTCCCCAGCTTTATAAAAATGTTTTACTTATATAAAAATTTAGCCTTACTCCGTCCTTATTCTTCAGTTTTCGATAAAGTATTCTTATTAATTCGAAAAAATTGGGCAGCGTTCCTCCCTTATTTTTTAGTTTTAACCAGTTATCCTATCAATTATTGAGCAGTATTCTACTTTTACTTTGCTATTTTTGATAATTATTTTAACTAATTCGGAAAATTTGAGCAGCGTTCCGCCCTTATTTTACAGTTTTACGATAAACGATTTAATTATTTCCAAAAATTTGCGCAGCGTTCTGCCCATATTTTCCGTCTTAATTCAACATAACTTATTCAATTATTATATATTATTTAAAACATTATTTTTCGTGATTTTGGTCGTTCGGATTAATCTTTTTCCGATGGCTATTCATTTTAACTGTTGCAACGATTTCGCAATTTTCCCCGCTACCCGTTCCTTCTCTTTGTCCTTATGATCTATTTATGTTCATATTATAGTTAATGAGTGCCCACTGGACTACTCGGTGTTAGTGATTTTGAGCCGATTGTTGTTTAAAATTTTATGTCGATTTTATCAAAATTGAGTGCAAGAAAGTTGAGCCAAAAGACCCACTCTCAAGCTACTCTCTTTCGCTATTTAGGTTCAATGATTTGACGTTCGAGTTCCTGCGTTACGCACGCCGGAACCCTCACGGGCACAAGCTATAGGCGGAGAAACCGCACTTACACAGCTTGGTAATTATGTTTTAGTTTAATGGCTTGTATGTTGTGTGGCTGTGGGCCAGGAAAAAGGAAATAAATAAATGTTACCATTCCGATCGGGTAAAAGCTTCGATACAATAAAGATTATTGACTTTAATTATTTATTTGGCATGACACATATCACATCAGAAGTTCGTGGCATCGCTTCATCACCATACATTTAATCAATAAACTCATGAACCGTTCATTCATATCTCAATAGATTCATAAAAGGCATGAGTATGGCTTCATAATTGGTCACACAATTTATTAATCATTCATCCATCTCGCTTCATACAGCAAAAAATAAAATTGAAAATCAAGCTTTAAATCAATACTGAAAAATTAAGATTGTTAAGATCTGTCAAAACATATCAGTATATATACCTATAATTTGACCTTAACCTTGCGTGTTATTTTTATTGCGATTAAACAAATTTGACCTTGAAATTATTTGTGTTATCTAAATTAAATTTTTATTAATTTCTTAATTTAAATTGGTAATTTATTTTTAACATTTTTAATTAAATTTATTCAACCAAAAATATTTTATTTTTATTCATTTAATTCAATAATTTTTACTTTTATATAAATGGTCATTTTATGGTCAAATTTTCTTGTTATTATGTTATTTTTTTATGTAAATTTTGTACGGTTCTTGATGCATTTTGTATTTATTTTATTTTACTTTTATGTTTTTTGATTTTATATTTATTTATGTTCTCTCATATTTTAAAGTGTTTAGTTGATGTTGTATATTGTATTTTAAGTTATCTTGGTGCTGGGTTTTTGTGCTGTATTACTGATGCATTTAAACAATTTTCAAGGCCGTTTGTGTTCTGGCCCAACATAAAACACTCCGGGGCCCGTAAAATTCCGACCCGCAATTTCTAAAAGATTTAAGCTATGAACTATACAGAGTTTACATTTTACATTCAATTGGGTCTACGAGCTACAGGGTCGTGACCTCAAAACCCACATGCCTGAAAATAATCATACAGTATACATCAATATATGGATTACAAGATGAAGTGAAAGAGGACATACAGTCCGGTTATGATCACACATAAAGAATAGTTAATTGTCTAAGAATCGTTGGTTCATTGTTAATCATGAGTTCAATATTCTGTCACTTAGTGTTCATCTCGCCAATGTCTTGGTATTCTTTGGTTTCTGATTGATTTGTTTCTATAGCATGTTCTGATTTTTGACGATTTGGTATCTGTTGTGAGATTTGGCTTTGAGATTTTGTTTAGTCTGAAGAATTGACTTTATTTGATATAGGACTGAATAGATGCCGATTGTTTAGAAGATTGGCTTGCGTAGTGAATCTCAGATAACAGAATAGTAAAAATGTTTCGTTCAAGACTCCATTTTTGATGGTGTATTTGGGGTTGTCTTGCTTTTGGTTGTTGACTTTTTAGCATCTTGAAACTGGGTAAAGTTCAACTGGGTTCTGTGGATAGATGACTCGTTATCATATTATCTCGTCTCGATTGTTTAATGATAATTGATCGGTTCGGGATTATTCATGATTCTTTGAGGTTGGTTTGGGTTTCGTCTTTTTAGTTATCGATTAGGGCTATTTGTTCTCGATTTTCGGTTCTTTTCTGTTATTTTGTAGGGTTTCTAAAGAACATCCATGATTATTTGAATATGATTTCCTTGATGGGTGTTTCCTTTTCTATTTACTTTCGGATTTGATTTTCTCGAGTTCTGAGGATTTGAACGGTTTTCTTGTTTTAATCTTTTGGGCATTGGGTATATTAGGAGTTGATCCGTCCGTAATTGGTATCCTTTGGGTTTATGCATATCTCGGCATATTTACTACAGTTAATGTTTGCATCGTTTGATTGGTTGTCGGGTTTTTCGACATCTTTCTAAGGGATGCTAGGTTATATATAGACTTATTACTGCTATCTTTCTTCTCATCGCCAATATCATGCTGTTTTCGCTTTCCTTGTTTTTATAACAATTATGGGTTTGTGATGATTATTTACCATTGCTTGACTATTTACAACAAATTTCGAGCTACTTTAATAGGACTTGTTATCATTCCTCTTGATTTTAGGTAGTTGTTTGACTTTATGTTTCTCTTCCTTCTTTATCTCTGTTGCTTTTATTATCATATCTGGTTTCTCATTTTTGTGATTGATATTGACTTTATTTTTACATCGCTTATCTTATTTGTTTGCCTTTACTATAATTTGCAAGATTCTTTCGATACTCCATTTTGATTGAGTGCATACTTTGTTCAGCCTCATCATCTTTTGTCGTTCTTGGCATTATCTTTTGCATTCTCTCTTTATTGATTCGATTTGTTTTTCTTGTTATCTGGTTTTCGATTGTTGAGTTGTTTTTGATTTGTTCTCTGGTCCTTTCTTTATTCATATTCGTTTTTAACCGTCAGTTTTGTTTGGAGTTACTATTCCGTGATATTCAATTTTGTCTCGTTTGACTGCATTCTAGTTTCCCTTGCAGTTAGTTGTTTTTCTTGCTCTATTCTTTGAATTGATTTTTTGAGTGTCTTCCATCGCTTTGCTAGTTCTATTTCCTTGTCTTTTTCGTTTTTCCGTTTAACTCAATGACCACAAATTTTGTTTCTCAGTTATCTACCCTTTGTTGTTATTCGTCAGTTTCTCATTACTTGATTCAGTTTTTCGTCAAATTATTTTTCATCGTCTTTTTCATTGACTGACTTAATATTTCATTCATTCCTTTATTGCTTCCGTTTTAGGTTCGTAATTTCCTTACTATTTTTCTGCTTTATCTTTGTTATCGTTGTTTATCATTTTCGTCTTTCATCTGATTGTATTGAATTTTCCAAGTTTTAATTTGCTCTCCAAGTCTACTCTTGTCTCTTATTTCCTCGATGGCTTCAGTACCTCTTAATCGGTTTATTTTAATTTCTGATCCTGATCTGATCCTTGGTTTAAACTCGTCTATCTCTGTTTGTACATTTAGTTTTCGGATGTTGGCCATCGTCGCTACAACTAAGCTTTACTGCTTGATATATTTGATTGGCTTCCATTTGATTCGTTTCTCCATTTTTACGTATTATCGCATCACTTGTCTTTCTCATTCCGCTTTATTCTTTGTCACGTCGTCTGATTTTTAATTTGTTTTCGCTCCTCGACTATAATATTTATATACTACTTTAATATATTATCGGATATTATTATACTCGTTCCATATAATATTTATATACCACTTTTATACATTACTATATAAACATATCTATTATATACATTATATACACACTCCTGACTATTTATTACTTCATCGTCACCAAAGGGTCTACGCGCAAAGTGCGTGTCCCTTCGCATCTCTTGTCAGTTACTCCATATTTATCGATCTCGTTTGGCCACTTGAGTGGTGCTATTAGTGGCGGTGGTTGTCTTATTTCCTTGTATGGTACTGAATTTTGCTTTTTATTACTATCTCGGTTTTCTCCCTCTTCGTTATCATCTTCTTTTTTCCTGTCTTTGTCTTCATCGTCCTTTTTGTCCTGGTCTTTATTACATCGATCCTTCTCAATTCTTTTGTCCTCTACATTTATTTCTTTGATTATATCTTCATACATCTTGATTATCATTTTTCTTCCATTTCTAATGTCGTCAATTTCTTGTTTTCTATCGCTAGATTTTCGTTGTATCCGGTGCCATTCTCCTACCAAGGTTTCTAATTCTTCTTTTCTCGACCCTATTCTCCCAGGCTCTCTTTTATTGTCCGTGAATTTTATTTCTCCTCTCTTTAACAAAGCTTTTATCGTCTTTGGTAATGCATACTCGGAATTTATTGCTCTTTTTAGTAATATATTTTCATTGCTTTCGAATTTGTTTACGTCTATGATTTCGTTATCGGATTTTCTTTTTCTCCAATTGATCAGTTTTGCTGCTGCTTGATCGTATCCCCTCTCGATTGCTCCAAGTAGTGGGTTTAAATTTTGTCCTAATATTTCGATGTCTTCTTGAATTGCATTTATCGTAAAGAACTCTATTGCACTTGCTTCTCTCGACATCATAATATAATTTAACATAGTTTTTCCTTTATTGTCCTTCTCGTTTAGAGTTGATCCTGTTTTTAATAACTCCCTCAGAATTTTCGTTGACATATCTCTTGAAAATGCAATCATCATGGGTGTTTGTCCTTTCTCATTTCTGATATTTGTTTGTTGTCCACATCGGTTCATTGCCTCGATAATTTCCATCGTTCGTTCTTCGTTTTCGCTTTCTATGGCATGATGTAGTGGTGTATTACCCGCTATGTCCATTATTGTGAATAATATTGGCATTCTTTTCTTTAAGATGCTGATTTCTGTTTTTGACTTTGAGCCTTTTGCGTAATTCGTGATTATCTTTGTTACTCCTTCTAATATCTCGGTGGTATTCTTGTTTCTGGTCCATTTCGGCATTATTTCTTTAGTTATTTTGATTATTGTTTCCATCTGTTTCCAGTAATTCAATCTAGCATCTTGGATTTCGTTATATTCTCGTTTCTGTCTCGCCTGATTACTATAATATTTTGATTCTGTCTCTTTGCTGTTTGTGGCTCTAGTAACTTGTTTCGTCATGTCTAATAGGTTATTCTGCTTTCTAGTTGTTATGTTTTTTCCTGGTTTGAAGCTTGATTTGCCACTTGTGTCATTCGCTGGCTTTATTCTGGTGTTGGTATTGATCTCATCTGGTTTCCTATTGCTTCCTTTCATTAGTCCCACTGTTCTGGATGGGTACTGAGTCTGTTTATTTGGACAATTCAGAGCCATATGTCCCCATTTTAGACATTTAAAACATGTTCCGCGTCTTTTGTGACAAATATTATTTAGGTGACCTCTCTTCCCGCATTGTTGGCATATTTGATGTCGATAGCAGTCGTTCTCTGCGTGTCCGGATTTTGGACATGTTTTACAATATTCTCTGATATTTACTTCGTTAGCTTTCGTATTGATTGTCCAGGTACTTTCTTTGTTCGTTGTGGTTTTCCTAGTCGTGTTTTGTTGTGCATATTCATGCTGTATTGTAATTTTCCTTTCCACATTTGTTGTTTTGCTGAGTTCTTCAATTACGTCTTCTTTGGTCTCAATAATCAATTCGCTAACTGTTTTTGATCTGTCTTGCATATTCAGATTTCTCGTTTGTTGCTTTTGAATTTTCTTTTCGATTAGTTCTCCCTCTGAAATTTTATTAGCCATTAAAATATCTATCACCTCTTGTTCGCTTGACGTCCCTCCTATTTCTATATTGTCTCCTATTGTTTGTATAGGTTTTGACTCTGCGTTTATTTGAAGTTCCTCTTTCTTGAACTTTTCATTATTGCTTAGCCCTTGTTGTAACATAGTTATTTTCGCTTTCCTTATCGATTCTCTTTTCGATTTTTGTAGTAGTACCCTCTGATTTAGATATTTTGTTTTTTGTTTTTCTGATATATTTTTATCGCTGTTTTTGCTGCTTTTTCGTCGTCTATCGTTCTCTTCTATGGTGAATTCTTGTATTATCTTAATTTGTTCTTTGCTACTAAATTCTTGCTCTGATTTTATTTTGACCTCTTGAGTTTCATCTTTCTTAATTACTTCATTTTCTTTGTAGTTATTTATTATTATATCATCCTCGCTGTTGACAACACACTGCTCCGCAGTGTGGATTTCTTTTGTATTGACTATTCTCGACATATTGCTTTTACTTGATATTTGATTTCTGTTCATCCGTCTTTGTCGAATTTCCTGGGTTTCCTCTCTCTGTAATTTCTGCCATTCAATTTGTTGCTGTTCCGGGTATTTTCTGATCCATTGATATCGAACATCATTCATGTTTCTCTTCGCATTACTTCGATGTATTTGATTGTTTGCGGCTATTCGTTGAATCCTACTTCCTAATTGCTCAATTTCTTGTATCTGATTGCTTTGTGTACTTTGGTTATAATTGTTCGGTTTTGGTTGTCTCGATTTTCTGTCTATTAGGCAATTTGCAGCAATATGCCCGTTTAGGTTGCAGTTGTAACAGCTTCTATTCTCGAATCTTGTGGTTGTCCTCATTATCGTCATATCTCTTAAATGTTTAATCTCTTGTGTTGGGTAATTTTGTGGACTTTTCTTGAATTGGTTTGGTTTTTGTTGACTTTGCATTCTTCTCATTCGACAATTCTTTGACATATGACCAGTTTGATCGCAATTAAAACAGATTATCATTTTTTCCTCTACGTTCCGTGTAGGGTTCGTTAATATTGGTTGTCTGTTGATACTTTCTGTGCGAACTCTTCTATCGCTTCCTTGGTAATTCTCCAATTGATAACCTCGGTCAGTTCGGCATCCTTCTTTTGAACAGGTATTACATACTTGATTGTAGCTCGCGTTGTTAATCCTGAAATAATTATTACAATTTATAAATTTACCTCTACTGTCTTGAATCCTCTTAACTGGCATATCGCAAATTCGTGATGGTTTTTTAATATATTGATTTGTTTGCGGGTAAATATCTTTCGTTTGTCTCGTTGCTTCCATCGATACTTTTATTGGTTCTGATACTTGATCTTTTAATTCGGTTTGATCATTTTCCCTTTCGACTCTTTCTTCCATTGTGGTTAACATTCTCTCTTCCCGTATGATTTCCGTTTTCCATGTTTCAGCTATTTTTGTTTCAACTGTTTTCATTTTCGAATTTCCAGTTTCCTTTTTGTCATGTAAATCTTCTTCGTTGCATTTTCTTTCCGAATGCATCTCCTGTACATTTCTCTTTAAACTTTAATATATTGGTTCTCGGCTCCTCATTCCCTGTTCATCCCGTGTGATTTCGTACATTGTTGATTCTTTCAAATAAATTTCTGTTTCATCCGTATTTTTACTTGGCAACTCTTGGTTAATTTCCTCTCGGAGTTTTTTCATCTCTTTACTCGTACTTGTTTTCAACTGAATTGGAATTTCTGGTTCGGGTGATTTCACGTTGTTTCCTTTATCGGTTAACTTTTCCTTTAATTTATCGTATTCTTCGGGTTCTGTTGTCAAACTTTCTAATACTGTTTTAATCAATGATTCTGTTGTCTCTACTGTATTAAGTTTTCTATCTGTTGCTGCTTTTCACTTTCTCTGACTTCCAATAAAATGGTCTGTTTTCTTTATCCTTGTTCTCCGTTCGTTTTGGTATATTCTCAGTTTATCTACTCAATGGTTTCCTTGATTCCGGTTTCTCGTTACTTGTTTTCTTGATTTATTTCTAGTCTATCGGCTATATTATTCGTCGTTTGCTTAATCTCTTTATTCCTTTGGTTTACTTGATCTCTTTATTCCTTGTCAATTATCTAAAAATAAATAACACTTCTAGTACATATTATTATACATAAATTTCCACATTAATTTCACGTATTATTGTCATTGCTTCCCATTATTTTAATTCTTTTCGCTACGTCAACTTCTTTATCCTTGTAATTTTTTTTTTGTCTTTTGATTTTAAGTTTATTTTGAATTATCTATAGCTCGTATCAAATATCTATTTGCTTCGTATAAATTATCTTTATAGTCGTATCAATTATCTATATTTTCGTATCAATTAACCATTTTTATCAAATAAATCATCACCATCATATCAACAATCGTCTCGTTAATTATTCTCCTTTATCTCTCCATCATTGGTCCAAAAAAATTTTTTTCCTTAATCTCTATGCGCTGGCGCTCTATGGGCCTTTTAATTAAATCCTCTAGTCTTTTTCCTTAAACTTTATCCGCTGTCGCTCTATGGGCCTTCTAATTAACTCATCTTGTCGTTTTCCTTAGACTTTATCCGCTGTGATCATTCTCCTTTTGATTCGCCCCCTTTATTTTAAATCTATTTTAAATTATCTATTTCTCGTATCAATTATCTATCATCCTCGTATTAATCTCGTATCAATTATCCTCGTATTAATATCGTATCAATTATCTATATTCTCATCAAATAAAATCGCAATAATCATACCGTCATTCAATCCATTAATTATATTTCCTATATCTCTTTATCATAAAATCATTTGCCTAACCTTTAATTGCTGGCGCTCTATGGGTCTTTATCTAAATCTTATTATCTTTTCACTGGCACGCTATGGCCTTAAATTTCTCGTCTTATCCGGCACTCTATGGGCTCTATAATTTATCCTCTCTATTGGCTCTCTATGGCCTTCTCTATTTACTCGGAGTTGAGTTTTCGTCAGTGACCTATTGGGTGACTTGTCCGATGGACAAGCTTGAGGCCTCACACTGACTTCTCAATCCATGGCGTCTGTTGGGAGCGCATTTGTCCGGTTACGCTTGCCTCACAGCCACTCGGATATCCGGTACTCGGTGTGGGATCCGGGTTATTGTACCGAACTCCTCGCTGGGTTAATAATCTAAAAAACATTCCCTCAGTACTCGGTGTGGGATCCGGGTTGTGTACTTCGGAGAATATAAAAGAATGGAAAAGCCTAGGCGTTCAATCAAGTTACAAAAGCGGTTTACTTGATTTCCCGAATAGTGAAAAGAAAAGGAAGAAAATTTTTGGGCGCTGCAATTTCCTATTATTTCTATCTACCGTCAGCCGCCCCGCGTCAGATTTCCAGCTCTGCTTGGCTGCCTCAATCTGATCCTTAGTAGGACCTTTCGAGTATGAACCATTTACCGGTTGGTTCACATCTCACCTACCGCTTGGTGTCCTCGATACTCGGTGTGGGATCCGGGTTGTGTATCGAGTCCCTACCCAGGTAAAAAATATTCTCGGTCGATACTCGGTGTGGTATCCGGGTTTTTGTATCGAGCGGTTCAGCGCCACTAGTCCCTTGGCTAGCAACAACCTGAACTCGACAGTCCGCCGCTGTCCTCTGGTGCCTCACCACCAGCTAGGGAAAAAATGTTTCTAGGTACCTTTACGAGACTTTTTGGCTCTCTCACCTTCGGCGTCTAAATAATGTGCACATTTTCAATTTTTATTTTTATTTTTTGGTTTCCCCCTCACTTTCCAATTCAAAAATTGTAGTAATCGCGTTGGTTTGTTCCCCAGAAGAGGTGATCAATCTCTCGCCAGAAACTCCCCAACATTTGCGACGGATCCTACTACTTCCTCTCCTCGGGTTGATCAGGGTTCCCAATCGGAATAAGCGTACTATCGTTATGATAGCTCGGTTTTAAATCTTACTTTCCAGTATTAGTTCCATATCATATAATATAAATAACATTACAAAATATACAAAAAAAATGAGGTGCATCGAAACTTTTACCGTACATTATGTGTGATTTTTCAGCTTTCACTGTTTAAGTTGTGTTTTACTTGTCCACTCAGAATTTATTCAACGGCTTTCATGAAGTGTTCGGCTTTTCCGGTATGTTTTACACCTTTCGGTTGCTATTGTTGTCTCGTTCATTATTATTAATAATCTCCACTCATCGTGCTCGTTTTCGCTCATCATTTTATTCCGGTTGCTGACTATTATTTTCAGAATTCATTATTATCTCTAATCCTTTATTTTCATTTTGAACAAGCATCATCATTTATTCATCTACGCTCATTTCTTACTATTCATTTCATTTACACCTGAACATTTCCTTTTATCTAAGCCTAAGTTTCTCCATCATTTGGATTATCTTTTCGTCAATTTCTCTAACTTAATCGATTATCTGTTTCTCATTTAATATCTAATTTGGCTTCGCTTAGCCTCATGTCTTTTGATATTCACACAACCAGTTTTTCGTTACTTCCGCTACAATTTCTCATTTCATAGGAGTAGGGGTTCGAAATCGTTGCAACCTTTTTTATGAAATTCCTTTAATAATTTTGATTTTTGTTTTTTATTTAACTACTTTTAATTACTCATTTACTAAGTTTAAAATTATTTTAAATGACTTGTCTCGTCTAATTTCAATCAATATTAATTTGACAATTTCTAGTTTTCTAATTATCCTATATTCTAACCGCTATTCTCATACTTATCTAATTATTATTTATATGGTTCTTTAATTTATTTATACAATATTTACACGGCCCCCTTTTTTGTGGTTTCCCTTTTTCAAATCGCTTTAACCCTCGTGGTTTCCACCTTTTCCCTGTTTTTATTACTTTTATTTTATTTATTTATTTATTTTTTATATTTTTATTCTTACTTCTACGGTTTATGGATGAAATTTACACGATGCTTTCTATTGGTTTTTTACAACTTACCCATAATTTTATTTATGATTTCTTGTTTCCTTGATTTCTGCTTTACAAATATTGATAATTTTATCCCACTTTCTTGTTGAATCGTTTCACGTTTGAAATTTTTATGTATCTAATATTTTAGTTTATTTACATTTATTGATATTTTCCTCTCTTATTACAAAACTCGTCATTCATGTGGTTTCTAAACTGGTGTTTTTGTTCCTTCGTATTTTCATCATATTTTGCATTCTCTATTTTTCCTCATCCCGCCATTTTTGATAAACTATGCTCATGTATTTTCTGATGTTATCTGTTATTGTTTTATCTGTTATGATTTTGTTATTCCCTTTTGCAAGTTTATTTCATATTATTAGAACCTCTAAGATACTTTCTATCTTTCCTAATTCATTTGTAACGATACTATCTACTTTTCGTAGATTTCCAGTAAGCTGTTGTTTATTTCGTGAAACTATCTAATTTTCTCCTGTTGATTTTTCTCCGCATTTTTCCATTAATCTTGACGGTGTTCCTGTCCCTCAAGACACTCACATTCTGGTTGCTCTTAAGTGAATTTATTTTCTACCGTTTATAAAAATTCATACTATGTGTTTCTATTTTCTATGTAGACAAACCGGTCATTTTTCAAAGTTTCTGTCAATATTTTTCATTGTTATCTCTCCGCGTTTCAGTGAAGTCCGTCCCAACATTTATTGTTCTTGCTCATTTTTAGTTTCCATCTAGAACCGTCATTCATGCTCTGTTGAGGGTACTCCTGAGATTATTGGTAGTTTCTTAATTTTCCTTGAAATTTGTTTTCCGTTGTACAATAATCATTAAATCTCAGCTTTGAATGATCAAACAAAGGTTTTCGTTTCTTATTTCGCACTGATCTTTTCTTTCTGTAATTCTTTCATTCGTTAGTTTGCTTCCCATGTAGATGCATTTGTCGTTTTTCATAGTTTTTGTTTTATTTCTTCCTGCAATTGTTTGAAATATCGTCTCGGTGGTTACTTTCAAATGTCTTGCTTCTCCCGTTTGTTAGCCGCTAACTCGTTTTAAATATTTCTGTTTATGTTTTTACGAATTATTAGTTGTCCAATCTCGTCCCAACGTTTTCTTGCTTGTTATTGTTTCTAACAGAAATCTTGTATATTGTTACCTTTGTTCCTTTCTGCGTCCCTAAATTTGTACTTTGTGGTCGAGTCATTTGTTTCATTTCGTTTTGTAGAAAAATCCATCGTTTTCCATAACTTTCCGCTAATCTCTCTTTTTCTTATGGTCCCCAGATTTGTATGTGCTGTCTAGTCATTTATTTCATTGCACTGTTTTTCTTATTTTGTAGCAAACTTGATCGTTTTCTATCGTTTGTTATTAAGCTCTATTCTTTGTCAAAATGTTGTCCCGACGTTTTCTGTTTTTTGCATCTTGTATCTTCTGATCACTTTCTGTTGTTTCTTCACTTTATTGTTTTGATTCTTCTCAATAACGAAGCTGAGCCCCAAATTTATATTTGGTGGGCGAGCCATTTGTTTCATCACCATATTCTCTCGCTTTGTAGAGATATCCATCGTTTTTCACAATACTTTCCCTTTTCCCATTGTTGTCTCTCTGGAGTTTAGTAAAATGTTGTCCAGACATTTTCTTTGTTTGATTATTAGATTCTTACTTCGGTTTTCTTTGTTTGCTTTGCCAACAAAATCATTTCTTCCCGGCTGAGGGTGTACTGACAAACTCGCTGTTATTTCTAAACTGGATGATTCTGATCTTTCCAAATAACGAAGCTTTATGCTGAGCCCCAAATTTGTACTTGTTGGGCTAGTCATTTGTTTCATTAATATATTTTCTCATTTTATTTTTATCGTTCTTTATTAAGTTCCATTATTGTTCAACATTTTCTGCTTGATAATAGATTCTTATTTCGGTCTTCTTTGGTTGTTTGACTAAACAAATCATTTCAATCCCGACTGAGGGTGCGCTGACAAAACTCTCAGTTGTTTCTTGGCTTGCTCGTTTGCTTTTTCCAATTAACGAAACCTTGATTTCCGGCTTAGGGTGCACTGATAAACTCTCTATTGTTTCTTAACTTGGCTGTGTTGATCCTTCCAACTATCGAAACGTTCATTCGGGTGAGCCCCCAAATTTGTACTTGGTGGGCTAGTCATTTGTTTCCTTAAAATATTTTCCTTATTTTGTAGTCAAGTTGGTCGTTTTTCATCGTTCTTTATTAAGTTTCGTTTGTTAAGTTCCATTCTTGTTCATCTGTTATCTGTTCATCTGTCATCAGTCCTGTCATCTGTCGTCTGTTTTATTATCATTTTTCTTGTTTTGTAGTGAGATTGGTCGTTTTTCATTTATTGAGTTCCATTCCTATTAATCTGTCATTTGTTTTTCTGTCATCTCTCCTGGGTTCGGCAAAATGTCGTCACGACATTTTCTGTTTAATAGGTTGTTTTGTTTTTTCCAATTGACCAAGCTTTCATCCCGGCTGAGCCCCCAAATTTGAATGGTGGGTTTCTGGGGTTGATATTTTTTGAAACTATATGGTTGTTACCCAGACAACCCCATACAAATATTCCTTCGCTTACCACTCGGCACCCGTTGCTAAGCAACGTTGGAACTGTGTTCGAGTGGGTGGATCGTCCGCAAAAAGTGAGCGCTATTGCTAATGCTATAATTGACCGAACGATCCATGGGTCCAACGAGCTGCCGATAGAAGGCCTATGCTCGCTTTTTGATTTTTAGGTCCCATTATTCTCCTATCTCTTTCAAATGTTAACCCATATTCTCATATCATTTATCATTACGTCTATTCCCATTGTCCTTCTTATCGTTGTTCGTACTATCGACTTTTACCATGGCCTGTACACTTTTGTTATGTTAAATATACTCAATAACTACAGTGTTCCCTATTATTATTACTAGCATTATTATCGTTACCATTATATGTATTATTCTAATCCATTATTACTGCTATTACTATTATTATCCTTATTGTTACCATTCCTATTATATTTATTATTATTACCATCATTATCATTATTACTATTATTATAATTATTGTTATTATTATGATTATTATTGTTAATATTATTATTATTATTATTATTATTATTATTATTATTATTATTATTATTATTATTATTATTATTATTATTATTATCATTGTTATTATTATTATTATTATTATCGCCATTATCATTACTATTATCAAATTTTGTGTAGGGATTCGTCCTTATTCCCCAGCTTTATAAAAATGTTTTACTTATATAAAAATTTAGCCTTACTCCGTCCTTATTCTTCAGTTTTCGATAAAGTATTCTTATTAATTCGAAAAAATTGGGCAGCGTTCCTCCCTTATTTTTTAGTTTTAACCAGTTATCCTATCAATTATTGAGCAGTATTCTACTTTTACTTTGCTATTTTTGATAATTATTTTAACTAATTCGGAAAATTTGAGCAGCGTTCCGCCCTTATTTTACAGTTTTACGATAAACGATTTAATTATTTCCAAAAATTTGCGCAGCGTTCTGCCCATATTTTCCGTCTTAATTCAACATAACTTATTCAATTATTATATATTATTTAAAACATTATTTTTCGTGATTTTGGTCGTTCGGATTAATCTTTTTCCGATGGCTATTCATTTTAACTGTTGCAACGATTTCGCAATTTTCCCCGCTACCCGTTCCTTCTCTTTGTCCTTATGATCTATTTATGTTCATATTATAGTTAATGAGTGCCCACTGGACTACTCGGTGTTAGTGATTTTGAGCCGATTGTTGTTTAAAATTTTATGTCGATTTTATCAAAATTGAGTGCAAGAAAGTTGAGCCAAAAGACCCACTCTCAAGCTACTCTCTTTCGCTATTTAGGTTCAATGATTTGACGTTCGAGTTCCTGCGTTACGCACGCCGGAACCCTCACGGGCACAAGCTATAGGCGGAGAAACCGCACTTACACAGCTTGGTAATTATGTTTTAGTTTAATGGCTTGTATGTTGTGTGGCTGTGGGCCAGGAAAAAGGAAATAAATAAATGTTACCATTCCGATCGGGTAAAAGCTTCGATACAATAAAGATTATTGACTTTAATTATTTATTTGGCATGACACATATCACATCAGAAGTTCGTGGCATCGCTTCATCACCATACATTTAATCAATAAACTCATGAACCGTTCATTCATATCTCAATAGATTCATAAAAGGCATGAGTATGGCTTCATAATTGGTCACACAATTTATTAATCATTCATCCATCTCGCTTCATACAGCAAAAAATAAAATTGAAAATCAAGCTTTAAATCAATACTGAAAAATTAAGATTGTTAAGATCTGTCAAAACATATCAGTATATATACCTATAATTTGACCTTAACCTTGCGTGTTATTTTTATTGCGATTAAACAAATTTGACCTTGAAATTATTTGTGTTATCTAAATTAAATTTTTATTAATTTCTTAATTTAAATTGGTAATTTATTTTTAACATTTTTAATTAAATTTATTCAACCAAAAATATTTTATTTTTATTCATTTAATTCAATAATTTTTACTTTTATATAAATGGTCATTTTATGGTCAAATTTTCTTGTTATTATGTTATTTTTTTATGTAAATTTTGTACGGTTCTTGATGCATTTTGTATTTATTTTATTTTACTTTTATGTTTTTTGATTTTATATTTATTTATGTTCTCTCATATTTTAAAGTGTTTAGTTGATGTTGTATATTGTATTTTAAGTTATCTTGGTGCTGGGTTTTTGTGCTGTATTACTGATGCATTTAAACAATTTTCAAGGCCGTTTGTGTTCTGGCCCAACATAAGTATCAAAACCAATTTTTAATAAATTTAATTTATTGATTTTAATTTTTAACCAAATTTTATGGTAACAATAATTTAAAATTTTAAAAACGTGTTTCAAATAGCCATTAAGAAACTAAAAGTTATTATTATTACACAGTTTAACCTTGATTTTGTGGACACACAATTCACGTTTTCACACTGTTTTCATTTGTTGGTTGGTCTCTTAAAAAACTAACAATCGGGCACCATCATAGTTTTAATATTTTCATTATATCTGTTAGTCGTATAATGTCAAGAACTTTACTAAGACTGAGACTGCAATTTACAGTAAATTGCGGTATATTTGATCTATTGGCATGAATTTCATGAAAATCTTCAGTAAAAAGGTGAGACTAAAAGGTTTAGTGTCTATTTAAAATGACACAAACTTGCAGAAAAGCTACCGTGCATAATTTGTATTTTCAAATTTAGAAACACAAAAATAAAACTTCTGTAAAATTCAAATATACGATTATTTAAATGCCCACATATATTTTCCTTTTGGACAAATCTAGGCTAGTTCTTTACTAAAATAACAAATTTTTAAAATATTTAAAAACTTTACATTTATTTGCAAAATTATATTTTAACAAATCATTTTAAATGTTTAATCTTTAATTTAAATTCTTTTTTAATTAAAATAATTCAAATTAGCAATATTTTAAAATTAGATTTCATTAAATAAGCATGTTAATTTACCTTCCAAATAAATCCATCTTTCAAAATTTCCAATAATTTAGATTTAATAACAGATTTCTAGAAATCAAAGTATTATTTAAATATTAAAATTATAATATCTTTAAAAATATTATTAATTTTAATTTAAACATTTTAAAAATAATTTTAAATTTTTGTTTTAAAAATTTCTTACAGGATTTGAATTTAAAAATATTTAAAAATTAATTTTTAGATGACTAAAGTATCAGTAAAAGATAAAGTAGAAGCTGTACTAATGTATGAAAAGGGAGAAACTTTAAAAGTCGTTGCTAAAAGGTTCAAAACTTCTATTCCATTAGTTCACTACTGGAAGAAAAATAAAGATAAATTGTTGAAGGAATTAGATTGGAGCGTTCCTAATAATTCTAATAGCAAATTATGTGATAATTCACAATTTGTAATTAAAGAAGAACTTGCTACACCAGCGTCAGTAACTAGTCAAACTGAAGATAATCAAAATGTTTTTTTAGAAAATAAACATTTCGATAGTGTAAGTGATCAAGATGAAGTAGAAAATAACGTAATCAATTCATTCAATTCTACTTCAAGAAATTTACCTCTTCCCTTAAACAACGTTCAAAATAATATGAATTTAGTTTCAACTAACACAAGAGACGTGCAAAATAATTTTATAAACCATTTTAGTACCGCACAGCAAAAATTTTCTCCGTTATTCAATTTACAAACACAGCTAAATCTCTCAAATCAATTTAGTAATTCAAGGAGAGAATCAACTCAGCCACGAAAGTCATGCAAAATAAATCAAACCCGACAGTTTGTTAGTGGTCTTACTAAAGTACAACAACTTCAACTGCAAGAATATCATTCATTAAAGAATGTTTATGACACACAAATGGAAGCTGGTGAAAAGTTGAAACAGAGAGAACTAAGGGTGGGCAACAATTCCAGTAACAACAGTCTAGTTGAGGAAATCGAAGAGTACAACAAAGTAATCAACAGTGAATTATTTATCAAAATTATTGAAAGGTTGGAATATTTGGAAACTGCTTTATTTTCTCAAATATAATGATTGTTTACGATTCCTAAAATTTAATAATATGTCAGAATTTTATTGTGAAAAAATTGAACTTTTGTAGTATTTTGAGAAATGGATTATTCTATATAATATGACCTTGAAGTTATCATCAAAATTCTGGATAGCTTTGCAATTCGATTTTTTGGATTGTAATTAAATACTACTTTGAGAAGTGTCAATGTTATCCGATTTCAGGCTGTTTATTGTTTTATAAACTATATAATTTTTCATCTATTGGAATTGGATGTCAAATTGATTTCTAATATTTGTAAATATTCAATATATATTTAAAATTTTGTTCATATTTTCTTTATTATTTTTGCTAAGATTTTTTTGGGAAGAGTTTAAAGTTACCATGCTGTTTGACGTTTTTAATTTATTAAAATTTTAAATTACATAATTAAAGTACTGTTATTTATAATAAATTTTTTTTAATTGTTATTATTTATAATAACAACGTGAACCATATTTAATTTACATAAATTAACAATTCTTTTAAATACTAACTAGTTTTTTAATTGTTATCTAAATTTATTTTACAAATTTATAGTATTTTCTACATTTGCATTCACATCATTTGTAACAAGGTTAATTCTAAGTCTGTTCGAAAATAGTAAAACAAGCGTTTTTTATTCCTTAAAATTTCTATGTTGAATTGCTCAAAATATACTAAATTTTCATGTAAGCAAAATTTTTAAAACCACATTTAAAATTAAATTACTTTCAAAACACATTTTAATAAAAATATAAAAAAATTTAATTTAAATTAGTTTAATTTATTAATTATTAAAATTAACAATATTATTAAAAAAAATTTAATAAAAATAAACGAAAATATGACTTTCATTTGTTTAAATTTCTTTTAAAATTGCACACAACGCTTAGTATATTTTAAAATCAAATAATATCTTTGGATTATAAATATTTCAATTTCTACACCAAAAGTAAGTTTGTCACAGCTCGAAGTTCAACTTATCTGAATGATATTATATCAGTACAATGAGCGTATGAAAAACATACTGAAAAATAATTAAACAATTTAATATAAACGTTTTATATTTTAATTTAGTTTATTTGTTTTAGTATTTAAGACTTTAATTTTCAATAATATTTTCATAACTGATATAAGAGGTCTATTATAAAATTATAAGATAGTTGATTAGAAAATGGTATTGGGGTTTTCCGTTTGTAATTATTGCGAAATTATAAGTGTCACCACATGGTACCAAAAAGACGATATTATTTTCTTTTGAGGTGGCCAGTAAGAATATGTTTAAAATAAAACAGAGTTCTTGTACTTCTTCTGGGTGTTCAATCAATGTTAGATTATAAGTTCAGAACACTAAAAAAAATTAACTCCTAAATGCTTGATGTGGATGCTGAAAGTTAAGCATTCCATGTGAACACAGGAGCCATCCAGGGATGCCATATTTTCGAAAAATCATATCGTAAAATTCCCGACGAAATCGGGAGGTCTGGCAAGCCTGTCGGGAATAAAAACAAAAAAAATCAATTATATTTTGTGAAAAAATATAAATATATTAATATTTATTATATGCATTTATAAATAAAATATATTAGAAAAAACAACAAAAAAATAAGTCTTCAGCTTTGTTAACGTAAATAAAAAACAGTAACAATTAATTTTTTTTTATAAATATTTATCAGCATTTGCTGCTTTTTTAAGTATTCCTTGTGCATTTTCTGTTTTTAATAATGCCTGAAACTCATTGCACATCATTTTGAAATTAAATGTAACACCAATCCATAAGGAAAAGGTGAAATCACAAATCCCTATGGTAAAAAATAGCGAACAATAAGTATAATAGAAATATAATTTCTCTATTTTTCTTAGTTTCGTTTAATTTTATGGTTTTTTAAAAAAAATCCTTTCAAGATGGATAAAATCTATTCAAAATCTAAAACTGTTCAATATCGGGAGTTACGGTTCATATATCGGGAGACGGGAATATGCGTTGCATATCGGGAGACTCCGGACGAAATCGGGAAGTCTGAAAAGCCTGGAGCCATCGCATGTTATTAATGATGTTCTTAAATTAGCTACATGGACTAAATTACGAAACCAAGACATTTTTTGTAATTATTTTCATTAAAAATCATAATTTTTAAGTAATGATGTGAGTATTTGTTAATTTTAAATGATATATACAAATTCAAATTTTTCTATATATTTTTTATTAAACCAACTGATTTCCGATGCCATGAATACATTTTATCATAATATGAAAAAAATGCATGTCATATACATGTCGAGGATATCTAAATAACAAAATTCAAATAAATTTTTAATAGAATAAAACTGTTAAGGATGCCTAAATAATTAGAAATCAAATAAATATCGTTAAACTGAATAAAATGATTGGGAGAAAAGGTATTAAGCAAAAGGTGTGTGGCTCCACATTTTTGGAAAGTAAAAAGTGAGAAAATAAATGAGAAATAGCAAAGAATTGAAAAAATCAAAGAATTGGAGTGAACCAAACAAAATGTGCGGGAAAAGGTATGAAAATTGAAGTCATGTAGAATATATGCCACTAAAAGGAAATGCAACGAAAAAGAAAGACAGAAGTTGGGAAAGAATGAAATCAAAACGAAATTATAAAAGAGAAATTAATTAGGTAAAAGTAAGCTAGAACAGTACAAGAAGTGACAAAGAGTAACCAGAATATAAAGAGTGAAATGAGGCAAGTAAAAAGGAACTAGAAATTATTGTGGAAAAAAATTGTCATAATAAAAAAATAGTTGAATTAACAAAAGTCTTTATTGATAGTTTCGGGTAATTTCAAATCAAAGCAACTAAATAGATTTTACCAAGTTTTGAAACCAGAAACACTGGTCAAGTGGTCGCCTATTCTGAATTTATTCTAAATGTGCTATTCCTCCCCAAGGGTTGTAATAATTACTTAATTGTCGTCGTAACAGATAATTCTCTGTGTCACTGTAAATTGATAACAAATTGTGTTAATCAATAAAGTTTATATTGCCTGGAGCTCGTTATTGCTTTTCACAAGTCACGCTTCGTTGTCAGATTGATAATATTTAATTTCACCAACAATTCCAACATACAATTAAATACTGTAAAACCTATAAGGTACACAACAGCTTAGGATACATTTTAAAAGTATTGTTGGTACCATTTACACATGAAAGTTTCCCCATATTAAGTTAAATATTTTTTAAAAATAAAAGAATTTTTTTTGAAGTTTATAATTTATTTATAACATTTTTTAATCATAATTAAGTTTTTCTATTCTTTTCGTTTATTTAAATAAAACATAAAACCAACAAGAAAATCTATCACCCAAATCAAGAAGCGCAATATAATAAAGTTGCTAGACAAGAATTTAAGTATCAGAGATGTTTAACTTTAGTTAGAGGTATCCTAATGTGTAGCTCAAGATGCAAAACCAATTAAGATAATTTAAAACGGCTAGAGGTAATGGACATTCAACTGGTGATACCATTTTATAGCCTTCACCCATATAACATGGAATATTCTTTGTATATCGTCATTATGAGAAAATGATACAAAATTTTAGCCTGGCCAATATTTTACAATTTTTTTCCTATGTCCATCGTGTTGGGCTTAGAGCCAAAACTAAAACAAAAATAAAAATTGAAACAGAAGTGAAAGTAATGAAACAAGTCACTGAACATAAACACACACCACAAGAAGAGACCAAAAATGAAATAAAACATATTAATTAAAACAAATTAAAAACATAACAAAATTAAATAAAAACAAATAATTAATTAAAATTCGTAAAAAGCATACAGCTGCATACAAAAACATACAAAAAATAAAATAAACTGCCAAAACCTTGCAAAATAAGGTTAGAAAAAACATAGGCAGAAGAGGCGACCAGAAAAGAGAATATTCGGGCTAAAAAGTAATATTATAAGAAAATGATAGAAAAAATAAAAGTCAACCATAATGTAATTATATATCAAAAAATCAAGAAAAATGTAGAAAAAATAATAAAAATAATTTAAGATTTATAAAATAATTAAAAAGCCCTAAAAATGGCGAAAAATCGCTCATTGGTCGCACACAGACACAAAAACAGTATATATACAGTGATAAATTCCATTATTTTTAACTTATGCTTTAAAATTCGACACTTCAAAAATTCACTGAATCTCTTAAACGTAAGGATTTTTGTTATTTTAATTTTTTGAAAGTTAATGTATTGTCTATGAAATTTTGTAAATGTTTGTAATCTCTCCTATTACTCTTTTGCTTTAATTACATGTTTTCTTAATGCTGTTATATATATTTGAAACATATTGTTATATATATTCGAGTCCATTAAATTTATATACTACAAGTATGTCAATAACCATCGATGGGACAGATCTCGTGCCGGCTGGTGGATTAAGTTCCCTAGTTGAGCTCGTGGGTCATGTCTCGTTGATACCTCGGTAGTCCGCAGTAGGGTCTGGCAATTGCACAGGACCTCCACGCAGGGCATCGTTGTATCACTCGTAGCGGCTACTGAAAAGTGGCCAGGGCGAGTAGAATATAAAATCATGGGAAGTGCGACTTCAGATAGGGGAATTAGGAAAGATCACATGATGATTAAAATGGTTTTTGAACCTCGGATAAAAATAATAAAACTAACTGGGCAGAAGGGGTAAGCATAATCGAAAAAGGCTAAACGAATGGATAATTGTATGGAAAATTAAATTAAATAACTAAGAGTGTCAGCGATTTTTATTCCACTCTACAACATGATATATGGCCTCCAGGAAAGACCAGTAGAATTTGTTCATGGACCATTCGACTAACCGCTGAGTCCATTCTGGCATACGTTACGATCCGTACCTGTACCATCATATGTGAATCCCATTGAATTATTTCCTTGCCAAAGCAAGCTGTTCATATAGAATAAACTTTCCAAATTGATATTGAGCGAATGAGAGACACACTCGAATTATAAATCCACGAGCTCTCAATACATGCATTATCAGTTCCTCCGTAAATTGGTTGAGATTTATGAATGGATGCACCCAGAGACGACTCTAAGGGCGCGAAAGGAACAAAATATATAATTTCCAAAATGGCCAAGACGAATGTAAAGCGGGCGACCAAATCATACAGCTAGCTATATACCGAGATTTTGAGAGTAATAATTACCCAAGTAGTAGCAACCTCGGTTGAACTTCTTTGTCTTATGGGAAAGCTGAATCCACTAGATTAGAACCGATCGTAATACGTATAGACCTTTTCTACTGCACTCCTACAACCGTCAAGTAATCCATGAATAATCTACCATAAAGCACTTCAAAACTCACCGGTATTCATGTATTCCCGTTACTCCAATGCGACGTAGAGTAGTTAACCCACCCCGCTAGTTGTAATGCCATCCCTCCAAAAGTAACTAGAAAAAGACATTTTTCCTCTACAATTAAAATCCATTACTGTAGGAAATCAACACTCCATTATGGACATCATGAATACTGCTAAGAATCTCCGAACCAGCCAGATAGGTAATCACACTGAAAATGGGTAGAGGAATTTACAATATCACCTGACTCATCGTTGTACATCCCATTACTCTCATACTGACGCACACGTGTTCAAACATCGCTAGACCTCTCACGTTAATGTCGCCAGTTCAAATGCTATTAAAATTTTTAAGGTGAATATGAGCAACCATCTCCATTTAGCAATACTAATTAACACGGATATCACAAATTATTATTAGGAATCTCATTATTATACCATCGTCATTTGTTAACGTTGATATCATTATTATCATCAACTCCATTGCTGTTACCACCCTTAATATAATCATCTTTATTAATTTTATTAATAGTTTTATTATTAATCTCATTATTAATGTTACCTCTAAAGTAAGTATTGTTATTAATACCATTAATATTATTATCATTAATCTCACTATTAATATTATTACTACATAACATTTATCATTAACATCATTAATATTATTATCGATAATTTCATTATTAATCTTATCACGAACATTACTACTATTAGCAATATTATGAACCTGATCGTCATTAATCCCATTATCATTATTATTCTCACTAATATAAGTGTTATTATTAATATTATTCATGTTATTATTATTATGATTCTAAATAATCTTGTTATTATTTGTTATCCCCATTACTAATTTTACCAATATCATTATTGTCCCGTTTGTCAATCTTATTTAAATGGTTGCAGTAAATTCATCAGTACCACCATTGCCCCTAGTAATACTATTACGAATTAAACGGCATTGCGAGTACCCGTAACGTTAAAGTACCTAAACCTCCTAGATAATTACTAAGGATATTATTAATAGTGCTGATATTAACTATCTCTCTTACTCACTGATTCAATTAGGTCAAATCTTAACAATTCTCTGGATAATTAATATAGAGATTATAGTTTATTTAACGTTGGCAATACTCCTAATCACTAATATAGGGACTTCACTTTCATTAGCAGCCTAATTAATTTAGATGATCCAGTTTATTAGCCTTAGAAACTCTCTTGATAGATTGCACAGGTACTGAAACCCGTTTGATATCAACCCGGGTTAGCATCGGTTGAACCTTGAAAATAATGTCCGTTGATATACTCCCCTGAATAGTGCTCAGTTTTGCCCAATGTTTCATCGGCGTTCCGCAGGAGAAACTCGTTAATGTGAAACCAACCATTCTTGAGACCCTTAACTCCTGAGATTCCACTCATTGACTATCATCGGACTCATTGCTAGCTGAATATTTTCCCCAATCCAACTCCTAATAATTCTCCAATTCTTAACCTCCCTCTATACACGTTCTAGATATGAATACCAATCCCAGGTCTGACATAAACAATCTTCCCAGGATCTCTCGACTCTCCCCGTCGGTGGTCGCGCTTCGACAGAAGTTGGAGGAATTAGAAGGTAAATACAAAACCCTCAAAACCAAGTACGAACGGGTAAAAGGTACCTGGACCTCTCCCAAAGACGCCAAAAGCTTACATCAGAAAATTGTCCGGTTATCTCGCGCTCGAAACGAATTAGTCACGGAGTCTCGCAGCCAGCGAGTATTGATTAAGGAGCAGGGTACGGCGCTCCACCAAATATTCACGGATGCCGAGCTTCGAGCCCGCATCCCCGGAAGTGTCTGGGCCCATCACCTAGGCATCATACCAGAACATCACCTTCCAATGGACAAAATCAATCCAACTCCCTCAACCTCAGCTCCTCAAATAGCTGAACCACCTCAAGTTCCAGTAGTAGAACCCCATGACAGAACGGCCCGTCAGCGGCCCAACCGAAATCGTCATCGTCGTGAACGTCGCCGTTTAGAGGCTGATCTTCTCCGAGAGACGGAACCCCCAAGCCACCCGTACCGGATCGACGATCTCCCGCCTCCTTACCAGGAATTCGAAATTCCGGGGCTCGACCCTGATGTGCTCTACGCACCCTCGGTAACATTTCACTCCCCAGCTCGGTCGATCCACATCAATCTTGTGGATGAGGAATCCGAATCACCTAGAATCACCCAGGCTCTGGATCGCTTAGGCTTGGATCTCAATGAGATCGCTATACTCACGGGCAATGTGCCCCGAATTTCCTCCCCATCCGAAGAAGCTGGACCCTCCACCCGTATCGAGGTCACCTACAATACGAGCCCTCCCCCATATCGGCCGGCAAAACGTAGATGCCTTCCTACAGATATCGATGCCGACGAGTAGGACCAATATAAACCGAACACGTCTCCCTTCTGAAAACTGTGTAGAGGCCGATTTCAGCACGACAATCTTTTAGCTTGACCTCGTTTGGGAGACCTTGTAAAAAACTATTATGTGTCCGTCTTATTGTCCTTCTAGCTGTTGTATTACTATTTTCGTTGCATCAATATAATGATATAGTCTTACTTTTGCTTTAGTTAGCATTAAGTATCTTTAGATTAAAAGAGGGTAAAACAACAGTAATAGTTAGGGATATCTCACCTGGTAGTTATTAACGAAGGAGTCGAATGATATGAATGAATTCCCACGATTTCTCGGCTCAGCTAAGACGAATATGAAGCGATCTTAGGTAGAATAGTTGTGCATGATGCGTAAGTCCTTCTATCGGCAGCAATAACCGGGAAAGCGAAGGTCCTTCGACGAGTAGTGTTAGTAATAGCGCTCACCTGCTCGAATGGCATTCGGCTGCTGCGCACAGTCCCAAAAGGATTTCGGTCATGGGTACGCAATGGTAATCCAAGTCGTGCGGCGTATGGGGAAAAGGACCCTAGTATATAAAAGTGACAGGTATACCGTCATAATGCGGATTAATTCACGGATAAGTTTTCCCGTAGGTCCAACAATCGTTAAAGTTTCTTTAATTTTAAAAACTAATGAAATTCCTCGTTAACCATACAGCATGGAACAATTTTGTTCCAATACATATTTTGAAAAATATGCGACATGCTAGTCAAAAATATTCAAACCCAGAATCATTTTGTTGAAAGAACGAACTTCCATTTGTAGTAACAGAGGCCTCTTAAAACGTTACCAACCTTGGCCGTTCCATTTTAACTCTAAAATTAAATTTAGTGAAGTGGAATATTTTATTTTTAATTAATATGAAATTTTGAACGCCTGTAGAGCTGGCTAGAATCGATGACGACGGAATCGCAATAGCTTTTATCGTCGGCCTTCCTGTCGGAGTATCAAAGGCTTTACAGATCTCCGGAAATGATGGTTTAGAATCATTAATCAAGAAAGCTCGAGTAATTTTGGAAACTGAGATGCCACGTGAAGCTCAGTTTTGGAAAACTGAAGCCATTAGTGCCATTACGGGTAACGAGAAAAAGAAAAATTCAATATGTTCCTCTTGTGGAAAAAGGGACACTTCTCAAGACACTGCAAGCATCAGGAAAAAAATAAAAGAAAGCTGTAAGCGCTGGCAGCTTCCTCAAAAACAATTTGGTGCAAAGAGTAAAAATTATTGCAATAAAAATTTGGAGGTGCCCGGACAATGCTTTGGTCGATTCTGTCAGTTCCCAATCAATTCTTCAAAAAATGGTATAGCGGTAACTTTGTTTCGAGCAAAGGGATCGTCACACTAGACGAACTGAAGTTAAAGTCCCAAGAGTCTTTGCCAGTTTACTTTGATATTCAAGGAACTCCAATTGCCCTATCGTGCCTCGTGGTGGACGAACTTCCCCTGGACATAGACATGATTATTGGCATGGACGCAATAATGGAAATGGGCAGAGTTCATATCAGCAAAGACGGTGTTACCTTTGGAGGCTCAATATCGCTGGCAGCATCTGAGTTTCAAAGAAACCCCATCGACGACGATTATTTTGATGCCGCATTCAATGAAACGAAGTGGACAATGCAGTAGAAGTGCTCAGGAGGGCATCCTACTTTGAGAAATCAATGAGAAGCGTACCATGTAAAGTAGCAATTGCGCATGAACTTTGATAAAGAAATTCAAATGTAGATTTCAAATGGTTGGATTTGAGAATACTATGGTCTATTAGATTGATTGATACATTTGCTAGCGGTGGAACAAGTGAATAAAGGAAAGGTCCAGCCGGTCATTGGTTTTCGGGAATTAAATGAATCCGTCAGATGCTACACATGGGATAGTGATATTTATTCGGAGACAATCCGACAGTGGCGACGGATGAGAAAGCGGTAGTTCTCCTGGATTTATGTAACACTTATTTACAGTTTCACATTGAAAAAGACTTATGGCATTATCGGATGGCACACTATGCCGGAAAACCTATTGTTTAACTCGGCTTGGATTTGGATTAAACCGTGCCCCTAGAATAATGTCAAAGATTTTTGGAAAAATACTCTCTTCCAAAGTTGCCGTTTGTGACGCCACCTCAAGTTACATCGATGATATCGCGGTAGACACTTCAAAAGTTGATCTGACAAAAGTAATAAAATTACTCAAGTCATTTGGATTAGCAACCAAAGACATAATACCTAATGTGAACGCAAACGCATTGTGCTCTCCATCTTTGAATTGAAAAGCAAAGAGCTAAGATTGTCAAGAGGAAATCAACTTGTCGAGTTCAATGTTGATGATCAGTGCTCTTGTCGAAAGCTTTTCTCCATTTGTGGACAAATGGTTGGACATTATCCAGTTGCAATGTGGCTTCGATTGACTTGTAGTTACATCAAGCGCATGAGCGAAGGGAAGTCTTATGATGATGATGTTGGTCACGAATGTAAGTTATTGATTCACGAACTAACCAATAGCGTGAAAAACGAAGACACGTTTATAGGTGTTTGACCAGTCAGTAAATTAGATAACTGAAAAATGTTGGTGCGACGCAAGTAACCTTGCATTAGGAATCTGCCTGGAAATTGATGAGAGCACATTTGAAGACACATTGTGGCTACTGCCAAGTTGGAGGCTGTTCAGCGTAGTATCAATCTTGCAGTTAGATGTCGCCTAAAAGTTTGATTATTATTACGGATTCTGCTACGGGTTTCAAATGAGTCGACAATGTTCTTTCAGAAAAGAGAAAAACCAACACCAGCAGTAACTCTGAGATGCTGGTCAAGTGGTGACATGGTATGATCAAGCAGATACAGGAGGAACGGCTTAGATTTGAGAATAGAATTTGTAATATCAGAGAGAAATCTGGTCGATACTCTAACACGAGTACCCCACAATTGGATGAAAGCGCGCTCACTGCTCTTCGCCGGAGCTTCTATATAACCAGTAACAAGAATGCACGAGAAGCACCACATGGGCATTAATTGAACCCTCTACTTGACCAGGAAACTGGACCCATCGAAAACCTATGAAATTTCGAAGAACATTGTTAACTCTTGCAAAAGATGCAAAATGTTTGATCCGGCTCCAATAACGTGGGAAAAGAGTGCATGGGAAGTAGAGGAAGAGTGTTATCGTATCGTATTGCCATCGATATTTATCTATCTATAATAAACTGTTGACCAAGTAGATAATGCTTGTGAAAAAAACTTGCCAGTGACGATTCTGCATCAGTATGTAGCACCTTAAATGTAGTATTTTCAGAGATAGATCCCGTGGAAGAAATCTTGACAGACTAAGGACCAAGTTTTCGCTCTCTGGATTTCAAAAGTTTTGATGACGCGAGGAGCGTGAAGATAATATATTAATGCGCCTTTAGACCTAAGGAAAAAAAAAAAAAAATTAATGTTAATAAAATAATATGTATCTCAATAAAAATAAATAAATAATTTAAAATAATTAAATTTGCGCACAATTTAAAATTATTCTTTATTTAATCATCCAAAGAAAAAGTTAAATAAAAATTATTTATATTTTTATTTAGTAGTAAAGGGAAGAGGTGACATAGTTATCTACTGTTAAAATACTGAACTAAAACTCTAAAGTTGATGAAAAATTACAAAATTTTACTTTTTTTTTAAAGGTTTTACTTAAATTTTCAAAAGTGGTGGGTTATCAACGATAATCGGTATTATAATTAGGCTCCCGTTTTTATAAAGCAGGTTACCCAACGGGCAGTTGCCTTTTCTGGTATGTTTATTTTGGTTAAATATTTCACACACATTTATGTCTTTGGCCAATCTTTAGTTAAACTTTTTTGAATGTAGTTTTCTTCTACCACTGTGCTGAGCACTGATCGTTTTAGTCCCTCCTTTTTATAGTAGCTTTCGAAAACAACAATAATCAAATATTCAAATAATAATTTTTTAAAAATAAACAATTAGTCTGGCGACTTCTTGCCTCAGTGTTTAATCCACTAACTTTTATTTGAACTTTCACCTATTATTAAGGAAGAGATAATCATATTATTTCCTCATTTACCCCTAGGATTCTCCACGTGGTTTCCCATATGGATACTAAATTATTCATTACATTTTAAATTAATTTGTATTTCTTGAATATATTTTTCTGGGAAACTCCAAGTAATTTTATTTTCTCGTATTCATGTTCGTCTAATCGTTTGCTATCCATAAATACCAATTCCACCCAGAATGTATTAATTTTTGACTTTTGTTTTACTATTTTTAATAATTCTAATTGCCATTCACACTCAATTTCTTGCATACTTCAATTCTATTTGCACCGATCTTTCATAAACTCCAATAAAGGGCTGTTTCAATAACACAAAGAAAGTTAGTAGATTTGCGTTGAGAATAAAAAAGACAGGGTTGCATGAATTTAAAATTTGAATTGCACGGTATAAATATATAGTCTATTATTGGATCAAGACGTTTTCCAATGTTGGCTCAACGTTTACTACGAGTAAGACACAAAAGGCTAGCCACCCCATAAAATTAGATATCTTAAGTTTTTTGATATTTTCAATAATTTATAAAATAATATTCCACAATCCACAGGGATTTCCATTAATAGATGGATTTTGAAAATTTATTATTATTATTATTATTATTATTATTATTATTATTATTATTATTATTATTATTATTATTATTATTATTATTATTATTATTATTATTATTATTATTAATAAAAAAAGCCAATAAACATTAGAGAAAATTCCGAAAATTTACATTGAATTATGTAAATTAATTTCATTCATAAAAACAAAACTCAATTGAATTGAAATTGAAATTAATTAAATTAATTAAAATACCAACGACAACAGAACGCGTAGAAATAAATGCCAACACCTCACTCCGTTATATCATATAATGTGAATATAATTAGATGAACTATTTGATGGTGGTAACAATAGACGAAGCCAGCAACCATTGGTATGGTGGTGCAGGCTCCATTGTCATTTCAATTAACTAAATGCAACAGAGGTAGATAAAATCTACACGGATTGCTAGGTAACTGTCAGATGAACGTATGAAAAGTAATTTGTCTACTGTTTGTTGACACTGAATTATCTTCATTTTGTTTTAGTTTCTAACATTGAAAAAGGAAAGAAAATCAGATTTTTCAATGTTTTCTATTGAATTAAAATCTGAGGACTCACCAAGATATGGAAAGTCTTTTATAAAGTATCCCGGATTAGTGCAACACAGTCCTCATCCAAACCGAGTTAGACATATCAAAACTCTATTCGGAAATCCGGTGTGCGTTGTCGACTCAGAAGACGGAAACACCAACCGGAAATATAGTCTACATTTTCCGCCCAATAATTATGATGACGTTAAATTGAAAACTACAAAACTCAATTTGCACTCGAATTCCGATTCAAATGCTTTCGTTTCTGCTCGGCCGACTTTAGACACCATCAATTCGTTGAATTATTTCACGGGACTTCAAAGCATGTCGTTCCGCAATCGGCCTAATTTCAATATGAGTCGCGTGAAAAGTTTAGAAGGGTGGGAAAAACAACTGAAAAACATTACCGATTCTGCTCTAGATCCGTTTTTAAAAAACAAATGTCTTTCGGAGAACCAATTAACGATGATAGAAACGGGAAGAGATTCAATCTCTAGTCCGATGAAAAGAATGTATTCGAGCTCAGGTCGAATATTGCCAATTATTGGAATTTCCCGGCCATTAACATCTCCTGAAAAAAGACCAAATTCAAGATTAAATTCATCCAAATCTTTCATGTCGGAAGGCGGTTCTAATGACATTAACATTGACTTACAAGTGTTTCATTTGTTAGGAGGAATCCTTCAGACTAACGAAAATGAAGTCATCAAAACGTGGCTATTAACAGCGACAGAAAGGTATATTGTAGGATTTTTAAAAAAGGCCTAAAAAGAGAAATATCTTTCAGAGAAAAAGCCTTGATGGTTGATATTGTCAGATGTGCATTGGTGGATAAAGAAGAGTTGAACATTTTTGTCAGAGATTCGATTCCGAATGGGGAAAATCAAATTATTTACACTGTTATTAATGATTTATTAAAAATAATTTCATTAAATAATTAAATTTAGCCCGCAAAAAATTTCAGCTCAAAACTTCCGGTCATTTCAGAAAATTCCAATTCGGAAAAAATAGATCAGCTTGTTATTCATTCAGATCCACAGCCGAAATTTGAAGTCCCTCCAACTAGACCGCCGACTTCATCAACATTCAGACCGAACACGAGAAGTAGAAATCTTTTAATTAAAATGGGATAGGTTTTAAAATGGATCATTTAGTATCGACAGCAAGACCTCAGACGAGGGGTCAGTCATCCTGGATGCAGAGCGAATCAATTGTAGTCAATTAGAACTTCACAGATATACTGAGATTCAAATATTTTCAATTACAACAATTTTAATTTAAACAAATTTATTTATTTATTTATTTATTAATTATTATTATTATTATTATTATTATTATTATTATTATTATTAATATTATTAACATAATAATAATAATAATAATAATAATAATAATAATAATAATAATAATAATAATAATAATAATAATAATAATAATAATAATAATAATAATAATAATAATAATAATAATAATAATAATGCTATCTAGGATGAATGGGGACCAAATAGTCTTTGATCTCCATAAATAATCAATGAGCATTAATTTGGAAAGTGATGCAAGCCCGTTTTGGTATATTAATCTTTTGAATTTTGTCAGAGGTCTTTAATAAATTTACATTTTTTTTAACTTCACAAAGTTGAATGCGTGAGATTATCATTATTTTCAATTTTGTTGAATCTCAAATTACGGAAAAGAAGTCCTTCAATTGCAGAGATTAACAAAGCAATGAGAATGGAGAAAATTTTATTAACAAGAGAAATGAATATTGTCCTTTTGGAGTACAAGATTGCCTACAGTGAAATAGCTCGTTTGACATAATCGTATTGAAGAAAGATTATCTAAAAAAAGGTGGAAAGCGAAACTTGCTAGTTCCGAAAATGCCTAATTATAAAATGCTTGGTGTAATAAAGAATGTAAAACTCGTGAATAAATTATGAAATTCAATGATAGTTATATCTATGAATATTGCAATACTCAACATTTTCTGTGCTTTTAGAATGTAAAACATTTTTGTAAGAAACAAAGTATATCAAATCATGTCCAGTTCAGAACCCGAAAAGGTTAGAGATTGTCAACCAAATCCAAGAAGATCTTGATAAAGGCTCTCCTGAAAATTCCTTAAGAAATTGTTGAAACTAATCAAGGAAACAGTTCCCAGCAATCAGATAGCATTAGCGCCATATCCAGTCTAATAAAACAATTTATTTTCGTTATGTGATAATCTGACAAAAAAAAAATCTCAAAGTTCACTGCACAAAATATCAATAACAAAATTGTTACACTAATATTTTGATTTCAGTCTGGGTGCAACAGTTGTTATTAAAATGAATTCTGTCTGAGTATCTCAATTATCGCCAGTGCTATGAAGGTTTCTTTTCTGATATCTAGGATTCGTACAGCTTCCGGTGGTGTAGAGAGACATTGACTCTTCTTTTAAATAAGTCAATATTTCCAAGATTAAACATCATATAAATATTGCATTAAAACATAGCAAAATGTCTCTCCTATAATATAAAAAGAAAATCAATAAATTTATGGCATTTAAACACACCAACTCATCTTGAGGTTGCTTGTAAAATAGTCAATGAGACAAACCCTACACTATAGAAACAGAAAAAGTGACAGAGAAATAAAATAATGCACATTAACACAACCCATAATAAAACATGCATGAAAACTTTGAACATGTAGCCATCCGAAGTTGAAAAAACCCCTATAATAAATAATTTTATAGACATTTTTGAGATAATTTTAGAAAGAAAAAGGGCGGAAAAAATTTTTAATTTAAACTTTGAGGTTTTTGCTAGGAAATTTCGAGTAAATGAGGATGTATCTTCATAAGATTTACCCTTAAAACTAAAATTAATTTAATATTTCAGATATTTCTGTCGAAAAAAAGCAAAATCTGAAATCCGAAAAAAGCATAAATTTTTTAAATTATATTGGTAAGTTTTAAAAAATAATCATAAACCAAATTATTTTGGGTACATAATCGATGATTTTTTTCAAAATATGTATAAAAAATATAATTATTTAATGCAAATAATAATTTTTATAACTTCAAAAATAATTTAACTCACATTTTTTGAATAATATCCGAAAAAATACATATTTTTTGAGATTAGTTATTGTTACTTAATTTCCTAAATATTATTTATAATAATATATATGAAATAGTTGATCAAAGTTATATTTAAGAGCTTGAATTATGATCATATTTCCTTATGAAATCATAATTCAACTCTTAAAATTTAACTTTAAGTTATATAACTATATAAAAAATAACTTACTTAGCAGCCATTTAAAAAATGGCTGAAATGCATTTATTTTTTAACAAAATAAATTCCGCTAAGTTGATTTATGTATCAACTTGAATTATAGCGGAATTTATCTCAATGGGGCTTGGTGTACAAGGTTTTATCATGCGAGACCGGATAATAAAAAAGAATACATAAATATCTAATATATCAGTCCTGTTCACCACATATCGGTATTTTGAAGGTTTACCAGATATTCGTGTTGATATTAAGATATTGAGACTCAAATATTCTGAAGCCCGATAAGATTCTCCTAGGATATTTATAAGACAAGAATACTCTAATAAAAGAGAAAATATCCCATACAGTAAACTAAGTCAGTTGGAGATAAGTTAAGTATTTTTTAATAAATCTTTTTACTTATTTTTTTCTATATTAAATATAGATAATCCTTTTTTATAGCCATCCCAATTAAGTGTTTATCATATAAACGTCCTCGACATTTTATGCTTTATGTTAAAATAATTTTTTTCTACCTGAAATACGTTATATTAATATGACCTTGACATTTAATAGTGTTAATTTGCAATTCAAACCCCCTCCCTCTTTACCGAAATGTCAAATAATCACCGTCAGTTTAAATATACTACAATTTCATTAATTTTAAGTTCGGTAGTACTAAAATTCTAATTAACTTTCTTTTAAAGTTAAAATATGTGTTGGAGTGAAAAAAACACAGAGAGCTATGTGCAAAATAATTAAAAATCAAATTTTATAATATTTTAAAATAAATTATAGTGCAACAAAATTTTTTATAACTTGTAAAATAATTAAAAATTAATATTTTTCGCAGGAAACCATTTTGAGCGATTGGCGAATGAAAAGACGCGTAGGGATATTATTATGTCAATTCGATGGAAGGACCCTAGTTAAAATTAAAAAAATACAAATTAATTAACTTATTAATTAATATAAACTTAACAATTTAATTGGTAAACAAAAGGTCAGGCTTAAAAAAACTAATCCATATTTATTCAGATTTTGTGACTTAGACCCAATGATTTAATTGTAAAGAATAAGTGATGCAAGAGAGTCTTATAAAATAAGCGAAAAGTTTAAATATATTGCCAGTATGATCGAAGAAAAATCTCAAAATAAATATGTTTTCATCCCTTTCCAACGCGTTGAATAATAAATTAGTGAAGAGAATAGAGCTATTAATTGTTGTGAAACCGAATCAATAGTGCAAACAGGAGGTTTACGTAACAAAATCGACTAAAAGGTGTATTCTAACCTATCTTAATCAATATCCATCGAAAGGATTTGTGAATATATTGAAAAAATTCATTATGTTGAGCTTATTATTTGATATTAAGAGCTCCAGGGATCACTAATAAATTTTATAAAATTTATTATATAAAACAGGGCCATACAAGCCTGCAAATAGAGACCAGCGGTCAGCATTTTTAAAATTTAATTAGAATTCGTTTATGATTTTAAAACTTTTGGAATTTATGTTGCTTTTTCTGCGTTGTTGTTTAAAAGCTGCTGGAATTAAATGTTTTTTGAATTTATGGAAGTTTCGATTTGGAATATATTTTTCGAAGATTTGGTATTTTATTCTTATATTTTTAATCCTATTTTAAATGTCCAAGAAAAAGGTTATTGAGCCTAAGAATACTATCTTGTTAGGAAGAATTAAAACTGGACTGAAAGTTGGTATTATGGGAATGAATAATGTTGGATAATCAATGTTTTAACTAAAAGCCAAGCAGCTGCAGAAAATTTTCCCTTCGTAGAGTCCCAATTCCTGATGATAGATTCGATTGGTTATGTGAATTTCATAATCCTCTTAGTCGCCAACCAGCTTATTTATCAGTTGTTAATATTGCAGGTATCTTTAAATGGTTTAGCTCAAAGAATGGATTGTTGGGGTGGTCGGTGAATTCGAATAGAAATTATTGTCGATCTGACTCTAAGCGTGCTTTTAAACAACAGTAACGAACTCCAAACGATATAAACATTATTGATTAATACACTTTATCTCCACTTTAAAATGACACAAAGAATTATCAATCAATCACAATTAGTGCTTATTACGACCCTTCGGGAAGAATAGCACTTTTCGGATCAATTGGCTTTACAATCACCTGACTACTGCGGTAGGTTTCTGAGATCGGTAACTCTGATTTAGTTGCTTCGCTTTGCTTTGACCTTGCTTAATTTCTCTTTCAAATTTCTCTTTAATTTCTTTTTTTCTTGTCTTTCTTTGTCTTCTGTAATTTTTTTGTTTCCTGCAAAAATTTCTTGTTTTATTTTTGTGTGTCACGATTTCAATTGCGCTTCCTTTTTTACTCCATCATTCAATAACACTTACTGATGTCGAATAGAATTTCTGATATATTTTAACGTAATTCCTTTTGGACCTCCATAATCACTGACATCTGTTCAGATAACTAATTTTTTAGAGATGCCTTTTCCCAGATTTCCAAACAATATTTCTTCCCTTATCTCGAAAGGGCTTTCGAGATAACGTTCAAATTTTGCTTTTGTTTTTGTTTTCCAAAATTTGCACTTGTTAATTATAAATGACATTCTTTGATTTAATTGTCTGTTTTTATTGATTTTCTCTTATTCCTTTCTTGTTGTTCAACATTTCTTTTTCATTCTCTTTTTATTAAGCTCCAGAACCACATCTTACTCACTTCTCATTGTTTCCCCCAATCATTTTACATGTTTATTCATTATTTTATTACATTATTTAGGTATCCTCAACAGGATAAAGATTAGCTAAACGATGAATATATCTCCGTTTACTTTAAATTTATTGCTACAACAAACGTAACTTTGGTAGCTGATGGTGAAGAAATGCTCTTCGATATAGTCAAAAGTGCTAAGGGTCTTGAATCAGTGGATGTTAATGGCCCAGATGTAGGCGATGTAGTTTTTGGAAGGCAATATGATCACAGCGAGACATTTAGCGTTAGATGTGAAATAGATAATAACAGATCCTACGTACTTCATGCAATTTCTCGAAAAGACAGGATGGCGAGAATTCAACACTTAACAATTACCTAAACTAATTATCTTATTAGTTTTCTTTTCAACAAAAAATAATAATAATATTTAACAAAAACATCTTTAAATGATCATGCGGATAATATTTACGATCGTTTTAAATTACTGCTTCCCATTTACTTGACAGCAAATTTATTTCAATGGTGAAAAAGTTCCCTTTTTCAGAGGTAACTTTTCTCGAAGTAGTACAACATGGACATGATTTTCGATACATATTTTCACTATCTAAAAAGAGAGAATTATTTTTATATATTTATCAAAATAGTAAAAATTTCAAAATAATTGATTATTTAAATGAAATAAAAATATATTTTTAAAATTAATAAAACCTGTTTATAATATGTATAATACATAAAGTTTTATTTTTATCCTATCTTGTGATGACATAAATATGAGCGAAGAGTACATTACAACTAATAATAATAATAATAATAATAATAATAATAATAATAATAATAATAATAATAATAATAATAATAATAATAATAATAATAATAATAATAATAATAATAATGTTTAAAAATATTCAATTGACATAAAAAAGATCCTGACAAGATTTAGCAAGGTAAGACCATCAAAACTCCAGGTCAAGCGTTGAAATAAATCTAAAATTATCAAGCGCACAAAAAATATTATTGACAGTCTGAACAAAATGAGACTTGATAAAATCTGGTCGTTGTTTTAATCCAGGACGCCGATATCACGCAAAACCGACATGATTATCTGGTTGCGGCCTAACCTTTACCAAAATGTATTCAAATTGTTGAATAAAGTATCTGTAGTTCCTAATATTAACACAAATTCTGCACTTTAACAAGCTTGAAAACACAATTCCATTTCAACAGCAGGCTCGGAATATTTTTGATACGAGCGAAAAAGTACGAGAATCGTTATTGTGAAATTGTTATAAAAATAAAAACAACAATCAATTTAGAATAGGAATTTTAATTATCATTTGTACTTTAGTTTCTAAAGATTTAAAGGGACGTAATTGTAAAGTTTCATAAATAGAATTAAGAAAATCATTACATGAAAAATTCACACCTCATTTACTTATTCAAGTAATATTATTGAGCATAGAAAAGTGTGTAAATGAACAACTGATGTAAAATATTTTAAAATTTTATATAGAAACTTTTATAATAAGTGAGAAAGAATTTCATGTAAGGCATTAGTGATTAACTCACAATTCCCTATAATTAAACTTTCAATCAGCAACGAATTTATTGAGATTAATTAATAAAATCAATTTATCATATCTATTATATCATTATTGTTTCCTTATTGCATTTGAGAAAGATTATGATAGATAAATGATAATTCTGATAATTTCATGTAAATATAGTCCGTTTATTTGACTTTCTCATGTTTTTATTAAAAATAGGCCATCATTTGTATATTTATTAAATCGACACAACAAATGTCAATGATTTGTTGAAAAGTTTGATAGACACTTTGGTGACAGTATCTTTTGTATTTATTACATCGATAATTAAAATTCTTTCGAAATTAATTTATTTCACGAAAATTCAAAAGTTGATATTTTTCTAATATTATTAAAACACAAAATATGTTTGATAAGTTTTTCTTAACTGTATACTTTTGATATTTTCAGTAGGGCAGATTTCATTCTTCATAAATTTCATTCAGATTAACATGCTAAACTTTTGTCTTGCCTATCCGCTTTGTCTAACTGTTAGTCATTCCACTCATTGGATTTTTCAGCGTCTGATGTTTCGTTAATCATACTTTCAATTTCATCCATAGATTTTGACAATTTTGATAAATTTTGACCTTTCAATTTTATTTTATCATTCTTTGGATTTTTTACTTATTCTTTCAAGATGGTTTAAATCGATCGTCGACTATTTTCAATTTCGTCTTTCCCAGATTTTCTAATTCAGCTCGAAATATCTGAAATTCTAGATTGGATTTCAACAACTTCACGTGGAATACCGACCAGAGGTTCATTAACTGTCACTTGTAGTTTAATAAGATCCTTTCCTTCGGAAATTATTTTCAATAAGTTTTCTTCCAACTCAATCAATTTCTATTCTCTAAATTAGTTTCACAACACATCTCCAGTGACCTTTATTCCATGAAGTATGTTGTCAATGGCTTTTCTGCTTAACAGTTTTTCTTGTTCGTCTTGTTCGTTTTCAAATAAAACATTTAATTGGTTTCAGTATTTTGTTACTATACTCTCTAGTATTATCTAATCGCATTTTACTCTTTGTTTAATACTTTTAATTGTTCACAAATAGATTTGTCAATTTTCACTTCCGATTCAATTTCTAATGATCTATTCAAATTGTATATTATTTCTTCAATGAACCTCGTTCCTTTCCTTACAAGCTTTGATTTCATCAGGCCTCTGTTCTGTCTCTTGTAACTGATAGAGTTCTTGATTTTGGATAGAAGTGGTTTTCTTTTTAATCTTAAAGTTTCTTGGCGATGCTTGAGGATTTGGGGATAGTGCTATACAAAAACCTAACTACCGACATCAAATAAACGTCGGAATTCTCTATTTCAGGGCAAAATGCAATTTTTAGCGTACAATTTCGTCGTCTAAACCTGAATATTAAAATATAATATAAAAGAAAACTGCTCTTATTTATTCCTTTCGTTAACAAGTTTGATTTACGCTACAACTTGTATTATAAGAACTGTTATTCAGCTGAAACTGGTGTATTAAAAAACAACAAAAATATATCAAGTGAGTGCAGCATAAAAATTGCTTGCAGGTTCAATTTGGAAACGGTATAATGTCTTGAAAATCATACACATATATATATATATATATATATATAAAACTAATACCAATACCAATATTTGCTCCATGATCACATTTTCTCTACCCTTTCTAGAAATAAATGAATTTTTTTACATATGCATAAATAAATATTTATAACTGATTATACCAGAATTATGGTGATTTAGGGTAAAAATATTATGCTTTAAGCATCAAATAATAATACTCCTCAAAATGATTTCTAAGGAACTCTTAAATTGTTGGCATAAAAATATAGACCAAAGGGGTTGTATAATTTTAAAAAAAACTATTTTTATCATCATGTTAAAACAAAAGGTTCCCATCGATGGTGCATCATGGCAAAAGCAAAAGAGAGTTAAGTAAAAAGAAACCGGATTATTATTATCAACAGACATTTTACTGAAGTTTCGTTAAAAATAATTGTATCCATTCAACTTGACCTGGGATCCCCAAATCCCAAGCGTGACAAAAGTTTCAGTTGATGTCCTTTCTCATCCATTTCCGGTATTTACTGAATTGGAAGTTTATAAAAATATCTGTTATTCATTGAAACATTTCCCCAATAACTGGTTTCACCTGCTAAATTTGAGATACTTACTGGTTTTTGGTTATAACCACAATGCGAGATGTGTTAGTTTAAATATAGAATTTGTTTATTTTATAGGTTGTTTACATCTGCTTGAAGGTCATCCTACATTTATCAATAAAATACTTTTATAAAAAGATTTGTAAATCTGCTCTCAGGAGATAAGCAGAACGAATTAGTTCAAAATAAAATTTAATTTGTTAATAAAATATAAATTAATATTTTAATAAAAAAACAAGAAAGCCAAAAAAAGAAATATATCAATCTGCCATCATAATCTTTGTTAAATGCCATATACGGAAACAATATTGATGTAATAGTTAGGATTTGTGATTTAATTAAATAATCTCATTAAATTTGTTGCTGGTTGAATGTTTGTTATTGTTAATTAAATTAAAACTATTTTTAATTATGCCATAAATATAAATTTAATTAAACTAATTTTTAAAATTTTTTGAAGCAAGTATCTTCAATAAGTATTTCAAACATAAATTTCTCTAAATATGAAATCAGTATTTTTCTTAGAATAAATTGTCTAAAAATCTACTAATTAAAGAGACGGGTCATTCCAAAGTCGACGATAGAACTTAACTTGAAGAAGTGAAAATTGATAACCTAATTACTTTTTGACTTGGTTAAAACATTTTAATTCTTTTATTTATTGAAAATTATTTCTTTGGTTTCTTTCTCAAATATTTTAAAAAATATTTTTAAAAAACTTAAAAATTATTATAGTAAAAAAATTTCTTATTTAAATAAAGTTTTTAGTTTGATATTTAAGAAGTTAAGATATTTAATTATTTTGTGTTTAAATAATTGATTATTTGGCAATTTTATGAAATAAATCTTGATGGAAATTAATTCGTTGAATGTAAATTTTTATCTTTCTGATCCAATATTTGCACTAGAACAATTTTTTTTGTAAAGATTTATTGCAGAAAAAATGATTGTTTTGAATTGAATTAAAATTTGCTTTTCAAAACTTGGAAAATCATGTCATTTTTTCATTTAATTTCTGGCAATTTATACCTAATTAATAATAATCATAATAATTATTAACAAAAAAGTTTCAATGAATTGAACAAATCCGGAAAAAATGTACTAAGAAAATATTTGATATTAAAATAAATTGAGATTCTTTTGGAAACAACTCCAGTGTGAGGAGAAGGATGTTGTTTTCGTTTGAGGGGTCGAGATTTCTACAAATGAAAAATAGTGTTAAAGAAAACTTCATCAGTGAGGTAAATATACGTTATGTATGTTTTAAGGATTGAGGCAAGCGGAGACAAGATCTGTGTTCTTTATAAATTTTAAATAAATGAATTCTAACAATAGGAAAATTGCATTTTAATGCTACAAAAGCCTCAATGTCTTCAATTAATAAAACTGTTCTAGTGACAACTAAAATGCTTATTATTTACATCTCTTCTTTTTCATTCCTCCATCTTTCATTTGTCTACTTTATTTGTATCTCAACCTCAAAACTTGACCAAAGTTTATGATATTCATTGAAAGGAAGTCTCTGATTTACATTATATGAAACAATTGCGCGTGACGGCTTAGCATATAATGAGTATATAAGTCTAGATCTCCATATGTTAATTATACAATTAATGTTAGAAATTCAAGCAATACACCAACTTTGACAATATGTAATTGTACTGACGAAAACCTTCTAATTTGGACTACATAATAAGAAATATGATGCTGTAACTCTTTTTAAGTTTACAATGAATTACAATGCATATTATGAAGACTCAAAGTTAAATACTTTCATAAAGTTTCACCTTCTGTGATCAAATCTGTACTGGTAAACTGTTTATCCAAGGTCTCCTATTCTTCAACTTTCATAGAACCTTAAACACGCAACCGCTTGGAACAAAAAATTACCAAATTGTTTTATACCGGTGTTACATAATGCTGAGATATTAATTCGGTAACATTCAATAAATTATCCATTTTCAAGGTGTTATGCAAGCTTAGAAATGATTATGAACTAACTCTTTTACGTTTAGAAATAGGGATTGAGAAGAAGTTATACACTGGCATAAAGTAACGGCTCATAGCGGTTGAGGCTTAGGAAACAAATAAACCTAGAATCGTAATGTCTACTTCTCAAAATCCCCGATCCCTGGAAGAAGACAAATATCCAGAGAACTGTTTGTTCAGTTATTAAAATTTGGAGAATTTGCAAATAAGGTGGTAAAATATACCAAAAATTATATAAGAGATTCCATAAATATGACCAGATTTAGACTATTTAGATTGCTCCATTGAAATTTCATGATGAAAGAGCCCATATAAAGTTCATTGTATAATTGTTCCTCGAATAAATGACAAGTACTAAGACATATCAACCTATTTAGGTTTTGTATGATCCCCTTCCTTGGTGTTTTTACGAAAAGTAAGGAACCATGTAGACCATATTATAATATTTGACCACTGGCTTTCGAATAGAGCCCTTAGATCAAAGAAATTCAAGTTAGGTATTTAAATGTACTGACCATAACAACAGGAATATGAAATGGTTAGTGCAGACTTTGATTGTTTCCTCCTTAAAATAGATGTTTGCAAACTCCTAAAAAAAAGATTCTCTTAAAATTATGGCCATCGACATGACCCATTGACCCTAGGTAGTAAAATGGGCCTCAAATCTTTCCATTTTCAAATTCCGAATATTTGCTCAAGGCTTTCCCACGAATAATCGTAAATTTTCAATTATTTCAAACAATTAAAAAATTATTTAAATTACAATAATTATAAATTAAATATAAAATTAAATTTACTTTTTAAAACGTTAGAAAAACTTGGATTTAGTAATTTTTGATTTGCCTTTCTAGAAATAAGTTTTAAAAATCCTTTTATCAGAGCCACTGAATGAGACTAACCCAAATCTTTGATTTGACTTTCGAGAAACTCCAATTTACCATGAAAGTATTCATTGTTCTTCAAAAAGATTCGAGATTTTCCTCTCAAAATGATTACGCTGTCATGAAGATTTTCAAATCGCTTTCCGAGTTTTTTGACGGAGCTTGAAAGGCCATTTAAAGAAGTTCTGGTCTTTATTTGATTGACGAGTATATCCAATTCGATTTTCCGAGAAAAATCCAAAAGAGTCCGAGTGACCTTTCGAGACTGAATTACTGTTGAATGATATGACGAGGAAATGAGAAAATAGTCGAGTAAAAGAAAGAGAAAACAGACTGAAATTGCAGTTAAAATGGAAACGGAAATATTTGTGAAAATATGATTTTCTTTAGGCATCATCGTCAACTGTTGCGTGAACTTTCGTGACATTTTCTCGAGGCTATACGCAATGACGGGAAAATATTCTGGATTTATATACACGAATTTACGCATATGTCTTAGACAATGCTCTATATTAACACTAGAGATATCGTACGTGTGTTACATCATTTATTTTGTAACACTTTGACGACAAAATCTTATTGGGTAAGAATTTATTAAACCAGTTTGAATAGAAATATTTTCAATTAAAATTTCGAATTTGTTTTAATTAAATCATAAAAATATTAATTATATTTAAAAATTAATTCAACACTGATTTTTTGCATTATTTAGGCAAATAATGGAAAACTAAAAATGTATTTGATTTATTCATTTAATGTTATACACTTAATTAATTAATATAATTAATTAATTCATACACTTCAAATGGATTGATCATTTTACTGCTAATGCAATACAATAAAAAAGTATTTTTACGGATTTTATATATTTATCTATTGAGTTGAAACATAAGTAATGGCCGTTTTTTTTTAATTTAAAATTTTTTATTTTAATAAAAAAAAATAACAATAAATTAGTTAATTATATATTCTCCGCAGTTGTTTACGACTTCTTCCAAAGGTTCAATGAATTTTTCGATGCCTCGACGATAGAAATTTCCCGGTTTCTACTGGAAAAGTTCGTCCAACCAAGATCGCAATTCCACATCATTGCTGAACGAACTCCATGCAAAGCGTTCGAAAGCGACCGAAAAAAAGTGGAAATCTGAAGGCACCAAGTCCTGAGAATACGCTGTATGAGGCAGTACTTCCCACCCGGGTGATATAATAGCTGTCTTGGTCACATAATCTCTATGTGTAAAAAAATTAATGTAATTTAAAATTTCAATTATTTTAAATTACATTAATTTTTTTAAATGTTATAATATAAATGAAATTTTAAATTAATTAAAAGTTATTTGAATATATTTTATAAATATTTATTTATTACAAAATTAAATTAATAAAAAATAATTTGTTTAAATTAAATGTTAATTCATAATATTTTTAGTTGGTTTTGAGTACCTGAAGATGATAGTTATGCTATCGAAATAAATCGTACGAAAAGTTTTTATTGGCGTTATCTTTTAATTAAAGCATATTATTACTATGTAGTATACTATAAAATTTACAAACACTCCCAAATACAATCACACACAATTTAATTATTTGCCCCTTCTCGTTTAGTTTGTTCGCCAGTAGCGGATCGATGAAAACGCAACCAGGTTTTAGTTAAAAAAATTGGATTCCACAATTCCAAGAGCATTACATGAAGTGGAACAATAAATTTGCAACATGATCAATTAAAATTCGTGATCTTCTTTCCGTTCGCGTTCTGATAAACTGCAAGATGTAATTTTTGAATACGAAACATAAAATTGAAAAAAGATTGAGCAAGCTCTAACGTTCGTATTAGTTACATCACGTTTTCAACTTTATCTTTCTCAAACCTTCTAATTTAGCACGTTGAAACCCTTTTGATTTTGTTAAGAAACCACCTAAATTTTCAAAAATAATGACAACGATTTGACTATTTTAACAAATTCAAAAACAATTCTTAATGAGATCTACAGATATGGTTCTGGAAAAATGTACCCGAACGACATTCCGGCCCCAATACACCACTGGTGGTATTTGAAGCTCTGAATACATCCAAAAATTGGAGAGATGAGAAATTAAATAAGGGAATAACAGATAAATTCCTGTCTCAAAAATATTGGAAAGGTTAAATGGATTAACTGGAAGAATGGATTTATTAATGATGGCAATGAACGATGCAATGAAGATGTCTTTGGTCAATTTAAAACTATTGCTCCAACCAACGCAACTTCGTTAGTAGAAGGTGATGAAATTTTATGCAATCAGTTCTCTCTTTCGATGCATCTGGGTGTACGTATGTCTATGCGATGTCTCATACAATTTGCAAAATGAATTTGGCTTGAAGAGATTTGATCGATTATCTAATAAAAACTCTAGGTTATATTGCTCTTGATTATGAACAAAAAAATACACACTGCAGCCTTTGCATCGTCACTTTAAAAGAGCCATGAGCCTCCAGACGGACAGGATATTACTATCGAAAATGAAAGTTTAAAAGATGAAAATCAACCTGATGGCAGAACGTAGTTTTCTCTTCCACAAATTAATATCTCATCGATTGCGTCATATCTTTAAACTTTTAGCCTTGGTCTAGATCAGAGCTTCTTAAACTTTTGTAATTCACGACCCCATTTATGATTGCGAGTTTCTTGACGACCCCATACAAATATAAAAGAAAAATAAATTTATATTTTTTTAAAATTCCTATAACATCTTCTAATTCTAATTCATAGTAAATGTTATTCAAGTTATTACAATACTCTTAATAGAAATGCAGGTACAAACAATCTTTCCGAACTAGAAGATTTTATGATATATTTATCTACGATAATTGTTATTTTATCTTTATAACAATAATTTTACAAGTTAAAAAACATTTTCTGTTAAATTGTATTTTTATCTCTCGTGACCCCAGAATTTTGTTACACGACCCCAAATGGGGTCGCGACCCATAGTTTAAGAAGCCCTGGTCTAGATAATGTCCTCTATTACACTTCATGCATTCTAATTATATTATCTGGAGTACTTTGTTTCCATCTTCAACATTTGTGGAAATTTCATCTATCAGTTGACCTAAGAGTCCAGTTTAATTGTCTTATGTTACCAGCTCCTCTAGGAACAACGTCCTGCCTCTTCCACTCATTTATTTTATTATAGTCACTACAAAAATATAAAGTTTCTCTGGTAGCTTGTAATAACTCAACTTCATCTTGCAACCAGTGTTTCAGATCTTTGACACTTTGGGTTGCTTTTTTCTCTTTTATATCCTTTTTCCATGTAAAAAGAAGAAAACTTGGTAATTTTTGCAGATATCCTTTCAGCAAATAACTGTCTTTCATCTCATCGTCTAGCTTTATTGTGTTGGGCTTAGAGCCAAAAGTAAAACAAAAATGATGATGCGATCTAGAACAAAAAATAAATAAAAAATAAAAATAAGGAAAATGGTCACTGTACATACACACGCACCGCAAGCAGAGATCAAAAATAAAATAAAACACATTAAATAAAAAAAAATAAAAATATAACAAAATTAAATAAAACAAATATTAATTAAAATCATCAAAAAGCCTACAGATGCAGAAAAAAACATACGTGAAACAAAATAAACTTCCAAAACCTTGCAAAATAAGGTTTAGAAAAAACACAGACAGAAGCGGCGACCAAGAAATAAAATATCAAGGGTAAAAAGAGCACTATAGAAAAAATAATAATAAAAATAAAATCCAACAACATAGTATTAATATATCAAAAAATAAGGAAAAATATACAAAAATTATAAAAATAATTCGAAGTTAATAAAAATAATTAAAACTCTTAAAATGGCGAAAAATCGCCTATTGGTCGCACACAGGCACAAAACTACTATATAAACAGTGATCAGATTCATTATTTTTAACTTTAAAAACTTTACAACTTGTTAACTTTTTACTGTTAATTGTAAACTGTTAACTACAAAGCACTCTTGCAACTTTAATTTTTCGAACGAATTTCAGAATTTTAACAAAGTAAGGAAGTTTTTGTTTTTATGATGTTGTCGTAAATTTACTTGTCATTTAATTAAATTTTCAATGTTCGTAATGTTTCCTATTTTCATAATTCTTATGTTTGCATATAAATTATCTATATCGAGGTTCCGATAAAATTCTATATTATACGTATTGAAATAGTTGTCGGGAAGGCAGGTCGGTGATCCGGCTGGCGGATTAAGTTCCGCTAGTTGAGATCGCGGGCCGAGCTTTCCTGAAATCTCAGTCTGTCCGCGACGAGGTCTGGCATCGTTAAACAACTCGCAACGGCTGATGGAAACGTCGGTCGAGGCGAGCAAGGAAACTAAACTCATGGGAACAGCGTTATCACTTAGGAGTATTAGGGATGATCGCTGGATGATCATTAGGCGAATTAATTTAGATGTAAACCTCGATATCGTGTACGACTGGGCAGCAGGGTTAGGTTATCGACGTAAGCCATTACGACTAAAAATCAGACAATGTTGAACCGGAGAATTTTCTCACTTTGAGGAAGTGTCCGAATTAAAACGAGACTCTCTCGGTAGTTCCAGAACCATCATGAACCTACACGCAACTCAACATTAGAACGACCACCATCTAATTAACGACCATTTCTAAGTGAATAGACCAAGACAATGCCAACCCGAGGACGACCCGATTAAATTACCCTAAGCCTTCGTGATGATCAAAATATTCCAATATAATTCACATGACAAGACGTGTAGAAAACGACCGTATTTAAAATCACAAAAATTGTATTTTATCAACAACCATATTTTTTTACCATATATGTATTACGCGTAAGTTCACGATCCATCACATAGCGAAAAATTTTTATGCAAGTGGATTGTCTACAAACACGTGAGTAAAATATATTTTCTTTAATAGTAATATTAATCTGATTATTAAAAATTTCATACAATCTATATTTTTCATTCGTCATAACCCTATAAATCAACCCCGACCTGGAAAATATTTCGTCGAGATTTCGCAATAATATTGTAAATTAATTTCGATCCGGGACACCTAACCGAGTAAGACCTCTCTGTTATAGCCCAGATTAATGACGAACGCAGGAAAGTGTCAAGTGAAGGATATAGGAAGGAAACCCCTCACACCTCCATGATGCAGCAAAGTTTTTCTATGATGAGGGTTGAACCCGATGTTTATTCACAAAATTTTTTGATTGCATACCATAAATGTTGTTAATCAATATTATTCACTACTATTAAAATTGAGATATGAATGAAGTTCCTCACCACTAGAATAACGTGAGGATGTTACCAGGCATACCGCGTTTTCATAGGGAAAGCGAGACTTTTACCACCGAGAGTGATAGCGTTAATGATCTGGGTAGAACGTAGAGTTAGGTCCGATAAGACTATCCCGGCCAATAGTACCCTACTACTAATTGTTTTAAAATAATTATAATTCATATTATAAGTCCTTCATTTTTTCTAGTAAAATAATCTGATACAAGCTTCTTCATCTCTCTATCTCCGTAGTCGCACTCCAAACCCAGTTCATCAAAAACCGAGCGTCGTCGGAGGAAAAAATATTGAATTTAATCATGTCAGGAAACTCGTCCGTGTACTCATTAACCAAAATTCATCTCCGTAATGTCTACATTATCACAATTGCCCCGCATCCCGAGGCTGTCACCATCTGTCGTAGCTATGTCTCAACGACTAGAAAAACTTGAGAGGGACTTCATCACACTTCAAACGAAATACCGAAAGGTAAAAGGCACGTGGAGTTCGCCCGAGACAACCTATGGGCTCCATCAGAAGATCTCTCGCCTCTCTCGGGCCAGAGACGACCTCATAATCGAAACCCGGAGCCAGCGGATAACGATCTCTAAGCAAAGTGCTGTGCTCCTGCAGATATTCACGGAAAATGAGCTCAGGACTCGCATACCGAGTCAAAGATGAGCGCAAGAAATCGACATTATCCCCGCCCAACATCTCCCTCTCCACCAAATGTCTCAACAGTCAAAGGACCTCCCCGAGCAGCCAAATCGGAACGGGCCGAAGCAAATCTCATACGGGCTAATGTGAGGACGGGAAAACAAGCAGAAATAGCTGACCCGCCTCCAGCCTATGAAGAAATAGAGTTTCCCGAATTAGATCCTGATGTGGTTTACGCGCCGACGCTACCGTCTTTCTGCCGGCCGACAACAATACATATCAATTTAAATGTAGAAGATGGTGAACCACCTAATCTGACTCGCTACCTGGAAAGGCTGGATCTCTCTCCAGTTGAAATAGCAATCCTGAGTGGGTGTGCACCACCCAGCACCCCCTCTGCGGTCGAGCCGACCACCTCATCTCAGGAGAGGCCGAGCCGAGTAACCCCAGCTCCCGCTTATCGTTATCCAAAACGTCGATGTTTGCCTGTCGACATCGACGCAGAAGATTGACCCACAACCAAGTACGAAAAACCGCAGTTCCAAGCCAATCGAGCGCAGAACTAGTTACATACGTGTTTTCCGTGGATTATCTGTCATCTCGTATCCCCTATGTTTTCGTGTTAACTGTAATTCTCATCTTGTAATTTTATTAAATATTTCCTATATTATTATTTATTATAGTTAAGAATTAAATGATTCAATTTTTGTTTTGTCTTCTAATTTTTTTCTCTCACCCTTTATAATCCTTATAACAGTAAATCAATTATGGTATATTTATATTAACAAACTAATGATTAATATTTAATTCAATGGCGGACAACAAAGCGATGTAGAACCAAAGTGATGATAGGAGATAACTTCATCGGTAACTCATACAGTGCAGTAACGATAACTAGTGTTGCCTCAATCGAATAGATAGAATCCTGCGATCAATATTCTCACAATTATCCGGAATTAATGAACACAGTAAATCAGGTTCACCATAAAGATCACGAGTTTAGGACGGAAAGCGTAAGACCTTCCAACGGCCGCAATGAACTGGGAACGAAGGTCGTTCGAGGAGTAGTATTGTAGACAATGCTCACCTGCTCGAATGGCATTCGGCTGTTACTTACAGTACCAACAGAACTTCGATCATGGGTGCGTGACAGTAAGCTAAAATCGTAAAAAGTGTTGATAAATTGGTTGAGTTGAAAGAATGGATATTCTAAATCATTTTTATTGTTGATGATAAAAGAAACTGTTGATAAATTGATTAAAAATCCTAAGGATCCATGTTGTGAAAAGTCTGAATGTAATTTGTCGGATGGGTGTGAATTGAGTGTTGATCTGGGTGATGGTAAAAATGGATATAAAAAAATTGAGCCTAAATATGTGTTAGTATTGCCGTACTCTGAAGGATTTACAAATTATAAGAGGAAGTTGGGTAAACTGATAGGAAATTTAGAGTATAAGATCGTCTCTAATTCGTGTAAGGTACGCAATATGTTTATTAATAAATCAAAAACTCCGGTTGGATTGTGTTCTGATCTCGTTTATCAATTTAAATGTAATGGGTGTAATGTCACATACATTGGAGAGACTTCCCGTCATCTCTGTACTCGAGTTCTAGAGCATTGTCGATTGAAGGGTTTTACCAATATTAGTGAACACAATAGAGGCTGTAAAAGTGATATAAGAATGTCTGATTTTAGAATTTTGTTGAGAAGTTTTAATAGTTATTGGGAACGAGTGATATGTGAAGCATTGCTGATAAGGTCATTGAATCCAAAGATTAATGTGCAGAGTGCTGTGACTACGAATGTTTTTAAATTGTTTACGTATGTTAAATCATGTTTGTTTTTTTAATATTATTAAAATAATTAAAATTTTTAAATTACATTAATTTTTAAAAATTAGAATAAAAGTGAAAAAATTTTAAAATTTCAATTAATTTAAAACATATTTTTAAAAATATTTATTTATTAAAAAATTAAATTAATAAAAAATAATTTGTTAAAATTAAATGTTAATTCATAATATTTTTAGTTGGTTTTGAGTAACTGAAGATGATAGCTGTGCTATCGAAATATATCGTACAAAAGGTTTTTTATTGGTGTTATCTTTTAATTAAATCGTTGCCAAATTATTTATTATTATTATTATTATTATTATTATTATTATTATTATTATTATTATTATTATTATTATTATTATTATTATTATTATCTGAATTTTATTTATTTTGATTTTTTAATAGAAAATGAACATAATTTAGGGTTAATTTTGCGAAAAAAGTTAGTTTGTAACAATTGATGGGCATTCGGCCGTTTTACCGGATTTAACTCAACCATAGAATATATAATATTTTCCATTTTTTCATTACCTATTTTGACTCTTAAGCGCTCTTTTAGAATTGAAGTTTTATTTGTGTCCGCGATTTTACGTTTCTTCTTCAGCTCATACCCTTCTGGCCAATTCTTTTCTGTTATTTCTCCACAATATTTAGTAATTATTTGATATAGTTCAATATCTGTCTTTGATGGGAACAAAGGCTTCTTTGTATACATTTCATAGAAAATAGCCCCCAAGCTCCAAATGTCAACCAAGTGGTTATATGAAGTGCCATGTAACAGCATTTCTGGACAACGGTACCATAATGTTACAATATTTGTTGTGAATTTCGTTTTCGTTATTTCATTCTCTCTTGCCCATCCGAAGTCAGCTATTTTCACAACTCCAGATTTATTTATTAGAATATTTTCCGGTTTCAAATCTCGATGGAGATAATTCCTAGTGTGAATGTGACCTAGACCTATCAAACACTGCTTCATTATAGATTCGGTTTCGGGCAAGTTCACAATATCTTGGCATATCCAATCATATAGACTGTAGTCGCAAAACTCGAATACTAAATAGAAATCTGAGTGGTAACCTCTTGGCCCATATTTCTGTTGATAGCATATATCTATCAGTTCGACTATGTTCTCATGTTTCAATAATTTCAGAGCCTTTATCTCTCGAATAGTCAGAATATCTAGCTGATCCTCATTCTTTTTTGGCTTTAACTGTTTCACCGCTACAACTTCCTTGGTGGTATTATTAATTGCTTGAAATACTTTACCGAAAGCACCTTCACCCATAACTTTCCCATTTTTGTATTTACTTATACATGTCAACCCTGACTGTGATATTGGAACTTCACAGGCATATTTTAAAAATTCTTCAGTTTCACTTTCTTTCTCTTGGAAAAGCTTTGCAAATATATTCATGTCTTTTGATGTTTTGTTGATATTAAAAATACACGTTGTAAATTGAGATAATACTATAACTAAATGGATTTTCTAACGATATGATTGGCTAAAAATAAAGAAATTTAAATACAGTTAAAGTCATTAAGAATGAAAATATTATTGAATATATTTATATTAAACATTTTATATATATTTTTTATTAATATTTTACAAATATTTTACGTTAGAGTTATATTTGCTTCTATATTTCAATACGTTTATTCGATACAAACCTTTTTATTCAAATAAGTTCTAGAGAATTTGCTAACTAAATTCTTCCATAGAATTTCAATATTTGGGGCCGTAGATAAAATTTTAATTGATTCTTGGTTTATTTTTTTAAATTTAATTCTTTGTTGTAATGAAGTGATTTTTATTTTATCTTTTTGTTAAAATGAAGTGTTTTTATTTTTTGCTTTTTTTTAAAAAAATAGGTTTTGAACTCCTGCTATTTTTCATCCGATAAAAATGCCTAAAACAAAAATTGTACCAAATCGTTTACCGATAAAAAAACCATAAATGGTCACTCAGGGGGTACTTTTGGCTCTCGATAATAAAGCCTAAAAATAAATTCTCAATAAACAATCCTAAAAATATATTTTTGATAAAAAACCTTAAAAATAAATCCTCGATAAAAACGCCTAAAAATAAATTCTCGTTAAAAAACACTAGTCTGTTGCTCTATAGTTTCTACTAGTGTCTTTGCTTAAAGCATTATTCCTAATATATTTAGTTTAATGTTTTTTGTATCCCCTTAAAATATAATATTTTTTAATTAATTTTTTGTTTAAATTAATTACTGTTTTTTTAATAATTATATTTTTCTGAACATAAGTACTCATGTTCAGTAACAAATATTACCCCCGTTAAAAATAATTTACTGACGAATTCTACTCAGTTGATAATATTTTGAGTCTATTTTCATTCAAATATAAAGTATAAATTAAAATACAATTCATTCTAAATAATTCTCAAGTTTATTTCTTCAATAAACATTACATAAGACAACATTGGTGTCAGAAGTGTGGCTGAAGAAAGTATTCATATTCAAATGAAAATTCCTGTTTTATTATACTATGCAACAGTCTAGTTTAAACAAGTAGACGCTGCATTGGAGTTAGCCTCAATCAACAGTGAAAAAACAAATACTTCTATGCTCTAACTAGTCTACAATTTCCTGTCCTGGAAAAATACTTTGATTTTATGGATCCACATATCAAATAACCATATTCGACGCTGAAAGAGGCAATAATCAAAAGAATCAACAACTGAAGCCGCAAGTAAAATCTTACAGAAACAGGACTTTGGAGATAGCAAACCAAACTAACTCCTTAGAGAGTTAAAAGAAACTACAAAATAATGGAATCTGATGGTGATCCAGAAACTAGAAAAATTCTCAAATATCAGCTTATCAAGTGCATGTCAAAATATATGTGACCTGTGATCGAGCCAAAATTAGAAATTATCGCATAATAATTTTCGGGTGAGTTTACATTAATAAAATTTATTCTTTGGACTTGTTTTGATTTCCTGAGTGTCTATGGTATGTTTGCGATATGTGTTTATTTTTATCGGAAAGTGCTTTGGTCGGCTGGGCGAAATGTTCCTGAATTTTATTACTTAATAAATATTTGTTGAGGGGATCGCTTAATTAATTATACTTTCCCCTGTATATTTGTAAAGGTCGTTTAGGGTTATGTCATTACAATGGTCGATGTTAGTGATTAATTACTTTGGATTGCTACCGTTATTATAGTATTGTAGTCACGGCTTATTCTTTACGAGATTAACCGTTAATCTCTATTGATGTCGGTAAAATATCTACTTAGGATGAACTCCTTATTTCAACTAAATTGACAGGTTATTACTTTAGGCGTGTTTAGAGTTTAAAATTTTCGTCACTTACCAAATTGTTATTTAGTTCTTGTGCCTGTTGACGGACCATTGCCTTAAACGTACCTGGTGATTATATTTAAATTTTCAATTAAACATTATTTGATTTTTAACCGTTCGGATAGATTATTAATTTAGGCCTAATTAGTGCTTTCACTTATCAGTATCGACAGAACTCCTTAGTGATTTTAATTTTTTCGTGATCGTTACATCGATTTCCACAAAACCCTCTTCCCTTTAACCACAAGTTGATCCTAAGGGATTTCGTGTGTTTACATTAGATTTTAAGAAAGTCCATTGGACTACTCTGTGGAATAATTTTAGCCTATGAGTGGGATAAGTTTAGGTCGATCTTTTGGGAGTGGGTGAAAGGGAGTCACCCAAAAGACTGATCCCCGATCTTCCCACTACCCCTATAAGCGCAATGAATTTATCGTTCGAGCCCGACATTATTCACGGCGAGGTCTCTCACGGGCACGAGCTATTGGCGGATGAACCGCACTTACACAGCTCGGTAGGGATGTATTGATTTTAATTACTTGCTGGCGTGTGGCTGTGGGCCGGAAAAATTTAGACAGAATTAAATTGATAATTTCATAACATTTTGTTTTTCATAATAATAATTCATATTCATCCTTCATACGGCATATGCAAATCGTTCATGCTCACTATTAATAAATTCGTCCTAGAGTTTTGGTTCAAGATAATACTAATTTCAAGAGATTCTTCACACGTAGTTATAGTTATTCGAAGGGTGTAATTAAATTTATTAAAAGTTAATTAAATTTTCATTGAAAATGACAAGTCAACAAATGGAATTTTAATTAGTAGAGATTATATTCTATAAAGAAAATTTTCAGTGAAGAAGTAATATTGGTGAGAGAGTACATTAAGTAGCTAAAATCGTTGAAATTACTGAAAAAGCGGGATAGCTAAAGATATCTACTAAATAGATGACACATCAATTAATATAATAAAAACTTACAAGGTAATATACTTTGAATGGAGAAATTATTCATTGGAGAGAAAAAATATTTATTTAAGAGGGAAAGCAATCATTAAAGTGAGAAAATATGAATTGAAGCTACCAAATATTCAGTGAATTGAAAATTGCTTATAATAAATTAGATTGTAAATTTCTCAATGATGAGATGAAATATCAATTAAATATTGGGAAATACTTTAAATGGAGTCTGAATTATTCACTGATCAACAAATATACTTAAAAGATGAAAATATTCACTGATAATGAATTGTACTATAAAAGTGGATGAATTAAAAATTCAATTAAAAATTACTAACAATTGAGTAGATTTTGTCGGTTAATTATATTTAAATAGGGATATATATATATTTTTTGATGGACACTTATGGGCGGAGGAATAGTTATTAAAAACAATAAAAGCAATATATCAGTAAGATTTTGGTTAATTTTAATGATATTATTGGAATCTGAATAAAATATACTATACGTGTTCGCTTCTAAAAACAAATGTTTGATTCATGTAATTATTTGTATTCAAGTATTTATTTTATTTTATTTTTGTAATTTAATTAAAAATTAAAATTGACTAGTATTTAAAAAATTTATGTTACCCATTACTTATGTTGTTATTGACAATTTTCTGAATAATTTAAATATATGTGATTATTTCTACGAATGAAGAGAAATTGTATAATTAATTTTCATTCAACAAGTATCTAGAACAATTACCTAACAAACTTATAAAATTTTAAAAAATCTATCAAATTTTTTTTCAATTATTTTACAACTTAGTTAATTTAATTAATTGATAATTACTATTTTCTTTACAATTTGCTACTATGTTGAAACTTTTTTAAAATTTTTATTCAAAGTACTAACAAATTTTATTAAAGAAATATCAAAACTTGACAAAAATTATAAAACTTTAGTAACTTTAATAAGTATTACTCAATAACTACTATTTTCTTACCAATTTGCTGAAGGTCTTATTTTTTTAAATTTCTTCAAAGTACTAACATTATTTACAAATTAAACAGTTTTATTTAAAATTTAACAACTTAAAATATTTCTCACAACTTTAATCAAATTCTAATCACATGACGATCATAATTTAAGGATAAGTGTTATTTTTACAAAAAAAAATATTTTACAACAATTAAACATACATATTTGGAGTTTTAGTAGATTTTATCGGTATCTATCAGTACCTGTTCCGTGTAGTTTTATAAGCTTTGTTAGAAATTCAACTTACTTAGTGGTTGGTCGATAATCATTTAATTTCTAGTAATGTGGTAGATATTATTTTTTTTATATCAGTTTTATTCAAACCTTTAGCATCTTTGAGTTATTAATTTTAAGAGTTGAATCATTTTCAATAAATATATGAAAATTTATTCCAAGTACAATGAAAGTAATATATGTTTTGAGAAATTAATTTAAGAATATTTTTCTAATCAAGTTTCTTTTCACTAGCAATTAGATTAACCACTACTTGTACTTACTAATTAATTTATCATTCAGTAAACAATAAGAGTTGGGGGTGAATAAAAAATCTATAAAAATAAATTTAAGTAATTATTTGATGAGTTAGCAATTAATTTATTTAGGGACATGCGAAAATTAAATGAAAAGGTTGGTATTTATCTTTGAAAATAACTTTAAGTAATTGTTCATTGTTGGACGCAATTAAAAATATTACAGAAATAGTAGAAAAATTTCAAAGTCTTTTAACTAAGTTTTACAAAATAATTTCAATAAATCACATACAAGACTGTAAACAAAGCAATAAACTTTTATTCAGAGAAAATACAACAATTGATTGGGCTTCAATGATTAATAGTTTCTTGATAGCAATCAGGTAACTAAGCAACCAAACAATTTGGAGACATCAATGATCGATAAAAGAGTGGGGAAGTTAATAAAATTTGTAATTGAAATTGTATTTCTTTTGATTGTTCAAATTTTTATGTGCTTTTATTTAAAGATTTCTTGGTCAGCAAACAATTTTTGATATTGATTTGTTCGGTAACTAGTTATTGATAACATATTGTGAGTGTGTGAATAACCAAGTATTTTAAAATGATTGAGAGAAAATTTTATTTTTTTTAAGTGGGTTAAGTTCGTTGAATATCGGTGTTCAAAGAGTAAATATTATTTAAATATGACATTTTAATGAATAAGTAAATTATTCAATGCCTAGTATGTATATAGAGAGTTGTACAGTACTCGGTTATTTGTATACAGTACCTAGTGATTGTTGTTCAGTTATTAATCAATGAATTATTCACTGTGTATGGGTTATCAGTGTTCAGAAGTTGATACCAAGTAAATATAACAATGGATTTGGTTTCAACAAATTTGATTAATTATCGCTTGATAACAACAAGGTAACTAAGCAACAAAAAAATTTACCAATTTGGAGACATCAAAGATCGATAAAAGAGTGAAGAAGTTAATAAAATTTTAACTTGTATATTTCTTTTGTTCAACCCTTTATGTGATTTATTTCAAAATTAGTTGGTCAGTAACCTATCATTAATATTTGTTGGTTCAGTAATTAGTTTTTGATATTGATTTGTTCAGTAACTAGTTATTGATAACATATTGTGAGTGTGTGAATAACCATGTATTTTAAGGAGAAATGTTTGAGAAAAAATTTTATTTTTTAAGTGGGTTAAGTTGGTTGAATATCGGTGTTCAAAGAGTAAATATTATTTAAATATGAAATTTTAATGAATAAGTAAATTATTCAATGCCTAGTATGTATATAAAGAGTTGTACAGTACTTGGTTATTTGTATACAATACCTAGTGATTGTTGTTCAGTTATTAATGAATTATTCACTGTGTATGGGTTATTAGTGTTCAGAAGTTGATACCAAGTAAGTTAACTTTTTATGTTTTCTGAAAGTATTATTATTATTATTATTATTATTATTATTATTATTATTATTATTATTATTATTATTATTATTATTATTATTATTACTAATATTATTATTATTATTATTATTATTATTATTATTATTATTAACACTAAATTTCTTTGATCGCTATCAACATGTATAAAAAAGTCATAGTAAAAATTATACTAAAAATTTGATTGTAAGATTAAATTAAAAATTTTTTCAATTAAAAACATGTATAAAAATTTCATTGTAAAATTATCCTAAAAATTTCATCTTTAAAAATTATATATAAAAAATTCATCGATAAAATTATACCAAAAATTCTATTTAAAAATCATGTATAAAAAAGTCATTGTAAAATTATGTTAAAAATTTTATTATTTAAAAATATGTATAAAAAATTTCATTGTAAAATTATCCTAAAAATTTCATCTTTAAAAATCATGTATAAAAATTGATCGATAAAACTATACTAAAAATTTTATTTAATAAATTTCATCATGCAATATTGTCGACTCTTTAACTTTAAAAATTCTTACCTTATGTAACTTACCTTTTGACCCTCTATTTACTTTTAAAAAATTCTTACCTTATGTAATTTGCCTACTATAACTGCTTTTAAAATTTTCAGCTTTAAAAATTACCCTTATGTAACTTAACTGTTGACTCTATATTTAATTAAAAAAAATTCTTACTTAACTTACCATACTTTACTCTACGCACCTTAAATTACTTTAAGAACCTTAATTTACTTAAATTTATTCTAACGTACTTTAAATTACTCTGATGTACCATAATTTACTTAAATGTACCCTAAAGTACTTAAATTGACTTTCGACCCTTTAATTTACTTTAATTTACCTTAATGTACTCTAATGTATCTTAATTTACTAGAGGAACCTTAATTTACTCTAAAATACTTAAATGTATTCTAATGTACTTTTTTTTACTTTAATTTATCTAAATTTACTTTAATATTCTCTTATGTACTTTAATTTACTTTAGACCCTTTAATTTACCTTAATTTACTTTAATATACTCTAATGTATCCTAATGTGCTTTAATTTATCTTAATTTACTTTAGGTATTTTTAATTATTTTTATCTAGAGCCTAAATTTACCTATGAAAATTGTGTGAACAAATATTTCAAGTGTTTTTTTTAACAAGCTTATAAAATACCTCTGTCAATTTTTTATCAGTAGGCGATTCAAGCCATTTTTATTTTATGCCTATATTTACCTATAGAAAGTATTGAGACCAAATATTGCATTGTTTTTTATTACGAGTTAAAAATATTCCTGACTATAGTGTGTTCATCTTAGGCGATTTGAGCAAATTTATTTTATGCTTTTTTTTATCGTTAGGCGATTCAAGCCAATTTATTTTAGTCTTTTTCAAAAATACCCCCTGACTATAGTGTGATTGAAAAAAAATTTATTCAAAAAAGATATTTCAATTTTATTTCAAAAATTCGCCAAAATTTGAATTTAAAAAAATGTTCGAAAAATTTGAATTTAAAAAAAATCCCGCCAAAAACTCGAAAAAAATTTTGAAAAAAATATTTGATAAAAATACACACACAAAAAATTAATTAAATTGCACACAAAAAATTACATCTTTAAGTAATCAATACACACAGAAAACAATCACGAGAAACCCCCCTCCTCCCCCTATATTATTATGCAATGGTGTGTGGTAGCAGAGTGCCACTAACTACCATCTGAAGATAACCAAGAATTCTGATAAAGAAATGGAAAATGTTATGTCCTTGAATAATAAATTGATTTTCTGGACTCATGAATTATTTCTATGCCTCCTACGAAGGAAGTCGATGTGACCATAAATTCTTATTTTGTTTTCCTCACATCTGATGTTTAAATCTACAATAATTCTCTTCACCGACAACCTTCGCCTAAACATATTGAACTAAATTAATTCGGATTAATGATACACATGACATTAGCTACCAAGACGCCATGTTAACAGTTACAGCAACGACGTTCCATGGACAAGCCCAAACCATTATGCACAGTCAAAATATAGGTTAAGCCTCTAAATAACCCTCATAGCAAGACCGACCCATCGGAATTACATCTTTTGATTTAGAATGAAAAAACCGACCAAAGATGCAGCATCAAATTACCGTAGGATAAAATCCAAATAGGATTAAATTCACTCGTGGATTTCACAAATTAATATAGAAATTATCACAAAATGAAATCACGAAATCAAGCAATTATGACTATAGAAGGAAATAGAATGAACCAATCGAGATGGAATCAATTACTACCAAACCTGAGTTGAACCATCGGCATAGAGTCAAAACAATCGCCACGACGCGGAATGAACCAATAACAGTCCAGGTACCCCATCATATCATCCATCTTGTAACCATTCGATCGACCCCTCCAACGCCAAAACCTTACCTGTCTACTTCCATCGTTAACAAATAAACAATTTCAGACGATTCCGCGCTTAATATGACGAATTGAATGAGGAGTATTCATGTCTCAATAATCATTAAAATTTCTAGATAACTCTTGGATCGCACATTCGACTGCCAGATGCCGGCAAGCCATGTGGGACGCGGGATTCTCAATCTCGCCGGTAAGTGAGTCCCGTGCAGGCACTCAAGGAAATCTCGGGGAAGTCGACCTTCTTTACATCGCCATCAAAAGGGAGCCTGACCGTAACCCAGCCCGGGAGATCAGAGGGCAAGAAGAGTTAATATTAGCTCGTCTGGTAGAACACAAGCGCCAAACCGATAGGCAAGTGCAGAGAGCCAGGCACCACCTAGCAGAAATTCATCCATCGCTACAGGAAGCATTCCAAGTACGGACGGGTACGCCCTTCGGTACAACACGTCCTACAATCTGGATGACCCGAGCCTGGGTGAAAGCTCCACAGCAATTAACGTAGTGGTCCAAGGAAATGGTAGACGGAGAGAGGCGTTCCAACGGTAACCACGAGCATCCATATGCTCGTGAGTTACCCAGACAAGACAAGAATCAAGGCCGTCTAAGACCCAAGGAATTTTGATAAACGAAACAAATAAATCTTAGTCTCCATCTTGTTTCTTTTCTCTCATAAGATAACTAATAGTATAGAATCATCACAAATTTAGAATAAGATCTTAAAATCAGAAATATAAGTAAAATAAGTGATCTCTGTAGCGGAATGTATAGTTTAATGAGGATTTCTGTTCTTGTAGAAATTTATCCATGCCAGGTCCTACAAAGAGAATTGGATAAGGCCCAGAAGTTGAATGGAGAATTGCACCGACAAATTATGCAGTTGACTAAAGAAATCCAACAGATAAAATCCACCTGGATAGAGCCGAAGAAGATAAAGGCTCTCTACCAGAAGATGACGGCCGCCCAACGAGGTTGGACTGAAAAAAACATCTTAATCAGAGCCAGAAGACTCAGATTCGCGGACTAGAGGTAGCGTTATCGGCGTGCCAGGAGGGCAACGAGGTAACCTACCACTTGGTTTTCGCACCGGCCCAACTGGCCTATAAAGAAACAACAGCAGCCACAACACCTGCGAGTAAACCAACGAGTAAAGGAACGAGCGCGCCAAGCGTCGGGCCGCTCGACCAACAGAATAAAATGTGTTCTTAGTTATTATTTAATAAATGTTTTCTTTTCTACTGATCTTCACAATAAGTCTTTTAATACCGAGACTAGCTAGTGTAAATACTAAATAGCGAAAGATTTTTTCTACATGATGAAAATGTCAAACGCACAAGTATGGGACCAGAATGAGGAAAAGCGGGCACGGACCGTCTAACGGTAGTGCGTTGAACCTACCTTGAGGTCGGGCCAGAGTAGTTCTTTAGTAGCGCTCACCTTTGGCGACCTCAAAACCAATGGTTACATTACCAACATTGCCTAGCGACGGGTAACTATTGGGGGCAGAAGAAAATTCTATTTGGGGTCAAGGCCACATAAACCACAAACCCCACATTAATATGTTGTTTTTATGATATTTCGTGCGGATCTTGATGCACATGTTATTATTTTAATTTACTTTTATGATTTTTCGATTTTATATTTTTAATTATGTCTTTCGCAGTTAACGGTGGTTATTTGGTGTTTATGGGTCTGATTTTAAATCTGCATGTTGTTTTTGCATGTTATTTCCAATCCATTCAAACAAAATATAGTGGTAGCTCAACAAAAGGTAAAAATAACAGTGATGAAGAACACTTGTGACTATCTATTTTAAATTTGTTTATAAAAAGTTTAAACTGAACATTGTATAATCATTGAATAATGAGAATTATTTTACGTTTATTTTCTTAGAAAATTTTCATAAATTTTGATTTTGATATAAAAACATAGTTACAATAACTATCAGAAAAACAAACAATAATATAAGAAAACCCTTTATCGGTATTCCATGTTTGTTTAAATAATGAAATTATTTCGTATTTTTTAAAAATTAATCTCTGTTGTCATTAAGCATGGGAAAATCTTCTAAAGACAAAAGAGATATTTACTATAGATTAGCTAAAGAAGAAGGATGGAGAGCTAGAAGTGCATATAAACTTATACAAATTAATGAAGAATTTAACATTTTTGAAAGTATATTAAAATATAATAATTACGGTAGCTTTAATTTAATAAATAGAAGACTGTCAATCCTTAACGAGAGTTGTTGATTTGTGCGCTGCACCAGGCAGTTGGTCTCAAGTTTTAGCTAAAAAGTTATGGGAACCTAAACCCGACCAAGAAAGAGAAAATGTATTGAAATAATTATCTTTATTATGAAATCTTTATTTATGAATAGGTAAAAATTGTTGCAGTCGATTTGCAAGAAATGTCGCCGATACCTGGAATATTTCAATTGCAAGGAGATATTACAAATGAAATTACAGCGAATGAAATAATTACTCAATTTCAAGGGCTTAAAGCTCAATTAGTTGTATGTGATGGTGCACCTGACGGTAATAAATTATATTATTTTCGATAAAATTAATTTAAATAATAAATAAAACCTATTAATTAATTATGTTTATTCAATATTGAAGAAATCCCTCACAGGCATTTCATGGAAACTTTTAATTTTGAAAACTTAATTTTTATACCAATTATAAAATAGCGTTACAATTAAATCTTACATCTTTCATAATTTAGGTTGTCACGGTTATAAAATCTGCTAATTATTTAATTGGTTTTGCGGCACTCAGAATTCTGAGATTTTCCAAATTTAAATTTATTGATTTGCACCATTTTGTTTTTATTTGATTTTCTCATGTTTCCTCCCTAATTGATTTTATTTTAATGCTTAATAAAGTTGTATGTATAAAATCGTCTAGTTTTCGAGTTAATAATCTTTCTATATTACTGAATATTGCAAATTTATGAAATTTATCAAATTCTCTAGTAACCGGCTTACATGACATTGACGAATTCATCCAGCATCAATTAGTTCTTGCGGCTTTAAACATCACTACTCACGTATTGGAGGAAGGTGGCACCTTTATTGCCAAAGTTTTTAGGGGCCCGGAATCTCAGTTGTTGTTCTCTCAATTGAGACTGTTTTTCCCATTAGAGGTGGTTTGTGCTAAACCTAAGAGTAGTCGTAATTCAAGTGCTGAATGCTTTGCAGTTTGCAGAGGTTATAAACCGCCGATCGGCTACGTGCCAAATATGTCTAATCCGTTGCTATTAGGTGATTACGATAGAGATATTGAAGAGGTATTTCAGTTTTTATTTTATAACTCTGTAAATTCAAATAATCTTTTATATGGACAAATTATCTCGCATTTTATTTGTTATTATTGATTTAAAAGTGCAAAACGTGAAAAAAGTAATTTCTGATTATAGTCAGAGGTGTTTTTGTTCCCGGGCTTATCTTCACTGTAAAAATTTCAATTATTGATTTGAAAGTGCAAATATTGAGGTTAATGTGAAACCCGTGGATCACTATCAGGTTTTGTCGCATTCACCCCCTCCCCTAAACAGCACCAGTTATTTCGATCTAACGAATGAAGTTTCCGCGCTGTTGGCCGATAAATTATCACATATTATATTTTTTATTTGTTATTATTGATTTAACAGTGTAAAATGTGAAAAATATAATTCCTGATTATAGCCAGAGGTGGTTTTTTGTGTTTTTAATGAACCTTTTTGAGGACCAATGGAATGCGACGTAATTAGTGGATATATCATTCATGAGAAAGTTGCATCTTGGTTCAACTAAGCAGAATCTGAAATAAAATCACCGAAAAGTTTCTTGGTTCTCCCTGGAATAATTAAAAGGCAAAATCAATCGATAAATTTCCGAAATTTGACTTTGTCCGGTGGAGTTTTAAAATATTCATCGTATTTATTTAGGACAGTTTATCGGAAAATCAAAATAATTTGACAGGGCTTTGGACTTTCCAAATCGCCTAATTTTCCTTTCCCCCCCCCCATGTTACTCTTGTGGCTATTTAATGCTGACTACATAATTACTTATGAAATGACTTGCTTTATTTGACTAATTAAGTTTTCCGAAAATAAAATAATAACAGTAAATGTAGCAAAAAATTCTGATATTCTGTCAATGAACGCCAACTGCTTGGTTCGCGCTTTATTCTTTATGGCGATTGCGTGGAATTTAACGTTCCGAAACTTCTAGATAATATGCACCAATAACCGCAGTTGCTTACCGGAATGAATTCTTTGGAATCATAGAAACACGTGAGCATCTGTGATGTCACTCAAAAATTTGTATTTTTGATACTCACTTATCACCATAAATATTTCGCAGCACTTCAACCGTTCATCTGGCATTTTTTACCGTTATTTATTAGATTTGACAAAAATCCCACAGAATAGAGATCTCACTAATAGTTGTGGTTTGTTTATACATTTGGAATAGAGATTTTATGATTCATCATTCATGCTGGAGAAAGGGAGACCTTGATTACTTTCGGCAAAATCCACATAAATCTTGATAGATCTTCACTTGACTGAATTGTTCGTTATGTTTAATTTCCATAGTTACTGGATCACGGATCGTAGTGTTAGAAACATTTTATTTATTGGCTGTTTTGTCTAGAATTTTATGGGGGGAATTATTGAAACTGTGAATGAAGCTATTACCCAGCATCTTATAGAGTTTGACTTATAAGGGATTCTTCCGTTTCCGGCACCTCAACCTCAACGACACTACTTAAAATCCTCACAAATGTCTTGTGCACATGTCTACTTTATGGGGCAGGGTGAGAAGTTACATTTGTTTATTAATAAATTTCACATTCTTTCTATGCAAAAATTTGAACTTTTATCTATGACCTTTGAACCTTGTTTTACGGTAATGAACAGAAAAAGTGAGGGATAAAAAGTTCCTTAATGATTTTACAGGATATATATTCAGACAAAACCGAAAACCCTGCATTGCAATCCGGTAGCGATGTATCGATACGGCAACTCCACCAATCAACTTTAAATTTTTTATTTACTAAATTGGCTGCGTCAGAATCGTATTTGATATTTGCGTTTGATTCCAGTTTGAAGGTATCAATCGGATAATAGTTCCCTTTGTGTGTTGTGGAGACCTGTCGGGATACGATGCCGATACGACATATGCACTGGACGAGAACTATGTGTACCATGCCCCTAATCAGATGCCAATCTCGCCACCGTACCAGGAAGCCTGTGAACGGAAGAAAGGCAAATCTGGAATTTCAAATATCTCAAGCAATTTGCATGATCTCAGTCTAGTCAGTGATTAGAAATAAATATATTTGAACGCTTTCTTTTATGATATGTTGCTATTAGTTACTGTGTTTCTTCAATGGGGGTTTTATTCAATTATTTATCGGTGCACTATTGATTATAGTTTAATTCTAAGAACATTTTAAATATTTGGAATGAATCAAGGTTTGACTGGGAGGGAGGAGGGTTACGTGTTTTTTTTGTCCCATAGTTGAAATCCTAAAAATTTTTATGGTCTTCCGTTGTATGCTTGAACGTTTATTTGATTTGATTTTTCAACTTCTTTAATTAACCTTTTCAAATTATTTTCTTGAGGGTTTCTGTAAAGGAGAAATGTTGCTATTTTTACTAACAGTATTGTTGGGCTTAAAGTCACAATTACCGCAGACAGATTAAAAATAAAAACAAAATAATATATAACAAAAATTAATAAAATCCAAAGAAAGCCTACAGCAGCAGACAAACATATTCCATACATAAAACCGTCAAAAAGAAGATTTAGGAAATACACAGGCGGAAGTGGCGACCAAAAAAACTAACTTTTTAAAGGTCAAAAAGAATAATGATTCAAAAATAAATTTGAAAAAATACAAATAATATATCCAAAAATAAAGAAAAATGAGTAAAAAATTATAAAATATTTAAAAATTAATAAAATCATTTAAAAACCCTCAAAATGGCGAAAAATCGCTTATTGGTCGCACACACGCGAAACAACTATATATACGATAGCCAAATTCATAATTTAACCACTTTAATTATATGCAAAATTTTGTCTGAAAATTTTCCAGTTGGAATCAATTTTTAAGTTGTTTGTGTTTTCATATTATATATTTGTATATGTTAAAGTTTTGTTTTTACGAATTTTAACTTTATTCTGGATGGTCGGGGCATCTTTTGGTGTCGTCGACAAGTTCCTTTAAAATCATATTTATATGTAGTGTTGGTGTACTGGGTAGATTTTAATTTTGTTTTAATCTGCGCTCATCTGTTTTAATCTATTTACTTAAATTACTATTGACTTTCCTAGAGTAGCTGCTATCTCACCCAGACGCCCCAAAATTTTGACGTTACCACCATATACCCATGAGCAAGCTCATGTTGGTACTGTATATAGTAGCCGAGAGTCCACAAGCAGGTTAGCCCCATTTCTAAGACTACTCCTTGTGATAATCTCGCTTTCGGGTTCCTGACTGCCGATAGAAGGACTTACATCTACTTAACTCTTCTGACTCCCTCGACGTCCATATTCGCATTTCTCATTCTTTAGTCTCGATCTTACATATACGTCCGGATAAAGTTTTCCCATGGTCTCTTTAGGTCATAGTTAAATATTAATACAAATTGGAATTCGAAACATGATTAATTGAAACTTAGCTATCTATTTACCTTTCACCAATTTAATTTAGATAACATTAATTTTAGACATTTAATAAATAAAATTTAAATATTGTAATGTTGGGCCAGAACGTAAACGGCCTTGAGGAATGTTTAAATGGATCAGTAACACACATGCAAATATAACATGCAGATTTAAATAAACCTATTAAACACCAAGTAAACCCTATCAAAAATGAGAAAAAAAGAGAATTAAATATAAAATAATAAACATAAAAATAAATTAAAATAATAACAAAACGCACCAAGATCCGCACGATACCAACACAAATATAACAAGAAAACACAACAAATTCGACAAAATTGGAAAATTAATAAAAGTTCATGAAAATGAAACTTAAATCAAAAAATTTGAATTAGCAATAATTCAATAAAAATTCTAAATAAAAAATTATTAAAATAAATCAAAAAATAATAAAATTAAAGAATAGAATTCACTAGAAAATAACAAGGTCGAATTTTGTTTTACTGCATCAAATTTAACATGCGAGGTTAGGGACAGAAAATAGGTATAAATACTGATCCATTTTCACATTAAAGACACCCATTGATAAAACGAAGACTGTTTTTTCAAATTATTTCGAATTTTGATTAAAAATCTATTATTCTTAAGTGAGAATTTGTTTTATTTGGAACTCTTTCTCCACGTCACATCCTCGCAACCTCGGTAGAGCTCTGCTTGGATGTCGGCGTGGGGGAAGATGTATTTTTATGAAATTTTGATTGAATGGGTCAAGTAATTCTGTATTTTATCTTTAATTAATATTAATATATATTTGCGATTTTTACAATTTTGTTTTCATAAAATTAATCAAACATTTGTCGAAATTTTTCCGGCCCACAGCCAACACCTATCACAAGTAAATAAACTCTACACACAATTCAGATTCGTGTAAGTGCGTGGAATATCGCCAATGATCTGTGCCCGTGAAGACCCGGCGTGCGGAACGCAGGGTTGGAACGTCAATATTATCCCGTATAGAAGAAATAAGGAATAAGGAAGAAGTCTATTGGCTGCTTCCTCGTTTCTCATTTCTATAAAATCGACCTAAATTATCTCACACACGGCTCAAAATCATCACACCGAGTAGTCCAGTGGGCACTCAGTAAATATAATGTAAACACAATATGCGCTTAAGGCTTATTAAAGGGAAATGGTACGGGGAATAAATTAAATGGAAATCGTTGTTATAACTAATTTAGATTAAAACTTTGAAATAAATTAAATTTGCAATTCGTATAAATTAGTAGTGATCGTTAAATACGTAATTCCTTGATTTAATTAAAGTAATTATTGATTTAGAAAGATTCATTAAATCCTTACAAATAAAAGTAGAGTTTTTATTGAGTAAAATTACGTAATCCATTAAATTAATTCATTGCAAATTATTGATGACCCATAAATGAATTTTGAGTAAACTATCATCGATTAAAACCCAGTAATTAAGACAAATATTAAGCCAAATCAAGATACCTCATTGATTTAATCAGCAAAATTTTCTAAATAATTAACCTAGATTCCGCGATTTACAATAAATCAACCCAAAATGTTGTGAAATTTTGAAATTAGAACTCTAACCACCTCATTTAACATCGAACGATCCTATAGTTGCTTTCATCTCTAAAGTAATCATAACTGGAAACTCATTATTAATTCGCATAACTATGATAAACCGATTTCTTTAACATATTTAAAATGAAAGATCATATAAAATTTATTTCGGTAAATTAAAACACTCGCTTACTAGAAGTTATCATAAAATAAAGCAAACGAAACCCAGGAGATAAGCAGGTTAACTTGTTATTCACAGTGAAATTCCAGCAGAAGTTGAATAAATTTCCAATATTAAGTATGAGAACGAGATGAATAAATCCCACGAGAAAATTTTGCGACGAAGAAAATCCCTTAAAATGTATACTAAAATAAAGTAATTAAATAAAATAAATTACCAAACGACCCGATAGCAACTTTCTAACAACTATTGATCATCCGTAAGAAAATCCATCGACCAAAAATCCCGAGATATAATAGAGTAGTCCGAATTCCTAAAATCACTGTAGTCTATGAAATTTATTATAACAAACGTTGATCTATGAAGCTCACCGAATAGTCCACAATCGCACGATTTGAAAAGTTCATTCACCTGAAATAAATGTTGTGATTACCAGTTGAAAATAAACACTCTCACTTGTTGACATTTCCGGCGAGATAAACATCCGCTACCGTAGCCGAGTTATAAGTGGCATGCACTTCCTGCCTGTCTGAATTTCAACTGTACATTTTCTTTATAATTAACGTTGACAATAGACTATACATCATTTTCGTTATCACATCATGTATTCACCGAACATTCCGGACGAGGACTTAGAGTTGCGATCTCCGAACGTTATAGAAGCTCCTTCAAGTAAATTTTCAAATTAAAGTCTATAACAGAGTAATATTCATATTTGAGCCACAGGAATCATCCAGAAACAACTCCATAGCATTAGTAAATAAACTCTCCAGATTGACGGCCGCGAATCAATAAGTCATATCTATTGACTAATCCTAGTGTTCTCACACCCGACGAACTCCCAAAATCCCGTCGTTTCATCATTAGGCTCGACAAATCAATTGTGGCTATGCATTTTTTCGTCAACCCAATAGGATAGCAGTGTCGCCAATATTTAAGTGGAAAATTATTAAACAAAAGTTCCGTCTTGGTCGTATTAGAAAATTGTCTAAGATTTATATTTTTTTTTTGGAGAAACGAATTTCTCGAATAATTACCCAGGTATCTTAATTGGTCAATGGATCAGACACTAAATGTGAATGTTGTGACTTCCGAAACTAATTTGTTTTCAAATAATTGAATGGTAACTGTTGAAATTATTGTAGTTAAAATACATGAATATTTAATTATCAAATTATCGTTTCCTAAAAGTTAATCAATTTAAGTTTGTTCTATTCAAAGTTCATAAATATCCAAAGAACATTTTACAAGGTTGTCGTAATGGATTATTACTTTAATTTTCGTATATTAATATTTAAAATACATCCAGTTGACATTTTAAACATATACCAATCTTAATACTAGGAATAAATGAACCACTTGTGATCAAAATAAGGTAAAGTTACAAAGGATTTGCATTTTTCTGAATTTTCGTTAAGGTCCATAAAGAATTCTTGAACCGACCCTTATGGTGTGAGAACGAGTACCCAGTAGCCTTGAAGTATCGTTGCCCCGAAATTTTTCAAAATCCATTGCCAGACCAAACTCGTCAGCCTCGAGTTCCGTGAGTTTTAACACACTTGAAAGAGAGTTAACTCCAGTTTTTCTTGAATGACGAGAGATGTTACAATCTTATAAACTACCAGATCACCGCCCCAATTTAAAATTGGCTAGAGAGATGCTGAGCAATAATTACTTATTTCATCAATTTTTCCATTCAGATCAAACCGGAACTATAATTGAACTCCCTGCTCATGTCGTGGAACAATGGAGGCAGACATGGAAGCGGGTGTATCAAGAGCGATACCCTGACGTGCCTGAAGACAACCAACCAGAAGACATATCACCGGAAGAATTCATGCGAAAGTTCCGGAAGCCGTCTGACGAGCCAAAACCATCTCAGGACATCCTGACCCAGGCCCAAGAGCTCCTGGAGGGCCTCCTACAACATCAGCGTCAAGTCGAGGCAGATGTAGCACGAGCAACGGAATACTTGGCCAACGTCAAAGATGACCTGGTGGCAGGACGTTTGGCCAGTAGATACCCACCTTCACCGAGACCAGTCCGGAACCTCAAAAGGCCAGTGTTTGTGATCCCTGGTTATTCTCCAGAAGAAGGGATCAAGCGATTCTTCGCAGATGATTGATCATCGTGACAATGATTTGAACCTCTTGTTATAATATTGGTATTATAGATCTAAAAATTCTTTCTTTTCTTTTATTCTTATTGTAGTTTTCATTTCATAAATATGTTTAAGTTTAAAAATACTTATCATTATAATAGTCGTCATGAAATTCAACCCTTACTATTTTAGAAATGGACCCTGTGAAGTTGCTCCAAAATAAATTAACTCAGGCGAGACAGGCCAATAAGAAACTCCATGGCCAACTCGTTCAAGTAGTTCGAGAAACACAGCAAATCAAAGCGACATGGATCGAGCCCACGAGAATCAAACGACTGTACCAAAAATTAACCGCGGCCCAGAAGGGGTGGGCAGAAGAAAAACAGTTAGTACAGGGCCTAAAAACTCAAATCAGGGAGCTGGAGGTAGCGTTATCCGCCTGTCAGGAGGGGGCAGCGGTGACCTACCCTCTAGTCTTCGCCCCTGCTCAATTGGCATATAGCGAAGCGAACTCTACATCATCTGCAACCTTAACTACTCCAATCACCCCGTCAACAGCCAGTCGTCGACCTGGACGTAAGGAGCGGGCTAAGCGCCGAGCCGCTCGATCTTCTAATCCGTCAGAAATCGTTTAACGCATGTGTTTCATAGATAAATAAAACATCATTTATATACATTGTGGTTTCCGTATACATCTTATTATCTTTATATCATCTTGAGGTTTGCAGAAACATCGTCGAAGGGTTAAAAACAGTACCACCTATTTCCTTGTTAAACTAATGTCGGTAAAATAAATAGATAAACGATAGAAACTAAAACGTACAGGGACCAAATAACTTTAAAGCGAGCACAGGTCTTCTATCGACAGCTCGTGAACCCGAGGATTGTTCGAGCAATTACAGTACTAGTGATAATACTCAATTTTTGCGGATAATCCACCACTTGAACACATTACCAACGTTGCCTAGCAACGGGTGCCAAGTGGCAGTTAGCATCATTTTGTATAACGTTACTGGGGCAACCACAGGTTAATTCAAACAAATAACGAAACCCTGTAACCCACCAGTAATTTAGAAATTTTCGAAGGAAAACTTTTACTAATGAGCTTTTTAAAATTCAAATTCTTTAATTGTCAAATTTTTCTAGTTTAATTTCCTGATTTACTAAAAATATAAAATAATACTATTATCCTAGATCAAGGGTGGGCAACATTTTTTGGGCAGGGGGCCGTATGAAAATTAAAATAGTTTGAAGGGCCGCATGCTATTTTGTTTCAATAATTTCAATTTAAAATTTTTAAATTATTTTCTAAATATTAATTAATTAAGTTTGAAATTTTAAACAACAAACGATCAAAACTGTAAAGTTTTAGCAGACACGTTACATTTGCCAACAATGAAAACAGTAAAAGATACTAGTGTTAATTTAACATTATTTTAAAAACCGTTATAACGATTGCGCTGATAATAATAATAATATAATAATACAAAGATTTGTAACGATATCGAAAAAAAACCTTTGCCCTGGGGATCACAACTAGTACAAGAAAACATCCAACAAAAACAAAATCAGAGGAAAGGTTATTTCTGAATAAAATGTAGGAAAATAATATTTCTTTGCATTTTTTTATTTGTTTACGCAGTTTTAAAAAAATATGTGAAAAGTCTAAAGGGCCGCATAAAACGTCGCCGTGGGCCGCATGCGGCCCACGGGTTGTAGGTTGCCCACCCCTGTCCTAGATCCTTGTTTTAAATTTGTAAAATTTTATCTTAAGTAACTGGTGGCGATTTGAAATTTTACTTAAATTATTAAATTCGCTTTTATATCAACTCTTTCTAGATCTAATAAATGTTTATCTTTAATTTAAAAAAAAATAAAGTCATTCTAAGATCCATATTTCATCTTTTATTTACTTTTGTTCTTTTACTATTAAAAATATTCATTACAAAAGGTTAAAATCGATTTTTACAACAATTATAATTACTCCATTTCGGCTTTCTGAGGTAAATAAAACTTCCTAATCATATTCCATACATGTATAAGGCTTTATCAACTCATACAAAACTTCAACCATCAATTCATGATTTATTTAGGTAGAAAATTCAAAGATCACAAAATTCAAAAATAATTACTAAAATTCTACTTTTATTTCAATATACAAAATTTACAAAAAGAAGTAATATAGGATATAATTAACACATATATTAATAATTCAGTTTCTATTGTCGTCAGTCTTCATTCGTCGATATCGACGGGGAATTTCCGCTTTTGGAGAGGTTTGATTTGGGTGGTTCCTACTTGAGTTACGGAATGACACAACTGATCCCCGACATCGTCCATCCAATAATTTGCAGTAGTCGGCGATCTTTCAGCGATTATAGATATGGGATTTATAACAAGTGAGATGTCCATGCATATTTGCATATCGTCCGATTCGTCGGCGCGGATTTGCATGATGAATGTTTCCGATTTTTCTGATTTCTGTAGATCTTCGTCCCTTTTTACGAACTTGGGGTGTTGCTCGGCGACCAGTGCTGCGGCTTCTTCGAGCACCTGTGCTGCGTTATTTAACAGAGTGATTCCCTCGGCTCGGCGTCGTTCACGGCGACGCCGATTTTTGCTCTGGTGGTGCTTCTTGCTGGTTCTGGGCGTTTGAGCTGGGCCAACTTGATTTCTCTCAGGGACATGATTCGCGGGAATTAGGTTGAGTCTCACCTCCATGTCACGACCTGCTAACCGCTTCGTAATTTCGGTTTCGGTGAAGGACGCGATAAGAATATAATTTATTCGATTTAATAAAAATAAAAAGTTGAATTTCTATACTTAACTCTAGTCGATCCCCTCAATGTAATTAATTTCGACAGGATTTAAAATATATATCATTCTTACTTAAACATTTGAACAAATGTTATCCCCCTAACTAAGGCGATCTTCCCGCAGATTAATTTCTTATCGCTCCGACCAACATCGGAATGGCTGCCACGGTGAATTACGACGGAGTCCTACCCCGCGATCAGTGTAATGAGACCTGAGCGGACTAGGTAGACACCGAAGGGTGGTTAGCGACAAGGCAGCACATCAACATTTCACAAAACTAACTGTGGAAATTGAATACTGCCCTACCACTTCCCACAATTTAACATCTTTATAAATAATTTAATTTAGGGGGACCTGTCGCAGATACTAAAAACTATCGCGGCCATCCATGATAAAAATTCAATTAAAAATTATAAGGCATTTACATAAAAATGTATTCATATATTCAAATTCGAAAATTCACTTACGATCAAATAAGTTCTAAAAATAGTTTTCAAAGTTTTTCAGTTCAAAGTTGAACAGTTTTCAAAAATTTTTAAAGGTTAAATATTATGAAAATGGCTGTTATATTTATATTGTTTTCGTGCCTGTGTGCGACCAATCAGCGAATTTTAAATCTATTTTGGCCATTTTTCGGGTTTTTTAATGGCTTTTATTTATTTTAATATTTTTCTCTTTTTCTATTTATTTTTCTTAATTTTTCAATATTAATTTTATTAAATTTACATTTTTATTTTTTGCTGATTTTTATTCTGGTCGCCTCTTCCGCCTGTGTATTTTCTAAACCTTCTTTTGCAAGGTTATAGGCGATTTTGTGCTTTACTTTATTTTTCTATGTGCGAAATTTATTAATTGTTTGTTTTAATTAATTTTTGTTATTTTTTTATTTTGTTTTATTTTATTTTTGATTTCTGTTTGCGGTGCGTGCTTATGTTATAACAGCCATTTTTACAATTTTTCCATATGACTTTACATGATCATTTTATTTTGTTTAAATGATGGCTTATAGCCCAACAGTAGTAAGCATTGGAATAGAATTTCTGGGATGTCGCATGGTGGCGCTACTGGGTAGTTCAATTTAGCTGCTGGAAGCGCTGTTCGACTATTCTAGATCCCTTGATTACTGCGTCGGGTTCTGGCCATCGTGCACAGGTCCTGTTCCGCAGGTCGTCATTGTACCACTCTACTATGCCTGATGGAAACATTGGTCGTAATAGGCACTATAACTTTTGGCAGTTCAGACTCAGTAAAGGGGGAAATGGTTTTGTTTATGGAATTGAAAAATTGTAAATCTTGTCGGGAAATTAATCATAAAATTAAGTAGAAGGAATAAGATAGTGTAAGAACATAAAGTCGAAATCATTTTCAAATAGTCGAAAGATAATATGGCAGAGAATAATTAGCGATCTCGATGAGAGTTGTGTTTATTAAAGTGACAGCAGAGGGATGTAACCACTTAAAATCATGGGAAGTGAGCCGGGAGTTAAGAAACTGTTAGTTAATTTTAAATATATGGAAAGATAAAGGGTAAACTAGGACGAAATTGTAGTCGATACAGTGATTAAACAAATAATATAGGAAATTTACCAAAAAAGGCGGTAAAAAATAAAATTAAAATCATCCTATATTCGCCAACAATATTTAAATTTAATATTTATCATAAAAGATTCAATTTTTGAAATCTTGACATTTAAAATTTGTATCAAAAATTTAAAGTTACAATACAAAACTTTTTACAAACAAAACGTATGGTTAGGACTGTTGGGTTTATTTGATTATGTGGGGTTAGTGGTGTTTGTAACCTTGACCCCTTACATACAATGCTCTGCGCCTGTCACAGGTTACCCGTTGCTAAGCAACGTTGGTAATGTAACCAATGGTTCTGAGACCGTCAAAGGTGAGCTTTGTTTCCAAAACTGCTAAGACCCAGTCTGCAGCTGGTCCAGCGAGCTACCGATAAAAGGTATTTACTCGTCTTGCTTATTTAGGTCCCTTACTCTCTTCTCATCTTTCAGCTTACGGTTTATTTCTTCGAACGAAATGTTTTATCGTCGTTAACTCAATAACCAGATGAAAACATAATCAAATTAAACACAAACCTTTATTTAGACATCGAAACTATTTGTATGTATAAACATCAAAAGACCAACGCAATTTCATAATGTTCACTGTAAAACTATTCACAATTCTCTCTATTTGGCATTTTGTTTTTAGAGTTTTCTTTGCTCCCTCTCTGCTCGTCCTGGCCGGGTGTGGGTTTTGGGTTTACCCGTTGGATTTTTCGGACTATTTTGCTCCTTGTACGGGAAGCTCCACGTCCTTGTCATCCTGGTTCCTACTTCGATCCGGCCATTCGGATGTGCCATACGTGGAAAGGGAATATCCCCGATCCCACAAAGCTTGTCGGTAACGTCCCGCGAATTTATTCGGGATCGTCAGTGTCGTTCGTTCGCTACCTGACCAACGAATGCTAGAATTTCCTATCAATTTCAAGAAAGATTATATACCATATCGTGTCATACAATCTCAGTCATTTAATTTTTAATTTATAAAATTTATTCTTGCTCGTCGGCGGATTTTGCCCAAAATTCATAGAATCCAAATTTGCTCTGTTCATTAGCAACCTATAGCATCAATTTGTGTTCTAATTGTTTAGGTTTGCACGTGCTGGATAGCTCCTTTCATTCTAAGCCGAACACCTTCTAAAGTTTCCCCGCCGTTTTGAATGGTCAATGAGGTTTCTTTCTCCTATGTAAATGTCAGGAGGACTAAGACTACCTGTACCGGTTAGAAATAAATATCATCTTCAGTTCTTTGTCAAAAATTTGCTAACATCAATCACACGTATCGGTTGCTGAAACGGAAAAAGATTTAGAATACCTCTAATTCAGCGTAATTACTGGCCACTTGTAGCTGAACTCAGCTATTGAAATACTAATGTAATCTACAATTTTCCTGCACATTCGATACTTATAGCAACGTTACTTAAATAAAAAAAGAATAAAAAAACCAATTTACTCAAATCCGGCAAATACATTATAGAAATTTTAAAATTAGGTTACATAAGCAATACTGTAATAAAAAATCTTACGAACTGCTGGTGTACTGGGTGTAATTAATTTGTTTAAATCTGTGCAAAGCTTATTCCAACTTATTTCCCTCTATCAAAATGCCTTCTTTTCCTAGGGTCTATGCTGTCTCACCCAGACGCCCCACAATTTTAATCCTACCACTATATACCCATGAGCAAGCTCATGTTGATACTGTATATAGCAGCTGAAAATTCATGCGCAGGTGAGCTCCATTTCTAGAACTACTCCTCATGATATTTTCACTTTCGGGTTCCTGACTGCCGATGGAAGGTCTTACTTTTCTTTCTATCTATACGCTTGTCCATTCTCATCTATTTCTACAATTCCTATATCAATTTGTCATCATTACTGTTTATTTATTAAAATATTTTCAAAATTTTGGGCAGCATTCCGCCCTTATTTTATGGAAAATTCCTTGTTTCATACAAACGTTAGCCTATGGTAAATTGACAGGAATGCATTATTATAAGGTCATTATTTTAGTCCAACAACTCATATTTGCTTTCCTATGGTCGCCACAGTTACCACCATTCGAAAATCTCTATATTATCATCTCACAGATCTATGCCAAAATGTATCATTTTATTTTAATTTTCCACCACGATGATTATCAAACAATGTACGTGATCTAACCCTACTTTACACTTTCGTTGACCTAAATTTCTATCACTAGTCGTACCCTTGATAATATAATAATCGGCAGGAGTTAAATTAAAAATTCAATTTTCCTACTTAAACATTTACACAAATGTTATCCCCTTAATTATGGTGATCTTCCAGCAGTTTACCCTCTTACCGCTCCGACCAACATCGCAATGGCCGCCACGGTGAATAAAGACGGTGTCCTACCCCGTGATCAGTGCAACAAGGCCTGACCAGACTAAGCAGACACCGAATGGTGGATTGTGACAAAGCAACACGTCAACGTCCTGCCAATTTAACGGCCGGAATTGAATGTTGCCATGCCATTCTCCACAACTAATATGTATATAAAATGAATATAAATAAGTTAGGGGGAACCTGCCGAGCGATGCCAAAAGACATCGCGGCCATCCAGAATAAGTTAAATTAAACAAAACATTAACTTAGAAAAATATATTTCTACAAAAAACAATACTTACAATCAGTCAAGCATCCAAATTTGAAAAATTGTCATACGTTGGCATAAACATTGACTAAACAATTGTCTAAAACAAATTGTCTCAATAACTGTCTAAAAATTGTCTAACAAAAATTGTCTACCAATGTCTAAAAATTTTGTGTCTACAAAATTTTCTAAAAATTATGAAAATGACTGCTATATATATAGTGTTTTCATGCCTGTGTGCGACCAATCAGAGAATTTTGAGCCTTTTTCGGCTATTTTTTGCGGGTTTCATTGCTTTTATTTTATTTTAAATATTTTATTTTTCTGCTTTTATATTTTCTAAACCTTCTTTTGCAAGGTTTTGGTGGTTTTATATTTTAGTTTTGTGTTTCTTTCTGCATCTGTAGGCTTTTCAATGATTTTAATTAATATTTGTTTTATTTAATTTTGTTGTTTTTATTTTGTTTTATTTAATGTTTTATTTTATTTTTGATTTCCGCTTGAGGTACGTGCTTATGTTACAGCAGCCATATTGATAATTTCCAAATCTCATTAATTATTTTGTTTTAATTTACACAATTTTCTCATTTTTGTTTAAATTATGGCTTATAGCCCAAAAGAACGATCAAATGAAAAGAGAAAATTAAGACACAATATATATTAACGATTAAAATTAACTTATTAAATTAAAATTTAAATTGTCATAGATGAATTTTTCTTACCGGACTCATAATCCTTCAGGGTGAATTGGGCATCTTCTTTCTTCACTGAACTGGTTTCATGGCAAATCAGATCTCGTTTTCTGTTCGTAATTGAATTTTGCATGGCTTAAATAATGACGATGCGCGTCACCTGGGCTTGCTAATTATGCAGTCGAATGATTCACACTACTCGTGACCTGGATGGTGACGAGAATTCTCTGTGGCAATTGCTGATTGGTTCAAATCTCCTTCTCTATTAGTGCTTTGTTTCGTAGGGAAATTAATGACACGTGGTTTCTCGGGTGTGTATTGCTGGTCGACTACTTCTTTCCTGCGAAATCAATGCACACCAACTTCGGACGCATTGGAGTAGTGTGAAGTTCTATGACACACAATCAGTCACTGGAATGTGATTAGCTCATCATGTCACTTCCAGAATTTTCTTTTTTATCCGAAATTCAGACAGTTCTAAATTGCTGATCTTTATTTGAGACTCGGTCAATCTTTCAGCACATCGGTTAGTTATTTGTTTGTTATTGTACTATTATAATACTTAAATTTTAGATCTTTATTTGTAATTTGGTTAATCGTTGTTGCCAATGGAGTTTTCTTAATATCCTATTTGTTCGTATTTCTCCGTCGAATCAACTACAAATTGATTTCTTGGTGAGTATTTTCCATTTATTAGTGTTGTGATTCGGCTTTTGAGATTAGCGTCTACTGCAAGAAGATTTATTATGCATGGCAACCATTGCTGGGTCCAGACGGTCGAATGATTTTAACTTAAGGACATGAGAATAGAATTGCTCATCGTCTCCTATTCACTCTATGAGGAGGTTAGATATATTTTTGTGTTTTTTACTTATTTTATGTTTAAAATAAAATTGTTTATGAGTTATTCGCTTTGTTTTGTCTTATATTAGTTTCGATGTCTACTTACCTGTGATTACTGCTATATTTTCCTAGTAAAACGTTCTGTGTTTTATGTATGCATTATAATAGTCACTATGTTTAATAAATTATTATAACGATTTTGATTTGTGATTATCTCTATACTTTAGTAAAATACGTTTATGGTTATTGTGTTTATAAATTATTATAATGATCTTCTCATGTCTGTACGATTTGCTAATTTATCTCGGGGTTATTTCGCGTCCTACTGCGCCTTGGTCTGGTCTTGTTTCGTTAATTTTGTGTCTTAGTCTGGATTTATGTATCGGCAAGTACCGTCTTAGGTGTATTTAGAATTTTTTAAATTTAATTTCACTAGCATGATCGTTACATCGATGTCCGCAAGCCACCTTTCATTTAACCACAAGTTGACCCTAAGATGTTCATGTGTTTATATTAGAGTTTAAGAGTGCCCATCGGACTACTCTGTGTAATAATTTTAGCCGATATGTGTTAAAATTTAGGTCGATTTTTTGGGATTGAGTGGAAATGGAGTCAGCCAAAAGACTGGTTCCCGATCTCCCCACTACCCCTATAAGCGAAATGATTTGACGTTCGAGCCCGTCGTTACTCACCGCGAGGTCTCTCACGGACACGAGCTATTGCGGATGAACCGCACTTACACCACTCGATAGGGATGAGTGATTTTAATTACTTGCTGGTGTTTAGCTCTGGGCCGGAAAAATTTCGAGAAAAAAGAACTTTACCACCCTTGAACTCATATAATTATATTCATAGTATATTGGCATAGTATGGTTAGATCACTTCCATCATAAGTGCATAATATCCATTCAAGCTCACTTTATGAATTTTCTCCGATAGTGCTTGGTAGTAGTTCAAGACAATTGTTCCAGTACTTTGTGATACAATGCTGTTTTTTCTGATAAAAAACGTTAGAGTTTTTTACGAGAAAAAGTGATCCCTCACAAGTGATTAAATTTATGCTAAAATGAATTGGTATTTATACCTATTCTGTCACCCTAACCTTGCGTGTTAAATTTAATGCGATAAAGCAAAATTTGACCTTGAAATTATTTGTATAATCTAACTTTAATTTTTATTATTTACTTGATTTAATTTGACAATTTATCCATTAAGTTTTTAATTGAATTATTTCCAACCAAAACTATTTTATTTTAATTCAACATTTTCATTAATTCTTTGCTTTTACGTAAATTGTCAATTTTTTGGTCAAATTTTATGTTATTTTTATGTTATTTTCGTGCGGATCTTGATGCATTTAGTTATTATTTTAATTTATTTTTATTTTTATTGATTTTATATTTTTAATTATATCTTTCTCGCATTTTAAGGTGTTTACTTATTGTTTTATGGGTCTGATTTTTCAATCTGCGTGTTATGTTTGCGTGCTGTTTCCAATTCACTTAAACAAAACTTAGCGCTAGCCCAACAATTATAAGTCGGTTTGTTCTCTGATTTCTCGTGATCAAATTTTGCAAAGAAAATTAACAGAACCCAACACAAGAAAGTTTTACTCGTATTTAACACAATCGTCAATACAATATTTCCTAAAGGTCACCCATAGTAGATCATCATTTCTGGGGCGCACATTAACTTTTAAATTGGCCAATATTACTTTTCACTTGCTTTTAGACTTACCTCTGTAATTCAAATATAAGTACACTTTCCTTTTTCAAATATCTCATACACTTTGATTGCCAATTTCACACCCTTTTTATACCGATTTTTAGTCAACAAACTGATCATATTAAGTTTTAATCCAATAACTATTTTGTTTTTAGTTTCCCTAATTTTTAATTTTATATGAATGGCAATAATAATAATTTCATTCACAATAAAGAAAATGAAATATATTGACAGCAATTATAATATCAGACAAGTAAATAATAAAATAGCTCATACTGCAAAGTATTTATTAAATTTATCAATAAGTCTAATAAGCACTTTGCAGCAAGGGCTTATTTTATTATTTACTTGTCTGATATTTATTTATGCTGTTGCCAAATCATCGTTTTATACATGATAATTATTATAATAATGATGTAATAAATGTTTTAAATCAACTTGTTCCTTTTTTGTATTTGTAAATTACATATAATTTCATTTTAACCTTTAAAATTTATTATAGCTTGGTTCTTTTAAATGATCTGCTCAATTGTAGCTATTGTGAAAAAAATAGAGGGGCAATAATGAATAGTTAACAGTATTTGGTATGGGTTAGAAGGAATGAAATTTTGGCATATGATCATTATATTATAGTGAATAGCTGTAAATCTTCAAAAAAATCATCAAACTGCTCTTCAACCGGCTCCTCGAATAATTAAAATAAATAATTAATTAAATAAAAATAAATAATAAATAATAAATTTAATTTAAATAATAAATAATTAGACGTAATACACCCAATTGTTGGGCAAAAACTAAGGTTTAAAATTTTTGTTTATCTGGCACGACATCCGATAAAATTTGGGAGTGCAAAATCCAAATGGACGAAAATCATCATATATAGGCTCTTTATCATTAAATCTTAAAAAAATATAAAAAGGGTGAAAAAATACAAAAAAATATGTAAAAAATAAATAAAATCATTTAAAAAGAATTGAAAAACATTAAAAACTAGCAAAATTAACCAATTTCATCAAATTGGCTCCAAATTCATCGAAAACGTTTATATTCTAGAAAATAACTATGAAAATTAAGCCTAAAATGTAATTTAAAACATTAATTAAAAAGAATCACGAAAATCTGTAAACCAGGAAAGTCATGAAATATGGTAAAAACGTGTAGGCGTTTTGTTTTACTGCATCAAAAAACATGCGTGTAAAACCCCTATATAAGTCAATTCCAGATCGACATAATTTAATGCTATTTTCTTAAAAATATATTGAAAATTTCAAAAATTTTCTGGACGAGCCTTGAAGAAATCATAAAAGTGAGGAGTTTTTTTATATGATTATTATTACTAAACTACTTCATGTATAAAAAATCATAGAATAAATTTTAGACAGGGGTTGTAGGTTATAGTTCAGAACTGAATTTACCTTTATATGGAATTTTTATTCCTATCAAGTGTAAAATTTTAATAGGTTAGAAGAGTCAAACGTTTATTTTCGAATAATATGCTTTAATTGAATTGTTTTTGTTTTATTTTTTTTATTGAATTAATTGATAATAATGATAAACTTAAATTCAAAAATATTCCCTCACGTCGACCAAGTCCCATGAAAGCTTCACTTCCATGGTATTTGACCTATACGAGATGCCTCATAACCAACTCTCCAGTATGATTAATAAATTCGAACAATGTTAAAATTAAAATATTATTAATAATCATTCATTATATTTACTATTATTATTATTGTGATTGAATGTTATCATTAATTTCGTAAATTGCCAACTCTCTATTGTCTTAAAGATTTGAAAGTCAAACGAGGTTAAATTAGAAAATCTATTATACTTACTATCATTATTATTGTTATTGACTGTTATCGTTTAATCTTTTAAATTACCAATTATATGAACACATGCATACAAGTTATAAAAATGAAAATCAACCAACTAGTCTAGAACTAGTACTTCGGTGTTGGAGGTACCTGTAGTAAATGGTAGTTCGCCGGGTCAGAACTCCTCTCCAAGAACCTCAACATTAAACCCTCAGTAAAAAGCGAATGATCATGAGAAAGGATCAAATATTATACATATAAAGAAAGAAGAATAAATGAACGAGAAAAGCAAAGAAAATATCATGAGTGTGTGAGTAATTTTAACAAGCACACCTGAAAAATGAATAGATAAATAAAAGAAAAGGTTGGTGTCAGTAATTTTCTCAGAATGTAAAGAACAAAAGAAAGAGGAATAAAAAGACTAATGAGCAAGAAGAAAGTGAAAAAATTATCCAGAATAATAATGCAAAAGAAATTTGAGCGTTGAAAAGAAATATAAATAATTAGAAAAACAGAAATTAAAATCTTAGATATCAATCAATGAAGTTATTATTCGGTCAAGTTACCTCGTATTGCATGATAGAAATTAATGATAAATACGCAGGATGGCATAATGTAAACTCCTAATTGGAAATTAAATTTAAAAATATTATTTTTTTTTAAAAAATCCTTTTTATTTTTTTTATAAAAAGGTTTATAGCATCTTATTCAGGCTCCTAATGATCACAGGTAGATGTTTAGATTTCAGGATATACAGGAGAAAGTAACTATTGCAAATTCGTCTCGATGGTATTATTGTTATTGTTGGGATTAAAGCCAAAATTAAAACAAAAAAAACAATTTTAGGGTTAATTTAAACAAAAAATAAAAATAATGAAAATGTCCACTTGCACATGCACCGCAAGTAGAAACTAAAAATAAAATTAAAACATCAATGAAACAAATTATAAAATAACAAATTAAGTAAAACAAATATTTATAAAATCGATAAAAGCCTACAGACGCAGAAAGAAACACATTTAATAAATAAAACTGCCAAAACCTCGCAAAATAAGGTTTAGAAAAAACACAGGCAGAAGCGGCGACCAAGAAACTAAATTTTAATGGTCAAAAAGAATAATGACTGAAAAATAATAATAAAAAATAAAGTCAGAAAAATACAAGAGATATATCAAAAACTAAAGAAAATTGAGGGAAAAATCATAAAATAATTTAAAATAAATAAAATCATTTAAAACCCTCAAAAATGGCGAACATTCGGCCATTAGTCACACACACGCCCAAAATAATTATATATACAGTGGCTAAATTCATAACTTTAACTTTACAATATTCAAAACTTAACTGTGCAAAATTTTCATACGTTTGAATTTTCAAGAGTAAGGATTTGTATGTTTGTTTCTTTATAATGTTTATATGTTAATAAAATTTTGTAAAGTACTCTTTTTATGCTTTGGATGGTCATGGTGTTTTCGCCACTGACGAGTCCCCCTTATTCTAATTATATGTATATTTATGTATCGAAATAGCTCTTCAGGAGGGCAGGCTGGCGGTTTGGCTAACGAGTTCACTTTCGTTAGTTGCGGCTACTAGTCGTGCTACTCCTTACAACTCGGCTGTCCGCGGCGAGTTCTAGTCGAAAGACATAGGACTTTACCCGCAAGGCTCGTTTAAAAACTCATGGCGGCTGATGGAAACTTCGGTCGGAATGATCAGAATTAAAATTTGCGATCTGACCTAGTGAACTAGGAGAATGATTTCTAGTAGATCATTTAAGAAAATGTTTTAGTAAAAATCTAGTTGGTAAATGAAGTGGGTAGTCAGGGATAAGATAGCTAATCATCTCTATCGATATAATAAACGATTCATAATTAAGATCCATTGAATGGTTAGAAGTAGAGCATCGTACGTAATTCATCATCGCCACAATTAAATGTAAGACATCCACAATTTTATACAACCAACGACTCCAACTAATAACGACCACATAAAGCGCAATAGGATGAGACCTGGCGTAAATAAAGTAATTTAACAACCCGAATAAAATTTCTAATTTAAATTGCTACAGTAGTTAATTAGATTTTCCATTTTGAAAGTTAAAATAAATTAACAACAAATAATCGGATTAATTTTTCTAATTTTAAATGATTAAAATTATCTAGGAGCAAATAAATAGAAAATTGTTGGACCAGGACTGAATTTTGTTTGAATGAATTGAAAATAGCACGCAAATACAACATGTAGATTTAAAATCAGACCCATAAAACATCAAATAAACCACCTAAAATGTGAGAAAGATATAAAATCATAAACATAAAAGTAAGTTAAAATAATAACAAAATGCACCAAGATCGGCACGAAATAACATAAAAATAACAGAATAACACAAAGAATTGACCGAAAAATGACAACTTATGTAAAAGTAAAAGATTTATGAATTAAATGAGTTAAAATAAAATATTTTTGGCTGAAAAAATCCAATTAAAAATTTAAGAAATAAATTGTCAATTTAAATTAAGAAAATAATCAAACTTAAAGTTAAAAAGCACAAATAATTTCAAGGTCAAATTTTATTTTATCGCACTAAAATTAACACGCAAGGTTAGGATCACAGAACAGGTATATATATATCAATTCATCTTTGCAGAATTTAGACGCTTGTGAGGGATCACTTTCTCGTAAAAAACTCTGAATTTTTTTTATCAGAAAAAACAGTATTGTATCACAAAGCGTCCGGAATAAACGTCTCGAACAATTATTATCAAGAACTATCGAAAACTATCGAAGTGAGCATTAGTGAATATTATGAATGTGCTATGGAAGCGATGTAATTATGTAATGCCAATATGTTATGAGCAACTATATGAGTTCGAGAATATGAATTTATTGATCAATATTGGTTAAATGACTTGTGATGAAGCGAGTGAACAATGTTTATGCAAATGAACTTCCGATTACTATGTGAAATGCCAAATAAACAATTTTATGCATCGAAGATTTTACCCAATTTATATGGTAACTTTTATTTATTATTTTCCGGTCCATAGCCAAAACATATCGCAAGGTAGTAAAATTATACATCCTTATAGAGCGGTGTAAGTGTGGTTCATCCGCAATAGCTCGTGCCGTAAGAGACCTCGCCATGCGTAACGTCGGACTCGAACGTCAAATCCTTGAACTAAATAGCGAAAAGGGTAGCTCGAGAGTGGGTTTTTTGGCTCAATTTTCTTGCACTCAATTTCGATAAAATCGACATAAAATCTTTAAACGACAATCGGATCAAAATCACTAACACTGAGTAGTCCAGTGGGCACTCATTAAATAAAACGTGAACACAAATAGATCATAAGAACAAAGAAAGGGAAAGGGTAGCGGGAAAAATTGTGAAATCGTTGTAACAGTTAAAATGAATAGCCACCGGAAAAAGATTAATCCGAACGACTTAAATCATGAAAAGAAATATTTTAAATAATATGTAAGAACTAAATAAAGGATGTTGAGTTGAGACAGAAATTTTCGGAAATAATTAAAATATTTATCATAAAACTGTAAAAATAAGGGCGGAACGCTGCTCAAATTTTCTGAATTAATTAAAAAACTTTAGCGAAAATTGTAAAGTAGAGGACTAGTTAAAGGACCAGTTAAAGCTAAAAGAAATGATAAGGAAAGAAATCGGATTTAAGTGATCCAAATTTTACATGGCCCTTCTCAAGCTTCACTCCAATAAATACACCAAGCAATAACGATCCACTATCAAAACCGAACCTTTAGAAATGTCATCCCAGCAAAGTGGAGAGAGAAAGAAGGCAAAGATTGAAGACAGCTCGTTTACTGGGTCAAATAAAGAAGTTTGGACCCACATCTTCAGACAACCCCAGATAATCTAGTGATATATATAATAAAAATGTTCTATGTTTTGAATCAATGATCGTTTTGCAATTAACTTAAATTATTTGATAAATAATACCCTTAAAATAAAATAAAATGGTTTAATAATTGATATTATTTCAATTAAATTAGCGATAAAGGGACACATAATTAAAATGAGCAAGAACATTTTCTGTGGTAGCTCAAGAACTCAAAGGATTTCTAGGGTATTAGCATTCATGCCAATTTGGCTCACCTTTTACTAGAAACCGCCCATTAGAATACATTTAGAAGTTCATTTTTGACGGGTATACAATGGTTATATCTCTTGAGCGCATCTGGTGGGAATCCCTTGAAAGTGTCCGTAAAAATCTTATTTCTTTTCACACATCAGGTTACCAGCAAATTAAACAAATTTGAATTTCCATAATTTTCTAGAATATATATTTTATTTCTATTCCAGCTCATGTATTTTAAATAATTTGCCTTTCATTTTTTAAATCATGTTTGTTATTATTTTTCATTTTGTTATTGAACTGCCATAGATTGATTTTTAGTGACTTCTTGAGTTTTTATAAAATTTTGTGTGTTTTCTGATGTGCTTGTTCAATTATTAGTTCACTTAAATGATTTATTTTTATTTTGCGTTTCTCATTTTATCATTCTTTATATTTGTTTCCTCTTCGACGTTGGTTGTTTATTATAACAAGGAGTTTTGATAGTTTATTTTGAATTGTGCTGTTACGTGTTTAGCTGCTATGTCGATATGATTAAACAAACTTCAAGGTCTCCTAGATTTAGCCCAACATAATGAGAGAGGACTGGATTTTGTTTAAATGAATTGGAAATAGCACGCAAATATAAAATGCAGATTTAAAATCAGACCCATAAACATCAAATAAACAACTGTTGGGTCAGAACACAAACGGGCTTGAAAATTGTTCAAATGTATCAGTAATATAGCACGAAAACCCAGCACCAAGATAACTTAAAATACAACATACAACATCAACTAAACACTCTAAAATTTGAGAAAATATAAATAAATATAAAATCAAAAAACATTAAAGTCAAATAAAATAAATACAAAATGCATCAAGAACCGCACGAAATTTACATAAAAATAACATAATAACAAGAAAATTTGACCGAAAAACGACAAGTTATCTAAAAGTAAAAAATTAATGGATTAAATGAGATAAAATAAAATATTTTTAGTTGAATAAATCTATTTAAACATTTAAGAAATAAATTGCCAATTTAAATTATGAAAATAATAAAATTTAGTTTAGATAACACAAATAATTTCAAGGTCAAATTTTGTTTTATTGCAATAAAAATAACACGCAAGGTTAAGGTCAAATTATAGGTATATATACTGATGTGCTTTCACAAATTTTCAGACAAATTGACAAGACAAGACAAATTGACAGATTGTTTGCAAAGAAACGAATTGTGTGTAGATCACAAACTGTGTGCGGAAAGATAGACAGACCAATCGAAAAAACTGTGTGCAGAGAGGCAAATTTAATTATAGTGTTAGTTGCAGATGGTCAGTCTGATTTTAGTATGTAGATGTCAATTTGTGGTCTTGCTTGTCAGTAGTGTTTGTATAATATTCTGATAAAACTGTAAACTAAGGGCGGAACGCTGTTGAAAATTTCCGAAATAACAAAAATAATTTATCAAAAACTGTAAAATAAGGATGGAGTACGTCTAAATTTTTATTTAAGTAAAATATTTTTATAAAACTGAGAAATAAGGGCAGATCCCTACTAAACATTTAATAATAATAATAATAATAATAATAATAATAATAATAATAATAATAATAATAATAATAATAACAATAATAAAAATAAATATAATGGTAATGGTAGTAATAAGAATAATATTAAGAGTAATATCAGTGATAAGGATTTGAATAATACATATAATAGTAACAATGATAATGCTAGTAGCAATAATAGGAAACATAGTAGTGATAATAAGTATAAGGTTAAGAGAGATACTGTGAAGATATTTAACATAACAAATAATACAGGCAGGGCCGCGGAGAGGACTTCTGGAGCTCCGGGGATATACTTCTTGTGTGGGGGCCCCTGTCAAGAGCGTGAAAAGAAAATTTCCCCTCGGACTTTGGGCCATTTATAAATGAAGCGGGAAACCGCAAAATATCCTAATTGTTATTGGAACGTTTACAACTAAAATTACAAAAAAAAGTACAAAAAACAAATTATTTTTTAAAATGTTGATTTCCGAACCTTGCGCCTAGCAAACAAATTAATTACGCCTTGAAAATCAATTTTCTTAGCCATTTCATATTCAATCGACAACATTCCTAAATCATTCAATCGGTGTTGTGACATTGTGGATCTAAAAACATCTTTTATCCTTTTTGAAACACTAAAGGATCGTTCTGCTTCAACCACGGTTACAGGGATCGTACAAAATAATCTTATTGCTATTATGATGTTGGGAAATAATCCATCCAGTTTTATTTTTTTAATGATGTTTAGTAACTCAATGGGCGAGAGAGATTTGTTTTGTATATTGGCATCATAAATTGATCTCAAATGGAGTATTTCTTCACCAAGATTATCGTCAATATCATTTTCATATACTTTTTGTAATTTTTAGGACTTCGTGTGTATTTCTTCATCATTAAGGTTATGAAATAACCATAATACATTAAATAACGAATCAATTTCTTTAGCCGAATTAAATCTTCTTGTAATATTTCCAATAATACAATCTAAGAAAACATTGAAAAAATTTGTTCTGAATTTGTCACTTGGTGTCATTTCTAATTCGTTCCCCCATTTTTTTCCTTTTACTACGTTTTGTTTCCAAATCTGTATTTATCTCTAAAGATGAACCAAACAATTTACATTCATTGAAGAGAGTTTCCCAACTATATCTTATTGTTTGTAATTCATCAAGAAGACTTGACAAATTCGCTACTTCTACATCAATTGTCGCATCACAAGCTTGTAAAACAATATTTCTATAATTTATAGCTTGAAGGACTTTGTACCAAATTTTAGCCATTACTAAGAATTCAAACGATTCCATATATTTTTTTATTTCGTTCAGTTCTGAACGAATTTCCCATGTTAAGTTTAATTCTAGAACAGAATCTATGGCACTTTTAATTGCAGGAATATTTTCAATTGGTTTAGTACATTCAATTCTAGCAGACCAACGTGTATTTGACATAGAGTGCAATGAACGTCCAGTATTATTTTTTAATATTTCCCATCTTTGAGGGCTACTGCTAAAAATATAGTATAATTTTTGTACCGTACCAAAAAACGTTACAACCTCAAGACATTATTAATTTTTTTAAAATTTAATTAATTTTTTTTAATGATGCTGCATGTTATTAAGCAAATTATCGCTTTGCTAATAAGGTCGACACGTTTCACGTTTCAATCATATAAATCAATGGTGTCCACTAATTTTTGACCGATCGACTTTTCGAAGATCGATTATAAAAATGTCTTGCCAAAATCAACTAAATGTGAAGACAAAAAAAATCTTATTCTTCTTCCCACATATTTATTTCATTTAAAGGTTTAAAGTTTAAAGGTTTCGCGAGCGACCTGTCGATTGCGATCGACGTTATGAACACCACTGCGTGACCAGTTGTGCGGCGTAAGCTGACCGAAGTTCAATTCCGCATGCACCGGCATTCAGGAAAGAGGTAGCGGAGCGTACCCCCCCAAAACGCGACGATGCCCTTGGCAACTGCGACGTGCGACAGTCGCTTTTTAAGTCACGCAATTCACATGATTTAAGATTTTAAGATTTGTGTAAAGATTGAAACAGATTGAATTAAGAGTTTAAGATTGTCGATGTAAAGATTGAAACGGATTGAATTAAGAATAAACAAATAACTGTTTAAAACATCACAGGATTGGTTAATTGCGCACAACAAACCCACAATATTAAAAATATTTAAATTCACTTACCTTAGCGTTAGACTACATTTTTTCTCCGGGGCCCCTAGAACCCAGGAGCCCTGAGTATTTTCCCCGTCACCCCCCCCCCCCTCTCTTGTCGGGCCTGGGTACAGGCCATGGTAAAAGTCGATAATACGAACAACGATAAGAAGGACTATGGAAATCGACATAATGATTAATGATATAACAGTATGGATTAACATACAAAAGAAATAAGAGAACAATGGGACCAAAAAATCGAAATCGAGCAAAGGCCTTTTATCGGCAGCTCGTTGAACCCATGGATCGTTCGGTCAATTATAGCATTAATAATAGCACTCACTTTTTGCGGAGGATCCACCCACTCGAACACAGTTCCAAAGTTTCTTAGCAACGGGTACCCAGTGGTAAGCGAAAATATTTGTATGGGGTTGTCTGGGTATCAACCATATAGTTTCAAAATATAAACACCCAAAAACCCAACACAACCTTAACTTGTGAGAAAGATACAATTAAAAATAAAATCAAAAACATAAAAATAAATCAAAATAATAACGAAATGCACCAAGATCAGCACGAAATTAACATAAAAATAACAAAATAACACAAAGATTTGACTGAAAAATGACAATTTATGTAAAGCAAAATATTAATGAATAATAAAATATTAATGAATAATAAAATATTTTTGGTTGGAAAAATTCAATTAAAAACTTTAGAAATAAATTGTCAAATTATATTAGGAAACCGATAAAAATTCAAGTTAGATAATACAAATAATTTCAAGGTGAAATTTTGTTTTATCACACTAAAAATAACACGCAAGGTTAGGGCCACAAAACAGGTATAAATACCAATTTATTTTCTCCGAAAAAAAATCACTTGTGAGGGATCACTTTCTCTCGTAAAAAGCTTAGACGATTTTTATCAGAAAAATTAGCATTGTATCACAAAGCGTCCAAAACAAACGTCTCGAACTACTATCAACAAGCATTATCGGAAAAACTATCGAAGTGAGAATGAGTGGATGCTATGAATGTGTTATGGAAGGAATATACTTATGAAATACTAATGCATTTATGAGAATAATTATGTGTTCGAGTAAATGAATTTTCTTATGTCAAAATTTTTCTGCCCCACAGCCACACAAATCGCAAGTCATTAATAATAATTAGTTTATTTTTACTAATAAATAATTTTATCGTATAGTTTGTTAATTTTCAAGTTATATATATTTCATAAATAATTTAAGGTATATCATTATATTAAATGTTACACCTCTATCGATACTCTTTGTTGTGCCGCTTTGTAACAATTTTAGTCTTAGGATGTCTCTATATAGCAATTTGTTGGTTATTTCGCCTATTACTGGTTTCGGCATTGGTTGCGGTTACAAGGCAGTTATTTGTTAAACATCATAAAGATTTTTTAAAACTGTTTTAAGGCTGTTTTGATTTGTTTTTTGTCTTTTTATACGGAGTTTAACTTAGTGACTAATCTAGTGAGGTCGCGGTGTCTTTTCCTTAAACAACTAATGGTTTGGATTGAATCGTGCTACATTTTCAATGTTCCATCTAATCATAGTAATTCTTTACTGTTTTACTTTATCTAATAACTGACGATTACTTAGAATTGTCACTTGAATCAGTTCCCTTGGCATAACTTGTTGCTGCCTATTGTTACATTTTGTCTATTCTTCCGTCTAAAAGAAGCTAGACAGTTCACTATTAGGAATTGTCCCAAAGCTAGTTAATGCGCAAAAGCGATTATAATTATTGATTAACTTTAAAATTTATATTTTAAATTCAAATTAATCGATTTTAATACATGATTATTATGAAAATTTTAATATTGAAAAACTTTACGTTTTAATGAAAATATTATTTTTAAAAATAAAAAAACTATTTAATATTTATTCTTTAATGCTTGAGTTTGAAAATGAATTCGTTTATTTTTATTTTGCATCATTTAAACAAATAAACATATTTCAAACTAATTTAATAATTGGTATTTAAAATTTATTCTTTTATAAATTTAAAATATATTTTTTAGTAATAAATTACTAATTGATTAATTATTTAAAAAAGAGCTGTTAGTAAACAAAATATTTATTTAAAATAAAATTAAAGTTTGATATTATATTTTGAAAGATCTCTGGTGAATTCCATCATCTTTTTATTTGCAACAAGGCCCACGAGGATACAGAGACATTGCAGCTGAGGTAGATCCAGGATCGACAGATTTTGATTGAGAATGCTTGCGTTGGGGTTTACACAGGTCTTTCTAATTAACTGTTCACTATGACCTGAACCCAACGTTGTAATCGAATATCATGGAACTAGCCCATCTAACAGAAAATTATGATATTTATTCATAGAGCATTCTTGAATATTTGTTGGGATTTTATCAAGTGCAGTTTTAATACGACTTGGAACTCTAACATTTAGAACTTCACTCCAACGAAGAGTTTTTCCTGCTTCACTTTCATCGGATTGTGCAGCTTGAGGAGGAATAATATGAGATATAATTCCAATTTGTGGTTTAAGAGTAGATAAAGCTTCTCGAGCTGTGTTAGTCTGTTAAAGTGGACCAATCATAACTCTACACGAAACATCGCATTTATAAAGAGCGTAAGGCAGTTCATGTTTAAGACCCTTGTTCTCTTGTTTCATAGTAAATTGTTGAAGCATCAAGGCATCCCATTCATCCAATTTTAATCTGTCTCCGTGTCTGATAATTTTTAAAGTCCTTTTACAGAAAGACTGAACAGTTTCTTCTTCTTTTATTATACCGGAACGACGTCTACAAACTTGATTTAGTAATATAACAATTCCTCTTTCAGCAAAAAAGTTCTCATTAGTATAATCAGTTGCATCGAATAAATTATCTAATGAATCTGCAATCTCGATTCCTTCAGAAAGAGTTGGTGATCTTCAAATAACTATCAGTAACATAAATTTCAATAAAAAATTTAATTCCTTTAAGATTGATTCAGAAAACTTGAAGAAATAATTATATATTCAAATATTTTCAAAAAATTGTTAAATAACAAAATTCACTTTATTCGAAAATTCAATTAAATTTCTAATATTTAGATATTATATTTTAAACAACCATTTTTATTTAACAATTATTTTTAAGTATTATCAATTAATTACAAAAAAAACAAAATTTCCAAAATGAAGTCTTTTTTTCATTTTCATTTTTTAACAATTCTATTTTTATTTTTCCCGGCCTTAATTTTAATTATTGTTGTTACTTGGAGAAAAGACTCAAACTTTGAATCCATTCTCCAAAATATAAAACTACATGGGGGTAAAAGAACAGACTAACCAAATTCTAAACAACCCCTAAAATAAAATTAGAAATCATTTTTTGCTGCTTAATAAATGTTCTTGTTATTTCCATGTGTAATTTTGCTGTTTAATATATATGCTTATTATTTTCATGTGTTTTGATTTAATTATTTTACTTGATAATTTTTGTGTTTAAATTTAAGAACTAATAATAATTACTTTATTTTTACTAATAAATAATTTTATCGTTACTAGTTTTTTAGGTTGTTTGTAAACAAACATTAATTTTAAAATAAAATTAAAGTTTGATATTATATTTTATTATTTTTTTTATATTCATTTTCAATTATTATTCATCTTTACGTATTTAAATTAAATGCAAATGACTGTTTGAGGAAAATCGCTTTTTTATCTTTGTAACATTAATTAAAATGTAAACTTTTAATTTTTAATTATAAAATTAGTTAAATAATTTTTAATCAAAATTTATGTTGTGTTCTAATAATAATTAATAAAATATATGATTTAAATTTATTTTATAAAATATAAGAGAAAGTAAAAAATAGTTTAAAACTGTTCAAAATTCTTAATTATTTTTTGACAGTTATTTAAAAATAACAATTATTTTTATCTTTAACAATACTTAAATATAAATTTTGTATATCTTCTTGAATAAAGTGAAATTTTCATTCCAAATTCCCATTATTTACGCTACATTTAAAAGCTTTCTTTACGTAGCAACAGTAGTTATATTTTTAAATTACCAATCAAATCAATATGAAAGCTATATAATTACAAACATGCTTCAATTTAAATAAATATATTAAAGTTATTTGCCTTTAAAAATTTCAAAACAAATATGAGTAACTTTAATAATAGATCAAATAATTATCCAAGTAACACTAAAAGTCTACCGAAAGTAAAGCATGAAGTCGTGAAAAATGTTAGTTATTCACTTGTGAAGCCACGTGCAATAGTTAATAAATCGGTAAAAGTCATTTACAATAGAAATGAATTATTGAAATCAATCGGACATGCGACAGAAATTCCAATGAAAGTTTTGATAGAATTATCAAAATTAGGAGATTTCATTGAAATAAAATCAATTGATTTGAATTGTTTGATAAATAAAGAAAACCAAGAGCCTAAGATCAAAGATGATCTTAATTGGGACCTTGGAAGAAAAATTGTTAAATTGCCTCATTTTGAAAATGGATATATAGCACCAAATATGAGATCAAAATCCAAATCAAATGATAAGACTGAAGGGTTAATAAATTTTGAGAGAAGTCTAAAGATGATTTTAAATAAAATGACACCTGAAAATTTTGAGACTTGTGTTTTAGAAATTAAGAAGATCAGATTTGAAAGTATTGAAAAACTTAATTGCTTTGCAGAACTAGTTTTCTCTACAGCAATTTTAGAAGAAGCGTATAGCAAAATTTATTCAAAGCTTCTCTCTAAATTCAAAGAACTTTGCGTAGGTGGTATTAATCTTCGATCAGCAGTGTTAAATAAATGCCAAATCATGTTTAAAAAGGAATTGAAAAGTTAATGGAAGAAGTAAGCGAAATGTGGAAAGAGAAAATACACAATGAAACAAATGAAAGAATGAAAATTATGTATGCTGAGAGTGTAGAAGAGCAAATCAAAAAAGCTAAGGATAGATATTTTGGAAATGCAAGATTCATCTCAGAATTATATCTTGCAAATGTATTACCGGAAAATATTATGTTGCATATTATTAAAAGTCTGTTGAACGAGCCCATAAATATTGATCGAATTAGGATTGCCAGTAAAATAATGGTAGTTGTAGGAAAGTCAATAGAGTCTCATTGTCGAAAGGAAGTTGACGGAGTCTTTGTGAAAATAAATGAGATAATATGTTCTAAAGGATTGGATATGAAAACGAAATTTGATTTGAAAGATATTATTGATATGCGAAAAAGAAATTGGGAACTAAGACAAATTCAGCTTTTGACAAGTATTGTCCCCAAGTCATTGAAAGATCTCTAAAATAAAATTAGAAATCATTTTTTGCTGCTTAATAAATGTTCTTGTTATTTCCATGTGTAATTTTGCTGTTTAATATATATGCTTATTATTTTCATGTGTTTTGATTTAATTATTTTACTTGATAATTTTTGTGTTTAAATTTAAGAACTAATAATAATTACTTTATTTTTACTAATAAATAATTTTATCGTTACTAGTTTTTTAGGTTGTTTGTAAACAAACATTAATTTTAAAATAAAATTAAAGTTTGATATTATATTTTTATTATTTTTTTTATATTCATTTTCAATTATTATTCATCTTTACGTATTTAAATTAAATGCAAATGACTGTTTGAGGAAAATCGCTTTTTTATCTTTGTAACATTAATTAAAATGTAAACTTTTAATTTTTAATTATAAAATTAGTTAAATAATTTTTAATCAAAATTTATGTTGTGTTCTAATAATAATTAATAAAATATATGATTTAAATTTATTTTATAAAATATAAGAGAAAGTAAAAAATAGTTTAAAACTGTTCAAAATTCTTAATTATTTTTTGACAGTTATTTAAAAATAACAATTAGTTTTATCTTTAACAATACTTAAATATAAATTTTGTATATCTTCTTGAATAAAGTGAAATTTTCATTCCAAATTCCCATTATTTACGCTACATTTAAAAGCTTTCTTTACGTAGCAACAGTAGTTATATTTTTAAATTACCAATCAAATCAATATGAAAGCTATATAATTACAAACATGCTTCAATTTAAATAAATATATTAAAGTTATTTGCCTTTAAAAATTTCAAAACAAATATGAGTAACTTTAATAATAGATCAAATAATTATCCAAGTAACACTAAAAGTCTACCGAAAGTAAAGCATGAAGTCGTGAAAAATGTTAGTTATTCACTTGTGAAGCCACGTGCAATAGTTAATAAATCGGTAAAAGTCATTTACAATAGAAATGAATTATTGAAATCAATCGGACATGCGACAGAAATTCCAATGAAAGTTTTGATAGAATTATCAAAATTAGGAGATTTCATTGAAATAAAATCAATTGATTTGAATTGTTTGATAAATAAAGAAAACCAAGAGCCTAAGATCAAAGATGATCTTAATTGGGACCTTGGAAGAAAAATTGTTAAATTGCCTCATTTTGAAAATGGATATATAGCACCAAATATGAGATCAAAATCCAAATCAAATGATAAGACTGGAGGGTTAATAAATTTTGAGAGAAGTCTAAAGATGATTTTAAATAAAATGACACCTGAAAATTTTGAGACTTGTGTTTTAGAAATTAAGAAGATCAGATTTGAAAGTATTGAAAAACTTAATTGCTTTGCAGAACTAGTTTTCTCTACAGCAATTTTAGAAGAAGCGTATAGCAAAATTTATTCAAAGCTTCTCTCTAAATTCAAAGAACTTTGCGTAGGTGGTATTAATCTTCGATCAGCAGTGTTAAATAAATGCCAAATCATGTTTAAAAAAGGAATTGAAAAGTTAATGGAAGAAGTAAGCGAAATGTGGAAAGAGAAAATACACAATGAAACAAATGAAAGAATGAAAATTATGTATGCTGAGAGTGTAGAAGAGCAAATCAAAAAAGCTAAGGATAGATATTTTGGAAATGCAAGATTCATCTCAGAATTATATCTTGCAAATGTATTACCGGAAAATATTATGTTGCATATTATTAAAGTCTGTTGAACGAGCCCATAAATATTGATCGAATTAGGATTGCCAGTAAAATAATGGTAGTTGTAGGAAAGTCAATAGAGTCTCATTGTCGAAAGGAAGTTGACGGAGTCTTTGTGAAAATAAATGAGATAATATGTTCTAAAGGATTGGATATGAAAACGAAATTTGATTTGAAAGATATTATTGATATGCGAAAAAGAAATTGGGAACTAAGACAAATTCAGCTTTTGACAAGTATTGTCCCCAAGTCATTGAAAGATCTCTAAAATAAAATTAGAAATCATTTTTTGCTGCTTAATAAATGTTCTTGTTATTTCCATGTGTAATTTTGCTGTTTAATATATATGCTTATTATTTTCATGTGTTTTGATTTAATTATTTTACTTGATAATTTTTGTGTTTAAATTTAAGAACTAATAATAATTACTTTATTTTTACTAATAAATAATTTTATCGTTACTAGTTTTTTAGGTTGTTTGTAAACAAACATTAATTTTAAAATAAAATTAAAGTTTGATATTATATTTTTATTATTTTTTTTATATTCATTTTCAATTATTATTCATCTTTACGTATTTAAATTAAATGCAAATGACTGTTTGAGGAAAATCGCTTTTTTATCTTTGTAACATTAATTAAAATGTAAACTTTTAATTTTTAATTATAAAATTAGTTAAATAATTTTTAATCAAAATTTATGTTGTGTTCTAATAATAATTAATAAAATATATGATTTAAATTTATTTTATAAAATATAAGAGAAAGTAAAAAATAGTTTAAAACTGTTCAAAATTCTTAATTATTTTTTGACAGTTATTTAAAAATAACAATTAGTTTTATCTTTAACAATACTTAAATATAAATTTTGTATATCTTCTTGAATAAAGTGAAATTTTCATTCCAAATTCCCATTATTTACGCTACATTTAAAAGCTTTCTTTACGTAGCAACAGTAGTTATATTTTTAAATTACCAATCAAATCAATATGAAAGCTATATAATTACAAACATGCTTCAATTTAAATAAATATATTAAAGTTATTTGCCTTTAAAAATTTCAAAACAAATATGAGTAACTTTAATAATAGATCAAATAATTATCCAAGTAACACTAAAAGTCTACCGAAAGTAAAGCATGAAGTCGTGAAAAATGTTAGTTATTCACTTGTGAAGCCACGTGCAATAGTTAATAAATCGGTAAAAGTCATTTACAATAGAAATGAATTATTGAAATCAATCGGACATGCGACAGAAATTCCAATGAAAGTTTTGATAGAATAATCAAAATTAGGAGATTTCATTGAAATAAAATCAATTGATTTGAATTGTTTGATAAATAAAGAAAACCAAGAGCCTAAGATCAAAGATGATCTTAATTGGGACCTTGGAAGAAAAATTGTTAAATTGCCTCATTTTGAAAATGGATATATAGCACCAAATATGAGATCAAAATCCAAATCAAATGATAAGACTGGAGGGTTAATAAATTTTGAGAGAAGTCTAAAGATGATTTTAAATAAAATGACACCTGAAAATTTTGAGACTTGTGTTTTAGAAATTAAGAAGATCAGATTTGAAAGTATTGAAAAACTTAATTGCTTTGCAGAACTAGTTTTCTCTACAGCAATTTTAGAAGAAGCGTATAGCAAAATTTATTCAAAGCTTCTCTCTAAATTCAAAGAACTTTGCGTAGGTGGTATTAATCTTCGATCAGCAGTGTTAAATAAATGCCAAATCATGTTTAAAAAAGGAATTGAAAAGTTAATGGAAGAAGTAAGCGAAATGTGGAAAGAGAAAATACACAATGAAACAAATGAAAGAATGAAAATTATGTATGCTGAGAGTGTAGAAGAGCAAATCAAAAAGCTAAGGATAGATATTTTGGAAATGCAAGATTCATCTCAGAATTATATCTTGCAAATGTATTACCGGAAAATATTATGTTGCATATTATTAAAAGTCTGTTGAACGAGCCCATAAATATTGATCGAATTAGGATTGCCAGTAAAATAATGGTAGTTGTAGGAAAGTCAATAGAGTCTCATTGTCGAAAGGAAGTTGACGGAGTCTTTGTGAAAATAAATGAGATAATATGTTCTAAAGGATTGGATATGAAAACGAAATTTGATTTGAAAGATATTATTGATATGCGAAAAAGAAATTGGGAACTAAGACAAATTCAGCTTTTGACAAGTATTGTCCCCAAGTCATTGAAAGATCTCTAAAATAAAATTAGAAATCATTTTTTGCTGCTTAATAAATGTTCTTGTTATTTCCATGTGTAATTTTGCTGTTTAATATATATGCTTATTATTTTCATGTGTTTTGATTTAATTATTTTACTTGATAATTTTTGTGTTTAAATTTAAGAACTAATAATAATTACTTTATTTTTACTAATAAATAATTTTATCGTTACTAGTTTTTTAGGTTGTTTGTAAACAAACATTAATTTTAAAATAAAATTAAAGTTTGATATTATATTTTTATTATTTTTTTATATTCATTTTCAATTATTATTCATCTTTACGTATTTAAATTAAATGCAAATGACTGTTTGAGGAAAATCGCTTTTTTATCTTTGTAACATTAATTAAAATGTAAACTTTTAATTTTAATTATAAAATTAGTTAAATAATTTTTAATCAAAATTTATGTTGTGTTCTAATAATAATTAATAAAATATATGATTTAAATTTATTTATAAAATATAAGAGAAAGTAAAAAATAGTTTAAAACTGTTCAAAATTCTTAATTATTTTTTGACAGTTATTTAAAAATAACAATTAGTTTTATCTTTAACAATACTTAAATATAAATTTTGTATATCTTCTTGAATAAAGTGAAATTTTCATTCCAAATTCCCATTATTTACGCTACATTTAAAAGCTTTCTTTACGTAGCAACAGTAGTTATATTTTTAAATTACCAATCAAATCAATATGAAAGCTATATAATTACAAACATGCTTCAATTTAAATAAATATATTAAAGTTATTTGCCTTTAAAAATTTCAAAACAAATATGAGTAACTTTAATAATAGATCAAATAATTATCCAAGTAACACTAAAAGTCTACCGAAAGTAAAGCATGAAGTCGTGGAAAATGTTAGTTATTCACTTGTGAAGCCACGTGCAATAGTTAATAAATCGGTAAAAGTCATTTACAATAGAAATGAATTATTGAAATCAATCGGACATGCGACAGAAATTCCAATGAAAGTTTTGATAGAATTATCAAAATTAGGAGATTTCATTGAAATAAAATCAATTGATTTGAATTGTTTGATAAATAAAGAAAACCAAGAGCCTAAGATCAAAGATGATCTTAATTGGGACCTTGGAAGAAAAATTGTTAAATTGCCTCATTTTGAAAATGGATATATAGCACCAAATATGAGATCAAAATCCAAATCAAATGATAAGACTGGAGGGTTAATAAATTTTGAGAGAAGTCTAAAGATGATTTTAAATAAAATGACACCTGAAAATTTTGAGACTTGTGTTTTAGAAATTAAGAAGATCAGATTTGAAAGTATTGAAAACTTAATTGCTTTGCAGAACTAGTTTTCTCTACAGCAATTTTAGAAGAAGCGTATAGCAAAATTTATTCAAAGCTTCTCTCTAAATTCAAAGAACTTTGCGTAGGTGGTATTAATCTTCGATCAGCAGTGTTAAATAAATGCCAAATCATGTTTAAAAAAGGAATTGAAAAGTTAATGGAAGAAGTAAGCGAAATGTGGAAAGAGAAAATACACAATGAAACAAATGAAAGAATGAAAATTATGTATGCTGAGAGTGTAGAAGAGCAAATCAAAAAAGCTAAGGATAGATATTTGGAAATGCAAGATTCATCTCAGAATTATATCTTGCAAATGTATTACCGGAAAATATTATGTTGCATATTATTAAAAGTCTGTTGAACGAGCCCATAAATATTGATCGAATTAGGATTGCCAGTAAAATAATGGTAGTTGTAGGAAAGTCAATAGAGTCTCATTGTCGAAAGGAAGTTGACGGAGTCTTTGTGAAAATAAATGAGATAATATGTTCTAAAGGATTGGATATGAAAACGAAATTTGATTTGAAAGATATTATTGATATGCGAAAAAGAAATTGGGAACTAAGACAAATTCAGCTTTTGACAAGTATTGTCCCCAAGTCATTGAAAGATCTCTAAAATAAAATTAGAAATCATTTTTTGCTGCTTAATAAATGTTCTTGTTATTTCCATGTGTAATTTTGCTGTTTAATATATATGCTTATTATTTTCATGTGTTTTGATTTAATTATTTTACTTGATAATTTTTGTGTTTAAATTTAAGAACTAATAATAATTACTTTATTTTTACTAATAAATAATTTTATCGTTACTAGTTTTTTAGGTTGTTTGTAAACAAACATTAATTTTAAAATAAAATTAAAGTTTGATATTATATTTTTATTATTTTTTTTATATTCATTTTCAATTATTATTCATCTTTACGTATTTAAATTAAATGCAAATGACTGTTTGAGGAAAATCGCTTTTTTATCTTTGTAACATTAATTAAAATGTAAACTTTTAATTTTTAATTATAAAATTAGTTAAATAATTTTTAATCAAAATTTATGTTGTGTTCTAATAATAATTAATAAAATATATGATTTAAATTTATTTTATAAAATATAAGAGAAAGTAAAAAATAGTTTAAAACTGTTCAAAATTCTTAATTATTTTTTGACAGTTATTTAAAAATAACAATTAGTTTTATCTTTAACAATACTTAAATATAAATTTTGTATATCTTCTTGAATAAAGTGAAATTTTCATTCCAAATTCCCATTATTTACGCTACATTTAAAAGCTTTCTTTACGTAGCAACAGTAGTTATATTTTTAAATTACCAATCAAATCAATATGAAAGCTATATAATTACAAACATGCTTCAATTTAAATAAATATATTAAAGTTATTTGCCTTTAAAAATTTCAAAACAAATATGAGTAACTTTAATAATAGATCAAATAATTATCCAAGTAACACTAAAAGTCTACCGAAAGTAAAGCATGAAGTCGTGAAAAATGTTAGTTATTCACTTGTGAAGCCACGTGCAATAGTTAATAAATCGGTAAAAGTCATTTACAATAGAAAATGAATCATTGAAATCAATCGGACATGCGACAGAAATTCCAATGAAAGTTTTGATAGAATTATCAAAATTAGGAGATTTCATTGAAATAAAATCAATTGATTTGAATTGTTTGATAAATAAAGAAAACCAAGAGCCTAAGATCAAAGATGATCTTAATTGGGACCTTGGAAGAAAAATTGTTAAATTGCCTCATTTTGAAAATGGATATATAGCACCAAATATGAGATCAAAATCCAAATCAAATGATAAGACTGGAGGGTTAATAAATTTTGAGAGAAGTCTAAAGATGATTTTAAATAAAATGACACCTGAAAATTTTGAGACTTGTGTTTTAGAAATTAAGAAGATCAGATTTGAAAGTATTGAAAAACTTAATTGCTTTGCAGAACTAGTTTTCTCTACAGCAATTTTAGAAGAAGCGTATAGCAAAATTTATTCAAAGCTTCTCTCTAAATTCAAAGAACTTTGCGTAGGTGGTATTAATCTTCGATCAGCAGTGTTAAATAAATGCCAAATCATGTTTAAAAAAGGAATTGAAAAGTTAATGGAAGAAGTAAGCGAAATGTGGAAGAGAAAATACACAATGAAACAAATGAAAGAATGAAAATTATGTATGCTGAGAGTGTAGAAGAGCAAATCAAAAAGCTAAGGATAGATATTTTGGAAATGCAAGATTCATCTCAGAATTATATCTTGCAAATGTATTACCGGAAAATATTATGTTGCATATTATTAAAAGTCTGTTGAACGAGCCCATAAATATTGATCGAATTAGGATTGCCAGTAAAATAATGGTAGTTGTAGGAAAGTCAATAGAGTCTCATTGTCGAAAGGAAGTTGACGGAGTCTTTGTGAAAATAAATGAGATAATATGTTCTAAAGGATTGGATATGAAAACGAAATTTGATTTGAAAGATATTATTGATATGCGAAAAAGAAATTGGGAACTAAGACAAATTCAGCTTTTGACAAGTATTGTCCCAAGTCATTGAAAGATCTCTAAAATAAAATTAGAAATCATTTTTTGCTGCTTAATAAATGTTCTTGTTATTTCCATGTGTAATTTTGCTGTTTAATATATATGCTTATTATTTTCATGTGTTTTGATTTAATTATTTTACTTGATAATTTTTGTGTTTAAATTTAAGAACTAATAATAATTACTTTATTTTTACTAATAAATAATTTTATCGTTACTAGTTTTTTAGGTTGTTTGTAAACAAACATTAATTTTAAAATAAAATTAAAGTTTGATATTATATTTTTATTATTTTTTTATATTCATTTTCAATTATTATTCATCTTTACGTATTTAAATTAAATGCAAATGACTGTTTGAGGAAAATCGCTTTTTTATCTTTGTAACATTAATTAAAATGTAAACTTTTAATTTTTAATTATAAAATTAGTTAAATAATTTTTAATCAAAATTTATGTTGTGTTCTAATAATAATTAATAAAATATATGATTTAAATTTATTTTATAAATATAAGAGAAAGTAAAAAATAGTTTAAAACTGTTCAAAATTCTTAATTATTTTTTGACAGTTATTTAAAAATAACAATTAGTTTTATCTTTAACAATACTTAAATATAAATTTTGTATATCTTCTTGAATAAAGTGAAATTTTCATTCCAAATTCCCATTATTTACGCTACATTTAAAAGCTTTCTTTACGTAGCAACAGTAGTTATATTTTTAAATTACCAATCAAATCAATATGAAAGCTATATAATTACAAACATGCTTCAATTTAAATAAATATATTAAAGTTATTTGCCTTTAAAAATTTCAAAACAAATATGAGTAACTTTAATAATAGATCAAATAATTATCCAAGTAACACTAAAAGTCTACCGAAAGTAAAGCATGAAGTCGTGAAAAATGTTAGTTATTCACTTGTGAAGCCACGTGCAATAGTTAATAAATCGGTAAAAGTCATTTACAATAGAAATGAATTATTGAAATCAATCGGACATGCGACAGAAATTCCAATGAAAGTTTTGATAGAATAATCAAAATTAGGAGATTTCATTGAAATAAAATCAATTGATTTGAATTGTTTGATAAATAAAGAAAACCAAGAGCCTAAGATCAAAGATGATCTTAATTGGGACCTTGGAAGAAAAATTGTTAAATTGCCTCATTTTGAAAATGGATATATAGCACCAAATATGAGATCAAAATCCAAATCAAATGATAAGACTGGAGGGTTAATAAATTTTGAGAGAAGTCTAAAGATGATTTTAAATAAAATGACACCTGAAAATTTTGAGACTTGTGTTTTAGAAATTAAGAAGATCAGATTTGAAAGTATTGAAAAACTTAATTGCTTTGCAGAACTAGTTTTCTCTACAGCAATTTTAGAAGAAGCGTATAGCAAAATTTATTCAAAGCTTCTCTCTAAATTCAAAGAACTTTGCGTAGGTGGTATTAATCTTCGATCAGCAGTGTTAAATAAATGCCAAATCATGTTTAAAAAAGGAATTGAAAAGTTAATGGAAGAAGTAAGCGAAATGTGGAAAGAGAAAATACACAATGAAACAAATGAAAGAATGAAAATTATGTATGCTGAGAGTGTAGAAGAGCAAATCAAAAAAGCTAAGGATAGATATTTTGGAAATGCAAGATTCATCTCAGAATTATATCTTGCAAATGTATTACCGGAAAATATTATGTTGCATATTATTAAAAGTCTGTTGAACGAGCCCATAAATATTGATCGAATTAGGATTGCCAGTAAAATAATGGTAGTTGTAGGAAAGTCAATAGAGTCTCATTGTCGAAAGGAAGTTGACGGAGTCTTTGTGAAAATAAATGAGATAATATGTTCTAAAGGATTGGATATGAAAACGAAATTTGATTTGAAAGATATTATTGATATGCGAAAAAGAAATTGGGAACTAAGACAAATTCAGCTTTTGACAAGTATTGTCCCCAAGTCATTGAAAGATCTCTAAAATAAAATTAGAAATCATTTTTTGCTGCTTAATAAATGTTCTTGTTATTTCCATGTGTAATTTTGCTGTTTAATATATATGCTTATTATTTTCATGTGTTTTGATTTAATTATTTTACTTGATAATTTTTGTGTTTAAATTTAAGAACTAATAATAATTACTTTATTTTTACTAATAAATAATTTTATCGTTACTAGTTTTTTAGGTTGTTTGTAAACAAACATTAATTTTAAAATAAAATTAAAGTTTGATATTATATTTTTATTATTTTTTTTATATTCATTTTCAATTATTATTCATCTTTACGTATTTAAATTAAATGCAAATGACTGTTTGAGGAAAATCGCTTTTTTATCTTTGTAACATTAATTAAAATGTAAACTTTTAATTTTTAATTATAAAATTAGTTAAATAATTTTTAATCAAAATTTATGTTGTGTTCTAATAATAATTAATAAAATATATGATTTAAATTTATTTTATAAAATATAAGAGAAAGTAAAAAATAGTTTAAAACTGTTCAAAATTCTTAATTATTTTTTGACAGTTATTTAAAAATAACAATTATTTTTATCTTTAACAATACTTAAATATAAATTTTGTATATCTTCTTGAATAAAGTGAAATTTTCATTCCAAATTCCCATTATTTACGCTACATTTAAAAGCTTTCTTTACGTAGCAACAGTAGTTATATTTTTAAATTACCAATCAAATCAATATGAAAGCTATATAATTACAAACATGCTTCAATTTAAATAAATATATTAAAGTTATTTGCCTTTAAAAATTTCAAAACAAATATGAGTAACTTTAATAATAGATCAAATAATTATCCAAGTAACACTAAAAGTCTACCGAAAGTAAAGCATGAAGTCGTGAAAAATGTTAGTTATTCACTTGTGAAGCCACGTGCAATAGTTAATAAATCGGTAAAAGTCATTTACAATAGAAATGAATTATTGAAATCAATCGGACATGCGACAGAAATTCCAATGAAAGTTTTGATAGAATTATCAAAATTAGGAGATTTCATTGAAATAAAATCAATTGATTTGAATTGTTTGATAAATAAAGAAAACCAAGAGCCTAAGATCAAAGATGATCTTAATTGGGACCTTGGAAGAAAAATTGTTAAATTGCCTCATTTTGAAAATGGATATATAGCACCAAATATGAGATCAAAATCCAAATCAAATGATAAGACTGGAGGGTTAATAAATTTTGAGAGAAGTCTAAAGATGATTTTAAATAAAATGACACCTGAAAATTTTGAGACTTGTGTTTTAGAAATTAAGAAGATCAGATTTGAAAGTATTGAAAAACTTAATTGCTTTGCAGAACTGGTTTTCTCTACAGCAATTTTAGAAGAAGCGTATAGCAAAATCTATTCAAAGCTTCTCTCTAAATTCAAAGAACTTTGCGTAGGTGGTATTAATCTTCGATCAGCAGTGTTAAATAAATGCCAAATCATGTTTAAAAAAGGAATTGAAAAGTTAATGGAAGAAGTAAGCGAAATGTGGAAAGAGAAAATACACAATGAAACAAATGAAAGAATGAAAATTATGTATGCTGAGAGTGTAGAGAGCAAATCAAAAAAGCTAAGGATAGATATTTTGGAAATGCAAGATTCATCTCAGAATTATATCTTGCAAATGTATTACCGGAAAATATTATGTTGCATATTATTAAAAGTCTGTTGAACGAGCCCATAAATATTGATCGAATTAGGATTGCCAGTAAAATAATGGTAGTTGTAGGAAAGTCAATAGAGTCTCATTGTCGAAAGGAAGTTGACGGAGTCTTTGTGAAAATAAATGAGATAATATGTTCTAAAGGATTGGATATGAAAACGAAATTTGATTTGAAAGATATTATTGATATGCGAAAAAGAAATTGGGAACTAAGACAATTCAGCTTTTGACAAGTATTGTCCCCAAGTCATTGAAAGATCTCTAAAATAAAATTAGAAATCATTTTTTGCTGCTTAATAAATGTTCTTGTTATTTCCATGTGTAATTTTGCTGTTTAATATATATGCTTATTATTTTCATGTGTTTTGATTTAATTATTTTACTTGATAATTTTTGTGTTTAAATTTAAGAACTAATAATAATTACTTTATTTTTACTAATAAATAATTTTATCGTTACTAGTTTTTTAGGTTGTTTGTAAACAAACATTAATTTTAAAATAAAATTAAAGTTTGATATTATATTTTTATTATTTTTTTTATATTCATTTTCAATTATTATTCATCTTTACGTATTTAAATTAAATGCAAATGACTGTTTCAGGAAAATCGCTTTTTTATCTTTGTAACATTAATTAAAATGTAAACTTTTAATTTTTAATTATAAAATTAGTTAAATAATTTTTAATCAAAATTTATGTTGTGTTCTAATAATAATTAATAAAATATATGATTTAAATTTATTTTATAAAATATAAGAGAAAGTAAAAAATAGTTTAAAACTGTTCAAAATTCTTAATTATTTTTTGACAGTTATTTAAAAATAACAATTATTTTTATCTTTAACAATACTTAAATATAAATTTTGTATATCTTCTTGAATAAAGTGAAATTTTCATTCCAAATTCCCATTATTTACGCTACATTTAAAAGCTTTCTTTACGTAGCAACAGTAGTTATATTTTTAAATTACCAATCAAATCAATATGAAAGCTATATAATTACAAACATGCTTCAATTTAAATAAATATATTAAAGTTATTTGCCTTTAAAAATTTCAAAACAAATATGAGTAACTTTAATAATAGATCAAATAATTATCCAAGTAACACTAAAAGTCTACCGAAGTAAAGCATGAATCCTGAAAATTGTGTATAGTTATTCCTTTGAAGGCCACGTGCAAATAGTTAATAAATCGGTAAATATCAGTTTTACAATAGAGAAATTTTGAAATCAACGGACATGCGACAGAAATTCCAAGTGAGTATTGATATTTATCAAAATTAGGAGATTTCATTGAAATAAAATCAATTGATTTGAATTGTTTGATAAATAAAGAAAACCAAGAGCCTAAGATCAAAGATGATCTTAATTGGGACCTTGGAAGAAAAATTGTGTTAAATTGCCTCATTTTGAAAATGAAGCATGTTCACACCAAATTGAGATTCAAAATCCAAAATCCAGATGATAAGACGGAGGTTAATAAATTGAGAGAAGTTTAAAGTATGATTTAAATAAAATGACACCTGAAATTTTGAGATTGTGTTTTAGAAATTAAAAATCAGCTTTGAAGTATTGAAAAACTATTTGCTGTGCAGAATAATATTTTTCCTACAGCAATTTAGAATAAGCGTAACAAAAATTTATCAAAGCTTCTCGCTAAATTAAGAAACTTTGCGTAGTGGTACCTTATATCTTCTATACATCAATAGCAGGTTAAATAAATCCAAATCATTTGTTTATAAAGGCAATTGATATTAATGAAAAGTAAGCAAATGGAAAAGAAATACCACAATAAAACAAAAAAGAATGAAAATATGCTATGCTAGATGTAGAGAGCAAATCAAAAAGCTAAGATAGATATTTGGAATGCAATTCAATCCAGAATATATCTTGCAAAATGTTATTACCCGCGAAAATATTATGTTGCTAATTAAAAGTCTGCTTGAACAGTCCATAAATATGATCGAATTGGATTGCCGAGTAAATAATGTTATTAGGAAAGTCAATAGAGTCTCATTTCGAAAGGAGTGACGAGTACTTGTGCAAATACAATGATATAATATTTCTAAGTGATATGAAAACGAATTTGATTTGAAAGAATTATTATATGCGAAAAAAGAAAATTGTAACTAAGACAAATTCAGCTTTTGAACAATTGCCCATCATGAAAGATCTCTTGAAAATAAAATAGAAATCATTTTTTGCTGCTTAATAAACTGTTCTTTGTTATTTTCATGTTAATTTTGCTGTTCAATATATATGCTTTTATTTTCATTGTTTTGATTGAATTATTTACTTGATAATTTTTGTTCTCTCTCTTAGAACTATAATAATACTTTATTTTTACTACTAAATAAATTTTATCTACTATTTTTTAGTGTTGTTTGTAACACAAACAAATTTTTAAAAAAAATTAAAGTTTTGATATTATATTTTTATTATTTTTTATATCATTTCAATCACTTATTGTTCTCTTTTACGTTTAAATTTAAATGCAAATGCTGTTGGAAAAATCGATTTTTTACTCTTTGTAACATAATTAAAATGTAAACTTTTTAATTTAATATAAAATTAGTTAAATAATTTTTATCAAAATTATGTGTTCTAAATAAATTAATAAAATATATGATTTAATTTATTTTATAAATATAAGAGAAAGTAAAAAATAGTTAAAACTGTACAATTCGTTATTATTTTTTGACAGTTATTTAAAATAACAATTAGTTTTATCTTAACAATACTTAAATATAAATGTATATTTCATGATAAGTAATTTTCATTCCAAATTCCCAGTATTTTACGCTACATTAAAAGTCTTTCAATTTAGTAGCAACAGTAGTTATTTTTTAAATTACAATCAATATCATGAAAAGCCCTATAATTACAACATGCTTCAATTTAATAAATATATTAAAATAATTTGCCTTAAAATTTCAAAAACAAAATTAGTAACTTTAATACATAGATTCAAATAATTACCAGAACACTAAAAGTCTACAAAGTAAAGGCATAAGTCGTTGAAAAATGTATAGTTATTCACTTGTGAGCCACTGCAATAGTTAATAATCGGATAAATTCATTACAATAGAAATGAATTATTGAAATCAATCGAACATGCGACAGACAATTCAGAAAGTTTTGATAGAATTATAAAATCTAACGGAATTTTCATTGAATAAATCAATGATTTTGAATGTTTGATAAATAAGAAAACCAAGAGCTAAGATCAAGATGATCTTAATTGTACTTGGAAAGAAAAATTGTTAAATGCCTCATTTTGAAAATGGAAATAGCACCAAATATGAGATCATAAATCCAAATTCAAATGATAAATGGAGGTTATTAATTTGAGAGAAGTCTAAAGATGATTTTAATAAAATGAACCTGAAAATTTGGAGACTTGGTTAAATATAAGAAGATCAGATTTGAAAATATCTGAAAAACTTAAATCTGTGCAAACTATGTTTCTCTACATCAATTTTACAGAAGAAGCGTCTTATAGCAAAATTTATTCCAAACTTCTCTCTAAATTCCAAAAACTTTGGTAGATTGTGTGTGTGGTGTGTGGTTATAGTGTCCAATCATGTTTAAAAGAATTGAAACGTTATCATGGAAGAAGTAAGCGAACATGTTGGATAGAAAATCACAAGGAAAACAAATGAAAGAATGAATATATTATTGCTGAGAGTGAGAACGATGCAATCAAAAAAACTAAGGATAGATATTTGGAAATGCAAGATTCATCTCCAGATTATATCTTGCAAATTATACCGGAAATTATGATTGCATATATTAGAAAGTTCTGCCTGGAACGAGCCCATACAAATATGATCAATTAGGATTGCCAGTAAATTAATTGTAAGTTTAGGAAAGCTCAATAGAGTCTCATTGCGAAGGAAGTTGACAAGTATTGTGAATAATTGATGAAATATGTCTAAAGAGTTGTATGAAGACGAGAATTGATTGAAGATTATTATGATATCGAAAAAGAAATTGGGACAGACAATTCAGCTTTTGAGCAAGGATTGTTCCAAGCATTGAGAAAGATGCTCTAAAATAAAATTAGAAATCATTTGGTTTGGCTGCTTAAGTAGTTGTGTTATCCATGTGTAATTTTGCTGGTGGTTAATATATGATGGCTATTATTTCATCTCGTTTTTGTTTAATTATTTTACTTGATAATTTTGTGTTTAAATTAAGAACTCAATAATATTCTTTATTTTCTACTAATAAAAATATCGTTACTGGTTTTTTAGGTTGTTGATAAACCATAACATTAATTAAAATAAAATTAAAGTTTGAATTAATCTTTTATTTATTTTTTTTATATTCATTTTCAATTATATCATCTCTTAGTATTTAAATTAAACGCAATGAGTTTGAGAAAATCGCTGTTGTCTTGTAACATTAATTCAATGTCAGCTGTGTGTAATGCTGGTTGAATTATAGAAAGGAGTTAGTTTATAATAATTTTTAGATCAAAATTATTGTTCTATAATAATTAATAAAATATATGATTAATTTATTTATAAAATATATAGAAAGTAAAAATAGTGTTTAGAACGTTCAATTCTTAATTATTTTGACTTTATTTAATAATAACATTAGTTTTATTCTTAACTACTTAAATAGTTAAAATTTGTTATCTTCTTGAATTAAAGTGAAATTTTTCATTCCGAATTTCCCATATTTGACGGCTACATTGTAAAAGCTTTTCTGTTTAGCTAGCAACATATTATATTTTTAAATTACCAATCAAAGTAAATATGAAGCATAAATTACAAGACATGCTTCAATAAAAATTAAAATATTGCCTTTAAAAATCTTCAAAACCAAATTATGAGTAACTTAATAATAGATCAAATAATCTATCCAAAGTAACGACTAAAAGTCTACCGGAATAAGTAAGCATACGTGAAATGTTAGTTATTCACTTGTGAAGCCACGTTGCCAATAGTAATAAATCGGTAAGAGTCATTATACAGATAGATAAGGAATTATTGAAATCATCGACATGCGACAGAAAGTCCAAATGAGAGAGTGGAGGGTAGAATATCAAAGATAGGGGAGATTTCAGTTAAATAATAATGCAATTGATGTTGACATTGTTTGTAAGTAAAGGGAAACCCAAGAGGGGCCTAAGATCAAAGATGATCTTAAGACCTTGAAGAAAAATTTGTTAAATTGCCGCATTGAAGAGGCTGTGTATGAGCACAAAGTATGAGATCAAAATCCAAGCGAGATGAGAAGATGGCGAGTTAATTTGAGAGAAGTTCTAAGATGATTTTAAAGGTGGAACATAGCAGCCTGAAAAATATTGAGACTTGTGTTTACGAAATTAGAGATGCAGATTTGAAAGTATTGAAAACTTCAATGCTTTGGCAGAACTATTTTCTACAGCAATTTTAGAAGAAGGTAGTAGCATAAAGGTATCAAGCTTTCTCTCTAATCAAAGAACTTTCGTAGGCCGCGGTGGTATTAATCTTCAATCAGCCAGTCGGTTAAGGATAAAATGCCGAAGGATCGATGTTTAAAAAAGGATTGAAAGTTATGAGGAAGTAAGCGAAAGTGGGAAAGCGATGCAAAGTAGCACAAGGAAACAAATGAAGAATTGAAATTCATGATATCTGAGAGTGTAGAAAAGCAAATCAAAAAAGCTAAGGATAGATATTTTGGAAATCCAAGATTCACTCAGAATTATATCTTGCAAATGTTATTACCGGAAATACTTGTTTGATTATTATAAAAGTCTGTTGAACGAGCCCATAAGATATTTTGATCGAATTAGGCGGATTGCCAGGTAAAATAATGGAGTAGTTGTAGGAAAGCAATAGAGTTCTCATTTCGAAGCAGTTCGACGGTCTTTGTAAAAAAATGAGTAATATGTTCTAAGATGGATATGAAAACGAATCTTGATTCTGAAATATTAATTGATATGCGCGAAAAAGATAATTGGGACTAGACGAATTCAGCTTATTGACAAGTATTGTACCCCAAGTCATGACAACGTAACTCTAAATGAACATTAGAAGATCCATTTTTTGCTGCTAATAAATTTCTTGTGTATTCCATGTATAATTTGCTGTCTTAATTATATGTCCTGATATTTATTGTTTTTAATATTTAATGATTTTAGCTTGAAATTTTTGTGATGAGAATTTAGGTTGTAAGAAGCGATATTATACTTATTTTTACTAATAAATAATTATGTATCGTTACAGGTTTTTAGTTGTTTAGAACAAAACATGAATTTAAAAATAAAATGTAGAGTTGGTCATTCATCATTAGTTATTTTTTTATATTCGATTTTCAATTATTATTACATCTTTAGCGTATTTAAATTAAACTGCAAATACTGTTGAGAAAACTCGTTTTTTATCTTAACATTAATTAAAATGATAAACTTTTAAGTTTTAAGTTAGTAGAAATTAGTTAAATAATTGTTAATCAAATTTTATGATGTGTTCTAACGAAATAATTAAGTAATATATGATTTAAATTTATTTGTATAAATTAAGAAAAGTTAAAAAATAGATTTTAAGAACTGGTCAATAATTCTAATTTTTTTGACAGTTATTTAAAATAAATTATTTTATCTTTAGACAATACTAAATAAAGTTTTGTAATGTTGAATGAAAGGCAATTTCCTTCCAAATTCCCATTTTACGGCTGCAAAAAGCTTTCTACTAAGCAACATAGTTATTTGTTAAAATTACGGAAATCAAATAATTGTAAAGCGTATATATAGATTACAACATGCGTCAATTTAAATAAACTATATTCTAAAGTGTATTATCTTAAAAGATTTCCAGAAACAATGATGAGTAACATTTAATAATAGGACAATAATTTATCCAGAACACTAAAAGCTGTCTACCCGAAAAGGTGAAGGCTGAAGTCGTAAACATGTTATTATTCCGTTGTGAAGCCACGTGCAATAGTTAATAATCAGGTAAAAGTCATTTACAATAGAAATGAATTATTGAAATCCAATCGGACATGCGAGCAGAAGCATGCCAATGAAAGTATTTGATAGAATTATCAAAATTAGGAGTTCAGTTGAATTAGATCAATTGATTTTCGACTGTGTGATCAATAAAGGAAGACCGAAGAGCCTTAATATCAAAAGATATCTTATTGGACCTTGGCAAGAAAATTGTGTAAAGTTTGCCGTCATTGAAAATGAGTACTATAGCACCAATAGAGATCAAAATCCGAAATCAAATATAGACTGGAGGAGTTAATAATTGAGAACATCTAAAGATGATTTTAAAATAAAATACACCTGAAAAGTTTTGAGACTTGTGTTTAGAAATAAGAAGAATTCAGATTGAAATATTGAAAAAGACTTAATTGCTTTGCAGAACTAGTTTCTCTACGAGCAATTGTGAGAACAAGCAAAATATTCAGAAGCTTCTTCTAAATTTCAAAAATTGCGTGTAGGGTGGTATTAATCTTCGATCGAGGCAACGTGTTAAATCAAATGCCAAATCATTTTTTAAACAGAACTTAAGTTCAATGGAGAAGTAAGCGAAATGTGGATAACGGAAAATCACAATGAAAACAAGATAAAGAATGAAAATTATGTATGCTCAGAGCTGTAGAACGAGCAAATTCAAAAATGTAAGGATATATATTTGAAATGCAATTCATCTCAGATTTATATCTGCAAATGTGTTAGTTACCGTGAAAATATATGTTGCATGTATTAGAGGTCTGGTAGGTGAACTGAGCCATAAATTACTGATCGAGCAGTTAGGAGTGCCAGAAAATAATGTTGTTGTAGAAGTTCAATAGAGTCTCAATTGTCGAAGGAAGTGCTGGTGCTTGTGTGAAAGGTAAATGAGGAGAATATGTTCTAGCAGGAGTTGGATTGAAAGTCGAATTTTTGATTTGAAATATTATTGATAGTGCGAAAAAAGAAATTGGAACTAAGACAAATTCAGTGTGTGACGGTATGCGCTCCAGTCTAGACAGATCTCGAAAATAG